>CM060942.1:204018644-205274060 GCA_030765085.1 Allium cepa
CTTTCGGACTTATGTGAGGGGAAAACAGAGCGTGGCCTGTGAACACACAAGTGTGTACATCTATCGACTGTAGGCATTTTTTTTGAAATGGTACTTTATATACAACATGTCACTGAGACAACATATCACATGTTAATAAACGTTCGAATCACGCTATGCAAGTTTGGAACTTGTGACCTCTCGCACCAAAGTCGAATCACTTAACCACTTGGACAATAGTGCTTGTCGACTGTAGGCATTATTAATAAAAGAATTTTTATATACATGCATCTACTTCAGATTAACTGAGGCCTGATATACCGTTCATACACTGCCTTTCGGGATTATGTGAGAATGGTATAAAGCATGATGAGCGGACACACTTGCGTGTGAACACATGACTCTAGGTATTAATATATATATATATGTATGTATATACACAAACATATTTTTCTTTTGTTTGTTTGTTTTTTTATAATTTTTTGTACGTTTTTTTTTTGAAGAGAGAGTTTTGCAAAATCATCTTAGCGCAATTTAACATAGTAGATCAAAAATGCTATACTCTTTACTTTAAATCCACCACTTTTTTAACCAAAGATTTTCAATTAGGATATACTTCATAATTATCACCCATGATCGTTCTTATATACTAGTCAAACCATCATTGCTTGTAATCAAACTCTATTTTTATTTTTGTTACGATAAATAAATTTTCAAAACATTCAATTTAATAACCAAAACCATATATTTGTCCTATACTGTTTCTTCAAAGGTAATTAAAAAGAAAATTTGTTATCGGGATTTTTTTTGTAATTTATTTTAAATTTTTTTGAATTTTGGAAAGAAAATGCAAAAAATAAACATGAAAAATAAAATAGAATATGAGACTCCCCTTCCCCCACACTTGATTTTGACTTTGTCCCCATAGTCAACCCAAGTGAAAGGAGAAAACTTCTTCAGAATTATTGATTTTAAAATCGAAATGGTGATTTAAATTTCCCTCTTCAGAATTTGACAACTCATCTTCGAAAAGTCCGAAGAAAACATGTTCATAAAATTCATCTTCCTTTGTTGAATTATTCACAACTTCATTGCATGTATCAATTTTAAAATCCAAAGTTGTTGTATTTAATTTTTCAAAACTGAAAAAAGGAAGATCGAATTTTGAATCGAGTTTCTCACCCATAAGAGAATTGAAATCCAACTCAATAACCATATTTTCAACAACTTCATTAAGATCGTCATTTCCAATTTCAAAAGCCGTAATTTGAAAATCGTCAATTTTGGTAAAAGGTGGATTATTATCTGACTCGTCACACATTGGGATTTGATTATGTTGCTCTCGTTGTTTCATATGGGTTTCAAACAACAAATTCGTATGATCATTGTAAATTTCATTCATTTGCTCAACAAAATCCAATTTATAATTATTAATTTGAGAATTTTCAATTTGAACTTATTGAGAACAAAAAATTTCACCATCATTAAAACAAATCCCATTGCCGAGATCATTTAAACAATTGTTTCCATTTTGATTTTGAATTTCATTTTGGAGTTCGAAATTGAATTGGCATGGGTTATGCTCGAAATCATTTAAATTTTGAAGTGAATTCAGATTTTGATTGTTTTGGAATCCTTGAATTAAGTTATTGCATAAATATGAATTACACAAGTTATTTATCATTTGATCATTTGATCATTTTGCGTGGAGAGTTCAAGTAAAGAAGAAATCATTTCCATGCTTTTTTAAATAGTTGAGGGATGGTCCTCATTTTTGAAAATTTTATTGTTCAAAATTCGAATTATTTGTACAATAGTTGTTGTTAAAATATTCGTAATAATCTGGAGTGAAATTATATGGATTATATTGATTTCAATAACTATCGTAAAATTCATGTAAGCAGGGAAACTCGGACATTTTCAAGAATGTTTTTTTATTCTTTTTTGGATTTTTTAAAGGAAAACTATTGACCAAAAGGAATCAATTTTTCTAAATGGAAATTTGATTTTTGTTTTTCAATTTTTTTGTTTTTGAAAAGGTTTTGTATACTTTTTTGGATTTTTTTACTTTTCTAAAAAAACTAACTTAATTTTTTTTTGGATTTTTGGTTTTGATTGAAAATTTTCAAAGGATTTAAAAACTAAGTTAAGAAATATTTATAATTTTTTTAGTTTTGGATTTTGAATTTTTTTTAAATATGCAGGAACTAATGCAACTAATTGAATGCAAGGATTTAATTACAGATTTTCTATCCTAAGTAGTTGCTAACCAAAAATTGTATAATCACTGTTTGTCTTAATTGAACAAGATAATTCTCAGCCATAACGGGTAGGAGTTATCGGTGCACCACGAATCACCGTAGCAATGCAGCCAAACGATTAAATACCTTAGGAGAAACAACCACTATAATATTTACGTATCACCATAATATTTATAAATGGTTATTGTTTTGCCGCAACATAGACACCAAGAAACTGAATTGTCGAATGAGGACAACTTATCAATATATAGTTAAGCCCTAGGTGAGCTTGTGACACCCTTAAAATGTTTGACCGTATTATTAGCAAATTCTAAAATGAAATCAAAATTGAAATTAAACGTGCATTAACAATGCAACTACGAATAAATTTTTGTTTTCGAATTTTTTTCTAAAATGCAAGCAACCAACAATGCAAAGAATTAAAAACTAGGGATGAGAACACGATACCATAACGTGCAGAACTATTAGCAATTCATTTTAAAAGCGGTAATTTTTTTTATAAGCAAGTAAGTTATTGTTTTCCTTGCGATTTTCTTCTTTGGCAACCTGAAAAGGAGTGAATCAAGATTTATATATACATATATATATATATATAATTTTTTAAATTTTTTTATATGTTTATCAAAGAAGAAAAATAAAAAAAATGAAAAACAGAACAAATTACACTAAAACAATTGAAAATAACTTAAAATCCCATTTTTTAATCAAACAAAATTAAACTAAACCTGAAAAAGAGAGTTGAAAAGGAACAACAAATTCAAGTGCCTTCGACCTCGATTGAGAAATGAAAACCTGAAAAAGAGAGTTGAAAAGGAACAACATCTTTACAATAAATGAAAACCACCTTCGGATCCATTAGTCGAGAGCTTTGAAAGGATATATAACTTAACGGTATAAGATATTTTGAGTTTTGAAACAATTTGTAATTAGTGAAAATCATCCACAATTAAAATGTGATTAAGAGAAATTTTAGTATTAGAGAAGAAAGACTGATGCGACGGCTACCCCCTAGCTAAGAATCATTTATATAGACAATCTGCCTGGTCCAATTATGTGGAACCGTTTGGCCTAGAAATGGCTTTTTACTCTATTTAAACATTACAGCGCCTCTATTTCGCAAACCTAACTCCAAAATTTGATAAAAATCATGTACCAAACTTATCGGCTTGGAAAGACCTTCGCAATGGATATAAACATTATACCAAATTCACATTTTTATTAAAATCCATTCTAATTGATTGAATGTTAACATCGTTAAATTTTCGGATCGTTACATTCTCCTCTTAAAAGAATTAGGTCCCCATAATTCTCTAATACCAACCTCGACCCAATTATCAAAACATTATCATGGCTTTAATCACAAATATAGGGAAATATGTCAATCATAAAGTAACTACTATTAAAGTAGTATATAACAACTGCATGGTACAATTAGTCGTGACACAATAAAATTCCTTCACAACAAAGAATCAACATCATACACACATACAATTTTAACACGTCTATTTTCTCAATGATGAAATCCAAAATATAGCATGTAAAAGTAACACTCCATCAACAAAGAGTGTAACACTTTCAATCATATCAATTCCGTTCAAAAGTCATCTCATGCATTTCAACAGGCAACAATAATTTCCCATAACAAAAATACACAACATGGCTCGGAACGGTCTAAACATGTAAGCGTAAATAAAATATCAATAATCGAATAGCCCAGCAAAGCAAAGTGCACATACCCAAAACGGAAACCATCAAATCATCATACCAACAAATAACACGTCTGTGTTGACCCCTATGCTAAATGCATATCCATCATAATAAGTGTACAATCAAAGTTGTCAATGAACTTCCACATAGTCTCATCCTAAAAATAATTGGTGTACCGCCTATTTTTTAACCTTCCAAAATAATTAGTACGCCACTCATGGATACAATCACAAAACAATATATGACTAGTCATATCTACGTCCTTAAATTAATAAAGAGATCTATTCATGCTGCAGCTGCATTAATCCTTAATTTCCAAACCCATTCAACCGATCCGAAAGTTTAGACTCGTTCATCCAGTCTTGTAACACATGCCTTAGATATATGATACCTCATATGACCAGGTCCCCGTTTAGAGACCATCGTTTATCTTGGTTTCATAAGTGCTAAAGTTCATGCCACTTAGATGGTCAAGAACTAGACCCATGGGCCATGTATATTCAAGGTCCAAGGTACATGGATCCATGTCCATGATTTGGGAAAATGTGTCCTCATATCCAATTAAGCATCCTAACATACCATTTTTTATCAGCATACTTTGAAACCTCTGAGTATCAATTATTCATTTGAACGCAACATCATAGTCTGATTTTAAGAGTGTGGCTAGAGGTGAGCGGTTACTGCAGCTCTACGCTACCCTAGTGACAATAACGCTGTTATTTGCATTGTTTACTTTAATATGGATATTTCTAGGATAGTGTTTATTACTACTTAATTGATGGTTTGACTGATCCAAAGGATGGAGGATCCCAAACATCCTTTAAGTTATTGTGCATTGCTATTACAGTTCACTTGAGTTGGTTTACACTGTATAAGTATGTATGTCCCGACTCAATTGTTTGTGTTTTACTTTACGCTCGGGGTCAGCCTGAGAATCACAACTTTGGATTCACCTTCTGGAGCTAGAGTTTTGCTGGAGCTTATTTGTCTATCTATTCATCTACTTCTTCCAGTTAGTTCCTATTCGATATATGTCTCTGTATTGTTGTTTATGTATCCTGACTTCTATTTTATCTATTTTACTATGAGATTTTGTATATGTTTTGAGAGTATGTATATAGTATTCCCTTCCATTTTCTAATATTATTCTACGCATAAGTTCCTATCCTCATCTAACTCTTGCTTATTGATCACAATCATAACTCCATCATGGTCATCAAAGTTTTGAACATTGACAACAAACTCTATCCTTTTCCAATCTTCAAATCACACCGAAAATTATGATCCCAAAATAATCTTATACTAGATTCTTCATTTGGTGACATGGATAACTCATCCAAAATGCCAAAGAGGGACCTACTAGCGACCTCTAACGATGAGGATACCATTACATCTTCAAATCAAAGAATTTGACAAAATATTTTCATTTCCAAATCAAAGCTTCCATTTCCCTTTAAGAAGAAATTGTTTTTTCCTAAATATACCACCATCATTTTGTAAAACTATTTATCAAACAATTTTCCATCATTTTAAATACACTCAAAATAATTTTGAGAAAACACCATTTTATGTAAAAAATCAAATCATAAAAGTCAGCTTGAAATAGAAACTCTTTGTTTTAAAGTATTTATGGGAGTTGATAATTTTTTGTACAAAAATATATTTTGAAATGAATATTCTTAAACTCCTTATTTCTATAAATATATAACGAATCTCTTAACCATCATTTTGATTCTCCAATCACTATTACTCATCTTTAGGGAATATCTTCACATCCCTTAATCAATTCCATTATCTAGTTGTCCTCGGCTTAGGAAACGGCACCATCCCACTATGACCAAATAAAATAGGTCCCTTAGAAATACATTAGTTTCCCTAAAGTACATCCCACTGAAAGCTTACCCTAGATAACTACTGTAATGACCCAGAATTTGACCACTTTAAAGTATACCATTTAAATTGATTTTAAATATAAAATATATATAATTTATAATTTAAATAATACTAGATAGGCTTCGCAAAGAGGAATATACAGAAAAATAGGAATAATTGTTTATATCGACAAAAGTGACAAAATCCTTATTTCTGAAATGTAAGTTTCAATGGTTAAATAAATTTAATCAATTTAAGAGTGTTTATATTTCTAAATAACAATATACAAATTTAATTTTAAATTTGGTTTACATAAATAAATAGTTTAACTAAAACGTCAAAATGTGACTGTAAAACATTTTGTCAAAAATAAACATATTGTCGATCTAAGGTTGTCGCAACATCGTTGCACCTTTATGTACACATTTTTATATAGATTGTAACATATAGGAAGTAATTAATAATTGACTAATTAGGTTTACTTTATTAAAGTGTGCTTAGAAACTTCTAGAAACAACTAAAAAAAGTAAGCATAAGACGACAAAAAGAGCTATAAAATCAAGATCAAAAGGTAAATATCAAATCAAACAAACATAATTGTTATATTCTTTACCTAATATTTAAGTGAAAGTGACTTAAAGTAATGATTTAAAATGTGAGGTTAAGTGTTCAAAAAATTAGTTTGCTTAAAGCATAAGCAAAAGGTATTTTGATCTTTCTACAAAATAATATTTTATTCAAAACTTTTTTCTACAAATACTTACCACTTCTTTCATAAATTACGCACACTATCCATTCTTCTTATTCTTCCTTTTCTAAGCTTTCTCCTTCTTATTCCTTATAGCTTTAATGGTTTCCATGCCTCTCTTAAAAATTTTCCAAAAGCGCAACAAAGTTAAGGCAAAAATAATCGAAAAAAGGTGTACCACTAAAGTCAAGTTCAAGCTAGTAAGTTCCATCCATCCACCTAAGTCCACGCCTGTTAGTCCTTGAGATGATGGTTTGATGACAACAACCTTAGAATATGATTATAAAATACAAATACTAACATTATAGTTGAAAATATATGTATATGCAGGATTTAACCATGCAGGTACCAAGAATGAAGAATGTACAGTATAGAGATTCAAGATATCAAAATTGAAGACTCATGAGTATCAAGAATATCAACATTACCAAGAGTTCAAGATTTCAAGAATAAGTAATTTAATTAGGAATTTTGTTAAAACTCCTAGAAAAGCACTGGCATATTAAAATCCAATTTATTCGTGGAATGGAATCCACTTCGAGCCTGTTAAAAGGATGGAACCCTAAGTAGGATGGAAACTACGAAAAATCTAGTGCAATATTGTTTTGTATCCACTAACTTTTTTTCAAAATGTTTTTACAAAATTATATCTTTTTTTCAAAATGATTTCAAAATCTTCCTTTTAAAAGAATCAAAAACATCTATCCTGATTTTAAATAATTTTAGCCTCAAAATAATCTCTATCTTCAAAATCAAATTATCCTTAGTTTAAAACTATCTTTTAATAATAATGTATTTAACTTTTAATATTTATACTTAGATTTAAATATAAAATTATAGTAAAATTTTATATATACCAAAATATTATTCTCTATATTTATTTATGTATTTTAACTATATTAAAGTATATTTATAAAAGTTTAAAATAGTTTTAATATAAGATAAAAGTTATTTTCAAGGAAAAACAAACCACCAAAATTCCCTTTTGGATGTCGACGTTCTCAAGATACCCATGTCGGCATAGTGGCAGTTGATTTCAAAAATTTGAATTTCAAAAGAAGTGTCTATCCGTCATATCCCTTCACGAATGGACATGGTTGTTGTTCTTCTATAAATAGGGGCTGTTTTCAACGAATTTATAATCATATATTTTTGGTTTTCACTCCTCTTATTCTTTCACATTTCTTTATACATATTCTTACCATTACTTTATCGAAATCAACATTGAATCTAACTAGATCATTTCTAGTTTGATTCTCTATCACTACCTCAACAAGGTCTCTATGCTATTCAGAGTTATAAACTTCTTTGTAATCAATTTAGCGAGAAAAGGTGTGATTGTAGCCTTGGAAATCAATCAAGTGAGAAAATGTGTGATTGTGGCCTTGAAAATCAATCAAGTTAGAAAAGGTGTGATTGTAGCCTAGGAAATCAATTGGGTGAACTTGTTGCCCGTGAAATCAAGTATCTCTACCCAGAGGATTGTGAATCTGGAGGATGTACCTCATAGCCTTGAAATAGAGGGTGTATTGTACAATTGCTTTTGAAAGAAAATCCGTACTTGTGTGCGGAACTGGATGTAGGGTAACTTCGAACCAGTATAAAATCCAGTGTGTTCTTTCCTTTACTGCTTTTACTTTATTTCTGCATCTATGTTTAATTCTGTGATCATATCTGTGTGTGAATATTGCATACATTTGTATTCAAATTAACAAAAGCTCAAAAAGATTTAGTAATTTCTTTAAAAACTATTCACCCTCCTCTAGTGTTAATCCTAGCCTTAAGATCCGTATTCCGCATTTCTCACATGTGGTATCAAAGCAAGGTTTTCAACGTTTTCATAATCCGAATTTTGAATTTTTTTTCAAAATGGCGACCAACACTGATATTGGTAAGACTATCAACACTAGTTCTATCATCCTTGTCACTAGTTCATTTGTAGAAGGTCAGTCTACTGTCAGACCACCACTTTTTAATGGCAGTAATTATGCATATTGGGCATGTAGGATGAAAATATATTTACAATCTATAGGATTAGACACTTGGAATATCACACAGACTGAATATTCTGAACCCACAACTGATTTTGCACAATGGACCGCTGAGCAAAAGACTACTGCACAAAATAATTCAAAAGCAATGAATATTCTGTTTTGTTCACTTGATAGGAATGAATTTAATAGAGTGTCAGTTTGTAAGTCTGCATATGAAATCTGGAAAACTTTGCAAGTTACTCATGAAGGAGCAAGCAAAGTTAAACAGACCAAAATTTCCATGCTCACAATCAGTTTCAATTATTTAAAATGAATTCTAATGAGTCTATTTCAAATATGTATAGCAGATTTCAGGATATTGTGCATTCTCTAGTATCCTTGGGAAATGAATTTTCGAAAGAAGATCAAGTCAGAAAAATCTAAAACTCTCTTATTCCGGAATGGGATCAAAAGACACTTGTGATCGAAGAGGCAAATGACATCAGTACCTTAAAGATAGAAGAATTAATTGGAAATCTAATGTCGTTTGAAGTCCAAATGATTGGGAGAAAAGAAAGCAAAGCATCTGAGAAGAAATCAATGGCATTCAATACATCGACCGATGGATTAGACTCAAATAGCGATAATAATGAAGAGATAGCCTTTATGACCAAGAATTTTCGAAAATTCCTGAAATTCAAAAAGTTGAACAATCTCAAGAGAAACAACTACAAGAACTCTGAAAATCAAAATGTAGTGCCAAAAAATATCAAATGTTTCAACTGTGACGAACCAGGCCATATCAAAAGAGACTGTCCGTATACAGATAGGCAAAATCTTCCTATAAACAATGATTCCTTAAAGAACGAAAACGTGCATTTACTGCTACTCTAGATGACTCAGACTCGTCCTTAAGCGATGATGATCAAAAGATAGATAATTCAAATATGTGTTTCACATAGTTCACGACTCCGACGAATTCGAAGAAACGGACTCAGGAAAAGGTACACATTTACAATATAATTGGTTGAAATTGCATGTTTAGATTTGGATGCTTAATTGCTTGATTGATTGATTTTGAATTGGTGTGTTATTTGAATTTAATTTTTTTTATTTTTTACTATTATTATTATTATTCTTAGTTTTAATAGTATTATAATATTTTATAGAATATATTATAATTTCAGAATTATTCCAAATATATATATTAAAAATAATAAGTATATATGTATATATATTAGAATACTTAGGAAAAATAAATCATAGAAATTCAAAGACACATGTCGACATGTCCCCACCATGATGTCGACATGGGTATAGAATTTGAAATTCAAAATTTGAATTCAAATGATTGAATATCCCTCCATCTTTTCATTTCATTTAATTCTCTGAAAAGGCATCTTTTGACCAGAGAACATGTCCTTTGAGAATTTATTTATTCACTATCTTTTATCACATCTTTTCACTCTCATTTTCAAATTCAAAACTCTCTCTTCAAAACTTCAAGCTCTCTACTCTCTACTCTAATGGCTTCTTCAAGCAACCCCTCCACCATGAGAATTTCCACAAAGATAAAAGAGCGACTCTTCAAAGATCCGGAGGCCATAAAAGCATACATCAATTATGCTAACTATGGAAAAGTCCATCCCGGAAAGTTTGCTATATTTTAAGATTTCTCTTATTATGAAATTGATTCTCTTTTTGCAAACAATCAAATTATTAGTCATATTGATGCTTCTCAAAATGATTTCGTTTGTTATCCAAATCTTATTAAGATTTTCTGTGCAAATTTAAACCGTGGATTATATATTGGAAATGATGATGAGATTTGGAGCAGTGTCAAAGGCACTAGAATCGTTTTAAATTGTGATATTTTGGGTACCATTCTCAATTGCAAAAGCACGGGAATGAATCTTTCTAGTTTTAATATTGATGAAAATGATCGTGAGATGTTTCATCACATTTTTAAAGGAAATGATGATTTTGAACTCAAAAATCGAAACTTTCGTCCAAAAGCTAGAATTGTCAATCTTATTTTACAACATACTTTGACCCCAAGATCGGGGAATTTTAATAATCCTACTTCAAAAGTTTGCAAAGCACTTTTTGCTATTTTTGGAAATTATGATATTAATTGGGAGCAAGCTATTTTGGATGAACTTCGTCCCAAAAATCTTGAAATGGGTGAGAATACTTTGTGTCATGGAATCTATCTCACTCGGATTTTTAACTATTTTGGAATAGATTTCAAAGGAGAAGAATTTATTTCAAGAAAGGTTTTCAATCATTCCAATATTTATCTTATGAAAATTCCATTTGTTTTTCAACCTTATGAGACTCTTGCCGAAAAGGAAGAGCGTTTGGCTCATGAGGAGATGGAAGAGGAGGAAGAGGAAGAAGAAGAAGAAGAAGAAGAAGGGGATGAAATGGAAATTGAAGAAGAAGAAGAAGGTGAAACATCTTTGGAAAGCATTGATTATCCTCCTAATCCAACCAATAAAACCCTTCTCAAAAACCAAAAGACCATTGTTGAGAATCAATGGATTCTTAAACGATCCGTTAGTAAGAAATTAGATAAAATTTCATCCAAGATGAACAAATTTATTTCCAAAGTCGGCAAGAAGCTTGGACTATCTTCATCTTCATCATCCTCTAACTAGTTCTATCTTTTCATTTCATGTTGTATTAGTTTAGTTTGTTTGAATTTAAAAGTTCATGTAGTTCTTTGTCTTTAATCATTGTATCGTGTTATCATGAAATGAAATTGAATTTCTTTTCTGTTGTCTACCTTATCTTATCTCCATAATAAATGTTAGTATATTATATAAATATATATATACACAATTATTCACAAAATAAAAATAAGCCATCAAAATTCACTACACCATGTCGACATCCACCCTATGACCAGGTCGACATGTACTGGTCAGAAATGACATTTCATTTTGAATTTGAAATTTGAACGACTACCTTATGTCTATTCATTTCAAATGAATTTCTACACCTATAAATACCCATTTCTTCCAGAATTCATCACTCAATATTATTTATTATCTACTTTGTCGCTCATTCTTTTCACAAACTAAAATATGGCCAATCCAATTCATAATTTATCCGAGAATCTTGAAGAGACTCTTAATTATTTCAAGAATATTCTTTCGTTCATTCTTCGAAACCAACGACACTTAGAGTTGAGTCAAATGCAGATGATCAAGGAGCAAAAAGGCATTTCGATGCAGTATGATGGATGATTTCCTCCCTGCACAAGGATGATAACGAAGCACATCCTCCAGTCTCTCTCACTAATGATAATGAAAATTGGGATGCCATTAAAGCAAACCCTATATTTGGAGAAGAAGGATGGGTGGAAGTTCCTCGTAATGCTTGATTTGATTGCTTTGTTTGATTTGAATTGTTTTCTTTGATTGATTTGATTTGATTTAATCTGGATTGATATTTGGTGTGAAAAACATGTATAAATATGCATTGATATTTATATGGTCTATAATTAATTATCATGTCCATCAATATAATTATCACTTAATCTATCTATTATGTACTCCATTGTATAGTTTATTAATGCAGGTACTTTAGTCCAAGAATGAGGGGGAGTTATATAGTTTGGAGATTATATAGTTTGGAATTAGTTTTTGTTGATAACAAAGGGGGAGAAATATAAACTAGGATAATTAGGCATAGATTAAGGGGGAGTTATTACTTTAAGGGGGAGTTACTAGGATAGAAGTAATATTGTATAAATAAAGGTTGTCATCATCAAAAAGGGGAAGATTGTTAGTCCTTGAGATGATGGTTTTGATGACAAAAACCTTAGAATAGGATTATAAAATATAAATACTAACATTATATTTTAGAAATATATGTATATGCAGGATTTAACCATGTAGGTACCAAGAATGAGACTTTACAGTATAGAGATTCAAGATATCAAGATTTAAGACTCTTGAGTATCAAGAATATCAAGATTATCTAGGGTTCAAGATTTCAAGAATAAGTAATTTAATTATGAATTTTGTTAAAAATCCTAGAAAAGCACTGACATCTTAAAATCCAATTTATTCGTGGAATGGAATCCACTTCGAACCTGTTATAGGGATGGAACCTTAAGTAGGATGGGACCTACGAAAAATCTAGTGGAACATTGTTTTGTATCCACAAACTTTTATTCAAAATGTTTCTACAAAATTATATCTTATTTTCAAAATGATTTCAAAACCTTCCTTTTAAAAGAATAAAAAACATCTATCCTGGTTTTAAATAATTTTAGCCTCAAAATAATCTTTATCTTCAAAATCAAATTATCCTTAGTTTAAACTATCTTTTAATAATAATGTATTTAACTTTTAATATTTATACTTAGATTTAAATATAAAATTATAGTAAAATTTTATATATACCAAAATATTATTCTCTATATTTATTTATATATTTTAACTATATTAAAGTATATTTATAAAAGTTTAAAATAGTTTTAATATAGGATAAAAGTTATTTTTAAGGAAAAACAAACCACCAAAATTCCCTTTTGGATGTCGACGTTCTCAAGATACCCATGTCGGCATAGTGGCAGTTGATTTCAAAAATTTGAATTTCAAAAGAAGTGTCTATTCGTCACATCCCTTCACGAATGGACATGGCTGTTGTTCTTCTATAAATAGGGGTTGTTTTCAACGAATTTTTATTCATATATTTTTGGGTTTCACTCTTCTTCTTCTTTACATTTCTTTATACATATTCTTACCATTACTCTGCCGAAATCAACATTGAATCTAACTAGATCATTTCTAGTTTGATTCTCTATCACTATCTCAAAAAGATCTTAGTGCTATTCAGAGTTATAGACTTCTTTGTAGTCAATTTAGCGAGAAATGGTGTGATTGTAGCCTTGAAAACCAATCAAGTGAGAAAAGGTGTGATTGTGGCCTTGGAAATCAATCAAGTTAGAAAAGGTGTGATTGTACCCTAGGAAATCAACTGGGTGAACTTGTTGCCCGTGAATTCAAGTATCTCGACCCAGAGGATTGTGAATCTGGGGGGTGTACCTCGTAGCCTGGAAATCGAGGGTGTAATTGTACAATTGCTTTTGAAAGTAAATCCATACTTGTGTGGGAGACTGGATGTAGGGTTACTCCGAACCAGTGTAAAATCCAGTATGTTCTTTCCTTTACTGCTTTTACTTTGTTTATGCATCTGTGTTTGATTCTATGATCATATCTGTGTCTAAATATTGCATACATTTGTGTTCAAATTAACAAAAACTCAAAAAGATTTAGTAATTTCTTTATACACTATTCATCCCCCTCTAGTGTTAATCCTAGCCTTAAGATCCGTATTCCGCATTTCTCACAATGCCCATCTAGAAGCCATCTCCACCTCTTTTCATCTCAACATCTTGGATAGTGGAGCTATATTTGGATTTGAAGTAGTTTTGGGAAATAGTGGCGAAGCTATAGTCAAATTCGTGGTGACAAAGTTAGCTAAATTGGTAGAAAGTGTGGTTTAGATCCAAAATTCCTTTCCTTAAAGTTTGATGGAATGGAATCCAAAGTGAGTTATTTCTTCCTTTAAGTTCATTAAAATCATTGCTAAGTTAAAGGAACTTTAAGTGTTAAGTGTTGTTTTAAAACCTTGTTGATTGCTTGTTTACTTTTTTTGCTAAAACAATGATTTTATTTCCTTGTTTGACTATTTGGATGGTTCGTTAAGTATTTTAAAATTTAGAAGTTAAATACTTAATGGGACATGCGGAAATGACTAGTACACGTGTTTCGTCTGTGAGATCGAATGAGACTTGGGCGAGGGATGGAACTTTTCGAAGGGAAAGCCCGGATGCTCCAAAATAAATTTCAAACCTTTTTAACACAAGATAAAATAAAAATTGTTATGGATAATTGATAGAATAAAGCATTGATTATCATTTATTGTAGTATTTATTTCATTGATAGAATGTTTAAATACGGCTTGACCGGTTTATGAGCAATTTACGTTTTTATATGCATGGGTTGGGTAGAAAATAAATTGAGAATGATTAAATACGAACAACTCATGATTAGAATTTCACGGTTTGACTATAAGGTGTTCGATAAAAATATTGGTTAAGCAGGAATTATAATAAAAGATATTTATTAAAATTTTGGAAATAAAATATATTTAATCTTTTAAATCAAATGGTTTCTTTTGAAAAAAAATAGAAATATTGGAGAATTAATATTTTGAAGTGATTATATAATAAAAGTGATTTATATAAAGAATGGTTTTATAATAATGTTTTATAAATAGAGAGGTTTTCGAGGACTAAACTTGATGGTTTTAAAATGATTTTTGAAAGGACCTGGAGGTAGAAACTATTATAGATAATTTGTAATTATTAGTGAAGATGATTTTGCCACTTCGGGATGTAATGTAATGTGACGACCCAGAAATTTGAACGTTTGAAATTAAAATATTTAATTGGTTTCAAATATCTGAATCGTTAATTTAAGCTTGAGTTTCAATTGTACAATGAATTTAGCAATTTAATTATCAAATTTAATTATCAAATTTAATTAAAGAAATTTGGGTAAAATTGAAAATCTTTAATTTTGAGTCTGTTAAAAATATTTTAAAGGCTTAGAAAATTTAGATTGATAATACTGAAGATAATGGAATCTTCAGAATTGAATTTGAAAGTGATTTAATCAGTTTTGAAAATATATCGTTTAAATCGATATTTAAAAATAGTCTTCCGAGGCACAGTCTCGGAATTCGATGAAACCAGTTCCATTGGATCCATAATATTGTATTATTATCGGATTTCAATTTTCGTAGCAATTGGATTTGCCGTGTGGCCGTACGATTAGAAAACGCGTTGAAAATTTTATCGAAATTCAATTTAATAACTGGGTTCAAAAAGCTATATTCTCCATACGGTCAAATTTGAACTCGAAACCTTTTCCTTTACGTTCGGAATAGGCATATGACATTATAAACGCCTGGCTGCATGCCTCGATTGGATATCGAGATTTTAAGTTGTGGTTATCGAAGCGATTTGAATTTAAATTTGAATTCAAATATAATTAATATTGTTGCCTTAAAAGTTATGTTAAAACTTTTTATACACGTATAGGAGTTAAAACACGTATTCCCTTTTTCTCGGCACAATAGCAACACTTGGCAGGGAAATGTTTACACGCGTGCGTTTCTTCCTTTTGAACGAAATAAAAAAAAATCATATCGCTGTTTGAATTAGAATCAATGGCCGCCTCCTCTACAATTCAATTTTAAATCGAAGCTTATACCTAATTTTTTCCCCTTTTCGTCTTCAAATCAAATACGAAGTCAATTCCTTCATTCTCGAATCCTTCTAAACCAATTCGCCATCTTCCCTTCAGCGTTCTCGGAATTATTTCGTACTGGCGTAGGCGGGTAGGAGTGACTGACGACTTTCGGTGGTGGCAAATCGTTCGTATACGCGCGATGGTGATGGAGTGGCGTGATGATTTCAAGCGACAGAAAAAGAGACATGGTGGTAGGCGAGTCGTGATTTTCGATGGGGTTCGTGCCTTCATTCAATTGGAGGATCGCGACTCGGGTAAATGGTAATGGTCAAGCTCGGCACCGTTTTGGTGAAGTCGTGCCTGGATGTGGTTGCGATTTTGGGATGCACGATGCCGCAGGTCATGTTGGCGTTCAGAGGAGCTTCGTATCAATGGCAGCGGAGGTATCAACATGTTTCATTTTAAAATAAGTTATATATAAATGTAAATCGGACCGAGAAAATATGTATAGAATGCAGTATTTGAATTACAGCAAGGTTTAAAAATAATATATATATATATATATATATATATATAACTCAGAAAAGGAATTTTTCAGTAAGAAGAAATTTTGTTTTTAGTCTGTAATTATTTTATAAGTACATATATATAGTCCAATAGAAAAAATAAATATACATTTACATATTTTAAATATGCTAATTTATCTTTAAATTATTGGTTTGGTGATTAATTTATTTTATTAAACTACTTAACCATTTTGACTACTGAAAATAATTATTAAAGGGAATTTAGTTTTAATTTGAATTTTTAGTTAAACAAATTTATCAAAAGAAATTGGTTTAAAATTAAATCATTGGCTAATTAAGATTATCAGATGAAAATTGATTATTCGGTTTTTTTTTTCAAATATTAATAATAATCATATAATTGTTATGTAAGGTCTAAAAATCGAGGAAACGAATTGGAATGGAAAAAATGGTTGCATGCGTTAGCAAAGGTGAGATCTTCTCACTCAATCGCTGATTTAATTTTTATAGTTAAATTTAAAATTGATTGATTGTGTGTTTGGATAATTTATTTATTATTAGTTATATTAGTTTAGACCCTATGCGCCGCATAATGGCGGATAATATTTTATAAATCCCACATACCGCGATATTCCACCTTAAAGTGGAATGGGTATTTAATTGTTGTTCTAACGTCTGTGGATGCAGGGAAACAGGTTGGAGGGATCCAACTAGATTCCTCAAATATTTAATTTGTTTCGTATGTTGTGTGTAGATTTTTTTTAATATATGTGACTATTTGTGATTGAAATCGTTGAAGGCTGTGATTTAGCCGAATATATTTTTGGTTTCGTAGGATACCAGAAATAAATAAATAAATAAATAATTTGATTTTGAAATTTGGGTAGAAAATTTATAATAAATTCACACAAAGGAATCAGGTGAATTTTAAAAGAAGGGAATTTAAATTGATAAAGTTTTATCTTTGAAAACTTATTTAATAAATTCCAAAAATATGGGAAAATATTTTAATAAAGGAATTTCGAGAATGTAGTTTAATAGTTGAAGAATTTATTTAAGATATGGATTTAAATATTTGAAAGAGATAAAAGAATTTATTTCAAAAGGAAATAAATTTAGAAATAAATTTTGAAATTAAATTTGAAATTAAATTTAGAGTTGAAATAAATTTTATAAATTGATTCGGGAATTAATATGGAGTAAGAATAAATCTTAGGAATCGATTTGGAAATTTGGTCAGGTGTTTTGGAAGTAACTTGTAAAATCAATTTGAAATTGATTTGGTATTGGAAAATTAATTTGGGAAATCAAATTGGAATTTGATTTTGTGTTTGAAATAAATTGGAAATCAAATTTGGATTTGATTTGGTTTGAAGATGATATTTGGGAATCAATTTAAAATTTTTATATCAGTTGATATTTGGAAATGTAAATTCACAACGGGAATTTGTAAAGAAAAGGGAAATTGTTTAAAAATAAATATTGGTTTATTTTTAAAGTATGGAAAGAAATTTACAAATTGGAATGTAAATTAAAATAAATCAAGAAGATTTATTAATTTATTGGAATGGACCCTTTTGTAATGGAAAAGGAATTCTTCTCTGGAAAGCCGAGTATATTTTTAAAATAGCTTTTGAATAAAATTTAAAAGTTTTAGATTTGGTTTTAAAATAATATTGTTGGAGAAATTAGTTCGGAAATTGTTTAAAGTAAAAATTTATTTAATAAATTTTATAAGGGATTATTTTAAAGATTTAAAACAATATTTGATCTAGAAAATAGTTATTTAAATATTTATACTCTATCTACTAATTTTGTTTTAAAATTAATTTTGGACCTGAATTTTTTACACGAGATATTAGTATAATATTTTTCATAACTAATATTTAAGCAAATATTCTAAAATAGTTTATTTTTAATGTTTGCAAATATATTTTGAATAAGTTTTTATATTATTTTAAAATATTTGAAATCGGTAGATTTTCAGTGGAAATGAATAAATATTTGAAAATGTTTTCCGCGTAAGGAAGAAAAAAATTGATTTGGAATTTATTTTCAAAGGATTGAAGTGTGAAAGATTAATTTGAATTTGTTTTCAAAGTGTTGAAAAGTGAAATTTTATCTTGCGAAGATATTTTGAAGGTAATAATAATTGGGGAAAATTATTTGAAATCCAGTGACTGTTGTGAATGATGATCGATAGTTAAATAACCGACTATCAATATTGGCCTTAATCGGCATTTGAATTTCGATGCGACCGGGAGTCGAATTCCAAATGGGTATTCGAAACCCACATAGAACCTTTGTGATTGTGATGGATCTTTGGTTTAAAAGATCACAGTGAAATTGTTGTGATTTGTTTGAAACTGAATTAACACTTATTTTTAAAAATAAGCGCTCGTTATTCGGATTAGCCGGGAGAGGACCTTGTATCATATAACCCATTCCGAATAACGATACGATGAAATGAGATTGCATTTGAAGATGCTATTGAAGACCGGGTATTTTCGAAAGCGAAAGGATACATGTCGAATGTCTCTGCACCGGGTTGCTCCGGTATAGAGATTTTATCACCCTTTGTGATGGGGATTCCGGACGTGATTAGTGAATATCCGGATTGCAAGGGCTTCTTTAGAAGTGTCTTCGGTTCCGTTCGATCCCGGAACGGACTTGTATGGATGTGTGTCTGACGTTACACTTTCAGATGTAAAGCTGGTTTCCACAAATACATTTCTGTTGGTGGCGGAGAATTTATTCCCTTAGCTTAACACCCTTCTCTGAGACGTACGAGCTCAGAGGTTATGTAATTGATGGTTACTAGTGATACATTCCCAATTTGGTAATGTGGCATATGAAGTGCTGCTGATCATTTTTTGATTGAAGCATGGCTTTTGTGAAAAGCGTAGCTTTGTGGACGAGACTTCGTCGAACTTCACACCCCGGAATGGTCAAAACAGGAAGGATGCGGCAAGTTTATGGGGGTAGCGTCCCTTAGGGTATGTACATTTCCTTCTGGATAGAAGTGGTATCATGGCATGGAGCCCACATACTTAACTTACGTGAATATCGCAAATATATATTACTTTGTGATTGTTGTTGTTGAGGATCCTCAGATAAAGGTTGTTTACAATCGGGGAATGACATACTCGTGTAGTGGTTACCTATTTTTGCAGAGGTAACCCGGCCTTGTGTTGGCAGAGATCCGGTTAGGTTCCCGGGATGTCCCTCCAGATGCGTACCCATGTGGCCCAGGAAGTTCCTTAGCCTGACCATTTGTTGGAAATCCAATTACCAATACGCACCTTGTACGATTTTAGTTGTAGAACCTGCCATTTAATATGGTAGCTATAGTAGGCTTACTATAATGGTATGTATGCTGGCTAAGATTAATATTATACTTTCGAAATGTTTCTGCACTATGCACTAATAATAATATCGAAATGATTTTGCGTATTAAGCATGTTTGACTATCATAAGGAGAAATCTCCTTCAATTCTGCGTTTGCATTGTGTGTGTGGCGGGAGGCCTTATGGTAGTTTCATTTTTCAAAAAGCATTGCAGATTTCTTTTAAATTCCTTTGTTTTTCTTTTGTAAGAGAATAAATGTTTTTAAGATCTCACACCAGTCCCATGACTGACCTGGAGTTTATTGTTCCTTTTCTAAACTCTGGGTGCCCATAATTTTCCACACGGGCAGCCTAGAGTCAGGTTATCAGTTATACGGGAGCACAGTCAGAAAAGAGTTGCTGTGGAGATAAGGAGTTGAAGCTGGAAGGCGAGACGTATCTTTTTACTATGTAGTGTCCGTTGCGTATAGTTAGTGAAAATCAGTTTTCATATAGTCAAGTTATAATAACTGTCAATGATGTATGATGTTGTTGTAAACTCTGATGTTGTATTATATTAACTGAGATGATTCTTTGTTTTAAAGATTATTTATTTATCTATTATATTTGTTCCACTGCGAAATGTGAGATTCTGTTATTGTTTCTGTTCTTCTTCTACCTTTTCATTCTTTAAACCCTAAAGACTCGTAGGTTTGTTCCTCTTTGGCTAAGTTGTTGTGGAAATTTGCCAGCTAAAAGGGGTATGGATTTGCGGGCTTTTACCAGTGGTATCAGAGCATTTGGTTAAGCGACAACCTTGGCTCTGTTGGGTGCTACTCTTTAGAGATAGAGTCAGCATCACTGTAGAATGAGTTTGGGTGTAATAATAGATATGAGCGCGTGTTTTTAGTGAACATAAAATTGTTTTATATTGTGTTGACTTATCGGTTGATTATTTATAGATTCTGGTCGGTGCAGTTTGGCCAACTGTATCGATAGGGGTTTCTAAACTCTTAAACAAGATAAACCGACATAGTATTGTTTTAAAATAGAGTAAATGAAATAATTTTACCCAAAACTATTTTCGTATATAAAAGAAATAAAATTTCTGTGAATCATTATAGTATATGGTTGCTTAGTTGTTAGGAAGCGATAATATTAGATTATTATCATTGTTGTATGAGAAATTGAAATCAAAACCAAAAGCTAAGAAAATAAAAATACAAATGAGATTTGAAAATGTAAATTTTAAATGTAATTTATAATTTGGAATAAAATTCATTAATGGAATGAAATTGGTAATGTGAATGTATAAATGGGTTTTATAAATTGAAATGAGATATGACTTGGATCAAGTTGAATAAAAAATCCAAACTTGGGGAAAAAGAAAATAAAATCGATTGGATTCAAGTAAACTAATATGATAATTAATCAATTCATGAAATAAGAAAATTGAATTAGTTAAATCAAAACTTGAATTGTGAGTTAAATAAAAATGGTTTGAATTTGCAGATAAATTCAAGTAAGTAAAAATAAATGGAAATAAATGGAAAATTTCCTTGTTATTGATAAAATGAATTCGAGATAAATTGAGAATAATAATCTTATAAGTAAAATGGTAAAATTCTAAGTAAAATTTAGAGTTGGGAAATATTCTAAATTAATAAATGGAGGATAAACTAGAAATTGTAAAATGGTTTTAATTGAAATGAATGTGAATATGGCATGAAAAATGAATGGAACGGAATCAATTGGAAATGAAATAGAATAAAGAGTAAATTGAGTTTGTATCAATTTAAATTAGTTATAAACTAGATTGGATATTCTATTAAGTGAATATCGTCGAAATTTGCATAGAAATGGTTGTTGTTTAACGCAAACGTGATTGCATAAAATCCTATGAGTTAACGAAACCCAATAAAATTGATTTTTGAATCAATTGAAATAGATATGAGTTCATTTCGCTTAAAAATAAATTGAATGAAAGAAAGTGAGTTGTAAATCACTTGAATTGAATAGAAATGGTATGTGAATTGATTATAAGCAATTAAATTTGTATCGGAACCATATAAATTGCTTATGGGAACTATTTTGAATGTATTGCTTGTGAAAACTATGTGTTTACTATTGAAATAAGTGAAACGTGAATAAATTTCTTATATATGTCACTTATGTGTTTAAATTGAGTAAATACAGGTACAGGAGGACCGTTTGGCTGGATTTGGTCGTGCTAGAATGCTAATAATAAACGGCTTTGTTTAAAAATGCTAAATAAGGTACGCCTATGCAATAAAATAGGAAATATGAACTGTTTTTGCTTTTTCGACCGGGTGGGTCGATGTATATATGTTCATATCTTTTGTCAAATTGTAAAAGCTCCTCCGTACAAAGGAGACTCTGCCAAAAATTTTCGAAAATTTTGGGACTTAGAAATTTTTTGAAAAAAACTGTTAGCGACAAATGATTTCAAATTGGAAATTGAAGTAAATTAGTGAATGAAATTGAATTAAAATAATAATATGAATCAGTTATAATTGAAAGATAAAATTCAATATTCATAGTAGAAGATAAATTGAATTCAAATAGAATTGTAGTGTAAATTGAATTAAAATAAAATTGAAAATGCAAGATTGAATGAAAATGGATATGTAACTTCAATAGTTAAGTAAAAATGGTACAAGAAGCATATAAATTGAAAATTTTGTAATGAAAGGTGCAAAAGGATATTTGAACATTGTAATTGGATATTATGGATATCAGGATATACATGTGTATTAAAGGAAATGGAACGGGGATTTTGATTTTAAAGATAAAATTGAATTGCTCTACAAAAAGGTATGTATTTCAATTTCAGTATGAAATTTAGTGATTTTCTTGTCCGGCCGCTTGGCGTTTTGTTTTCTTTTGGGATTTGAGGGCCCATGGTGCCATTTTGTAGTCGTACTGAGCTAGCCGCGCAAAGGAGACGCTGGCGAAATTTTTCGAAAATTTAGGGCGTTAGAAAATTTTTGAGAAAATTTTGAAAGTTGAAATTTGAATCCATATCTAATTTGAATTGGGAAGTAAACAATATTGCTTGGAACTTATAATTGAACTTGGAAAGTTAGTTGAAATGAATCTTTAATAAAAAGATTTGGGTTGATAAATTGATAAAACTGTTTGGGTTGGAAAATATTACACGGGTTAAGGATCATTCTTCTTAACTAGAAATTTCGGGACGAAATTCTTTTAAGGGGGGAAAGATGCGACGACCCAGAAATTTGAAGGTTTGAAATTGAAATATTTAATTGATTTCAAATATCTGAATCGTTAATTTAAGCTTGAGTTTCAATTGTACAATGAATTTAGCAATTTAATTATCAAATTTAATTATAGAAATTTGGGTAAAATTGTAAATCTTCAATTTTGAGTCTGTTAAAAATATTTTAAAGGCTTAGAAAATCTATATTGATAATATTGAAGATAATGGAAGCTTCAGAATTTAATTTGAAAGTGATTTAATCAGTTTTGAAAATATATCGTTTAAATCGATACTTAAAAATAGTCTTCCGAGGCACAGTCTCGGAATTCGATGAACTAGTTCCATTGGATCCGTAATATTGTATTATCATCGAATTTCAATTTTCGTAGCAATTGGATTTGTCGAGTGGCCGTACGATTAGCAAACGCGCTGAAAATTTTATCGAAATTCATTTAATAACTGGGTTCGAAAAGCTATATTCTCCATACCATCAAATTTGGACTCGAAACCTTTTCCATTACGTTCGGAATAGGCATATAACATTATAAACGCCTGGTTGCATGCCTCGACTGGAGATCGAGATTTTAAGTTGCGGTTATCGAAGAGATTTGAATTAAAATTTGAATTCAAATATAATTAATATTGTTGCCTTAAAAGATTATGTTAAAACTTTTTATACACATATAGGAGTTAAAACACGTATTCCCTTTTTCTAGGCACAATAGCAACATTTGGCAGGGAAATGTTTACACGCGTGCGTTTCTTTCTTTTGAACGAAAAAAAAAATCAGATCGCTATTTGAATTGGAATCAATGGCCGCCTCCTCTACAATTCAATTTTAAATCGAAGCCTATACCTAATTTTTTCTCTTTTCCATCTTCAAATCAAATATGAAGTCAATTCCTTCGTTCTCGAATCCTTCTAAACCAATTCGCCATCTTCCCTTCAGCGTTCTCGGAATTATTTCGTACTGGCATAGGCAGGTAGGTGTGACTGGCGACTTTCGGTGGTGGCAAATCGTTCGTATACACGCAATGGTGATGGGGTGGCGCGATGATTTCTAGCGACAGAAAAGGAGACGTGGTGGTAGGCGAGTCGTGATTTTCGATGGGGTTTGTGCCTTCGTTCAATTAGAGGATCACGACTCGGGTTAATGGTAATGGTCAAGCTCGGCACCGTTTTGGTGAAGTCGTGCCTGGATGTGGTTGCGATTTTGGGATGCACGATGCCGCGGGTCATGTTGGCGTTCAGAGGAGCTTCGTATCAATGGCAGCGAAGGCATCATCATGTTTCATTTTAAAATAAGTTATATATACATGTAAATAGGACCGAGAAAATATATATAGAATGCAGTGTTTGAATTACAACAAGGTTTAAAAATTATATATATATATATATATATATATATATATAACTCAGAAAAGGAGTTTTTCAGTAAGAAGAAATTTTGTTTTAAATCTGTAATTATTTTATAAGTACATATATATAGTCCAATAGAAAAAATAAATATACATTTACATATTTTAAATTTGCTAATTTATCCTTAAATTATTGGTTTAGTGATTAATTTATTTTATTAAACTACTTAATCATTTTGACTACTGAAAATAAATTATTAAAGGGAATTTAGTTTTAATTTGAATTTTTTGTTAAACAAATTTATTAAAAGAAATTGGTTTAAAATTAAATCATTGGCTAATTAAGTTTATCAAATGAAAATTGATTATTCGGTTTTTTTCAAATATTAATAAAAATCGTATAATTGTTATGCAAGGTCTAAAAATCGAGGAAACGAATTAGAATGGAAAAAATGGTTGCATGCATTAGCAAAGGTGAGATCTTCTCACTCAATCGCAGATTTAATTTTTATAGTTAAATTTAAAATTGATAGATTGTGTGTTTGGATAATTTATTTATTATTAGTTATATTAGTTTAGACCCTATGCGCAGTATAATAGCGGATAATATTTTATAAATCTCATATACCGCGATATTCCACCTTGAAGTGGAATGGGTATTTAATTGTTGTTCTAACGTCTATGGATGCAGGGAAACAGGTTGGAGGAATCCAACCGGATTCCTCAAATATTTAATTTGTTTCGTTGTGTGTAGATTATTATTTTTTAATTTGTGTGACTATTTGTCATTGAAACCGTTGAAGGCTGTGATTTAGCCGAATATATTTTTGGTATCATAGGATACTAGAGATAAATAATAATAAAAAATTAATTTTGTAATTTGGGTAGAAAATTTATAATAAATTCACCCAAAGGAATCGGGTGAATTTTAAAAGAAGGGAATTTAAATAGATAAAGTTTTATCTTTGAAAACTTATTTAATAAATTCCAAAAATATGGGAAAATATTTTAATAAAGGAATTTCAAGAATGTAGTTTAATAGTTGAATAATTTATTTAAGATACGGATTTTAAATATTTGAAAGAGATAAAAGAATTTATTTCAAAAGGAAATAAATTTAAAAATTTAATTTAGAGTTGAAATAAATTTTAGAAATTGATTGTGGAATTAATATGGAGTAAGAATAAATCTTAGGAATCGATTTGGAAATTTGGTTAGGTGTTTTGGAAATAACTTGTAAAATAAATTTGAAATTGATTTGGTATTGGAAAATTAATTTGGAAAATCAAATTGGAATTTGATTTTGTATTTGAAATAAATTGGAAATCAAATTTGGATTTGATTTGGTTTGAAGATGATATTTGGGAATCAATTTAAAATTTATACATCGGTTGATATTTGGAAATGTAAATTCACAACGGGAATTTGTAAAGAAAAGGGAAATTGTTTAAAAGTAAATATTGGTTTATTTTTAATGTGTGGAAAGAAATTTACAAATTGGAATGTAAATTAAAATAAATCAAGAATATTTATTAATTTATTGGAATGGACCCTTTTGTAATGGAAAAGGAATTCTTCTCTCGAAAGCCGAGTATATTTTTAAAATAGCCTTTGAATAAAATTTAAAAGTTTTAGATTTGGTTTTAAAATAATATTGTTGGAGAAATTAGTTTGGAAACTGTTTAAAGTAAAAATTTATTTAATAAATTTTATAAGGGATTATTTTAAAGATTTAAAATGATATTTGATTTAGAAAATAGTCATTTAAATATTTATACTCTATCTACTAATTTTATTTTAAAATTAGTTTTGGACCTGAATATTTTACACGAGATATTAGTATAATATTTTTCATAACTAATATTTAAGCAAATATTCTAAAATAGTTTATTTTAAATGTTTCCAAGTATATTTTGAATAAGTATTTTATATTATTTTAAAATATTTGAAATCAGCAGATTTTCAGTGGAAGTGAATAAATATTTGAAAATGTTTTCCTTGTATGGAAGAAAAAAATTGATTTGGAATTTATTTTCAAAGGATTGAAGTGTGTAAGATTAATTTGAATTTGTTTTCAAAGTGTTGAAAAGTGAAATTTTATCTTGCGAAGATATTTTGAAAGTAATATAACTGGGAAAAATTTATTTGAAATCCAGTGACTGTTGTGAATGATGATTGATAGTTAAATAACCGACTATCATTATTGGCCTTAATCGGCATTTGAATTTCGATGCGACCGGGAGTCGAATTCCAAATGGATATTCGAAACCCACATCAAACCTTTGTGATTGTTATGGATCTTTGGTTTAAAAGATCAAAGTGAAATTGTTGTGATTTGTTTGAAACTGAATGAACACTTATTTTTAAAAATAAGCGCTCGTTATTCGGATTAGCCGGGAGTGGACCTTGTGTCATAGAACCCATTCCAAGTAACGATACGATGAAATGGGATTGCATTTGAAGATGGTGTTGAAGACCGGGTATTTTCGAAAGCGAAATGATACTTGTCAAATGTCTCTGCACCGAGTTGCTCGGTATAGAGATTTTATCACCCTTTGTGATGGGGATTCCGGACGTGATTAGTGAATATCCGGATTGCAAGGGCTTCTTTGGAAGTGCCTTCGGTTCCGTTCGATTCCGGAACGGACTTGTATGGATGTGTGTCTGACGTTACACTTTGAGATGTAAAGCTGGTTTCTATCAAATACATTTCTGTTGGTGGCGGAGAATTTATTCTCTTAGCTTAACACCCTTCTCTGAGACGTACGAGCTCAGAGGTTATGTAGTTGATGGTTACTAGTGATACATTCCCAATTTGGTAATGTGGCATGCGAAGTGCTGCTAATCATTTGTTGATTGAAGCATGGCTTTTGTGAAAAGCGTAGCTTTGTGGACGAGACTTCGTCGAACCTCACACCCCGGAATGGTCAAAACAGGAAGGATGCACCAAGGTTATAGGGGGTAGCGCCCCTTAGGGTATGTACATTTCCTTCTGGATAGAAGTGGTATCATGGTATGGAGCCTAGATACTTAACTTATGTGAATATCACAAATATATATTACTTTGTGATTGTTGTTGTTGAGGATCCTCGGATAAAGGTTGTTTACAACCAGGGAATGTCATACTCGTGTAGTAGTTACCTATTTTTGCAGAGGTAACCCAGCCTTGTGTTGGCAGAGATTTGGTTAGGTTCTCGGGACATCCCTCCAGAGGCGTACCCATGTGGCCCAGGAAGTTCCTTAGCCTGACCATTTGTTGGAAATCCAATTACCAATACGCACCTTGTAGGGTTTTAGTTGTAGAACCTGCCATTTAATATGGTAGCTATAGTAGGCATACTATAATGGTACATATGCTGGCTAAGATTAATATTATATTTTCGAAATGTTTCTGCACTATGCACTAATGATAATATTGAAAGGATTTTGCGTATTAAGCATGTTTGACTATCATAAGGAGAAATCTCCTCCAATTCTGCGTTTGCATTGTGTGTGTGGCGGGAGGCCTTATGGTAGTTTCATTTTCCAAAAAGCATTGCGGATTTCTTTTAAATTTCTTTGTTTTTCTTTTGTAAAAGAATAACCGTTTTTAAGATCTCACACCAGTTCCATGATTGACCTGGAGTTTATTGTTCCTTTTCTTAACTTTGGGTGTCCATAATTTTCCATACGGGCAGCCTAGAGTCAGGTTATCAGTTATACGGGAGCAAAGTCAGAAAAGAGTTGCCGTGGAGATCAGGAGTTGAAGCTGGATGGCGAGACGTATCTTTTTACTATGTAGTGTCCATTGCGTATAGTTAGTGAAAATCAGTTTTCATATAGTCAAGTTATAATAACTGTCAGTGATGTATGATGTTGTTGTAAACTCTGATGTTGTATTATATTAACTGAGATGATTCTTTGTTTTAAAGATTATTTATTTATCTATTATATTTGTTCCTCTACAAAATGTGAGATTCTGTTATTGTTTTTGTTCTTCTTCTACTTCTTCATTCTTTAAACCTTAAAGACTCGTAGGTTTGTTCCTCTTTGGCTAAGTTGTTGTGGAAATTTTCCAGCTAAAAGGGGTACGGATTTGCGGACTTTTACATGTAACAACCGTAAATTTTGATAATTAAAAGTCTTAAATTTAATAAGATTTAGAATTTAAATATTGTGAGAAATTAAAATTTTTGATTTAATAATGAGAAAATCACTAGGATATAAATTTAATTTTTTTGTTTTTATGTTATTGATAACTATTTAAGCAAGTTAATTTATAACTCTTATGTGTAAACAACAATTTTATAAATGTATTTAAGGTACTGTAAAAAGATTTCAATTGTTTTAATTATCTTTCCATTAATTATATTTCGTTTAAATTTTAATGTTGAACTTTATTACAGTTAATTTGATTTAGATTCTTTCAATAAAAGGGAAAGAGAATTTAATTGAAATTAATGGCGTTTAATGAAAGAAATGTACGTTCATTAGGTTCTTTTTTAAAGTGTAATTTTGAAATCAATTTACAATTATGTCGATTTGGAATCTTTCAATTTAAAAGAGTTAAAAAAAACATTAATTGTAATCAGTGGATTTAACGAAAGAAACATGCGTTATTGTTAAATAAAAAGGATGTTTTAATGAAACCAAAATGAACGTTGTTTTTAATGCAAGTGTAATTTTATAAAAAGAGAAAAAAATTGAATTTTGAAACAACATTTTACGGTCGTTAAATAGCAGTCTTTGGTAACATTGAGGTGATTTTAATGCTACTTGTAAAACTTAGAATAAATTAAATATTTTAAGTTCATGATTGTGTGCTAAGAAAAATGCCGAATTTGATTTTGAATTTGGAATAATGGTTCACCTTTTATTTTATGCAGCGGTGGTCCCCGTTACCTTAATTGGTTTGTTCAAAATTTATTTATTGTATGTTAATAAAACTTTTAAATGGGAGTAAATTTGAGTAGATTTGGGGTTAACTAAATCAATTGAATTGAAATACGTTTCCATATTGAATTAATGTGACAATATATTCATTTTGTAGTATAAAAGTTGATGTTCATCATGAATTCATATTCATGCACGTTTCACATTCTATTTCTTTTGATAACTACTATCTCATTCATTTTTTCCCTACCTTGTTCACCTTCATATTTCATCTATTCGTATTAAAAAACCAAAATCAAAACCTCTCTCTTTATTTAAAACTTTCATTTATTCTCTGTCTATTAAATTCATTTTCTATTCTTATTGTTAGCTGCATATTCTCTCACCTAATTTTGTTCGGCCTAATTCTCATATACCTCTTGTATTTGCATCTAAGCATTTACTTTTACACATTGCAACCTTCAATATTCATTCTTTTTCATAACTTCTGCCTGCACTAATTCGCCCATTGACTTTTCATTTCCAATGCATTAAATAGTCATATGTTTATGAACATTAACCTATTCAAACTTGTTATTCTTCATTTATAAGCTTCCAAATGATCATTTCTATTTAGTGTTAACATTTTTATAAATTCACTTAATGGTGAATATTAACAATTCATATTTGATGCACGTGCATC
Organism: Allium cepa; assembly: GCA_030765085.1. Lineage (NCBI taxonomy): Eukaryota > Viridiplantae > Streptophyta > Magnoliopsida > Asparagales > Amaryllidaceae > Allium > Allium cepa. The sequence continues at coordinate 204,048,465 of CM060942.1, forward strand.
ATTCATGCTAGCATGTTTGTGTTCATATTTATTAAACACATAAACACAACGTTTCTTTGAAAAGATTACGGTATATTTTGCATTCTTTTGTCACCTCCTTTCACAAACTATGCTGCTCCTCCATATTCATTTCTTCCCATTCTCGTTTTTCTGTCTCTTTCTTCCTACATTTATACCTTCTACATGCTTTAAAAAAAAGAACACACGTGATTGCATAAGCCTTTAGTGTTTATCCAATCCTTCTCCTAAGCATTTGGCAACGTGAGTCCATCAATTTTTTATTATATATATATTATTAAATTTGTGCACATATACTATTTTATTAATATTTCATATAACTTGAATATCATCTACATACAAACTCCAATTCACATGTGGTTTCCTCCGTTGGACTCGTATTGGAATTCCTAACGACAAGAAATAGGTTTGGCTGAGTTTGAAGACTATTGAAAAAGGCATCTTTGTTTGGATTTTTGCATTCTAAATATCAAAGGTGAGTGTTTTAACCCACTCACGAATACTAAGCCATATTATGTTAGTCAAGTTAAATTTATGATGTAATTAGAAATTTATTGATTGCTGTTTGGTATTTTAAATTGTCATTTAAGTTTAATTTGAATTTATATTGAATTAAATTACCATTTATTTAAAATTGAATATAAATTGCTAGTTAAACACCTGATAATGATAACCAATTAATTATCGTAATTTATTGGCTGATTTGGATATTGATTGTGATGGATGTTATTGGTTGATATTTTGGATGATTGTATATTTATTTATGCCTATATCTCTGTTATCACCATGGGTTGAAATGATACATATCCGAATGATCTTATAGAATAGGAATAATCGTTATGGGTTGAAATGATAAACCCGAGCGATTTTTTTATTAATTTGGAAATTTTGATTCAGGATACTAGTTGAAATGATATATACCCATACAATTTCTTGAATTTGGATTATGTATTGGAATTGAATTATTTAAAAGGTTTAAGTTTTAATTTAAACTTCGGATTTATTTTAATTAAAGTGATTAAAACTAGTATTTTAAATTATTTGAAATCTCTTGAATAATTATATTCACGTTGTACACTTGATAGGAGATGGAAAATCCCATAACATCTCTGAAGCCATTGCACTATTTATTTGAGAGTGACTTGACTTACATAAGATCTTTTAGTTCTAACTCGAGTGTTTTGTTTTTCATTTCGCTTGGGTCAACCTGAGCTTTTCAGTGTTGAAGACAATATATTTGGAGGACGAAGACGGAGTTTAGTACTATATCATTATTTTATCCCACTGCATCATGTTATTCCACTACATTACCTTATTATACCTGCTGTATGTATAACAATAATTGTATTGCAAAAGTGTAATCAAATATTATTTGTAAAACATCATCATGAACTTTTTTATTATTATTATATTTTATCATTCCGCTGTGAGATTCTGTGTTTTTCTTCTTCTTTCTTTTCTCTTATTTACCTCATTAACAATCCTCCCTTTTGAATGGTTTGAGTTGACATATGTGGTTTATTGTCGATTTAAATCGTCCAAAAGGGTGGGTCATTACCGTTGGTTTCAGAGCCAGGTTTAGCGATAACCTTAGCTTTATGGGGTTTGACTCATTAGAGATAAGGTAGTAATACCCTAGAATGAGTTTGAATGTGTGTATGTATACGAGAGCATGTATTTGTTTATGTTATAAAATGTTTTGTATAGTTTTGAAATGAAATAATTTTTCCTAATATTATATGTATGCTATATACATAAAGGAATAATTTTTTTTATAACTAATATAGTTATTTGTAATGTGTTTGCTTTTGGAAATGATAATATTTAATTATTACCATTTATTGTTGATTATTGTATTTGGTCAGTTTACAAGCGCTGTGTAACGTATTGATTTTATCGGGATCCGAAGGTCGGCATTCTTACATCCACTGTATCAAATGCCGCGCAATTGAATGCTAAAAAACCGAATTGTTAGGGTTAAAAAGAAAAGGTAGAAGAAAAAGATAGAAGAAATAAGGAAATAGAACAGAAACAATATCAGAATCTCACAGTCGCAGTGGAACAACATATAATAGATAAATGAATAATCTTTAAAACAAAGAACTATATAAGTTATTACATTACATCACATACAACAATAATATACAACACAACAAAACAATGGACAGTTATACAAACATGTCCTTACAAGTGAATTTACAGCGGAAAGATAATATCATATACATGTAATACGTCTCGCCATCCAGCTCGCCACTTGAGCTCCATAGCACTTCTGAATCCAGAATGATCTGATAACCTGACTCTAGACTGCCCGTGTGGAAAATTATGGGCACCCAGAGTTTAGGAAGAGAACAATAAACTCCAGATCAGTCATGGGACTGGTGTGAGCAACAAAAAAAATAGTTATTTATCTTTCAAAACAACAACAACAAGGGAAGTGAAAAATATCCGCAATGCTTTTGGAAAAATGAAACTACCATAAGGCCTCCCCGCACACACACAATGCAAACGCAGAATTGGTGGAGATTTCTCCTTATGATAGTCAAAGATGCTTACTACGCAAAATAAATCATTTTTGATATTATTATTAGTGCATAGTGATGAAAGCATTTCGAAAATAGAATATTAATCTTAGCCAGCACAAGTACCATTATATTATGCCTGCTATAGCTACCATATTAAATGGCAGGTTCTACAACTAAAACCGTAGAAGGCTCGTATTGTTTCTTTGGATTTCCAACAAATGGTCAGGCTAAGGAACTTCCTACCGCCACATGGGATCGCCTCTGACGGAACGTCCCGAGAACTTAACCAGCTCTCTGCCAACACAAGGCCTGGTTACCTTTGTAACTAGGTAACTACTGCACGAATATGCCACCCCCCGGTCCTTTAGGACCTTTATTCGAGGGCCCTTGATCACAAAGCAACAACCACACAGAAAATGAGACTGGAGCAACCACATAGGTTAAGCATCAGGGCTCCATAACAGACACCACCCTTTTCCAGAAGGAAATGACATACCCTAAAGGGCGCGGCCCTCATAACCTTGCCGCATATTCCTGTTTTGACCATTTCCGGGGTGTGAGGTCTGAAGAAGTCTCATCCACAAAGCTACGCTTTTTCACAAAGCCATGCTTTGATCAACAAATGATCAATAAATAATCATCACACAGCAACACTCAGCATGCCACATTACCAAATTGGGAGTATATCGCTGATCATCTTCAACTACGAAACCTATGAGCTCGTACGTCTCAGAGAAGGGTGTTAAGCTAAGAGAATAAATTCCCCGACACCAACAGAAATGTATTTGAAAGAAATCTGCTTTATATCTCAAAATGTAATGTCAAACATGTAACCATACAAGTCTGTTCCGGGTTCGAACAGAACCGAAGGCACTTCAAAAGAAGCCCTTGCAATCCGGGTATTCACAATCCCGACCGAATTTCCCATCACAAAGGAAATCTCCATACCGTAGCTAACGGTGCAGAGACAATCGATAGGTCATCCTATCGTTTTCACAAATACCCAGTCTTCAACACCAGTCTTCAATGCTATCCATTACATCGTATCACTATTCGGAATGGGAAATCCGAATAACGAGCGCAATAATTTAAAAATAAGTGTAGCATTCAATTTCAACCAATTCACAACAAATAGCCATTTAAGGGTCAATATTGATAGTCGGTTATTTAACTATCAATCAATATTCACAACATAACCCGATTTCAAATAATTTCCCAAATTATTTATTTCCAAAATATCTTTATAAGATATAATTTCCACACTTCAACCATTTGAAAACAAATTTCAAATCACTTTTCACCTTTACAACTTTCATTTCAAAATGGTTCATTTAAACCAATTAAATAAATCCTTACCGATTTACTTTAAATTTACGTCCCAATTCGTAAATTTATTTCCACACTTCAAAAATAAATCAATGTTTATTTTTAAAACAAATTTCCCTTATAAATTTCCTTTGTGAATTTACATTTCCAAATATTCACTTTTTATACGATTTTTCAAATCGATTTCAAATATTCACTTTCTATTTATCTTTAAAAGATATAATCTCAAAACATTTACTTCATATTGGAAAACATTTCCATACTTATTTAATAATAAGTAATTCACCAATCTATTTATTTTCAATATTTGGAAAAATATTTAATATACTTAAATCACAATTAAGTATATATTTTATTCTTTAAGGAAAACATCCTCTTAAACCCATTTATTTGAGTCAAAACGAATGTTGCGTAAAACATCGTTACAACAACCCAAAATCACTAGTATAGGGATTCGAAATTAAGGTAGATATATAAACCCCAATACTATACAAAACTTTTTCTTTCGGAAATCATTTACTATAACAACAGTGTTATAGTCCACCATTTCCTTCTATTTCTCGAAAACGTCTATTTCAACAATGAATGTTGAAATCTATGGTTTCGATACTTAATACATTTTAAAACATTTTTGAATCGTTTTAACTCTATTTAAAATATCACTTTCCCAAAATATTTCTTTAATATATTATTCACTGTCCAAAATCGTGAATATACTTCGTTAACCAAATTCAATATTTCTACGTATTTTATTTAAAGGATTTTCCACTGTCCCAAAATCATGGATATATCTCCTTTAATAAGCTATAATAATTAAACTTATTAAAATAAGTCGATTTTGGATTTATAAAACAACATTTATAAATTCCATTTATACTTTATAGCAACTTCAACTTATAAAATCACTTTATTAACAAATTCTATCCATATCCCATTTACACGCCAAAATCCAGTTTATAAGTTAATTACTTATAAATCTTTTATTTTACAAAATCTATTCATTTTATAACTTCACAATTTATAAATCTATAGATTTCATCCACTTATGAAATCCATTTACACTTCATTTTAACACTTATAAAAACTCGTTTTATAATTCCAATATTTTAATTTATAAATATCAATTTTATAAATCTTTTATATAATTCATTTATAATAATTCAAAAATCCCAATTTAAACCATTTTATAAATAAATCAACTACTTATTTCAAAAATCACATTTCGGTTATATTTCACAAAAATCATAATTTTTATAACATTAAAATTACAACGTTTATTTATTTAAAATGAATTAAATCCAAAATTAAATTCTATTATGAATTTTCAACTTAATTTTCCAAATATCAAATTTTATTTATTTTCGGCATCCAACGATACCAAAAATATATTCGGCTAAATTTTAGCCTTTAATGATTTCAATCACAAAGATAATCACGCAGATTATAAATAGATCAACACACAACATTGAAACCAATTCAATCATTTGAGGAATCCAGTTGGATCCCTCCAACCTGTTTCCCTGCGTCCAAAGATGTTAGCACAATATCAATTCCGCTTCAAGACGGAATATCATGGTATATGGGATTTATAAAATACTATCCGCTATTATGCAGCGCAATAGGGTCTCATCCGCTATATAATGCGGGAAAATCAACTCCAAGTACATATATAATACCAATTCCATACAAGTTGGAATTATCGCGGTATATGTGTTTAATAAATAATATCCGCTTAATATACGGCGTATAGGGTCTATTTCAATACAACAGATAATAACTATCATCCAATCACACAATCAAGCAATTCTAATCTAACTATTTAAAATTCAAATCGAAACAATTCGATTGAGTGAGAAGTTCTTACCTTGAGTTTCCTATAACATTTGTAGCGTTTGTTTCGAATAAAATTAAACACGCGTTTAATTTTATCCGAAATTATCACTAGCTCCAAACGAATCCAAACCATCTCCATTGCGTAATGCTCATCAAAACGAAGCCACCGCAATTCGTTTCGTAAATTTCCGACCTCGTATGAACAAGTTATGATTTTTAGAAGTTTATACAATTTTTTTTATATAATTTAATATACAATTCCTTTTAAAAAAAATTAAACCTATTCACATCTGGACCCTTCATTTTCTTCCATCCAATCAGGGCCGTGCGCGTTCTTTCTTCCATCTCCAGTTTAATCACACGCGATCGAAGAAAAACCCATAGCCGTTCGACATGCCCTAATCATCGCACCCACCACGCCTCGTTTGAAGATGATCGAAGACATGGGTTTCGAAGCCCAATGCGAAAGCTTCCCACAGCCAGAGCCGCTTGGAGCTCGGCCACCCCATCACGTCAAAAAACGCATGCAATCCCTAGGCAAACGCGGCCTCATAACTCCTTCATCGTTGCGTTTCAGACGATCACCACCGTTAGATTTATAGAGTTCGACGTGCTCTACAAAGTGGTAGTTGATAATTTTTAGAAATAGTGTGTGGATTTGAAGAACGAGAAGGAAGAAAATGAATCATCTTCGGCCATTAAATGTATAGCCGGCGGCTATGAAAGAAAATTTAGGGTTTTCTGAAAATTGAGGATAGGGGGTCCTTTTATAGAAATTTCAACGAAAACACTATTCGCTCCAAATTTCCAAACTCCAAATCTCGCACGGTGACTGGCGTTTCTAGGGTTTACCCCGCGTTCCGGACACAATGGAACGTGTTTCTGAAGCTAATTTGATCATATGTTCGAGTTACGGAAATAAACGATCAAATTTAAATTAAATCGATTAGACAAATTTCTATGCGTTTTAGCTTGCTCCGGACAAACCGTAAATCCGATTGACACGAAATTTGAAACCTTATAATAATATAACATTACGAATTTGATGAAACTAGTTTCGCCGAAATCCGAGACTGTTTGAAAAATGACTACTTTCACTAGTCGATTAAATATTAAAATATTCAATTTTCACAAATTAACTTTTAGTTCAATTTTAGAAGTTCACAAACATTTTTCTAACTCCAATATGATTTAATATAACTTTATAAATCATTTTTATTCACATTAAACCCAATTCCCAATTTTTCTGTAATTTCAAATATTAAATTGTCGATTAAATTATCCAATTAAATCTAAATATTCGAAAAATAAATTATTCGACTTACAAATTTTACTTGTGGATATTTAAAATCAATTAAATATCTGAATTTCAAATGATAGAAATTCTGGGTCATTACACGCTGGCTGTTATTGTTGATTTGAATTTATGAAATAAACACTAGTTTAATAATGGAATATCAAAGAAAATAAAGTGAATGATTACACGAACATGATTTCTAAGTTTAGTCTTAATAAATAGAATTTAAACTGAAAATTTGAAAACTAAAATTCCGATGTTTTAGAAATTGGTTTCCTAATATTTTGTAAATAATAGTAGTATTATTCAAGAGTAAATAATTAGGATATTTGTTTATGGAATTGAAATGTTTTATTGTGAATCTAATTGTTTTGTGGATTGGTAGTTTCAACTATTGAAATAAAATGGAATGCTATGAAATTCTGGACAGTCCAAAATTTTGAAATTAATTTTAGTGTTAAAACTTAGTAATTTCGGTAAAACTATAAAAGTTGAAATCTATAATTTTAATTGGAAAAGGAAAAATGAGTAAAACAAGATTGGAATTGTTAAAATATATGTTAATAAAATGATTCTGGAAGTTTGTATGTACTCTTAGGATGAAATATGGAATGTTTGAGTTAAATTTAGGAAAAAATGCATTATAAATAAAGTTAAACGGTTGTAAAAGAGTTTATAAACTTAGTTAAAATTTATGAAATGTGTCATAAATAATTTGAAAAGTAAAAGTGAAAACTAATTGGATAAACAAATATGAACTAAAAATGAAATGATTGTAAATAAAGTCATGACCTGTAAATTATTTATGAAATAAATGGATGTTGCAAGAAATGGTTATAATTAAAGTTGTGATAAGTTTAAACTCAATAATGTCTTATAAAAAGAAGTTAAGTCGTTATAAATTGGTTATAAACTTAAAGGAAATTTCTTATGAAATAATTCGCAAATAAATGTAGTATTAAATGAGAAATACTATATGTGAAAATGAATGTGATTTAAAATAAAGCGAGATGTAGTAATGTTATTTATTAATGATTTTGTCATCATTAAATGGAGATTTTTTTTAATATTAATGGATAAGAGATAAAATGTGTATAAATGAATGAGATTTATAATGTGAATTGAAAATGTATTTGTGATGAAACAAGTTGGAATAAATACATATGTTGTACGTATATTGTTTTATTCGCATAATTAATTTAATCCAGATTTGAGTACACAAGTTCGAGGTTAATTACACCATTTCATGTTAGGATTTTTCATTTGATTCTTGATGGTGAATAATTGAAATGGATTTTTCGTTTGATTCTAAAATTCTCCATCATAGTATATGGCTATGCAAGAAGAATGATGATTTCTAGTCAAGAAACCTTATCATAGTCCGCACTAGGGAAGTCCAATGAACAATACTAGTCCGAAGGGGAAATTATATGATCGAGCGAGCGATCGAATGTGATATTGCATGATGATCACATTTGTACGTCTTATGTTCTAATATAATTGATATACTTTGACGCTGAAAATGAAAGCCGTTGGGTTGGATATCCATTGTAATTTAAATTGGAATTTTTTTATGCAAAATTACTATTAATTCAAAAACCATTTTACAAAACTATTTTACAAACTATTTTATATACAAAACTATTTTACGTACAAACTATTTTACAAACTATTTTACAAACTGTTTATATACAAAACTATTCTAAATTTAAAACCTTTTATAAAGAAAATATGTTTAATCCCATATGGATTTTTATGCAACGTAATTGATTGTGGAATTTTTTTTTGATTTTTATATAAGATGGGCTTTATATAAGTATAAGGTGATTTAAAAGACTACTGATTTTGGAAGCTATTCGATTTGAAGAGATGAATCTTATATACAACGGAATTTATACAAGAATGATTTGATATATTCGAGATTATTGATTTTGGAAAGTACATAACCTGAAAATGAAATCTTGTATATAATGGAATTTATATAAGCGTGATATTTGATGTTATGATTTTGAAAGGGTACTATATATGGTATGATATATATTGAAGTAAAAGGTATGGAAAAGTACCCTCCACGAAGTATGATATGCTTCGACCCAGATGCACTTGGGAAATTCAGGAATGGATTCGGCCGAAAAACTCTAATATACCTAGGTGAATTTAGAAATGGATTCGAACCGATAAGGTGGTCCGGACTTAAACTTATCAGTAGATGGTTCTTTAGTTTACCCAATGGAGGCATCTTCGATCTTGGGATCTGTTGTTTATGGATCTTCCGGCAAGATAGTGCATCTATTGCGTTAATCATTGAATCAGCAGCGTACCACTGCAGCAGTGGTTGATGGTCCCTTGTTTACGAAACGGCTATGATATTTTTCTGGAATTCGAAAGGTGAAAGGATCTTTTGGAAGGTTTCGTATCTGTTGCGTAAACACTGGATCAGCAGTAGGCCATTGCTATTGTAACAACATCATTTGACATCAGATTTTGAGCGGTACTTTTCATATATGTTTTTAAGTATTTTCATTGGGTGTTGAAACAGGTTTACTAAGTACTCGGAGATTTCTAGTCCAACGCCTGATCAACATACGATCAGAGTCTGTAAGAACGAGAATAAACTTGTTGAGACATCAAGTTATAAAAGTATTTTAATAAAGTATTATATAAAGGATATTTTGGTCATTTTTTCTTTTCTAAATACTTTAAAAGATTATTTATTTATGTACAACTTGGTTTAATAGTTGATTATCAATGTTGTAAATATTGTGAGAAATTATTAATTCAATAAAACAGATTTAAAGTTAATGGTTATTAATTTCTAAATATTGCATGGAAAATATTCTGAGATTAGAACTAATAAATCTATAAATAATGGATTTAAGGTTTTCAATAACTCTTTTTTAAATATAAGTATCGATGTAAATAATTTTTTCAAATAGTTTACATCTATTTATAAAGGTGTTATTAAATTTTTTAAATGGTATTTACAAATGAAACAAGAAATTCTACAGATGAACGTTTGTAAAGTATTAAAGATGATTGATTTGCAAATGAAGTATTCGAATGAATATTTCAATTGAAATTTATATAAGTTTCTTTGAATGTATACTTCAAAGATATTATATGTAACAACCTAGAATTTCTGTCATTTAAAATTCGTATATTTAATTGATTTTAAATATTAACGAGTGAAATTTGTAAGTCGAATAAATTTCATTTCAAATATCTAGATTTAATTGGATAATTAAATCGATAATTTAATATTTGAAATTACAGAAATAATTGGAAATTGGGTTTAATGTGATTAAAATTGATTTGTAAAGTTGTATTAAATCATATTGGAGTTAGAATGATGTTATAGAACTTTTAAATTTGAATTAAAAGTTAATTCGCAGAAATTGAATATTTTAATATTTAGTTGGCGAATAGAAATAGTCATTTTTCAAATAATCTCGGATTTCGAAGAAACTAGTTTCATCGGATCCGTAATGTTAAATTATTGTAAGATTTCAAATTTCGTGTCAATCGGATTTACGGTTTGTCCGGGACAAGCTAAAATGGACTGAAATCGGTTTAAGTGAATTTTTTTTGAGCGAAACGGATGTGTAGTGCGAGACTACACAGCCGGTTATATAATATTACAATATGTAAATAGTGCGATCAACAAGCCTGATCGCTGGCCAAAAAGATAAGGAGTATCATAACAGTCATACAACCAGACAACAAAAACTGAGATATGAAAATAAGAACACAGTGCGCTTAGCAACATAGAACTAGAAGCTATAAACAACAAGTAGTGATAGAGGGAGCTACGGGTGACGTCCATGGTGCCCACGGGTAGGAGATGCAGTTGTGCTGCGAGCCGATTCAGTTGGTGAAATACTGGGGCACGGGAGCGTAAGCCTGAAGGTTTAAGTGAATTTTAAATTTAAAATAGTCGATTCGTAAATTTTTCTTTCAAATACGATCGAATTGGCTCCTGATATATATTCCATTGCGTTTGGAATGGGGGTAAAACATTATAAACGCCAGGCGGCACGCGTCGTTTCGAGTTTGGAAAATTTTGGGATGAATAGTATCATCAAATTTTCTATAAAAGGCCTCCATATTTCACTTTTGCACTCGGAAAACCTAGCTAGGTTTGTGGCCGCCAGTTTTAATTTCTATGGCCGAAATTGTTTCGATTCTTCTCTCTTTAATTTCTTCAAATCCGTTAACAATTACAAAAAATCTTCAAATACAAACTTGTAGAGAATCTGAGTGCTACAAATCTATACGGATATGATTATCCAATTTGCAGCGAGGAGGGAGAAAAGAGGCCATGAATGCCTCACATTTAAGCATGAAATTCGAGCAAGATGCTCGATCGAGTTAGACGTGCTCTGGGGCGGTGGTGGAGTGAAGCACGGGCTCTCGCGTGGTGGCTATGAATCATCGCCTACATGATCGTGGAGGGCTCAATAATTTGTATAGGAATGGCGGCCATATGGGTTTAGTCGCGTATTTTACCTGGGGAGGTATAAGATGATGGCAACGGCTTGGATCTGCAGTATCAAAAACGTGCGGCCGAGTTTGAGAAATAAAATAATTTTTTTTGATTAATTTATATGTTAATTAATTCGTGTAAACTTTAAAACACCATAACTTTTTCATACGAGGTCCATTTCGCACAAAACGAATTGCGTTGGGTTCGTATTTGCAAATACTACGTGATGGAGCTGGATTGGAGTTGATTGGAGCTAGTGATAATTTTGAGTAAAATTAAACGCGTGTTTAATTTTATTCGAAATAAAACACTGCAACTGTATTTGAAGCAAGGTGAGAACTTCTCACTCAATCGAATCTGTTTCGATTTAAATTTTAAATAGTTAGATTTAGAATTGCTTGATTGTGTGATTGAATGATAAACTGCTATCTGTTGTATTGAAATAGACCCTATACGCCGTATATTAAGCGAATGTTATTTATTAAACACATATACCGCGATATTCCACCTTGAAGTGGAATTGGTATTATATATGTACTTGGAGTTGATTTCCCGCATTATATAGCGGATGAGACCCTATTGTGCCGCATAATAGCGGATAATATTTTATATAAACCCATGTACCGCGATATTCCATCTTGAAACGGGATTGGTATTGTGCTAACATCTGTGGATGCAGGGAAACAGGTTGGAGGGATCCCACTGGATTCCTCAACAGTATTGATTTATTTACAGATATTTGTGATATATTCTGATATCATATTGATATATGATGTTTGGATGCTGTGGTTGATGTATCAGTGCTGTTGCCGCATTGGGCCTATTTTTGGAGTTTTAAAAAATGTTAAAGTAATGATTTCGAATTTAAAAGGATTTTCAAGTGATTTTTGAAAGTATACATTTTATTGAATTTTGAAATTGATTCATTTTAAATAAATAAACGTTATAATTTTTATAACATGATTTTTGTGAAATATAACCGAAATGTGATTTTTGAAATAAGTAGTTGATTATTTTGTAAAATGGTTTAAATTGGGATTTTTGAATTATTATAAAGGGTTTATATAAAATATTTATAAAATTGATATTTATAAATTAAAATATTGGAATTATAAAATGAGTTTTTTTTAAGTGTTAAAATAAAGTATAAATGGATTTCATAAGTGAATGAAATTTATAAATTTATAAATTGTGAAGTTATAAAATGAATATATTTTGTAAAATAAAAGATGTATAAGTAATTAACTTATGAATTGGATTTTGGCATTTAAATGAGATATAAATAGAATTTGTTAATTAAGAGATTTTATAAGTTGAAGTTTTTATAATATATATATATATATATATATATATATATATATATATATCTGCGTGTGAATTTATAAACGTTGTTTTATAAACTAATTGAGTTTGATAAGTAAATATGAAAGCTTATTAAAGGAGATATATCCACGATTTTGGATAGTGGATAATCCTTTAAATTAAAATATGTAGAAGTGTTGAATTTGACAAACGATTTATATTCACGATTTTGGACAGTGAATAATATATTAAAGAAATGTTTTAGGAAGTGATCTTTTACATAGAATTAAAGTGATTTAAAGATGTTTTAAAATGTATTAAGCATCGAAACCATAGATTTCAACATTCATTGTTGAAATATACGTTTTCGAGAAGTAAGGAAAAGATGGATTGTAACACGGTTGTTATAGTAAATGATTTTCGAAAGGAAATGTTTTTGTATAGTATTGGGATTTATATATCTATTGTATTTTCGAAACCCCATGCTATTGATTTTGGGTTGTCGTAACGATATTTTACGCAACATTCGTTTTGACCCAAATGAATGTGTTTAAGAGAATGTTTTCCTTAAAGAATAAAATATATACTTAATTGTGATTTAAGTATATTGAATATTTTCCAAATGTTGAAAATAAATAGATTTGTGAATTACTTATTATTAAATAAGTATGGAAATGTTTTCCAATATGAGGTGAAATGTTTTGAGATTATATCTTTTAAAGATAAATTGAAAGCGAATATTTGAAATCGATTTGAAAATCGTATATCAGTGGATATTTGGAAATTTAAATTCACCATGGAATTTATAAAGGGAAAGGAAATTTGTTTAAAAATAAACATTGATTTATTTTTGAAGTGTGGGAAAATATGTCTTGTAAAGATATTTTGGAAAAAAAATTGGGAAATTATTTGAAATCTGGTGATGTTGTGCATATCTATCAATAGTTAAATAACCGACTATCAATATTTACCTTTAAATGGGTATTTGTTGTGATTTTCTTGAATTTGAATGCTACACTTATTTTAAAATAAGCGCTCGTTATTCGATTTAGCCGGGAGAGGATCTTTGGGTCATGAATCCCATTCCGAATAGTGATACGTCGTAATGGATAACATTTATAGACCAGTGTTGAAGACTAGATATTTTCGAAAACGGAAGGATTACCGTCGAATGTCTCTGCATCGGTTGATCTCCGATATAGAGATTTTATCACCCTTTGTGATGGGATGCCCGGTCGTGATTAGTGAATATTCGGATTGCAAGGGCTTCTTTGGAAGTGCCTTCAGTTCCGTTCGATCCCAGAACGGACTTGTATGGATGTGTGTCTGATGTTACAATTTGAGATGTAAAGCTGGTTTCTATCAAATATATTTCTGTTGGTGGCGGAGAATTTATTCTCTTAGCTTAACACCCTTCTCTAAGACGTACGAGCTCAGAGGTTATATAGTTGATGGTTACTAGTGATACATTCCCAATTTGGTAATGTGGCATACGAAGTGCTGCTGATCATTTGTTGATCAAAGCATAGCTTTTTTGAAAAGCGTAGCTTTGTGGACGAGACTTCGTCGGACCTCACACCCCGGTAATGGTCAAAACAGGAAAGATGCAGCAAGGTTTTAGGGAGTAGCGCCCCTTAGAGTATATGCATTTCCTTCTAGATAGAAGTGGTATCATGGTATGGAGCCCAGATATTTAACTTATGTGGATGTCGTAAATATATGTGACTTTGTGATTGATTTTGGTTGAGGATCCTCGGATAAAGGTTGTTTACAACCGAGGGATGGCATACTCGTGTCAGTAGTTACCTACTTTTGCAGAGGTAACCCGGCCTTGTGTTGGGAGAGATTCGGTTAGGTTCTCGGGGGGTCACTCCAGAGGCGCACCCATATGGCAATGGGAAGTTCCTTGGCCTGACCATTTGTTGGAAAATCCAAAGAAACAATACGAGCCCTGTACAGTTTTAGTTGTATAATCTTCCATGCAATGTGGCGGCAACCTGCTATTGAACATGGTAGCTATAGTAGGCATAAGTGCGAAATGTCTATGCTGGCTAAGATTTATATATACTTTCGAAAGGTTTTACACTTTGCACTTATAGTAATAATATCAAAGAAATTTTTCTGCGTATCAAGCATGTTTGACTATCATAAGGAGAAATCTCCTCCGATTCTGCGTTTGCATTGTGTGTGTGTGCGGGCGGCCTTATGGTAGTTACATATTCCAAAAGCATTGCGGATCTATTTTAAAATATTTCTTTGTTTGTTTTTAAAGAATAAATGTTTATCTTCTCACACCAGTCCCATGACTGACCTGGAGTTTATTGTTTCCTTCCTAAACTCTAGGTGCCCACCAATTTCCACACGGGCAGTCTAGAGTTAGGTCATCGTATCATTCTGGAATTCAGGAGATGCTGTGGAGCTTAAGAGGCGAGCTGGATGGCATGGCGTATCAACTAGTATATAGTATTTCTTTTCCGCTGTTTGTTGTTGTAAACTCTGATAATGTAATGTAATAACTGTTCATTTATCTATTATATGTTGTTCCGCTGCGATTGTGAGATTCTGATATTGTTTCTGTTGCTTCTTCTTTCTTTCTTCTTCTGTCTTCTACCTCTTCTTTAACCCTAATGGTACGGTTTTTTGGACTTCGGTTGCTCGGCAGTTGATACAGTGGACGTATTGATGCCGATTTTCGGAAGTCGAAAATCCTGTTCATTACATTATATAAATGGACTATAAAAAAATGTTTTACAATTTTATAAAAAAGAAATGATTTGGGAAATCTAATATAAGATTTGAGTACACTGTTAGTTTCAGTTTAATAATCTTGAGTTTACACTTATTTTAAAGAGTCTAATAAATTATTGGATTTAAGGAATTTATTTTAAGCTTATTATAATGTTTTGATATAAATTTCTAACATTATTTTAAACATTTGGAAAATCCTTACATAACGTTATGAGGATGCTTTAAATATATCTTATATTTTTACTAAGTGAATGAGGTTAAATACTTTAATTGAATTTTTAGATATATTGAAATATTTCTTTTCTCTTCAAGGGGGAATACCAAAAACTTAAATTTTTATTCTATAACTGAATTAAGCTATAAACTTAAGTAAGGCAGTAGAAGCTTAAGTAATATTTTATAAAATGATTCATTAGTGACTTAAGTCTTTAATGGAAAACAAATTATGTAAGTGATTGATCTTTATATAAATAAATGTATGAAAAGTAAATGTTGGAAAGAAAAAAACAAATCTAATAAATTTAAATTAAAATACTATGTGTTTGGCTTATGAGATTTTGGGGAATGATACGTTAGATTGTTTAAGGTTGTATGAATAAACTATTAAGCACTCACCAAAGGCTGTTGAGTGTAAGGTACCCTTGGTAGTCTATTTAGCACTCTTGGACGATGAAAAGTGTCTGAACCTGAACAGACCATGAGTTTGGTTGCTATGGAGGTTTGATAGTTTCCTTTGTTGCATATATAATGGTAGAACTTATTTTGTTTGCATATGATTATATATTGTATGTTGCTTGCACTATTAATTGAAACTACTAATATATAATCTTTTAAATAATTTTAACTCTTTTGAATTATATAAGTGAAATACAGGTTTATGGAAGCAATAGCTACTACTTTCGATTTCATAAATAAAGTTGTTTGCCCGACAAATAAGTACGTTTTTGGATTACGATTTTGTAATGATATTTTTATTGTTTTTCCTATGGTTTGGGATATTTATTTTTGAAATATGTTGTATATATATATTAAAATTATTGATATTATTATTTTTTCGGACCTATCCGTACAGAGGAAACTATGTCGAAATTTTTCGTAAATTTAGGACTTAGAAATTTTTTGTGAAAATGAAAATATTTTCAAAATTTTGTTAAACTTGAATATGAAAGATTTAATTGTTTAAGTTGATATATTTTATTTAAAATACTTAATGATGAAAAATTTAATGTGTTTATAATTGAATAATTTGAATAAAATTATATCAAGTTTCTTGGTTCCTTCTTGTTCTTTTTTGAAAACGAAGAGTTTTGAGTGCGGAACAGTGTAACAACCAGTAAATTTTGATAATTAAAATTATTAAATTTAATAAGATTTTAGAATTTAAATATTATGAGAAATTAAATTTTTTGATTTATTAATGAGAAAATGTAACGACCCAGAATTTTTTATATTTGAAATTGGAATATTTAATTGATTTTAAATGTTTGGAAGTAGTTTTAACCTAAATTTCAAATATAGCTATTTATTGGACAATTTAATTATTGAATTAAATTGTTGGAAATTGGGGAAAATATCGCATCTGGTATTTCAAGCTTATTAAAAATAATTTAGAGACTTATAAAATTTATATTGATAATACCGAGGATAATAAAAGTATTAAAATTAAATTTCAAGGTGATTTGTTCAGTTTTAAAATATAACATTTAAATTGACATTTAAAAATAGCCTTCCGAGGCATAGTCTTGGTTTTCGACGAAACCAGTTTCATTGGATCCGTAATAGTGTATCAATATCGGATTTCAATTTTCATAGCGTTTAGAGTTATCATTTGGCCGTACGGTATATAAACGCATTGGAATCTATACCGAAAATTCAATATAATTATAGGGTCCAAAAAGCTATCTTCTCCATACGATCGAATTAGGACTTGAACCTTTTCAATTGCGTTCGGAATAGGGGTATAAAGTTATGAACGCCCAGCGGCATGCCTCGATAGGAGGTTGAGATTTTAAGTAGTAAATTCAGGATGATTTAGTTTAAAATATAATATATATAGGTTGACTGGTCATGGAGATTTTCACGTCAATTGTATTTTTATTCAAATCAAATCTGCTACTTCCTCCTCTAACACGATACCCATCCCTCCGTTTCAAATCGAGTTGTTCCTATCCCTTCTTTCAAATTCAAACTCGCAATATCCCCTCCATCCCATTCAGTTCAAATCACATTGGAAAAGAAGAAAAAAACGGATAAGGAAATGGTGACCGAACATTGCAAAATCAAAACAACATAACGACATTTTATCCCTTTTCCCTCTTTCATAAAGTAGTAGTTCAAATTCATCAAAAAAGAGACAACGAAGACAAATTCGAAAAGGGATCTCTCGTATTCAACTGCGCTTATGGATTCCACCACTTTCGTGGCTCGCGGCAACAACATGGGGGCGGGAGGTCGCGACGTTTGCGTGCGTGAGGAGCACGATCAAACATTCGATGGCGGCGACTTCGAAGCAAAGCAAGATTACGGTCATGAAGAAGGGGTCGCATACGCTCGCGTGGAGGTAGGAAGTCGGAATGGAGGGAAGCTCGTGAATTGGGTCGCAAGGCGTGGAGGTCACGATTCCCCAGGAGTGAGCACATGAGGGAGGCAAGATACATAGTTGAGCGACAAGGGAAATCGTGTACTGTTTGCATGCGGCTGAAGTTGTGTAGGAGGCAGCAAGGCCTAGCTGATAGCGGCGTGGTCAATGGCGAGGAGGGATTGGGGGTTCGACGACCTAGAGTTCGGCTATTGTGGTGGTTGTTCGCCGATGTCAGTGAGTGGAAGCGAGGTTTTTGTAGTAAGGTATAAACAGTTCTGCCCTAAATTTAATTTAATTTATATATATATATATATATTAAGAAAAAATACTCATACCATAACTTACTGATTATTTTAAAATATATATTCGTATTCTCTTTTTACAAATTTAATGGTGAATTAAACTATTTTAGTTGCAAACTGAAAAGAAAAAATAAATTAGGCCAATATTTATTTAAAACTAGTTAATTAAATTTTATTAAATGGTAAAAATAAAATTTTTAATTATTTCAAATATTTATAAATGATGTAATGTTTATACGAGCTTTATAATCGTGAAATCAAGTTGGGGGAAAATACAAGGTGCGGATAAAAATGGGATCGGGAAGAAAATTAGGGAAAAATTATAAAGGTGAGAATTTCTCACTTATTTGGAGTACTGGTGAATTTAAATAGTAAACATTTAAATTATTGGATGTTGATTGGATTGATAGATCTATAATTATAAATTGGATGATTACATATATATAGTAGTATATATATATTAGTATTGGAGTGATTGATATTCCCGCATTATATAGCGTATGAGACCCTATGCGTCCTGCATAATAGCGGACGACCCTATGTACCCGATATCCCCCTCGAAGTGGGATTGGTATTTTTATATTGTGCTAACATCCACGGATGCAGGAAAACAGGTTGGAAGGATCCAATTGGATTTCTAAAAAATATTGCAATTTATTTTATATTCGCAATATGATTTATTTGATAATCTGTGATAGATTATATTGAAATTGAAGTTATTGAATGTTATGGCTTTGCTGAATATTTTAGTATTTTAAAATATCCAAATATAAATACTGGGTTTTTGAAAGGAAATAAAAAAAGAAAAGTTGAAGTAAAGTATTTATAGTAAGTTGGATTAATTAAAAAGAAAATATTTGGGAAAATAATTTGTTTGATTATTAAATCCTATTTAATCAATTTAGGAATATGGGAAAAATATTGATTTTGAATAAATGTGAATAAAAGGATTTTAAAAATAAGAGTTTATGCAATATTGTCTTTAAGTACGAAGGAATATATTTTTAAATGAAAGATTTAGATGAGTGGGGAAAAATAAAAGGAGAATTTGAAA
This sequence comes from Allium cepa, assembly GCA_030765085.1. Classification (NCBI taxonomy): domain Eukaryota; kingdom Viridiplantae; phylum Streptophyta; class Magnoliopsida; order Asparagales; family Amaryllidaceae; genus Allium; species Allium cepa. The sequence goes on from CM060942.1 coordinate 204,067,934, forward strand.
TTAAGTATGAAATTGATGTTTCAGATTTAAATAAGATTTAATATCAGAAAAGGAAAGTGAATCTGAAATTAGGGAGTTTTGGAATAAATTTGGGAAGTAAATTTTATAATAGAATTTAATTCAGAGATTCGATTTGAAAATCAATTAAGTATTTTGAAATATTGGTTAAAAGGAGAATTAGACTATGGAATTTATAAACTGGGTTTATAAATAAAAGTGAAATATTTATCAATGGATAATTTGATAATTATAAATTCAAGATGGAAATTTATAAGGATATGATAAATCGTTTTAAGAGTAATGGTGGTTTATTTTTAGAAAATGTGAAAAATAAAATTTACGGGATTTGGACGTAAATTAATCTGGAGATATATCTAGAAGGATTTATAAATGATTAGATGTGCTGTGTTGGAGTGGAAGGTGTATTTTCCTGAAAAGCTAAGTATATTTTCAAAGAAAGATTTTTAAGTATAAATTAGAAGTTTTAAAGATGTTTTAAAAGAATATTTTAGAAAACTTTGTTATTTAATTGTTTTAAAATTATTAAAGTAAATATTAATTAAGTTAATTATAGTAGTTAATTATTTTTAAAGGTTAAATTAGTATTATGATGTATAGGTAATTAGTAAGAATTTATACTTTATATAACAGTTTTATTTTTAAAATAGTTTTCGGTTGAAGTTTTACTTGGAAAATAATTATAGACTTTCATAACTATTATTTTGAATAAAGTGATTTAAGTAGCTTTGTTTTAAATATTTTAAGTTTATATTTTTAGGTAAAGTGATTAAATTTATTTAAAATTAAATTAAATGTAAGGCTTGGTGTTTTTCAATGGAAATAAAATATTTGGTTGAAATGATTGTTTAATTGATGGTTAAATAACCGACTATCAAATCTGGACCCGAATATAACTTTGGAAATATCTAGAGGAAACATGGGAACTAAGGCTCATCTCAAGTTGAGTTTTTAAGTTGGTAAAATTAGAATCATATACAATACACAGAGCTATCTATTCATACTTTTGGGATCTTACAACGGAATGGATAAAATATAATATTAGAAACAAGTACCTATTTCATAAAGTAAACAATTTTAGAAACATAACATTTTAAATATTACAACATGTTTCATAAAGCCTCTATAGTACAATATGCAAAATAACATAATTGTCTGAACCGGGTACATTAAAATATTTAAATGCATAAATAGATAGATAAATGGCGCAAGTCTTCACCTCCACTTTTCTCCCCTAAATTAGCATTGTCTCCTCTAACATGTGTGTCGTAATGATAAGTGGGTTAGACCAATAAATGTTTAGTGAAATGAAAATCTCAAGCTTCACCATAATTGTACTTGGGCAGTATTATTTAGATAAAAAATATGTTTTACATATTTAAAACTATACCATGCTAATAACTTTAACTATAAGCTTAAAGGCCTTTCCAGTCCAATTCCAAAACTCCACCACAACTAACATCAATGATGCAAGAGAAAACAACAAACCAATAAATACCCTTTGTTGGAGATTAAGCAGACTAAACCATTTAATATCTATAAAATAGGCGGATCTCTATCACTTAATACCTAACCCACTTCCAAATTCTAACACAACTATCGCTAACAATGCAAGAGCAAAAACCTTTAAACCACTTAATACCTCTTTCCTGGGAACTTAGGCATACTCTGACCATTTATGGCTATAAAATAGGCAGGTTCCATTCATTTAAGACCTAACTATAACACCCCTAATTTAAGTTTAATATTATTCAAGATATTTAACTGAATATATTAAATATAATAATATAAATGGTTAAAGAGAATGAAATTTGGTTATTAATAAGGTTATGCCTTAATAAATTAAGTAATGAGATTGTTTTGAAAAACTTAACACATAAGAGAATATATAAGAGGGGAAAAACAGGTAGATCCATCTTCTAATACTTAAACCCTCTCCACTCATATCATTCTCATTTTTGTCACACAAAAACAATCAAAAGAAGAACATAAGGAGCCCGATCATAACCTAAGGGAAAAGGAAACAAAGTCAAAGGAGATTCACAAGTAATGCTTAGAAAAACTAAAGCAATATCAAAACTCAACTCCAACATCAAATTTAAGGTGATTAATGCCAAAACCATCTTTTTTATCTTTTGTTTAATTTGGTTGTGGATTGTATCGAATTTATCTTATTTGATTTGCCAAGTTATGATCAAAAAAGAATTGTTTGGTAGAACAATGTTTTATGAAATTTTATGAAATTATTTGAATTGGTTTTAAAGGTAAAATCTAAGTTTTTAATCTCCGAATGCTTTGATTTTCTGGTATGTTGTGTAAAACATTAATTTTGAGATAGGTTTATAATTTCATAACTTTCGGAGTTAAAATTAATATTTTATGAATTTCCTAAAGTGGAAATTGAGTTTAATTTGGGTTTTAGTTATTTAACATAATTAAGTATAGTTTTTGACCTGAAACTTTTATAACTTAAAATCTAAAAAGTGTTAATAAACATAAGTGTGTTTTATAAGATGTTTAAAAACTTAAGAAAAGTTTGGAATGTTTTGTAAGTAATTTTAGTATTAAAGGAAATATACCGGAAGTGGATATGAATGTGAATTAAAAGAAATTGGTGTAATTAAGAAAACAATTGAATAAGTACGTAAGTTGTACATAGATCATTTTATTTGTGTAACTATTCTTGATCCATATTTGAGTGCATGATTTTGAGGTGATTTACACCGATCCATACAAGGATTTTTCCCTCGATTCTTGATGGCGAATACTTGATATATAATTTTCATATGATTATGAAGTTTTCTGTCATAGTTTATGGCTATGCAAGGAGAACAGAATCAAGGAATCTGATTGGAGGTCACGCTAGAGAATCAAATGAGCGATACTAGTTCGAAAGTGAAATTGTGTGATCGAGCGAGTGATCGGATTTGGTATTGCATACAGATGACATATGTACATCGTACGGGCTTAAGTAAATGTTATACTTTTGACATTAGACAATGCAAGTTATATGTTTGAATATCATTGGTAAGTGAGATACAAGTTCATGGAAGCAAAGACAAGGTTGCTGCTTTTAGTTTCACGAGTAGAGTTCGATTGCTCATCTAATAGGTACTGTTTATGTTGTTGTTGATGATTTTATGCCTAGATATGGAAGGCCACCTTTGGGCTTTTATTTTCTTTTGTTGGTTTGGGCTAGTTATAGTGTTCTCGATCGAGCCACGTAAATGTGGCACTGTCGAAATTTTTCGTAGCTTTGGAAACTTTAAAATCTAAATGGTCCATTTTTATTAATATTTTTTCGTAAGCCTAAGTGCGAGAAGTTTTAAAAGCAAAGAGTTCGAAGACGCTTTTCTTTCTTTAGGAATTTTGGGGGCGAAATTCTTTTAGGGGGAAGGAAGAATGTAACGATGTAGAATTTTTAATGTTTTGAATAGATATATTTAATTTATGTAAATGTTCAGATTTCATTCAAATTAAATAAATAGTAAGGAAATAAAATTTTAATATAAAGACTCAATTTTATTATAGTATTTTTAATTTAATTTATTTGATTTCTCCATAATTTTTAATTTCGAAAATAATTAAATTATCATTTGACGATTTTTCGGCAAATGATGGTATTTCTATGATTTTAAAATTTTTGATAACCAGTGTGCATTATTATTATTTTAGGATCGTACCACTATTTTGTGCGCAATCGTATTTCCGTTTTGTCGTTTGCGGTTCATATGCGAACGGAATTCCGTATAGCAAGATGCCGTGAATTTCAAAATAAGCAAAAGATCAAAACTTTAATCAATTCAACATCCTGACTTCACATTTTTCCCTTTCCCTCATTTTCAGTTTAAAAACAAATGAAAGCAAACTTCAAAAATCAAGATCTATTTTTTACTCAACTAAAAGTTGTAAAGCTAGGATCTTTGGGTTCGTATGAGTTTGATCTACATTGCTAGGGGTGTTTGGATGGGTGCGGTGGTGTTCTGGATTGCTCGTCGTGTTTGACGTGGAGGCTAGACAAATAGGGTTTCATATTTCATGAGATTTAGAAGGAATTAAGAGTGTAGATTTTTGTTCATGCGGTGGAGGAGCATCGACGACCAAGTTTTGGTAGGTTTTGGCTACCAGTTGGAGAACATGACAATAGGAGATCGCGTATAGGTTGGGCCAAGTCGTGATTTGGTCTAGTGGATCATACTTCATGTGGCGGGGTGCATCACAGAGAAGAGGTGATGGGGAGTTCGATGGAAGCTTCGACGCAACGAATCGTCAAGCGTAGAGGTAGAATGGAGGAGAGAGAGGTTAGATGAAGGGATGGTGTTTCAGGTTGTGTGTATTATTGAAGGGGGAAGAAAGTTTCGACAGGGAGATTTGTTTAAATGGGTAAGTAAGTGTGTAATTATATAATTAATTATTTAAATTAATCTCAATAACTTACAAAATGAATACTTTATTCATACGAGGTCCAATCGAGACGCGGCCATTGCATTGCGCTTGTAATGGCGATAGCTACGCGATGAAACTAGTTTCGTCAAATTTAGAGTAAACAAAATTTTAGGTTAAAATCAAATGTCGTTAGATTTTAATTCAAAATGGAACGCCTAAGCATCTGTTGAAATTTCGACGAGTTAAACTCATCTTTTTGGATAATCAGTATAATATATAGTAGGTAACCTTTATTACTTGTGTTTGAATGATTTATTGGTGTGGTTTGATTAAATATTCACTTTTGAAAAGCGAATGGCATTTAAGATGAAATGTAGGGTAGGAAATCTGGATTTGTCATCATGGTGATTTTTAATTCCAGTTATATGTCAATTGATTTTTTTTCAGTCATATACCTGTTATATAGATTTTTAAATGTTAAAATTTGATTGTTTGGTCATACTGGATATGGCACTGACATATGTTGAAAGTTGAACCATTTTAGTGGATAAGGTAGCAATGACATTGGTTTAGTGCTATAGTAATTATTGGCGTTGATATATTATTTTGGAAAATAATATTAATTGTTGTTTGATTTGGAAATCTTTTTCAGTTTAAAAATGATTCTTAATCCGACCTATTGGAGCTGCTGTGATATTTTATTCAAAAATAGTTATTGTACTTCTTTATTTTACTTCACATTCTTTTATTATTCTTTTCTAACATATGTACATATGTAAATGTTTTAAGATTATTTTTAAAAGTATCTATTTTCACAAAGAAGTTGTTATAATAATGATTATTTATTTTAAAGAAAATAAAAGGGGTTATCTTTTATTTTAAAGAGATTTTGTGTTTAAAGGAAGGTATAAATATTTTGGAATAAATATTCGTGAAACATTCTATATAAAATATTGTAATAAAATGGCAGATTTATAAATTGAACTTTATTAATTAAAAAATATTTATAAGCAGAATTTTATAAATAAAAAATAGGTTTATGAATGTCATTTTATGAAAGGGAATATTATCGTTTTGACAAGTTGGAGAAATAAATCACATTTGTGAATTTATTGTAATATACAGAATGATTGTGTTACGGGAAGTATATGAGATTTATAATTATATTTAGATTTTTGGTTTATATTTAGAGTTTGTTTAAAAAAAGGAGTCTTGTAATTATATCTAGGAACTTTATAAAAGGAGTTTTATAAATGAATTTGGAGTTTTTATAAATAAAGTTGTAAATAAATTTGGAGAATTATAAAAGAGTTTTATAAATGACTATTTTATTAAAGAAGTTCTATAAAGAATTTTATAATAGTATAAAGGATGTTTATAAAAGAGTTTATTAAATAAGTTTGGAGATTCCTAGAAGGAGGTTTATAATTATAATTATATATTTATTAAGAGAATTTTATGATTTATAAGTAATCTTTTATAAAAGGTGTTTTTATTATAAGGAGTTCCATAAAGGCATTTTGTAAAGAAGGAATTTACAAAAAGATTGAGATCCATTTACATGAATGATCATTTTAAATTACAGTGGTATGGAAAATATTCTTTTCAGACTTCACTAAATTCACAGGTATGAAAACTCATCTCTATCTTGAGAATTAAAAACGGGTATCCAGGCAAGAAATAGTTTTCTGACTTGTCTGATTTCATTGTTAATCGAGGGATAGTATTATTTGAAATCAAAAAGTGGTGTTAAATATATTTGGCTAAATTTCCATACAATTAATTTACTTACACCAAAAATGTCTTTGGGTTTACCGTTATCATTGTTTATAAGTAACATTTGTTTAAACCCAAATTAAGTGTGGTTTCTGGAAATGGAATCTTCCTAACATTTGTAAATATATTTATATTGTTGAGATAAGTGTATGGGTATATTTTCTAAGCACGATAAATAGTATTATTTTGTGAATATACTTATATTATTGATATAAGTATATGGAAAGGGTTTTTCTAAGTTTTAAAGTGAAATGTTTTGTCAGTATACTTATACAGTTGAGTTAAACGTATCAATATTTTTAAAGAATTGAAAAGAGCAGAGAAAGTTGTGAATATATCTTTGTAAAAGTTTTTTAATACAAGAATTTACAAAGTGGTTTTAAACAATGGAAGGATTAATTAAAGAGGCTTAGCGGTCGCTTTGTGCTTAACCATTTGTTTATTTGATAATTAAATAACCGACTATCAAATTTTTGGTTAGTTTCTAAAAACCTTCGTTTGTTGGTTTGGAGAGATCGAGATCGGATATATTATCCGAAAACCACTTCGAACCGGCGTAAGCATTCGAATTGTAGGTATCTTGAAGATGATCGAAGATGGAGTTCTTTGAAGTGCAATGACTACTTGCTGCTAATCCTGAGCGTGATTCCAAAACGGATGTAGTAGAAGTAGTGTCCTTCGGTTTGTTCATATCCTGAACAACTTATATGGATTAATGCTGGCATTGCATTGTTGCCTCGAGGGCAGTGTTAGCACTCCAAGTAGGATTTGCCTAAAAGGTATACGTAGTTTCAAGCCTCATACCCAGTAATGACTAAATAAGGGACATGCCAAATGGCTAAGTGGATCGCTCCCAATAGTGTATTATCATCACCTAATCTAGATTGGTATTTATGGATCTATGTATGCTTGAGAGTTGGTACGGTTGTCGACCAACAACCGAGGGGTGATCATATTTGGTTTTATCAAGGAAGGGTAGGCTGGTCCTAAGTAGGAGAGGTGCTAATGTTTTATAGCCTTTGTACATTTTATCTAGAGATGTGCTGTACGAAAGGTAGACCCTTACCTTATCATTGATGGAATCCATCCTCCAATAAGTACCTTTTGGACTTAGATGTATATCTATTATGCTGAAATTTAACTAATGTAACAATTTTGTCTATGATTCAATATTTATCTTAAATCCTAGACATTATTATAATATTAGAAGATTTCCTATAAAATAGTTTAGTTATCGTAAGGTAAAAACCTATCTATGTTTATGTGCGGCGTGGACTTGTGAGATGCCTTTATTTTGAAAAGATTTATAACATAAAACTTTCATATGATGTGTGTTTCTCATGGCGGTTTACCAGACTGATTCGAAGTTATTTTATTATAATGCTCAGGTCAGTTTGAGCATATTTTCATATTTAGTTTAGATGCATTGAAACTTCGATAGATAAGCTGGACGCCTCCAAGATGTAGTCTTGTATATTTTATTTTTTGCTGCATGGTTAGTTCTATTTATCAGAAATTATGTGGACGGGCTGTTATAACTGTCCAAGGATGATTGGTTAGTTAACTCTGATTGATGTATAGATATTGCAGTTTTTCTTTATAATGATTTGTTTGTATTATATATATTACTTGTCACGATATGAGATTCTATTTTGTCTTTTCCTTCTTTTCCCCAACAATCTATCTTTCCAGCACTTGGATGCTCGGCGCATGAATACCATGAATGTATGAGTGTCGACTTTGAGGGTTGAAAAGGCAGGTCGTTATAATTTCCTTACTAACTTCCAGTTTTATCTTCGGTTTATCGCTAGTTAAGTATCCTTATGAAATTTCCTTATTTACAATGTTCCTCGCTACACACACACACACATAGCGGTTTTGTCCCGTCCCTAAAATCAACACAGTGATAAAACAAGAACATGCCTTATACCATATCAAACACTTTTCCTAAATGAGACAACTGGCGATTTCAAAAAAAAAACTGTAAAGGAAAATTTTGCTAGAAGCTACCTTTAGTCATTAACTGGTGTTAAAGATTTTAGGGTCCTAATTCTCCCTACCAATTTAAGATGGACTTCCCATTATTTCATTCCTCCATTACCCATCTTCCTTAATTTTCCTTATTAGTTCTAATAAATGTCCATTACCAATAATAACTTGTCATCAGTTTCAAAATTGACAATCTTTAATCAATCCCTGTTAAATCCATTTCAATCTATTACAGTCTCAAGATTTTCTTATTATAAGTTTCAATTCCTTTATAAATACCTTATTATATTATTTATTTAGTCCCTTATTTAAATTTTTTTATTCACTATTAATCACAAATTGATTGCCCACAAGATCTATAATTAATAATCATAAATCTTAGTTCTATAATTACTACATGTGTATAATTAATATGAATACCTTTGTTATTTACACTTTATGTATTTCTTATTTCTAATCATTAATCGCTAAACTATAACATTCCTTTCTATTTTATTTTTTCAGGGCCATCCTTTCAAATAGGATTACCGTTAAAAATTTATATAAATTAATCACAAGTGATATTTTTTCTTTGTTTTAAATTACAAGGTGTTGTTTCTTTTTATTTATGAAATGGATAATGTAAACTACAGAAAAGATTGTGCATATCTTACACATTCTTTTCTCTTTTTGGCCTAACCTTTGTTAATTCAAACACCACACTTTTATGCATTTAAGGAATTTGGTGATTTATGGATATTACCCGGAGCCTACTCCCAATAAATTAAAATATAGAATTTCACATTCCAAGGGCAACCTAACTTACAACTCAATTATGAACCTGGAATACCTTTACAAAATTACCAACATTCTACACCAAATGCCAGGGACTGATTTCAAATTTCCAGATCAGTTTGTTCATACAATTCTTACTTTATTCACACCCTGATACCTTAAACGTCCCTTTCCTAGGTAGTGATCCCTGTCTACTCCATAAAATATAAACTTAGAAATCCACCTTACACTAATATGCGACATTTGCAATTTAAACTTATAAAAGAACTTCCATGTCTCGAGAGAAAACCTTTAAGCATACTTTCCAAAAGAATTTCCAACTTGTAAAAATAGTTTGAGGAATTAAATTTCCAAAAGAATCTAAATATCAAATTTTATTTTATTCCATATAACCATTCCATTTTTTAAACATTTGGAAAAAATCTTCCAAAAAATATATTCGAACCCAACTTTTCACGATTTTCAAAAAATTTACTACTTTATTCTTAACTTCAAATTTAATGGTTCTAAAATTGCTTAGTAAAATAATTCTCCTTCTCAAATGCTTTTACCTCAAAGACTTACTTTTTTAGAAGTAGAACTTTTAATCCAAAACAATCTAAAACTCAATTATTAAGCCAAACTATCAAATTTTCAAAAAGGATTGCGTAGTCGCAAAAAGAAGCAAAAACAATTTCTTTTTCAAAAACTTCTTACATTAAGAATTTTTTCCTTTAAAAGTTGGTCTTGTTTTTAATTCGAATCATTCAAATACATCTTGTATAACTTTAGACAATGAAAAGTGGAGTAGATAAAGATAACTTTCATCCTATTATTTTCCTATCATATTCTCACCACCCTCTCCCGGATTATGTCTACCTAGATCACTAATTCTATTTTATAAATTCCTAATGCTATTACTATCCAAATATTCCAATATTGCCTCTGTTTATATTTCCCCTGCTTAAATGGCTTCTACATCAATTTTAATCAAGTTCCATTTCCAATTTAAAAAAGATGAATTTCAAAGAACCTTCGAATTTATAAAATAGGAAAAATCATCAAGTCCAACTTACGCTTTATTTTACATTTATTTCAAAAAGAAAATTCCCTTTATCGAAAATCTATGAACTGAAAACCTTTTAACTCAACTAATATTTTAACTAAAAGTTTCAAAAATGAAAACCCCCTTTTTGCCAACAACCTTTTAATCAAAACTTTTGACTCCACAACTTCTTTCTAAGTTATGGCTTCAAAATTTTCTTGCTTTTTCTAAACGAATACTTTTTAATACATCTTTTGAAAAATCCATTCAGAACATTTTAAGGAACTTTTCAAAGGAAAATATTTTATCAAATTCTTTCATATGGGGTTGGGTTTATTGACTTTAATTGTCATCCATATTGAATTTTTCTTCTATCATCCCTTACTCCAGATTTTTACGACTATACTATTCTATAACATTTAATTACTACCCAACCTGTCTATTAGCTATCCCTATAAATGTCGATTATCTGAAATAAATGGTTATTATTCTAACTGGACAATTTCTAAAGACATTTATTTACTCAACCAAACGTTTCTATTGAAACTCCTTTACCACTCCATAATTACCCTAATAATCTCTTTACTTAGTGAATTTATATCCTTATTATATTGTAACTCCCTATTTTTTGCACGCTTATTTCCTTATTAATTTTAGAGTTACAATCTCTTGCAAAAACATTCCTTATAATACGACTTTCATCGCGCATTCCATGCTCTATTTTTTTTCCAACCCATGGTCGCCTCGTCCATCCTTTCGAAATATGGTCATAGCTACTTCTATAGTCGGAGTTTATAGAGCAAGTTCAAATTATATATATAGTAGGCTTTTTTGAAAATACTTTCGAAAATAAATAATATGCCACTCATACTATACCTATCTCTATTGATTGGGTAACCTAAGCTCTTATACCATATGTAACAACCTGTCCCAAAATGGACCTAAATTCGACCAAACAAAGGCACGTCGAACCTTAGGCCCATCCCGAGGCGAGTTGTTAAGTTGATAAAATTAAAACAATATATAGTGCATAGAGCTATCTATCTATCCGTCTGAATTTCACAGGGGAATAGATATAATATAAAAAACAAGTATCCATTTCATGAAGAAAACATTTCAGAAACATAACATGTTAAATATTACAATATGTTTGCTAAAGCCTTTATAGTACAATATCAAAATAATGTAATTGTTTGAAACTAGATACATTAAAAATATTTAAAAAAGCATAAATTGATAGATAACTACCACAATTCTTCATCTGCACTATCATCTCCTAAATCAGCATCGTCTACTCTAACTTGTGTGTTGTAATGAGAAGTGGGTTAGAACAACAAATGTCCGCTGAAATGGAAATTTCAAGCTTTGCCATAATTGCACTTGGGCAGTATTATTTGAATGAGAAATATGTCTTACGTATTTAAAACTATACCATGATAATAACTTTAAATGTAAGCAGCCCAAAGGCCTTTCTAGTCCAATTCCAAAACTCCAATACGGCTAACATCAATGATGCAAGAGAAAGCACCCAAACCAATAAATACCCTTTATTGGAGATTATGCAGGCTCTAACCATTAAATACCTATAAAAATAGGTAGGTCCCTATCACTTAATACCTAACCCATTTTCAAATTCTAACGCAATTATCATACATGATGCGAGAGCGAGAACCTCCAAACCACTTGATTCCTCTTTCCTGGGAACTTAGGCAGAGGCTGACCATTTAAGACTTGTAAAATAGGCATGTCCCTATCATTTACAACCTAACCCAAGGCAGGTCCCCACACGATTCTCACTAATTAGCATCATAGGAAATCACATCAAGTCACTTAATACTTCTCCTAAGAAAGAGATAGACCCTACCATAGAAACTTAACATATCTAACCTAACGCGGACCCCTCCTAACAATTTCTCATACCTTATCGATAGCGTAACTTGCGATCCGTAACCCAACTATGACATTTCAGATTAATATGAATATTCGTAAGTACTGGTAGTCAGATTAGTTGGGCGGATTTACCTTGGGACTAACCTCACATCTACTGGTGTTATTTATTATAGGCGATGTCCCACAGTCCACAAAGCCACATCGTTGGTAGCAAGATTTAATTAGGCAGACTTTCATGTAACTTTGGACTGACCTCGCATCCCTATAGCATAGTCATACTTTATATGTATGCTAACTATATACAGTCCATATAAGGTAACCACTTATTATGTCTCTAAGTACGGATTAACTCCCTAATTTACACTAACTATCTTTCTAAGAAATTAATGTTATTTTCTGCCATGTTACTTCTAATCAGTACGTTCAATATGCTATAATTATTACGTTATTATTACTTTAATAATCAATATGTTAATATTATGTATATACGCACTAGATTCGAATAAAATATTTCTAGTCAAACACAAAGAAAATGCTTATTAATTAAATGTCAAACTTATACAAGTCCCAAACTCCAACAAAGAAACAGCCAGTACCCTTAACCAACAGTTCAAGTCGTATACATAATGGAATAATACCAAACTCATTTCATTGTAATATAATACAATTAGCTCCTCTATTCAAGGAACAAACTACAATTTAAATCTTTGATATTGTATCTCAATTTTGCAATTACCACCTTGGAGTGAAAAATGGATCCATACTTATTTTAACTTACATAAATAGGTAATGAAAACTACAAATAATCAAAAACCATATTTTGCACACCATTTCCAACTTTACTTATTTTTTGAATCCTTTAACACTACAAGAGAAATCAAAAGAGATGAAGTGGAACAGATTGTAGACTGCTTAAATCTAAACACGGATCTAATTCTACTATATTAATATAAAACAATTGAAATACCATCATATTCAAAGATTGACATTTGTTTAAGGAAATTCTAGGGGTTTTATGTTATGTTTTCGTATGCCAAAATTTCTGAAGGCAAACACCAAATCCAAATTATAACGACCCATAATTTCGCTACTTCGAAAATGAGAGATTTCATTTGTTTTAAATTTAAAAAGGTTTAAAACTATAATAAGTAAGTTAAAAATAATAGATAATAATAGAGAAATTATTTATTCTTATAGTTGATAATTTAAAAAGTATAAATTTGTATTTTAGAACAAATCAACAAAAGTTAAGTTTTGTTAAAAGTAAATAAATGCTTAAATAAATAGGTTTAAATGTTTATTTAAAAAGATAAATCTTATTAAAAACATCTAACAAAGATAATAAAATAATATTAAAAGATTTAAAAGTATGTTAATAATCGTTTTACAAAAATAACCAAATTTTGTCGCATTTTGTTAGTTTTACATACACCGTAAAATTAGAAATTTTGATATTATTTAAATATGATTTTAAAATATAAAGTGACATGTTTTAATTTATTTAAAGAATTAAAAAGTTCATTTTTAAATTTGGTTTACATAACTAAATAGTTTAACTAAAACATTAAAATGTGACCGTAGAACATTTTGTCGAGAAACAACGTTTTGTCAATTAAAAGTTGTCACAACGTCATCGCACATTTATTTTCTTATATAGGAACATATATTCAAATAGTATAAGTATTAATTAATTCACTAATCAAGTTTACTTTTACGAAACAAGGTTAGAAACTTCTAGAAAACAATTAAGAAAAAGTAGGCACAAAAAGACAAAAATGTCACTTCAAAGCAAAAAGTAAAACATCAAATCAAAGAGATATAATTATTAATTACTTTACTTAATATCTAAGTGAAAATAACATAAAGTAATGATTTGAAATATGATGTTAAGTGTTGAAAAAAATAAGATTACTTTATAAGTAAGTAAGGTTATTTTGGTGATTTGGTAAAGGGGTATTTTGGTAACTTACCACTTCATTTCTTTTTCTATAAATAGCAATCATTTTCTCACTTTTTTCACACTTTTCATTCTTCTTCTTCTTCCTTTTCCTAGCTTTTTTCTACCTCTTTAATGGCTTCTTCTTATCTTCCAAATGCTTACTAACTTTTCAAAACCATATCAAATCAACTCCAAGCACCATCAAACTTTGCCAAAGACCTTAGAATACCATTTAAACATGGTTTAGCATCTAGGAAGCGAAGAAATAATGGAGGAAGGAGTGAAATAGGGCATGGACGAACCTATGGAGCAAGAAGAGCAAGTTGTGAAGCTTCGAAGCGAGAAAAAGAGAAGGAAGTGTTGTCGGGATCAAAAGAAAAGTCTAGGGAAAAGATTTGATGAAGATAAAAGGATTTAGCGAAGTATTAGATGATATGAATGTTGGTAGGAAGTGAATAATTTGGTTAAGGGTGAGTACTCAAATCTTAGTTTTATTTTAATAAAACTTAAGCTGATAATACACATGTTAAATTAGAAATTAATATGTTGAATATTGGTTGATATTGGATGATAACTTGGTTGATTTTATGTTTGTGATATGGACGATAACTTGGTTTGATAAATGATAAGAGAAATGGTTAGTAAGTATAGTTAATTAAATGAGAAGTGAATTCATATAAATGTGTGTATGGAAATTATTTAGCCCCTTAACGAATTTAACTTGAAATGATGGAAATATTGTTTAAAAGGAGTTTAAAATGATTTAGAAACGTTTTATAAACATTTAAATGTGTTTCCAAGAAGTTTGAAAAGAAATTGAAAAACAAGTCAAAACTATATGCGTCGCGTAACGGTAGTTTGCGATTTCATGCCATAAAAGTTAAATGTGTATACAAAGTGAAATATGACTCGGAATTCTTCGGGATAAGAATTTTTCGGTCTATTATATCCATAATTTTCGAAGAAAGAAAATCAAGATTTCATTTAGTGGATTTTAAAATATGTCCAAAACAATTTTCTAAAAACATCGCGGTTTCGCAGTTCGGAATCCAAAATGGGATTTCTTTATAAATGATATTTCTAAATGATTAAAAATATAAAATAAATTTGATAAATCTATTAAAATGGTTTAAAAGAGATTTTGAATGGAAAATATGAATTTTTAAATATTAAAAAGTTTTTTAAATCAAATAAGCTTATATAGCACTTTCCGCAGCACTTTTATGCAGCGAATTCTATAAACTTTTGGAATATGAGTTTAAATGTAACGACGTTTTCCAGAATCAATTGTGAGTGTTTTAAAAGAATAATTAAGTTATTTAAAGATGAATTGGAAGTTTTAATAAGAGTTTGAATAAACGGTTAAGAGAAATTGTTTATACCACTTAAACAAAAAGTGAAGAAGATTGAATATAATTGTATGATCGATTTCACCCTAGAGGAGGGGGGGGGGGGGGGTGAATAGGGTGATGGTGTTAATTATAAAAATTAATTGCGGAAGCTTATAAAATTATTTCAACACAGATCACAGAATAATAGCAGCACAGAAATAAATAGCAGAATAATAAAATGCAGAAATAGAACGACACAGAATTTACCCAGCTTCGGCAAAACTCTGCCTACGTGCTGCCCCCAAGGTTTCTACTAGAAATTAAGTAGCCACACGCTTAAACACGTAAACTCGCGACACCCGCTACTGACTAACCTAACTCTATGCTCAAAACCCTGCCACAACTCAGCCACTGAGTTGCGAATTCTCAAACTACGCCACGTAGTTTGTCCCCTAGTCACACGACTAGTAAATACAACGGTTTAAAAAAGAAAATTACAAATTAAGAACAATTTAAAAACAAAATTAAAATAACCCTAATTAAGAAATTAAAAGCCCTTTATAATTTTTAAAAGAAGAAACTCTTAATATAGAAGAGGCCGGCCCCTTTTATTTCGACCCGTTCCTCTTTGCTTTGTTTCTTTGAAAATGGTGGCTCGATCCTCTTTCTACAGAAATTAAGGTTTTCTGAAATTGGGAGATCGCGACTGTAAATATTTGATTTTCTTGCTCTGTTGATCGATCGTCTCTTGAGATGGCTTCGACTGCTTTATCGAGTTAGTTTATGCTTCAATAAACTTGTTCGCGGCTCTTCCTCCTTGATCAAGTTCGGATTTGATTTGGTATGTGAATTTCTCTTTTTGATCTCCGGTTTCTGTGACGACTCAGATTTTGCCCGCTCAAAAATCGATATCCATACCTCAAATCGTATTCGAATGCCATAGATTCGACCGTTCAAATCCGATTCGCCGGAGCTTATAACAACATTAAGTAAATAACACAGCGGAATAAAAGAATAATACATTGATATACAGCCTTGATACAATATCTGTTACAACAGATGATCCAATAGATATCAATATACATCAGAGATATGATACAATAAAATAGCAGCAGAAAAGAAAACGATAGATAACATCTAGCAGCGGAACAATATAACTCTGAGATAGTCTTCAAGGAAAAACTCCAAGAACTGCAACTCCATCTCCAAGAATCAATCCAGCAATAGCTCGAACTCCCAATAACGATGCACCAAGATAAGCAAGACTGGTGTGATCCAAAGACTGAACTAGCTCCAGATAACCTACTAATCTGACTATCTGAAAAACCCAACTCTAGACTGCTCGTGTAGAAAATAATGAGCACCCAGAGTTTAGGAAAGAAACAATAAACTCCGGATCAGTCGTGGGACTGGTGTGAGCAACAAAAACAGTTTATCTTTTAAAACATTCAACAAAAGATTTTCAAAGTCAATTCGCAATGCTTTTTAAAAATGAGACTACCATAAGGCCTCCCGCACACACACACAATGCAAACGCAGAATCGGAGGAGATTTCTCCTTATGATAGTCAAAGATGCTTGATACGCATTAAAAAGAAACATTTGATATTATTACTAGTGCATAGTGTAGGAAAAATTCATTTCGAAAATAAAGATATAAATCTTAGCCAGCATAGACATTTCGAACTATGCCTACTATAGCTACCATCCAAACAGTGGGACGCCACCATAAGTGAATGATAGGTCCTACAACTAATACCGTACAAGATCGTATTGTTTCTTTGGATTTCCAACGAATGGTCAGGCCAAGGAACTTCCCATTGCCACATGAGAATGCCCCTGGAAGGACATCCCCGAGAACCAAACCGGATCTCTGCCAACACAAGGCCGGGTTACCCCTAACTGAGTAACAACTGACCGAATATGCCATCCCCCGGTCCTTTGGGACCTTTAACCGAGCGCTCGTAATCAATTCACACAATCATAAAGTGTTTTCAACATGAGTAAGTATCTGGGCTCCATACCATGATACCACCCTTTTCCAGAAGGAAATGCACATATCCTAAAGGGCGCTACCCCTCATAACCTTGCCGCATCTTTCCTGTTTTGACCATTCCCGGGGTGTGAGGCTCGACGAAGTCACGTCCACAAAAACATACTTTATACAAAAGCCATGCTTTGGGTCAACAAATGATCATAGAAATGATCACCAAGATAGATGATCAAATAAATGATCCTATCACAAATAATCAACACAATGATCATTTCACAGCAACACTCAGCATGTCACATTACCAAATTGGGAATATATCGCTGATAACCATCAACTATATAACCTCTGAGATCGTACGTCTCAGAGAAGGGTGTTAAGCTAAGAGAATAAATTCTCCGCCAGCAACAGAGATATATTTGAAAGAAATCGACTTTATATCTCAAATTGTAATGTCAGACATACAATCCATACAAGTCTGTTCTGGGATCGAACAGAACCGAAGGCACTTACAAAGAAGTCCTTGCAATCCGGATATTCACAATCCCGATCGGATTTCCCATCACTTAGGGAGTTTCTATACCGACGCGACTCGGTGCAGAAACAATCGATAGGTCATCCTATCGCTTTCGCAAATACCCGGTCTTCATCACCGGTCTTCAAATGCTATCCATAACGACGTATCACATATTCGGAATGGGTTATACGACACAAAGGTCCTTTCCCGGCTAAACCGAATAGTGAGCACGATATTTCAAAAACAAATTGATAATGGGATTTCAATTAAGTCACAACTTATTACCCAAAACCTTTCTTCAAATGGCTTAACAAATTACCATTTTCAATCTTTAAACAAAAAGATTCATTTTCACAACCTTTAACGGTTTAAACAATTTTCACATTTTTAATCTTTAAACAAAAGATTCATTCACAGATTTTCCAAATCAATTTTCATTTCAATTTGATTAACTCGTTAAATCTTTAAATCAAAGATTTAACTTATAGCCTTCAAAACATTTTCATTTCAATTTGATTTAAACAAATCATCAATTTAAATCTGTTAAAAATAAACAGATTTAATTCATAGCTTCCAAAAAGAATTCATTCATAACTTAGGAAAATCATTTCTCTATTCAATCTTGAAATTCCCCTAATTAACTGGAATCTCAGTTCTTATCTAAAAGTGTTTATCATTTGAAAACAACAGTTTTCATTTTGGAAATCTGATTCGTTTATACGAGTTGAAATCCTTGGGTTAAATTCAAATTCCCAAAACCATACCTTTAAAATGGTTTAAATTCATACAAACCTGTTTATAATATCTTTAACCATAATTTCCAATCATCGAATTCAATTCCAAATATCGAATTCAAATTCAAATTTGAATTATTTAAATTGGAGATTTTATCGAGTTATTCAAAATATCTTTTATCTGTGAAAACCTTTTTCAAAAGCTTTACCATTTAACCCAAATCAATTTTCAATCTTAATTTGAAATTAAAACTTTAATTTCAAAAACATTACATTTAAATTATCTGTGACTTAACCGATTTCCTCGTGAAATCCATATTTGTGTGTGTATGGTGTAGTCCAGGGGTTTAACACAATAGTGCACAATCGTTCAACCATCATAGATTAAATACAACAGTATATTCGATAAGCGGTATAAACTATATCGCTTATCTTTCATCCGCGGGTCACAGATATATATATCGCAGACAATAAATAACAGTAAACATAGCTCAAATCAAAACAGAGCAACAAAATCAGGGATTATCAAACAACTCAATCATCCAATAGAATCCAAACATTCATAAGTAAGATTAATTAATTGTCTCGTTAATTCAAATCAGATTAATTACTTAGGTGTTACAAATCTGGGTTAATTAACATTACTAAATTACAAATCATTTTGATTAATTATTCTTTAATCACTTATTAATTATCCATTAGTAATAGATTAATTAACCTTTAATTACTTAATTAACAATTTAATTAATTATATTTAATTAATTAATTAACCCTTAATTGATTTATCCTTTATTAATTAAAATAAGAAATTTCACTTTAATTACTTGATTTATCGATTTTAATCTTAAATCAATCACTTTTAATTAAGCGATTATCTTTAATTAATTATTCTTAATTAATTAATCTTCGAACACCTTGATTAAATCAATCTTGAAAGTCAATTATCAATCCTTTATTAATTACTTCATTAAGTAATTATTTTAAATAAATTTATCACCAATCACCTGACTAAATAACTTGAATTATCAATTAATTCTATATTAGTTACTTTCATTAGGTATTTTACTTTAAAACTTGTTCTCGCTTTATTTTAAAAACCTGTTTGCTTTTTATACAAATGCTGGTTACCATAGTTGTTTTAAACAAACTTGTTTACTGTAAAAAATTTTATTTTTATTTTGATATACTTTCAAAGTACTCGAGTAAAGTGTAAACCCAGCAAAATTTTTCACGAGACCACCCTAAAACTAACCCATCTTCTTCTCCAAACAAACTCTTTCCCAGATGCATGATCCTACGCGTGCACGTGCACCACTGGCCAGCGACGCTCTGGTCATCGTCCCCGATTCTGGCAAGTCGCAAACCACTCGAATATACGAAATCGAAACTCGATTCACCTCTAAATTGTTCAGATCGAATTTAAGCATCTCATGGCAAACCTGTAACTTGAACACCCCCCAGCAAATTTGCTTCGCCTCGGTCGCTTCCACCACCGGAATCGCCACCACTTCGGCCTTGCCACGCTAACCCCTTGTTCTTCCATTCTCCTCAGTTTCGTTCAACTCGGTTTAACATAGGTGGCAAAATCACCACGTTTCTGACCACAACAAAATCCCATCACTAAACCCTAGTCTTGCCTCGATCTAACATCCCATGCAATAGAATTTTTTTCCAGCAATTTTCTTGACTTCAACAATGGTTCAGCAAGCTTCACGCAAATTTTCATCATCCAAAATCTCTTTGGTTGCCAGGAAACGATAAGAACGCAATTCTAGTTCATCTTTGGACTACTCAAAAGATACTTAACTTAAAATCACAATTCTTGTTTTTAAAATCATATTTTCGAATGTAGTTTCAAGTTGTATAATCGAATCCAAATTTTACAACATTCGAAATTGGCGTAGATTTTTAAATATACTCTGCAAAACTAAATCTACAGAGTTAATTCATCACCATCATACTTAAACAAAATGTTAGATCATAACCTATGCTTAAACACATTTATTTGGTTTCTAACAGAAATTGGATGGTGATATTTTGGAGTTTTTTTTTTATAAGTGTAAACCTGTAAATGTTTTAAACAGCATGCTATGTATCTGGAACCAATCATACACACATCAATCATTTCATATACCCAGTCATGCAAACACCATTCACCACCATCCAAACATGATTCAAAGCATATATCAAATATAGATCCAATCGTAAATGGAAATAGCAAAGTTAGGGGAATGTTTGCTCACCGTGTTTATGATGATGAACAGAGGACCAGATTTTTTTCTGTTTTCATGAACTCTGAAGTTTGATCTTTGCTTGCTTGTAATTTGAGTTGAAACTTTACTTGAGGTTTAGTCTTTTTTTGATTGAAGACATATTTTCCTTTAAGCTTTGCACTGGCTTTGATTTTGAACGAAATGGTGAAGTAGATGTATAAAAAGATAGTGTGCAGGTGATATTTTATTTGTACAATGTGATATTATTTTTCTTCCTTCTGTACAAACTAGGTAGAGATTTGATAGTGAGTATGGAGGCTGATGATTTCAGTCATGGGCTAGAGATATAATATTATGTACTAAGGTATGTTGCATTTATTGCTTGTGTTCCCTACTTAGCTTACATGCATATCTTATTTGCTTTTACTTATCATGTTTTGAAAAATATATGTTGTCTTGCATTACCACTTTTGCAAGCCTACTGATCACTTTACATATTTATATTTTTACTTTGCTTTGGTTTTGTTTCACTTTCACACTATACATTCTTATGTCCTTCAGCCTTGCATATCTACATGCTTACCATTTCTTTACTTTATTTTGTACTTGTTGATTCTTTTGCATACTTATGTATTTGTTTGTTATTTTGTTTACAACTAATACCTGTTGTCTTGTTTGTTTGGTTCCATACTTAACTTTTATTTATCTCTATTTATAACTCAAATATTTATTTTACTTCTATTTTTTAGTTTAAATATTTATCATGAATTTTACTTTAATAATTATTGTTTTATTTTTCTATATACACAAACATATATAACTCAAATTATCATCATTTATAAATTTTTAAATCAATTTATTTATTTATTTTTCAAAATCATTTATTTAAGAATTTATTTAAAATCCAATATATACATATATATTCTCATATATACAAATTTTCAAACCCATATGACTTAATATATTTTCTATTTGAATCGGGGAAACTCGCATCATTTATAATCAATTTTACAAATTTTAATTCAAAAATTCATTTAAATTATCAATTTAAATTCATAAAAATCCGGGGTCGTTACAGTTTCAATGCTTGAACTCTATATCTTTGCCGATGATGTTGATTACAATTTATAGGATTCGAATTCCTAAATTTTCGTCACATATTTTTTATTTAAATTTGTCAAAACATTTTCTCTGCTGCTTGATAATGCTTGAGCGTTTTAGATTTCACTGACTTGTTCAATTCGAATATTTCCCTTACTTCAATGTCATGGTTTAAGCTTGAAACCGTTCGATCCTTCCTTGATCCTTATGGAAGCTACTTTCCTATTTTATTTGGATTTGATTTTTGACTTTTTCATATGCGTATATTTTGTGATACTTGATTCGCACGGCATTGATTTCGAACTCGTGATTTCGTGTTTACCACGGCTTTGAATTCTCTGATTCTTTGACTTTACTCTCTGATTTCATTTTGACTTCGGCATCGACTAACTTGATTTTTTTACTTGATCAACCTTGATGTTGATTTGTGAATTCAACTCCATCTTCACTGATCGTGTTTACTTCAGCCATTTGATTTCTTAAACTAAACTTCTGGATATTGATCGAACTGTACACTTTCTCGATTTTACTTGCTGTTCACGGCCATTATATCTTTACTGCCATGTGACACTAGCCGTTCATGTTGCATACAATTTTTATTGCATCACCGCTGACTGTTGACACTCGATATATTTGTTTGCACTGCTTATTAGCTTCTACACTGTGCCTTGTTCTTTGTTGTAACTGGACCTGTTGCATACATGTTGCTTTTAACACCTCATTTGATCTACTTGCATTGTTATTGTATTTGAGTGCATCTTTGCACTGTGTATTTGATGTTGGCCTGCTTTTTTGAAACTCTGTTAGTCTGTTGGCTTTGCTGCCTTCATGTATTAGCATTTTTTTCTTGGGTTGTACTGTTACGAACTCGAGAATTTGCTATCATGTTGAATTGTGAATTTTGGTGTTGGTTCCATTGTTGCTGTGTCATTTACTTGGTGCATTTGTTTGCCTTGTGCATTCATGTGTATTGGTCTTGAGCATTGCCGAGTTTGTTTCTTTATACTGTTGCATTCGTCTTGTGCACTATGCCGTAGCCTTGCTTGTGCATTGCCCCACACATCTGCTACATTCACATTGTCACAGTTTGGTATAGTTGTGCACATTGAGCTTTGGTATTTGATTTGTTTTTCTGTTCGCATGCTTGAAGTCGTAGCATGTACCACTGCCTTGTGTTGAATCCACCTAATAGCTCGGGTTTGATCTTGTGTGCATGTTGTGATTTTATTTATATTGCACCTGAGTTAAACCCGTCCTTTTATTTTGGGTTTGACCTTGTGCTCACCCATCCCTGTGACATTATCAAGTGTATTTCGATGTGCACGGCCTTGTGGCATGTACGTGATACACTGTGCATGTCACATTGTTCGTGTGTGATGAATTCAAATATAAATCATGACAAACAACCCAAATAATTGAGGCAAATAATATTTTCAAAGTCCATTTTTAATTTTATATTGCAAACATATTTCTTTTTCAATTTTACTGCGTTAGTGATTATTTTTGAAGATTGCTCAGATGCTGGATTCTAACTGGAATGAAGTTGAAGATAAAATACGAATTGAGTGAATGAGTGATCTGTAGTGAGGTTAAATGTAAATATGAAATTGTGATGTATTGTAATCAAAATTGTATATGTATAGTGAGAGCTTGAATTTGTACTATTCAAAATTGTAATAAATATTGTTTGAATAAAATTTCTGTTCGAATTCAAATTCTATGTTATTTAATTTT
The DNA here is from genome assembly GCA_030765085.1 of Allium cepa. NCBI lineage: Eukaryota > Viridiplantae > Streptophyta > Magnoliopsida > Asparagales > Amaryllidaceae > Allium > Allium cepa. The sequence goes on from CM060942.1 coordinate 204,091,349, forward strand.
ATTCAGCAAATATTTATTTAATCTGTGAAAAATGAATACATTACCAAATACATTTACACGAATATATATATGTTTATTATCATCAAACAAAAATCATATAATAGCATATTCAACAATCTCCCCCTTTTGATGATAACAAACCTATATTTAAGATTTTGAATATGTTAAATGTATTTGATCATAGATATACTCGAATTGCTCCCTCTATTTAAATGCTTCCTCTCTACACAAAGCTCCCCCTACATATATGCATACAAATAAAAATACCCAAATGAGCCTAGATGCAAATGGAAAATATTTGACCTTTGATTGATTTTATTTGACAAAATCTTAGCTTTTCTCTCCCCCTTTTGTTATCAGCGAAAGAATGATAGTGTTAGAGAAAATAGAGATAAAGTAATCGATATTAATCCAACATTAACACTCAATTAACTATATATAGTAAATTTCAATAAAAAAATCAAACAAAAATCATAACTACCCTTGTTAGGCGCATATTCCACTTTTAGAAATAATGGAAATGATGCCATCATATAAAACCATACAGTTGTATCTGTTTGTGGTACATTTATATCAGGAATTTGAATATCTACTAATGATGCATAACCGTTAGGACTTTTAAATGAGATTAGTAGTATTCCAATTTAATTTTAAAAATGAATTCAAGTATCTTCTAATCACGCATAACCGTGAGGACTTTTAAATGGGATTAGAATCAACTTGTTTATTATAATAAATCAATTTTAATATGCGTTCCATACATGCATAACCGTGAGGACTTTTAAATGAGCATGGAAGCACATAACAAATTGCAAGTAATTCACCCATGCTTAACCGTGAGGACTTTTAAATGAGAGTGAATACTTTGGATTTTATTTTGTTTTATAAAATGAAAAACGAATGATTCCTGTTTAAAGTACCACATATCGACAAACTATATTGAATTTTTGATGAGCTATGGTCAATAGAAATATGATAGACATAGACATGGTCATGAAATCTTTACCCAACAAAAAGTTTTATAACTCTTGTTTGATTCTCTAAAGAAATTTTTCTAAATATACTATCTTGAGTAATGTATGATAAATATCAACACTCATCACTTTTTCAATCACTATTTATCTTTTCGATAATTATTAGGGAGTTAGACTAGTCAAAATTGTCATTGAACATCAAATTCAAAAATAATTATGAAATCAATTTTACAAAATGACTAATCTAAAAATGATTTTCTCGAGGGGGTTATATGAGAAAAATTTCGGCTATTTGAAAATTATTTAAATTGAAAAATATGCAGATATTTTCTTTGAAAAAACGATGCAGTTACTAAATGTCTCAACAAAAATCACGTTCAACAATTAATTTTTCTATCAACTAGATTACCAGTGTAATCTGCATCTGAATTTCACTTTCACTCAAAATTATCATTAATTGAATTTGATAGACCAGACAAAGAAGTATGCAACAAAATATCTCAAAATCAATTTTAACAGCTATTCAAATGACATTCTTGAATTTGAATTGAAGCCGTGTAATTAATCAAAAACCGTGAATATAGAGTTAGCCATACTATAACCAAATGTATCATCATCCAACAAAAAACACTATTATTAATCCAAACTAAGATATATGAAGTAATTCAAACGCTATAGAGATTTTTATAGCCTTTTTGGCATAAGAATATAATTGGCCAACAATTTTAAACAAGTCAGAATCAAAATCATCATCTTTTCATCATCTCAATATTGGCTGATTTTACTTAGATTACAGTGCAGAATATCACATTTAATATGTCGTTCAAACAGATATACCAGTACCTATTTTACCTTTACAATATTTTTCGTTGTTGTCCAATGTGATTCTGTCACCTTTATACTAGGCTAAGGAACTTTTCTTTATCGCTCGGTGTGCTCTCGGAACAACCAGAATCCAAGTAGCACTATTGTTGTTCCTTAGCCTGCCACCACACCTACACAGGAAAAGATTTATGTGACCTATTTGTTTTTATAGGTCCATTTTTGTTAGAGGCAGAATATTTAGAAAAATAATTTTGTGGAGACCCAAAACTATTTATAATTGTTCCCTTTGGCACCCAAATTTGTTTAACTTTGAGAGATTTTGTATTAGTGCCTTTTGGAACCCAAATTGGTATAGTTTTCACATGTTTGGGTCTATAGCAACAATTATTGTGATTCTGCCCATATTTTCTACAAATTGTGCACATAGAATTTTCTTGATTAATATCGCTTTCAACATTTTCAGATTGATTATATCCAAGTACTTGTCTAGCGGTATTAACAGTTTGCTTCCCTAATAGCATATTCAACGATTTTTCACTTTTTGAAAGTTTATCTAAAGTTGTTGATAGTTGTTGGACTTGTATTTTGAGAGATTCATTTTCGTTTAACAATTGTGTGCACTTTTTAATAGAATTCTCTCTTCTAGTATTTTCATTCTCTTTCAAAATCAGAATTTCGTTTTCATGTGATTTTATATTAATTTCTAATTTTTTAATTTCTTCTTCGAATGTTGGACACTTATCACACTTAGGGATCCTACTTTGATAAGTTTTAACTAATTGGTCAAGTTGTTTATTTAAATCTATCAAAGTATCTTTTTGTGATTCAAGTTTGGCCTACTTCTCCCTAAGTCGTTCAAAACAGCCATTTACTTCGTGGAAATATATAAGTAATTCTGAATGAGAAAGTTTTGATACCTCGCTTGGCTCGTCATCGTCACTGTTAGTTATTTCACCATGAAGACACATGTCTGCTTTTTCATTCTCACTGTTAGTACTTTGATTATCTTCATCACTTGTATTCCACGTGGCTGCAAAACTTCTCCTTTTTGATTTCTTTTCAAAGTCGCGTCGATTTTGAGGACAATTGGGGTCCGGGTTGGTTGCACTTATGACAGATGATCTTTGGTTCTTCTGGATTGTCTAATATTTTATTTATTCTGCTTTTCAATTTTCGATTTAGAGCTGGATTTCCGTATTTGTACTTCCACCTTTTGACTTTCTTTATTATCCGCTCCAATTCTGCTGCTCCGTCATCATCATCATCACCATCACTTTCTGTTGTGCCTTTGAGAGCCATAGATTTCTTTCGAGTATCTCCTCCTTCACGTTCTTCCTTGAATTTCATTTCTAGCTCATAAGCGGTGAGAGTTCCGATGAGTTCTTCGACTTTCATTTGTTTCAAATCTTTTGATTCTTGAATGGCAGTTACTTTGGCTTCAAAACTTCGTTGAAGGACTCTAAGGATTTTTCGGACTATCTCCAACTCTGTATATGATTTTCCAAGAGCTTTTGATTTGTATACGATATTGGAAAGTCATTCATGCATCTCTTTAACATTTTCTTCTTTTGCCATTGTGAAATTATCGTATTCGCTGCTTAGTATGGCAAGGTGAGATTCTTTGACTTGTGATGTTCCTTCATGAGTCACTTCTAGCGTGTGCCATATTTCCTGCGCAGTTAAACAATGTGAGACACGATTAAATTCAAATTGATCCAATGAAAAGATAATAGAATTCATAGCTCTAGCATTAGCATTTTGTAATTTATTTTCTAGTTCTGTCCATTGATCCATCGGTTTATCTATTTCCTGATTGTCTACAATTATAGTTGGTGCTCTATAACCTGTCTCAACAAAGTTCCAAGCGTCAATGGTTTTCAGAAAAAATTTCATTCTATTTTTCCAATAAGCACATTCACCATTGAACATTGGTGGTCTAACTATGGACTGACCCTCGGCAAAAGCATTATTAAAAGAAGCCATTTAAAAAATTCAAACTTTTAAACAAAAACTGATTTTTGAAAAATGAATTTTTTAAAACAAAAATTGACTTCTATTCCTAGCTTTGATACCACTTGTAGGATCGATTTCACCCTAGAGGAGGGGTGAATAAGGTGACGGTGTTAATTATAAAAATTAACTGTGGAAGCTTATAAAATTATTTCAACATAGATCACAGAATAATAGCAGCACAGAAATAAATAGCAGAATAATAAAATGCAGAAATAGAACGACACAGAATTTACCCAGCTTCGACAAAACCCTGCCTACGTGCTACCTCCAAGGTTTCTACTAGAAATTAAGTAGTCACACGCTTACACACGTAAACTCGCGACACCCGCTACTGACTAACCTAACTCTACGTTCAAAACTCTGCCACAACTCAGCCACTGAGTTGCGAATTCTCAAACTACGCCACGTAGTTTGTCCCCTAGTCACACGACTAGTAAATACAACGGTTTAAAAAAGAAAATTACAAATTAAGAACAATTTAAAAACAAAATTAAAATAACCCTAATTAAGAAATTAAAAGCCCTTTACAATTTTTAAAAGAAGAAACTCTTAATATAGAAGAGGCCGGCCCCTTTTATTTCGACCCGTTTCTCTTTGCTTTGTTTCTTTGAAAATGGTGGCTTGATCCTCTTTCTACAGAAATTAGGGTTTTATGAAACTCGGAGATCGCGACTGTAAATGTTTGATTTTCTTGCTCCGTTGGTCGATCGTCTCTTGAGATGACTTCGACTGCTTTATTGAGTTAGTTTCTGCTTCAATAAACTTGTTCGCGGCTCTTCCTCCTTGATCAAGTTTGGATTTAATTTGGTATGTGAATTTCTCTTTTTGATCTCTGGTTTCAATGCTTGAACTCTATTTCTTTGCCGATGATGTTGATTACAATTTATAGGATTCGAATTCCTAAATTTTCGTCACATATTTTTTATTTGAATTTGTCAAAACATTTTCTCTGCCGCTTGATAATGCTTGAACGTTTTAGATTTCACTGACTTGTTCAATTCGAATATTTCCCTTACTTCACTGTCACGGTTTAAGCTTGAAACCGTTCAATCCTTCCTTGATCGTTACGGCAGCTACTTTCTTATTTTATTTGGATTTGATTTTTGACTTTTTCATATGCGTATAATTTGTGATACTTAATTCGCACGACATTGATTTCAAATTCATGATTTCGTGTTTACCACGGCTTTGAATTCTCTGATTCTTTGACTTTACTCTCTGATTTTATTTTGACTTCGGCATTGACTAACTTGATTTTTTTACTTGATCAACCTTGATGTTGATTTGTGAATTCAATTCCGTCTTCACTGATCGTGTTTACTTCAGCCATTTGATTTCTTAAACTAAACTTCTGGATATTGATCGAACCGTACACTTGCTCGATTTTACTTGCTATTCACGGCCATTATATCTTTACTGCCATGTGACACTAGCCATTCATGTTGCATACAATTTTTATTGCATCACCGCTGACTGTTGACACTCGATATATTTGTTTGCACTGCTTATTAGCTTCTACACCGTGCCTTGTTCTTTGTTGTAACTGGACCTGTTGCATACATGTTGCTTTTAACACCTCATTTGATCTACTTGCATTGTTATTGTATTTGAGTGCATCTTTGCACTGTGTATTTGATGTTGGCCTGCATTTTTGAAACTCTATTGGTCTGTTGGCTTTGCTGCCTTCATGTATTAGCATTGTTTTTCTTGGGTTGTACTTTCTCGAACTCGAGCATTTGCTGTCATGTTGGATTGTGAATTTTGGTGTTGGTTCCATTGTTGCTGTGTCATTTACTTGGTGCATTTGTTTGCCCTATGCATTCATGTATAATGGTCTTGAGCATTGCCGAGCTTGTTTCTTTATACTGTTGCATTCCTCTGGTGCACTATGCCGTAGCCTTGCTTGTGCATTGCCCCACACATCTGCTACATTCACATTGTCACTGTTTGGTATATTTGTGCACATTGAGCCTTGGTCTTTGATTTGTTTTTCTGTTCGCATGCTTGAAGTCGTAGCCTGTACCACTGCCTTGTGTTGAATCCAGCTAATTGCTCGGGTTTGACCTTGTGCGCGTGTTGTGATTTTATTTATATTGCACCTGAGTTGAACCCGTCCTTTTATTTTGGGTTTGACCTTGTGCTCACCTGTCCCTGTGACATTATCAAGTGTATTTCGATGTGCATGGCCTTAAGGCATGTACAGTGATACACTGTGCATGTCACATTGTTCGTGTGTGATGAACTCAAATATAAATCATGATGAACAACCCAAATAACTGAGGCAAATAATATTTTCAAAGTCCATTTTTATTTTATATTGCAAAAATATTTCTTTTTCAATTATACCGTGTTAGTGATTATTTTTGCAGATTTCTCAGATGCTGGATTCTAACTGGAATGAAGTTGAAGATAAAATACGAATTGAGTGAATGAGTGATGTGTAGTGAGGTTAAATGTAAATATGAAATTGTGATGTATTGTAATCAAAATTGTATATGTATAGTGAGAGCTTGAATTTGTATTATTCAAAATTGTAATAAATATTGTTTGAATAAAATTTCTGTTTGAATTCAAATTCTATGTTATAATTTTATTCAGCAAATATTTATTTAATCTGTGGAAAATGAAATATTACATTACCAAATACATTTACACGAATATATATATGTTTATTATCATCAAACAAAAATCATATAATAGCATATTCAACAATAATAACAAACCGAGTATGCGAAAACGACCAGCACATTTGTCCCATCTGTGAGATTTGGGAAGATAAAACAAGGTGTTTAATCAAGGTTAGGGATGGAGCAACCAGTGCCCTGAAATTACCTGGCCTATATTTTCTTTTCTTAGGCGAGGGGTGGAATAGATTAAAAGGAAAGTCCGGATGTTCTAAAAAGATTGTATTTAAGTTTTTCCAAGATAAAAGAAAAGAAACAAATTCTTTGAATGTTAAATAACAACTTAACATCTTTTATTCGATGGTTTGTACAAAGGAACTGGGATCAGATTTAGGTGATTTCTATCCGAAAACCCCTTCAAACTAATTTTCGAAATAAAACATATCGAAGACAATGGCCATTGATGAGAAAGATATTCATGATGTAGGATTACTTGCCATTAGTCCTTGGAGGTGAAACTTTCCACTAGTCCCTGGAGGTGAAACTTGCCATTAGTCCCTGGAGGTGAAATTTACCATATTTAAAGTGGCAGTAGTGCCCTATTATGAAAATATTCGATTTACAAGAATATGATTTGAAGTTAAGAAAGAAAATCTTTGGTTAAGATTAATGAATATTTGGTAATATTTTCCCTAAGTTAAAAGTTAGAACTTGAATTTAAGAAATTTTTAATTAAGATTTAATGAATGATTTGGGAATATTTTCCCTATGTTAAAAGTTATAACTTGAACATAAGAAATCTTTGATTAAGATTTAATGAATGATTTGAAAAGGTTTTCCTATGTAAAAGAGAAAATGATTAGGATTTAAGAGAGGTTTAATAAATCAAATTCCATATACATTTTAAAAGAAAATGGAATTACTTGAAAAAAAAATATCTAAGAAAGATATTTGATTAGATAAAAGATGAAGTAATTGATTGATGATTGATATCCATATATGAAATTAACATCTTTTTAAAAGCGAAGATTGGTTTCAAAGGAACCGGAATCGGATTTGGATGATTCTTATCCGAAAACCACTTCGAACCAATGTATACGTTCAAAAGTGAAGACATGTTGAAGATGATGATTACTGAAGACCGTGGATCTTTATAGCGTGAAGACTACTTGTTGAACATGCTCTGGTTGGCCACCATTATAGTATTATTTATAGCATTGGTCTCCTCGTGATGGAGATTTTTTGGATTGCAAGGGCTTCTCGCCTAGTAATGGCCGAGGAAAGTGCCTTTGGTTTCGTTCAGTCCTAGAACGAACTTGTATGGATGTTTGTCTGACATTGTATTCTAAATCACATTTGAGTGGTTTCTATAAACGTTTATCAATTGGTGGCGGAGAAGGCAACTTCTCTTAGCTTAACACCCTTTCGCGAGACATACAAGCTAAGGAAGTTATACTTTTTCTAGAAATCAGTCGTGTGACGTGGAATGACAATGTGGCATTCAAAGTGGAACCTGTTGAACAAAGCGTGGTTTTATATGAAAAGCGTGGCTTTAAAGAAATTGAGCGTAGCCTCGCGAGCCTCACACCCCGGTTATGATGGGATTCCATGTGGTCAGATGTATGCTCGCAATTCGTATAGTAGTGATCTGGGTTATCAGATGTTCTGAGCCTCAGGTACCAGATACGTCTAGGCCTTATGGCAGGGATGCGCGAAGTCTAAGTTCTTGGATGTTATTCGCAAATTGCATCCACTTTTATCCATTTGTGTTGTTTTATAATGGCATCTGAGTCATGGGCGTAAGCCATGGATACAGATTGATCTTTCCACTAGTTCCCTATCATGTTGGAAATCCAACCCTAATACAAGATTTACGATTTTGATTGTATTCCCAAAATAGTTGTAATGACTTGCAAACATTTCAGCTACCCATTTTGGTATTATATATTCCGTTCGGTATATTCCTTTGGCCTAGTCCAGGATATTACCTTAGACTTAGTCCAGGTATTGGTACCTTATTTGAATAATTTTATTTGAAAAGCGTTTTCGAAAGAATGTCATTAAAAATAATATCAAGTGTATTTTGGTATAAAAATGTTTTGGCTATCATAAGGTTTTTACCCGTCCGTTTTTATGTGTGGGCGTGCTCTTATGAGATACCCTTCTTTTCAAAGGTTTTGATGACATAGTCATTTTAAAAGTTTGAGCATCTCACGCTAGTTTATCAAGCCTGATCCGGGTATTTTTAATACTCAGGTCAGATCCGAGTAGTTTCACGTTGAGCTGAAGACGGTTGGAGTTTCCAGAGGAAAGCTGGAGATCTTTGTCATCGTATGGACGTATTCTATTATCCACTGTACTTAGTGTAATTTGTTTGATGTTTGTCAGCAATTGTAAGGACAGGTGTTTATAACTGTCCAAGCTGAATTTATGTTAAACTCTGATATTGTATTCTAAAATTTTCCATTGTAAAGATTATTACTGAAATAATATATGTTATTCCATTGGTGTGAGATTCTGTTCTGTCTTTATTTTCTTTCTGCCCTTAATGATCCGCTTATTCGTGCAATTTGAGTTGGACATGTGCAGTTTATTGTCGATTCAAAGGGTATGCAAAAATAGGCCATTACATTTGGTGTTAGAGCCGAAGGTTAAGCTAGAACCTTGGCTTTTTTTCGGTAAAGACTCATCAGAGATAGGGTTTGTAATACCTAGTGTAACGACCCGAAATTTTCGAACCCGAAAATTCCAGATAGTTATGAAAAAGAAGAAAGAGATAGAAGAAGAAGAAGATCAAAAACATCAACATCTCACATTCGCAGCGGATAAAATATAATAATCAATAATAATGGTTTATAAAGAATACTGTATCTGTCAATTTCATTTGAATACATCAGAGCTACACATATATATACAGACACTGAATATACACAATCATCATGTCACAGATATACAACAATATAAATACAGCAGAAATACTCTATACGCTCTTGCCATCCAGCTCGCCTCCTGAGCTCCAGAACGTACCTACCTGAAAATCTGTAATACTCCGTCTGACTCGAGCATTACACCAAAGTAACACCCCGGTCAGGCTGGAAACCAGCTTGAGTAAACTCATCCAACATAGAATACAAAGCACACAACTTATATAGAACCCGGGTTAACTCGAATCAATTTACAAGTTCACAATATGTTATAGGCATCACTTATTTCACACATAAGTTATCTAAATACCGAAGATTTAGATTTAAAATAGTCCAATTCCTTTAAATCACTTCATTCCAGCCTATAGATTTTACATATCAATCTATAGAAATTCGAAGTGGTTTCGGATATTTCCTAATACCTGACCCCGGTCTCTTCGAGTCTCATGTCATCCTAATTCAAGTTATCCAAATGAAATACACAACATTTCATATCAGAGATATCAACTCAACCAAAGCATTCAATACCATTCAATCATCCATAAGCAAATTTGATCACTTCCAAATTAATTCAATTGATTCTAATTGAATTTCTAACCTCAATTACTTAGATTCTCTCATTTAACGTTAACTAATTCAAAATCAATTAATTAGTCAACTCTTCATTATTCATCTTAATTAATGACCCTGGATTAATTATTTCACAATTACATTCAAGCAATTATCTTTAATTAATTTCACAATATTAATTATTCTTAACTAAAATCAATAAGTAATCTTAATTACTTCATAAATTAATTAACTATATTAATTACATTAATCCTTAATTACTTATATTAATTAATTTCTCATAAGTCACTTACTATGGATTAATAAATTTTAATTTATCCATCTTTAGTTACATCATTAATTATATAAATTAATGATTTCTATTTATATTTTAATTTTTTTTTCTAATCTAAATTAATTACATTAATTAAACCACAGTATAAATCATACTTAATTTATCTCCACCTGAAATTATCTACCTTTTTATTTACTTTATTAAATAAATTAGTTCTCCTTAATTAATTATCTTAATTTATCTTTCGATTAATTACACAAAGTAATTATATTTCATTAATTGCATCAAGTAATTACTTATTAAACCATCCAATGATCATTCCAAATTAATTTAAACTTAATTAATTAACCCATCATTAATTAATTTAAATACTTAATTATCCATTTAAATTATCCTACCTATTTAATGAATCACCAACCTTAAACCCTTAAACTTTAAAATGAACCATTTTCTTATTTATGATTTAAGTTTAAAACCATTTAAACCCAAATGCTTCGAGCCAAACAACAATTAACTCGAGAACCAACCAAAACCAAAGTCACGAGATCATCAGTACACATTCAATCAATTCAATCATTCAACCAATTATTTAAATTCAACCATTTAAATCTAAGTAAAAATCACACAAAGTGAGATTTACTCACCTTTGCTTTTACTGTTTGCAATCCATTCCAACTGGTTTGTTCCCTTGATTTTAAACCTTGTATGACCATTTACAGTTTATTAGGATTCCAAATAGATCAGAAAATAAATTTTCATTTATTTATCTAATTTAAACTAAAATTTAATTTATCTAAAAATTAAATTTTTAAACTAACTTTATATAGATAGTTCAATGTCTAAAACCCCTATATTTTCCTGATTTACAAAAGTTGACACAGCAACCCTATTTTATATAAATCCATTCCAATTCGATTTTAACCTCATATAAGAAAATTTGAAATATATATAGGTTATCGATTTCAGTTTCAATTATAATTAAATTTACTAATGACACTTAACTAGTAAATTATCTTATTTTAAATTAGTTAACTATAAACGAAATCAGTTAATTCTTAAATGATTTATTCACACTTAACTCAACTTAATGAAAAAGAATTTAAACTAATCCCTTACCTTCAACTGATGTGGCACCCTATACTGGCTCGCGTCCACTTTGCGACCACAACCATCGACAACCCACCTCCACTGCAAATTACAAATGCTGCCTTGAAGCTCGCTTGACCACGCTACCTTCCTTTTTTCTTTGGACTATCTCACTGCTACAATCGACCAAGACCACCCCATTCTAGTTGCCTGCCATAGCCACCGACTTCGCCGAGCCCATGACTCGATCGTGCGGCCGCTCCTCGCGCACGCACACGCGCCTCCAGCTCTCGACTTCGTCACTGCTGCAGCACCGCACGCCACCATGAAACTCCACCCTTCAACCTTAAATCGCGTCTCCCCCCAAATTTATGGCGAAGCCCTAACTCGCGCGCGACCCATAGTCGCGACGCTCGGCTGCCAAACATCATCACACATGGCAAACCCTCGGCCTTCCTCACGCTCGCGACCGCGTCATCCCCCTCGAGTTCGAGCTCGATTTGATTATGCATCGCCATTCTTTTTTTTAGATGTGTTCGATTTTCTGTTGAAGGTTAGAGAGGGGACGGGGATTAGATATAGGGTTGGGAATGGCTTCCTGAATACGATTGTTGATTACTAAAAATATCTCTGACTGATTATATTATAAAACTTCCAAAACGTCTCGTTAATTGCTATGAAAATTTCGATCTCCACTTAAGGAATGCCGCTAGGCGATTAGAAGTTTTTACCCGCATTCCGAACACATTGGAACGTGTTTCGAAAACTAATTCGATCATATGCACAAGTTACGGCAGTAAATGATCAATTTTAAATTAAATCGATTAAAATAGTTTCTATGCGTTTGGAGCTGCCAGGGTCAAACGACAAATCCGATTGCTACGAAATTTGAAATTCGATAATAACTAACTATTACGGATCCAATGGAACTGGTTTCGTCGAATTTCGAGACTGCCTCGAAAGGCTATTTCTAAACGTCAATTTAAACGATATATTATTAAAACTGAACAAATTACCTTTAAATTAAATCTCAACCATACTATTATCTTCAGTATCATTATTATAAATTTTATAAGCCTTCAAATTATTTTTAACAGGCTCAAAATTCCAGATTCAATAATTCACCTAATTTCAGTTTATTAAATCTAATAACTTAATTGCTATATAATAATAATATTTGAATTCAGGTTTAAAATTAACTTTTAAATATTTAAAATCAATTAATTATTCCAATTTAAATTGTTAAAAAATCCGGGTCGTCACACCTAGGATGAGTTACTCATTAGAGATAGGGTTAGTAACACCCTAGAATGAGTTTGAGTGTATTATATATGAGTGTGTATTTGTTAATGACTAATAAAATGTTTTGTGTTGATTTATCTGTTGAGTGATTTATGGATTCTGATCGATGCACCTGATCATCGTTATCGATGAGGGTTCCTAAACACCTAAACAATGTGAACCGACACACTGATTTTGAAAAGATTGGCAAAAGAAATAATTTTACCTTGGATTATATTTTGAATATAAAGTATATATTTTGAAAAGATGTATAGTTAGAAATCAGGATTAGTGAAATTTAAATATAAACATGTGGTGATTAGAATTTCACAGTTTGGCTATAAGATGTTCCACAAAGATTATGGATAAGTAAGAAATCTGATAAGGTACTTAAGATCTTTAATACTTATTCCAAAATAATAATTAAGAAATGATAATATTAAGTTACTATCATAAAGTGATCCATTGTTTGATTTAAAAAGTTTAAGTACAAATACCTTATGAATTAAGTTTCACGATTTCACTATAAGGTGTTTAATAATAAGTTTTGTTTAAGGAATGAACACATAAGATAAAAAAGTATTTAAATGATTGTTTCAAAAGAATTATATAAAAGGAATGAGAATTTCAGTTCAAGTAAAACAATTGTGGTAATTTAAATGAAGTTAATTAATATAAGATAAAATGAATTTATAAAATAGGTTTTACAAAGTAATCTCTAAAGGATTTTGAAAATGTTATTATTTCATATATAAAAATGTATTTTATGATAACTAATTTGATTGGCTCGAAAATAAACTAAAATTGGACAAGTGATGTGTTCGGATGGTAAACACTTCTCTTAAGTATTACTCTTCTTGTTAAGAGGATATATGATACTATTGGTAGTATATAGTTCCTTGGATTGTTTTGTAGTTACTCGATCTATATAATTTTCTTAAGTTTAAGAAATAATGTGAATCATTGATTAGTAATCTTTATAAAAGTATTTTAAACTAAAGATAAATTGGGATCGCTAATTGATAAGATAAAGCGAAATTCTCGGCGATTTTGGATAGTCGAAAATTTCTAAATCATACCTAACTCAGAGCTAAGGAATTTATGAAAACTAAAAGATTGTGAAATATTCTGAGTAAATGAAATTGGATAAGTATGAATTATAAATGTGATTATAAAAAAAGGAAATTATTGCTGATGAAAATTTGAATTTGATAATGGCGGCTTCTCCTCCTTCTCCTTCCCTTCTCTCGTTCTCGTCCCTTCCTCCTTCTCCTTCCTTTTTCCCGTCCATTCCTCCTCCCTCTCCCTCGTCTTTGATCCCCTCTTCTCTAAATCCTGTTCCAGAGAATCCTCCTCTTCCTCCCCCCTCCTCCTCCCCCTCCTCCTTTCTCTTCTTTTTTTTTTCTTCTCATTCGATTCCTCCATTATCTTTGTCAGAATTGGAAAATTGTTTGATCCCTGAGAATCAAGAATCTTTAGTATCTAATAAGAATTTTCCTCCTCTATCTGATAGTGTATTTTCAGAGAAGATCTCTAATTCATCCAAGCCCTTGGATTTTGTTAATAAGTGGTCTTCGCTTTTTAAGAAAAAGCGAAGAAATGCTGGTAATTTTGTGTCGAGACATTTTGAGATTAATAGAGATGGTTTGCCGAAGCCTTTACCTGAAGAAGTTAAAAGAGAAGGATTACAGTACTGGAGTGATCACTTAGTTGGATTCTTCTTGGATGGATCTCTATCATATTTGACAGTAACTAAGTTCTTGAGAAGTGTGTGGAGGTTGAAAGGTGAAGTGGATATTAAATCTGATAATGAAAACTTTTATTTCAAATTCTCAAATGATTTAGATAGAATGAAGATCTTGCAATTTGATCCGATCTTTACCAAAGGAAAAATGTTCATTATAACAACTTGGAATCCATCGTATGGATATGTTCAAGAACAGATTAGGAATGTTCCAGTTTGGGTACACTTTTATAAAATTCCTTTGATTGCTTGGACGTTGATTGGTATTAATTGGTTGGCTTGTCATATTGGTAAGTTGATCTGTCTTGATGAAAGTACTGAAAAACTGAAAAGATTTAAATATGTCAAGGCTTTAATTGAAATTTCTCCTGATCAAGAGCTCCCTGAGTACATTGAAATTGATGGATTAGGTGTTAGTTGCCCTCATGTAAAAGTTGTCTATGATTGGAAGCCTAAAATTTTTTGTTTTTGTAAAGTATTTGGGCATGATTCTAAGGAGTGTTCAGGATATTATATGTTTGAAAGATCTGATAACCATATCGGTAGTGATTCTGGAACAACTGTTAACAGAGATAATAATGAACACTTAGTGAATGGAAAAGACTTGGAAGTTAAAAATCATGGAAATTTAAACATGAAGACTATGAAAGTTTGGAGGAGAAAAGGAAAAGATCAGCAAATAATTAATGATGATAACAAATGGAATAAAGATCTCTCAACTAATTCTGGAAAGAAGAGTGAGGGAAAAAACAAAATTTTCAAGAGGAAAAAGAGAGGAATATTAGCAAAAGTTCTACAAAATTAAATAAAGAACATATCATTTTGAATGACTTGGGACTAAAGGAGAATATATTAACTTCAAATTCGTTTATGGCCTTGTCTGAACTGAATGAGGAAGCTGATAATAATATTCTTAGAAATGCAAATGACACATCAATTTCATCTTTTGGAATTTTTCAGGATATTTTAAAGTCAAGTAATAATCATGGATTGGGGGATGATAGCATGATTGATAGGATTTCTGTTGGAAAAATTTCTGATTCTAACATAATGGTTGATAATGATATTGTAGCAGAAATTTCAGATGATCTGATGAAATGTCAAAATAGCAAGGAAATATCAGCTACAAAAAAAGATTCAGATATGAAATCACCTATTTTAATAGAGCAAGGAAATTCCAAAGTAAGTAGTAAAGATGTTGCCTCTGTACAACCCTCTCCTTACATAAATATCACCCCTCCTGATCATCTTATTCTTCCTCCACCTTGTATTTCAAATGAGGAAATAGTGGATCAAACCGTATCAATTAAAAAAAAGGAAAAAGAGGTAAAAAGAGTGTTTCATTTAATGAATCAACTGATGATTTCAACTATGGAAATAGCTACAACATTGATAAATTCAGCCTAAAAATAATAATACACATTGCAAGGAATTTTCCACAATTTCAGGTGGAAAAAGACATACAAGGAAGAATCCTTCAATTATTGTATCTTCAAAACCTTTATGATGATGATCAATAATATAGCTTATTGGAATATTAGAGGAGGGCACCTAATTTCAAAGCAAGATGAAGTGAAGAAATTGATTAAAGATCAAAAATTTTGTCTTTTAGCTATAAGTGAAACAAAGTTGAATAAAGTAAAGACAGTTCAAGCTTGTAAATATATTGCTCTAGGATGGTCTTTTGAAGATAATCTGAATAGTGCTCCTTTTGGAAGAATTTTGGTTCTATGGAACTCTCGTTTTTTCAATATGACAAAGATAATGGAGGATGATCAAATCATTCATTTCAGTGCCTTATATCTTCCCTCTAACTCAAATTTCCTGATATCATTTGTTTATGCTCAAAACAATTTAGATAGAAGACTTGCTTTCTTATCCAATCTACCATCTCTTGCTCAACATAATTTCCCCTGGATTGTCATTGATGATTTTAATTGTATGTTTGCTTCTGATCAAAAATCCGGTGGCAATCCTTTATCTCTAAAAGAAATATCTCCATTGAATCAAGCTTTAATTATTGCTTCTCTCTCTCATATAAATTATACTGGAGATGATTATACTTGGAATAACAAATGCAAAAATGGCCCAAGAACTTTTTGTAAACTTGATCATGCTTTCCATAATATACAGTCTATCAATCTCTGGCCTAATCTCTTGTGCAAATTTCTTAACCCATCAATCTCTGATCACTCACCAATTATTTTAACTTGGGGGGATTCTATTAAAAATAATAATCCATCTTTTAAAATTTTCAAATCACGGACTAATCATAAAGATTTTCATAGCTATGTATTACATGTATGGCAGGAGATTATTTTCGGGAATCCTATGCATTTTATCAAAATAAAGCTTCAAAAGCTGAAATATAAACTTAAATTGTAGGCAAAATACAAATTTGGTGGTGGATCAAAAATCCCTGATGGTATAAGGAATCAGTTTATGCATATTCAACATCAATTGCAGCTGAATCCTCTGAATGGAAGATTAGCCTGCTAAGAATCTGAACTTGCAAAAGCATTGTTTGAGGCACTTGAAGTTGAAGCTTTAACGAGGAAAGAAATTTTGCATGAATCTTATGAAAAGCTTGGAGATAGGAATACAAATTTTTTTCATGACTCCATTAAAATCAAACAAGCTAAAGAGAGGATCTTGTGCATTAAAGATGTGAACGGAATATTGCAAGAGAATGAAGATTCTATTACTAAAGCCTTTATAGATTACTTTTCATCTATTCTATCCAACCCCAAGCCTATAATTCCAAACCTTATTCCTCTGTTTGATTTGCAAACTCCAGGCTTGGATGATCAACAAGCTAATAAAATGATTCAAGAAATTACATCTGAGGAAATTGAAAAGGCTGTTTTCTCTCTTAAATCTAATAACAGTGCTGGCCCTAATGGATACAATGCATTCTTCTTTTAGAAAACATGGAAAATTATTAAGGTGGAAGTTATCAAAGCTATTCAATATTTCTTCTCTCATAATAAACTGCCAGTTGGTGTTAACTCCACAAACATAGTTTTGGTGCTAATGTAATAATCCAAGTAGTGTTACTGATTTCAGACCAATATCATGTTGTAATGTCATACATAAAATCATAGCAAAGGTTATTGCAAATAGACTTCAAATGGTGCTGCCATATATTATTTCCAGAAATCAAGTTGCATTTTTGCCACATAGAAATATCAGTGATAACATTTTACTTACTCAGGAACTCTTAAGAGGCTATGGAATATCAAATATTTCTTCTAGATGTATGTTGAAGCTTGATATTCAAAAAGCATTTGACACAGTCTCCTGGAATTCGATTGCTGCAATTCTATCTATAATGAATTTCCCTAAGCCAATGATTGCCTGGGTTTATACATGTATCTCCACATCCCACTTTTCTATTATTAGAAATGGAAGTGCAAGGGGTTTTTTCAAAGGCACTCAAGGAGTACATCAAGGTGATCCTATATCTGCTCTATTATTCATAATAGTGATGGAAATTTTAAACTCTCTTATTCTTGAGCAAGTGAAACTTAAAAAATTTCGATTACATCGAAAATGCAAAGATCCTCTCATAACTCATCTTCTCTTTGCTGATGATCTAGTTATTTTTACCAAACCAACTTCAGAAAATATTTTTCTATTATGGAGGTTTTGAAGTTGTTCCATGAAATTACTGGTTTAAAAATAAATCTCAATAAATCAAATATTTTATTAGCTGGGTTAAATGGTAATATGAAGTCTGATATTATAGTTCAAACTGCATTGAAGGAAATGAATCATAATGCTATATATTTGGGCTTACCACTTATCACTGCTAGGCTTACTAAAAATGATTGTTTACCTCTATATGAGAAGATTACTGCAAAGCTTTTTATGTGTCCTAACACTCAGCTATCTCAGGCAGGAAGATTAGTTATTGTTCAAAGTATTGCTACTGCAATGGCAAATTATTGGATGAGGCACTATATTCTTCCTAATAAACTCATATCTATGGTTGATAGTGCTTTAAATAGATTCTTTTGGCATGGTGATCCTTTTTCCAAAAAACATCCCAATTTCTTATAAAAAGATTCAGATTCCAAAAGATAAGGGTGGCCTTGGTATTACAAATTTAAAACTTTGGAATATGGCAGCTATATCTGTTCACTTTGATAAAATATTATCGGATAGTGATGATCTTTGGACAGAGTGGATAAAGAAGAATTTAATTAAAGGAAAGGAATTTTGGTCTATGAATATCCCAAGCCTTTGCAGCTGGAGTTGGAGAAATATTTTAAAACTTAGGCAAATTCTTCTTCCATTGATTCAGTGTAATCCTCTTGAAAACAAAGAATTATCTTTTTGGTCATCTCCCTGCGCAAAAACAGGTCTCGTTATTCAGGATAACCTCCCTTACTCATTACAAAGACAGTCTGGAATTCCACCAAATGAAAAAGTTTCCGAATATATTAATGGAAATAAAATTGAATTACTATACTGCAGTTCATTATTAGTGAGGCAGTTATGGCTGAAAATATCTTTAATGAACTTACCATCTGCAAAGAATAAGGTGCTCTGGTCCAACAGAAATAAGACACACTCTATAGCTTTGGTATATAAGTCTCTGATTGAATTGTCATCTTCTGGTAATTTCCCATGGTATAAAATAATTTGGAATGAAAAATCTCCTGCAAAAGAGAATTTATTACTATGGAAAGTCATGGCAAATGCTCTAAATACTAAGCAGAAATTGACAATGATGGGGATGATCAACAATGTTGACTGTGTTCTCTGCAATATCAGATGGAATCAAACACACACTTATTTTTTGAATGTAAATTTGTTTTCTCAATCTGGTGCAAATTACTTATCAATGGGAATTTTCACAAGCCGATCAGATCTTCTAGAATTGAGTGGTTCAATAATTTTAAAGCAACAAGATGGAAATCGCCAAATGTTATGATTCTTTTGATTATTTTAAAGGCATTTGTTTATGAAATATGGTATGAAAGGAGTAGAAGAATTTTCAATTTGAAGATGGAAGATAAATCTCTTTATATAGAATTATTAATAAGAGAATTATTCGAAGATTACAGAGATTGCATTGAAATGTTTAGGAATTATTCTTGAAGCTGTTCATGGTTTGTATG
Source organism: Allium cepa (assembly GCA_030765085.1). Lineage (NCBI taxonomy): Eukaryota > Viridiplantae > Streptophyta > Magnoliopsida > Asparagales > Amaryllidaceae > Allium > Allium cepa. The sequence goes on from CM060942.1 coordinate 204,110,790, forward strand.
TCTTTTGTTTGAGATATGTACATTGTATGTTTTTGTTTGGGTATTGTTTTTTATATGAGATTTTACTGAACCGTTTGTATTCATTATGAGTTTAATAAAATGGCCAGGGCTCCCTTAGCCCATTGCTTTTCAAAAAAGGAAATTATAACCTAGAAAATGTTTTATTAATGAATTCTAGCATTAATTAAGAATTGGACTTAAGTCTTTAAAAGTGATTGATTTACATAAGTTATAATATGTAATAAACTTAAGGATAGCTTTACGAAATGATTCATAAATAATATTAATGCTAAAGGAAATATACTGAGTTAAAAGATGTGGGAAGACTCTTTTAAAGATAAATTATCTTTTGAGTGAAAAATGGTTTCTTTAGAATATTTTCCTTTATTCAAAATATTTGGAAATAAATAATTAAAAGGATTCTATAAAGAGGCGGCTTTATAAAATGTTTAAACTTAAGATAAAGTTTTTATGAAAGTTTTTGCGGGTTAATAAATACATATGTCATATGTAAATCATTTCATCACATAAATTTTGATCTAAGATTCAAGTTCGAAACTTTAAGGTGTTTACACTAATCCGAAAAAGGATTTATCACTCGATTCTTGACGATGAACATTGATGAGGATTTTTGATTGGGTACTTGAGTTTTCTATCATAGTTGAGAGCTATGCAAGGAAAGCAAAGGTTTCTGAGCAAAGAGCCTGATTAAAGTCCGCACTAGAGGATCGGGGGATCGATACTAGTTTGGAAATAAAGATATTTCATATGGATGATTTGTGTATAGTATATGGAATTAAGATGAAAAAAATGTATTGGGCAAACTTTTGTTTTGGGTAATTTCGAGGACGAAATGATTTTAAGTAGGGGAGAATGTAACGAACCGTAATTTCGCTACTTCGAAAATGAGAGATTTCATTTGTTTTAAAATTAAAAAGGTTTTAAACTTAAATAAATAAGTTAAATATAATAGATAATAATAGAGAAATTATTTATTCTTATAGTTGATAATTTATAAAGTATAAATTTGTATTTTAGAACAAATCAACAAAAGTTAAGTTTTATTAAAAATAAATAAATTCTTAAACAAACAGGTTTAAATGTTTATTTAAAAAGATAAATCTTATTAAAATCATCTAATAAAATAATAAAAGAATATTAAAAGATTTAAAAGTATGTTAATAATCATTTTACAAAAATAACCAAATTTTGTTGCATTTTGTCAGTTTTACATACACCGTAAAATTAGAGATTTTGATATTATTTAAATATGATTTTAAAATATAAAGAGACATGTTTTAATTTATTTAAAGAATTAAAAAGTTAATTTTTAAATTTGGTTTACATAACTAAATAGTTTAACTAAAACATCAAAATGTGACCGTAAAATATTTTATCGAAAATCGACGTTTTGTTGATTAAAAGTTGTCGCAACGTCGTCGCACTTTTATTTTCTTATATAGAAACATATATTCAAATAGTATAAGTATTATTAATCACTAATCAAGTTTACTTTTACTAAACAATGTTAGAAACTTCTAGAAAACAATTAAGAAAAAGTAAGCACAAAAAGACAAAAATGTCATTTCAAAGCAAAAAGTAAAACATCAAATCAAATAAACATAATTATTACTTACTTTACTTAATATCTAAGTGAAAATGACATAAAGTAATGATTTGAAATATGATGTTAAGTGTTGAAAAAAATAAGATTACTTTATAAGTAAGTAAGGTTATTTTGGTAATTTGGTAAGGGGTATTTTGGTAACTTACCACTTCATTTCTTTTTCTTTAAATACCAATCATTTTCTCACTTTTTCCACACTTTTCATTCTTCTTTTTCTTCCTTTTCCAAGCTTTTCTCTACCTCTTTAATGGCTTCTTCTTCTCTTCCAAATGCTTACTAAATTTTTCAAAACCATATCAAATCAACTCCAAACACCATCAAACTTTGCCAAAGACCTTAGAATACCATTTAAACATGGTTTAACATCTAAGAAGTGAAGAAATGATGAAGGAAGGAGTGGAATAGGGCACGGCTGAAGCTATGGAGGAAGAGGAGCAAGTCGTGAAGTTTCGAAGCGAGAAAAAGAGAAGAAAGCGCTGTCGGGATCAAAAAGGAAGTCTAGGAAAAAGATTGGTGAAGATAAAAGGATTTAGTGAAGTGTTGGATGATATGAATGTTGGTGGGAAGTGAATAATTTGTTTAAAGGTGAGTACTCAAATCTTAGTTTTATTTTAATAAAACTTAAGATGATAATACACAAGCTAAATTGGAAATTAATATGTTGAATATTGGTTGATATTGGATGATAACTTGGTTGATTTCACTAGTACAAAAAGTGCATATTGCTTCGCCTCATTTGCATCGATTGAAGTAAAAACTGATGCAAATAGAACTATTTGCATCAGTTTTATCTTAATAACCCATGCAATTGGTACGTGGAAAGCAATAGGTAATAAAAAATCAAATTTGCCTCAGTTGTCACCAACAACCAATGCAAATTCGCCGATGCAAATAGATTTAGTCGCATCAGTTTTAAAGTCAATCGATGCAACTACATGTTGATGGCAAAGCTATTAAATTTAGGTAGGAAATAATGAAAAATTGACTCCAAAGTTACTACTTTGGACAAATGTACTCCTTCCTCCTCAATTACCCACTCCCAAGAAAAAAGAACAATGGGACACATCAAATATTATATGGCTTCCCTTCCAATAAATCGTTGCTGCGAAACACCTGTAATCGCATCCAACCACGCATTGGTAAGTATCGCTTCACATCATCTGATTTCGAGAATTGGAGTTTGGTCGAGTTTAACGATTTCGCGATTACCCATTTTTAATTCAAATGAATTTCGAATTTGTTTCCTGTTTTCTTATTGAAACCTTTGCTTGCATCTCGATTGTGCGTTGTAAGAAATTATGAATTTGATTGATCGATTTAATGGAACTATTGTTTTGAAGAAGATGGATTTTTGATTTACCGAAATTTGTTTGCTTGTTGTAAGAAGGTAACTATTTTATTAAACACAGTCTTTGCGATTTATGTAAGAAACCTTTACCTTTTTAATGGATTTCGCAATTTGTTATCATGTCAGCAGACAACAAGGCAAAATTCCAGCTCGAAAGGGACTGATGAAAATCTTCATGGTTAGTGTTTTTTGCATTTACCTCTTAAAAGGATAAAATTTAGGCACAAATTATAGCATTTTTTAATAATAGAATTGGTGTTTGAATAGGGTATCCATCTAATTCTGAGCCTACCACACCTTTGCCTGCCAAAAAGTTGTTAATGTTCATCCTTGATAGATTGAAGAAGTGTGTTTTCTGAGTAAACAGAGAAACGACAGGATTGCTATTGAATTCTATACACTTTTATGCATTTTTACTCGGGTACCTTATCATATTTTATGCAGGAAAGATACTTATGATGTGTTTTCAGAACACGTTGATGCAGAAGAGGTAGTAATGGATTGTTTTGTTTGATTTTTGGATGATATCATGTTACTTGAAAATTAATTAACCTTTTCAATCAATGAAGTTACCAGATTATCGTGACATCATCAAGCATTCAATAAGAAGTATAATGATAAAAACTGGTGGAAAATCATTGCCCATAGCTAGAAGTTTCTTGATGAATGCATTGAAGATGGAACCCATGAATCATGAAGCTTGGTTGAAGCTCGGACTTGTGTTTAAGAACCCATTGCCTTAAACATGTCATCGATTCGGGAATGAAATGCCTTCATCTATTCTATTTCAGGTAACAATCTAAGCTTTTGTTTGTTTATACCATTCAATTTGTTCATCTATCGTATAGCTTGGTTCTTTCTACCCAAAAGTCTTTATATTCTTTGCAAAAAGGTGTTAATATTGTTTGTTTGGGTTGTTAACCGAGGTAAACAGGGACAATAACGATCACTGGGCCAATAACTTTGGTACACTAAAGATACTATGGTATGCAAATTGTTTAGGTCTAAGAAAGAAACTAAGCAAAGAATAAGCTTGGACTTTTCGTAGATGTTTCGGTCGGAAAAGGTTTGACATTGATTACAGTATTTTATAGTTTTCTATTTTGTTAACTAAAATATGTATGTGTGTATATATATATTTTAGTCAGCAAAAAGGAAATCTATAAATTACCTTAATCAATTTCATACCTCTTCTATGTGTGTGTGTAAATATACTGCTTTTGTTTTTTCCTCCTACCATGTTCATGAAGTCGATAACGTATGCTTTTGTATTCGTAGTTAGTTTTTTAAAGAAATTAGATATTAAGGTATTATATCTCGAATTAATATTGTATTTGTAGTTGGTTTATTAAAGAAACCGGATATACGTCTACTTCCATGCTAACCCATATTTGACAGGTAATATTTATGTTAGTTATACGATTTGCTTGTGACTTGTTTTTACCCCTAAAGACCTTTCTATTCAATTTGATTAAAAAAATTACGCCTGTTGCAACTGGTTATACTAAATAACATATTAAGCATAGCATGTCATTGAATCTTGTTGCATTGAGCAATAGATATTTTAGAATCTGATATCTACTTTGCTCCAATATAAAGTACTCTAATTATGTTACTTCAGTTACTTAAGATGCTTCTTTTGGGTGAAATTGAGTTATTTGATCAGTAAAGCTGAGAAGGTTGTACTAATGTACATTACGCTTTGTTTGGTACTTGGTTTAACCCTAAAATATTTTTCTTAGCTTAATTGAGTTTGTTATGCCTGATGCAACTTATTAAACCAATGTTATATAAACATAGCATGCAGCTGAATCTTGTATATACGGAAACGCTAGAGATAATTTAGAGGCTGATGGTATACGTTGTGTTGAATGATGAACTGTCAGAATAAAGAAGAATTGTGACTTCAGTTAAATTGAGTCGCTTTAAGCAAATTTGAGAATGTTGAACCCTTTTTTGTCATTTATTGAACTCTACCCATTTTGGGTCTTAGTGTCATATTACCACAGTTTTCATCAGTAAATACTATTTCTTAGTAGGATATAAGCTGTAATGCAATAAATTTATTGAACCTTTTTTTCCCTTTTTAATACACTAAGGACAGAAATGAATTGCATAAAACTGATATCTTAGTAGGATATAAGATGTACTAATTTTCTTAATAACAAAATAGCATGGAAATTTATTAACTTACATATGATATCCGAATAACCATAGTGCACCTAGATATTTTGAATAACATTGGACAACATCAGTATGTTCATAATGCAGAATTGTGAAGTATTGCCAATTGTTAATGACATATTACCGTGTGAAATGCATTCTGCCTGAAGAACCTGTACTGAATTGAAAAACATGAAATTTCTGCTATCTGATCTATATTTCACACAAGTTTCCTCCTCCACCAGAAGACTAAAACAACATAACGCACATGAACTTTTCATATCAAAATTACTACTCTATATAAACAAACTATTGGCTTCATTCTTACCAAAAAAGAATCAGAAGGAGAAAAAGAATCGGAAGATGAAATCGAGCCCTGGAACAGCATACCTAATTGTGCATATGCTACTGCTAATATCAAGGGGAATAGTAGTGAAGGGCCAGATAGTTGCAACTCAGGCATGTGGGACTACCTTCTTCTCGGCCCTAGTGCAGCTGATGCCATGTAGGCCTACAGTTGGCCCTTTCAGCCCCGTACCCCCTAGCAAGCTATGCTGCAATGCGGTTCGTAACCTTGTGCAGCCCTGTTTGTGTGCTATTACTAATGGCCCCCTATTTTTGGTGTCGATCTTACCGGTGCCCTGGAGATTCCTGCCAAGTGTAGCGTCAATTACGAGCAATGTTAGTCTTCTTTTCGTTTTTATTCATCACTTTTTTCATTGTTGAACTATTGCATATATTTTTCCTTCTAATGCATAAACTCCGTATACATCAAATTTTGAAGCTCAATTATCATTCTAACTTGGTTTCTAAACATATTGTAAACATGGCTTTTTCTTTTTTCTTTTATAGTAAATAAACTAAAAAATCTTTTGTGTCTGATGCAAATATGGTCTAGATGATGACATGATGTACTTCTTCAAAAAAGAATTGGCTTAACTCATATTTGCATTATTAGTTCAAAAGTTGTATAAAAATGAACTAACATATATAACATCCCATGCTAATCTAGCTTAACAAAGCAAAACAAATTTGCTACGATTCGTTTTTGAAAAAAAAACAGTAAAAATTTTGGGACCAAAGGAAAATATGATTTGACCTTAAGGTAATTAAAAAGTCTATATAAATAGTTTTTTTAGATCAACTTATTAGTCACATAGGAACATTATAACAGATCCTATTGTTTGGGTGCCTGCAGGTAGCAGTGTGCGATCCATCAAGAAGCTCAACTGAGATAATAAAATATGCGAATTTTCTAACGTTGCACCAAAAGTGGCTAATAAGAATGGGAATGTATTCTTATATGTTAGTTAATAAATTTATTGCATTACAGCTTATATCCTACTAATTTGCCTAATAATAAAATAGCATGGAAATTTTACAGAATTTTGAAACCAAATTGGATACTGACTCTGTATTTTTCTCTAAATCGTGTCAGATTTCAATTTTACGAATTTTGATGAAAGAGTTTGTGGACTCAAATATTGGGTTTGTTATTTTATTTGGAACAAACAGGATTTCATGTGTGCCACTCTCTTCGAGGAGGCACTGGTTCTGGAATGGGTACCTTGCTTATTTCAAAGATTATCTGTACCTGATCGCATGATGCTCACTTTCATTGGTGGATAGTATTGTTGGATGTGAGTTGTTATGGTCAGGTGGTGAAATTACAAAAATGTAGAGGCAAATGATGGTCTGGATTGAAGAAATTTTTATTGTTGTGAAGTGTTGTCGGAGTGGCAGAGTGTTGATGGTATATTTGCAGTGGTATAATGAAGTGGTATTGTAGATGAATGGAGAAGGGGAGGGCAGTACAGCAGTAAGCAGATATGTCTGTTGTGAAATGTTAGTGGCCAGATGAAGGCTTGTTGTGAAGTTCAGTGGGTGCTGATGGACAATGTAGAGGTGATGGGGGACGGTTTGAATTAGGGTTGTGATGGTTTGGGAAGTTAGACAGTGTATTGATGTTTGTCACAATAGCAAGGCAGTTTAGTAGTGATGTGGTAGATTGGAAATTATGCAGCGGATGCAGGTGTATATGCTATGGAAATGAGGAGAAGTGCTGCTGCTTGGGTTGGGGTATGTGGTGAAGTAAGCAACTTGATGATAGATATTGGGGGATGTTTGATGCTAAGTGGTGGAGGAGTTTGGGTGTAAGTGATGTTAGTAGTTGTTGCGAAGTGTATTGTTTTGTTTTATGGAGGAGGTGGAAGAGCAACAAATGTTGGAGGTCGATGCTGTTACTGATGAAGGAAAGAAGGCACTGATGAAGTGGGTATGTTATGTTGAGAGATGGTAATGATATATGCAAGTCTGTATGTAAGCGATGTATGTATGCAAGCAATAACAGTTGAAATGGGAAGATGTTAATGACTGACAGGGGTTGTAGCTGAAGGAAGTTATATAGAAATGCAGGGTAGAAGTGGATGACTGATAGGGGAAATGTGGTGTTGCTGTAATTGAAGATGGTCTGAGAGGTTGGTGTATGGTTGATGTGGCAACTGTGAAGAAATGAAGTGTGCACAGTGATGTACAGTGGAGATGACAGAAATCAATGTTGTAAATGAAGGTGAAAATTTGTAAACCAAAGCAGAATTTGTAAATGATAATGAAATAATCTTTTTTTTTATTTAATTTTTTGTGTATGTTTTTTCTTTTGTATATATAAAGATTATCAATAATATATATATAGAGAAAGTCTATTTGAGTACGGTAATAATGGTTTCTGAGGGATTAGTTTGCACCGGTTGTTACAAAAAACTGATGCAATAGAAGGATTAGTTTGCATCAGTTTTCAACAACAACCTATGCAACAAGTTCCTTTGTTGCATCGGTTTTCATTACAACCGATGCAACACGAGGGCTGTGTCCAAGCAACCAACCATGATATTTTGCATCAGTTGTTAGCAACAATCGATGCAAAAAGGACCATTTTGCATCGGTTTCAAAACTGATGCAAAACTGTTAAGCCTGTTGCATCGGTTGCATATGCATCCGATGTTGAACTGATGCAAAATTGGGGTAAACAAACGATGCAAATGACCTGTTTTGTAGTAGTGTTTTATGTTTTTGATATGGATGATAACTTGGTTTGATCAATGATAAAAGAAATGGTTAGTAAGTATAGTTAACTAAATGAGAAGTGAATTCATGTAAATGCGTGCATGGAAATTATTTAGCCCCTTAACGAATTTAAGTTGAAATGATGGAAATATTGTTTAAAATGAGTTTAACATGATTTAGAAACGTTTTATAAACATTTAAATGTGTTTTCAAAAAGTTTAACAAGAAATTGAAATACAAGTCAAAACTATGCGCGTCGCGTAACGGTAGTTCGCGATTTCGCGCCATAAAAGTTAAATGTGTATACAAAGTGAAATATAGCTCGGAATTCTTCGGGATAAGATTTTTCCGGTCTATTATATCCATAATTTTCCAACGAAGAAAGAAAATCAAGATTTCATTTAATAGATTTTAAAATATATTCAAAACAATTTTCTGAAAACATCGCGGTTTTGCAGTTCGGAATCCAAAACGGGATTTCTTTATAAATGATATTTTTAAATGATTAAAAATATGAAATAAATTTGATAAATCTATTAAAATGGTTTAAAAGATATTTGGAATGGAAAATATGAATTTTCAAATATTAAAAAGTTGTTTAAATAAAAAAAAGCTTATATAGCACTTTCCGCAGCACTTTTGTGCTACGAATTCTATAAACTTTTGGAATACGAGTCTAAATGTAACGACGTTTCTTAGAATCAAATGTGAATGTTTTAAAAGAATAATTAAGTTATTTAAAGATGAATTGGAAGTTTTAATAAGAGTTTGAATAAATGGTTAAGAGAAATTGTTTATACCACTTAAACAAAAAGTGAAGAAGATTGAATATAATAACAAACTGAGTATGCAGAAACGACTAGCACATTTGTCCCGTCTGCGAGATCTGGGAAGATAAAGCAAGGTATTTAACTAATGATAGGGATGGAGCAACCAGTGCCCTGAACTTACCTAGCCTACGTTTTCTTTTCTTAGGCGAGAGGTGGAATAGATCAAAAAGGAAATCCTGGATGTTCTAAAAGGATCGTATTTAAGTTTTTCCAAGATAAAAGAAAAGAAACAAATTCTTTGAATGTTAAATAACAACTTAACATCTTTTATTCGATGGCTTGTACAAAGGAACTGGGATCAGATTTAGGTGATTTCTATCCGAAAATCCCTTCAAACTAATTTTCGAAATAAACATATTGAAGACAATGACCATTGATGAGAAAGATATTCATGATGTAGGATTACTTGCCATTAGTTCATGGAGGTGAAACTTTCCATTAGTCCCTGGAGGTGAAACTTGCCATTAGTCCCTAGAGGTGAAATTTACCATATTTAAAGTGGCAGTAGTGCTCTATTATGAAAATCTTCGATTTGCAAGAATATGATTTGAAGTTAAGAAAGAAAGTCTTTGATTAAGATTTAATGAATGATTTGGGAATATTTTCCCTAAGTTAGAAGTTATAACTTGAATATAAGAAATCTTTAATTAAGATTTAATGAATGATTTGAGAATATTTTCCCTAAGTTAAAAGTTATAACTTGAATATAAGAAATCTTTGATTAAGATTTAATGAATGATTTGGAAAGGTTTTCCTAAGTAAAAGAGAAAATGATTAGGATTTAAGAAAGGTTTAATAAATCAAATGATTTGATAAATGAGGCTTCATGATTTCATATACATTTGAAAACAAAATGGAATTACTTGAAAAGAATATATCTAAGAAAGATATCTGATTAGATAAAAGATGAAGTAATTGATTGATGATTGATATCCACATATGAACTTAACATCTTTTTAAAAGCGATGATTGGTTTCGAAGGAACCGGAGTCGGATTTTGATGATTCCTATCCGAAAACCACTTCGAACCAATGTATATGTTCGAAAGTGAAGACAAGTTGAGGATGATGATTATTGAAGACCGTGGATCTTTATAGCATGAAGACTGCTTGTTGAACATGCTCTGGTTGGCCACCATTATAGAGTTATTTATAGCAGTGGTCTCCTCGCAATGGAGATTTTTCGGATTGCAAGGGCTTCTCGCCTAGTAATGGCCAAGGAAAGTGCCTTTCGTTTTGTTCAGTCCTAGAACGAACTTGTATGGATGTTTTCTGACATTGTATTCTAAGTCACATTTGCGTGGTTTCTATAAACGTATATCAGTTGGTGGCGGAGAAGGCAACTTCTCTTAGCTTAAGACCCTTTCCCGAGACATACAAGCTCAGGAAGTTATACTTTTTCTAGAAATCAGTCATGTGACATGGAATGGCAATGTGGCATTCAAAGTGGAACCTGTTATGATCAAAGCGTGGTTTTGTATGAAAAGCATGGCTTTAAAGAATTTGAACGTAGCCTTGCGAGCCTCACACCCCGGTTATGATGGGATTCTATGTGGTCAGATGTATGCTCGCAATTCGGATAGTAGTGATTTGGGTTATCAGATGTTCTGAGCCCCAGGTACCGGATACATCTGGGCCTCATGGCAGGGATGCGTGAAGTCGGAGTCCTTGGATGTTATTCACAGACTGCATTCACTTTTAGCCATTTGTGTTGTTGTATAACGGCGTCTGAGTCATTGACGTAAGCCATGGATACAGATTAATCTTTCCACTAGTTCCCTATCATGTTGGAAATCCAACCCCAATACGAGATTTACGATTTTGATTGTATTCCCAAAACAGTTGTAATGACTTGCAAACATTTCAGCTGCCCCTTTTGGTATTATGTATTCCGTTCAGTATATTTCGTTGACCTAGTCCAGGTATTGATACCTTATTTGAATAAGCTTATTTGTAAAGTGTTTTCAAAAGAATGTCATTAAAAACAATATCAAGTGTATTTTGGTATAAAAATATTTTGGTTATCATAAGCTAAAAACCTATCCGTGTTTATGTGTGGGCGTGGTCTTATGAGATACCCTTCTTTTCAAAGGTTTTGATGACATAGTCATTTTAAAAGTTCGAGTATCTCACGCTGGTTTATCAAGCCTAATCCGGGTATTTTTAATACTCGGGTCAGATCCGAGTAGTTTCAGGTTAAGTTGAAGACGGTTGGAGTTTCCAGAGGAGAGTTGGAGATCTTCGTCATTGTATGGACGCATTCTATTATCCGCTGTACTTAGTGTAATTTGTTTGATGTTTGTCAGCAATTGTAAGGACATGTGTTTGTAACTGTCCAAGCTGAATTTAGGTTAAACTCGAATATTGTATTTTAAAATTTTCCGCTGTAAAGATTCTTACTGAAATAATATATGTTATTCCTTTCGTGTGAGATTCTGTTCTATCTTTATTTTTCTTTCTACCCCTAATGATCCGCTTATTCGTGCATTTTGAGTTGGACATGTGTGGTTTATTGTCGGTTCAAAGGGTATGGAAAAACGGGCCATTACATTTGGTATCAGAGATGAAGGATAAGTGAGAACCTTAGCTTTGGTTGGGTAAAGACTCATTAGAGATAGGGTTTGTAATACCTAGGATGAGTTACTCATTAGAGATAGAGTTAGTAACACCCTAGAATGAGTTTGAGTGTATTATATATGAGTGCGTATTTGTTAGTGACTAATAAAATGTTTTGTGTTGATTTATCTGTTGAGTGATTTATGGATTCTGATCGATGCGTATGATCACCATTATCGATGAGGGTTCCTAAACACCTAAACAAGGTGAACCGACACACTGATTTTGAAAAGATTGGCATAAGAAATAATTTTACCTTGGACTATATTTTGAATATAAAGTATATATTTTGAAAAGATGTATGATTAGAAATCAGAATTAGTGAAATTTAAATATGAACATCTGGTGATTAGAATTTCATAGTTTGACTATAAGATGTTTCATAAAGATTATCGATAAGAAAGAAATCTGATAAGGTACTTAAGGTCTTTAATACCTGTTCCAAAATAATAAATTAAGAAATGATAATGTTTAGTTACTATCATAAAGTGATCCATTGTTTGATTTAAAAAGTTTAATTACAAATACCGTGTGAATTAAGTTTCACGATTTGACTATAATGTGTTTGATAATAAGTTTTGTTTAAGGAATGAGCACATAAGACAAAAAAGTATTTAAATGATTGTTTAAAAAAGAATTATATAAAAGGAATGAGAATTTAAGTTCGAGTAAAAAAATTGTGGTAATTTAAATGAAGTTAATTAATATAAGATAAAATGAATTTATAAAAATGGGCAAGTGATGTGTTCGGATGGTAAACACTTCTCTTAAGTATTTCTCTTCTTGTTAAGAGGATATATGATACTATTGGTAGTATCCAGTTCCTTGGATTGTTTTGGAGTTACTCGATCTATATAATTTTCTTAAGTTAAAGAAATAATGTGAATCATTGATTAGTAATCTTTATAAAAGTATTTCAAACTAAAGATAAATTGGGATCGCTAAATGATAAGATAAAGCGGAATTCTCGACCGATTTGGATAGTCAAAAATTTCCGAATCGTACCTAACTCAGAGCTAAGGAATTTATGAAAACTAAAAGATTGTGAAATATTCTGAGTAAATGAAATTGGATAAGTATGATTTATAAATGTGATTATAAACAAAAAAAGGAAATTATAGCCTAGAAAATGTTTTATTAATGAATTCTAGCATTAATTAAGAATTGGACTTAAGTCTTTAGAAGTGATTGATTTACATAAGTTATAAGATGTAATAAACTTAAGGACAGTTTTACGAAATGATTCATAAATAATATTAGTGCTAAAGGAAATATACCGAGTTAAAAGATGTGGGAAGACATTTTTAATGATAAATTATCTTTTGAGTGAAAAATGGTTTCTTTAGAAAAATTTCCTTTATTAAAAATATTTGAAAATAAATAATTAAAAGGATTCTATAAAGAAGCAGCTTTATAAAATGTTTAAACTTAAGATAAAGTTTTTATGAAAGTTTTTGCGGGTTAATAAATACATATGTTATATGTAAATCATTTCATCACACAAATTTTGATCTAAGATTCGAGTTCGGAACTTTAAGGTGTTTACACCAATCCGAAAAAGGATTTATCACTTGATTCTTGACGATGAACATTGATGAGGATTTTTGATTGGGTACTTGAGTTTTCTATCATAGTTGAGAGCTATGCAAGGAAAGCAAGGGTTTCTGAGCAAAGAGCCTGATGAAAGTCCGCACTAGAAGATCGGGGGATCGATACTAGTTCGGAAATAAAGTTGTGTATTCGAATAGGTGATCGAATAAGATATTTCATATGGATGATTTTTGTATAGTATATGGAATTAAGTTGAACATAAATGTATTGGACCAACTTTTGTTTTGGGTAATTTCGAGGCCGAAATGCTTTTAAGTCGGGGAGAATGTAACGATCCGTAATTTCGCTACTTCGAAAATGAGAGATTTCATTTGTTTTAAATTTAAAAAGGTTTAAAACTTAAATAAATAAGTTAAATATAATAAATAATAATAGAGAAATTATTTATTCTTATACTTGATAATTTAAAAAGCATAAATTTGTATTTTAGAACAAATCAACAAAAGTTAAGTTTTTTAAAAATAAATAAATGCTTAAATATATAGGTTTAAATGTTTATTCAAAAGATAAATCTTATTAAAAATCTAATAAAGATAATAAAATAATACTAAAAGATTTAAAAGTATGTTAATAATCGTTTTACAAAAATAACCAAATTTTGTCGTATTTTGTCAGTTTTACATACACCGTAAAATTAAATATTTTGATATTATTTAAATATGATTTTAAAATATAAAGAGACATGTTTTAATTTGTTTAAAGAATTAAAAAGTTCATTTTTAAATTTGGTTTAGTTAACTAAATAGTTTAACTAAAACATCAAAATGTGACCATAAAACAATTGTCGAAAAACGACGTTTTGTCGATTAAAAGTTGTCGCAACGTCGTCGCACCTTTATTTTCTTATATAGGAACATATATTCAAATAGTATAAGTATTAGTTAATTCATTAATCAAGTTTACTTTTACTAAATAAGGTTAGAAACTTCTAGAAAACAATTAAGAAAAAGTAAGCACAAAAAGACAAAAATATCATTTCAAAGCAAAAGGTAAAACATCAAATCAAAGAAACATAGTTATTACTTATTTTACTTAATATCTAAGTGAAAATGACGTAAAGTAATGATTTTAAATATAATGTTAAGTGTTGAAATAAATAAGATTACCTTATAAGTAAGTAAGGTTATTTTTGGTAATTTGTTAAAGGGATACTTTGGTAACTTACTACTTCATTTCTTTTTCTATAAATACCAATCATTTTCTCACCTTTTCACACTTTTCATTCTCCTTCTTCTTCCTTTTCCAAGCTTTTCTCTACCTCTTTAATGGCTTCTTCTTCTCTTCCAAATGCTTGCTAACTTTTTCAAAACCATATCAAATCAACTCCAAACACCATCAAACTCTGCCAAAGACCTTAGATTGCGATTTAAACATGGTTTAGCATCTAAGAAGTGAAGAAATGATGGAGGAAGGAGTGGAATAGGGAATGGACGAACCTATGGAGGAAGAGGAGCAAGTCGTGAAGCTTCGAAGCAAGAAAAAGAAAAGGAAGTGCTGTCGGGATCAAAAGGAAAGTCTAGGAAAAAGATTTGGTGAAGATAAAATGATTTAGTGAAGTGTTGGATGATATAAATGTTGGTAGGAAGTGAATAATTTGGTTAAAGGTGAGTACTCAAATCTTAGTTTTATTTTAATAAAACTTAAGTTGATAATACACATGTTAAATTAGAAATTAATATGTTGAATATTGGTTGATATTGGATGATAACTTGGTTGATTTTACGTTTGTGATATGGATGATAATTTGGTTGGATAAATAATGAGAGAAATGGTTAGTAAGTATAGTTAATTAAATGAGAAGTGAATTCATATAAATGTGTGTATGAAAATTATTTAGCCCTTAACGAATTTAAGTTGAAATGATGGAAATACTGTTTAAAATGAGTTTAAAATGATTTAGAAACGTTTTATAAACATTTAAATGTGTCTCCAAGAAGTTTAAAAAGAAATTGAAAAACAAGTCAAAACTATGTGCGTCGTGTAAAGGTAGTTCGCGATTTCGTGCCATAAAAGTTAAATGTGCATACAAAGTGAAATATAACTCGGAATTCTTTGAGATAAGAATTTTTCGGTCTATTATATCCATAATTTTCCAACGAAGAAAGAAAATCAAGATTTCATTTAGTGGATTTTAAAATATGTCCAAAACAATTTTCTAAAAACATCGCGGTTTTGCAGTTCGGAATCCAAAACGGGATTTCTTTATAAATGATATTTTTAAATGATTAAAAATATAAAATAAATTTGATAAATCTAATAAAATGGTTTAAAAGAGATTTTGAATGGAAAATATGAATGTTCAAATATTAAAAAGTTTTTTAAATCAAATAAGCTTATATAGCACTTTCCGCAGAACTTTTATGCAGCGAATTCTATAAACTTTTGGAATATGAGTTTAAATGTAACGACGTTTTCCAAAATCTATTGTGAATGTTCTAAAAGAATAATTAAGTTATTTAAAGATGAATTGGAAGTTTTAATAAGAGTTTGAATAAATGGTTAAGAGAAATTGTTTATACCACTTAAACAAAAAGTGAAGAAGATTGAATATAATAACAAACCGAGTATGCGGAAACGACCAGCACATTTGTCCCATATGTGAGATCTGGGAAGATAAAACAAGGTGTTTAACCAAGGTTAGGGATGGAGTAACCAATGCCCTGAAATTACCTGGCCTATGTTTTCTTTTCTTATGCGAGGGGTGGAATAGATCGAAAGGAAAGCCCGAATGTTCTAAAAAGATCGTATTTAAGTTTTTCCAAGATAAAAGAAAAGAAACAAATTCTTTGAATGTTAAATAACAACTTAACATCTTTTATTCGATGGTTTGTACAAAGGAACTGGGATCAGATTTAGGTGATTTCTATCCGAAAACCCCTTCAAACTAATTTTCGAAATAAAACATATTGAAGACAATGACCATTGATGAGAAAGATATTCATAATGTAGGATTACTTGCCATTAGTCCCTTGAGTGAAACTTTCCATTAGTCTCTGGAGCTAAAACTTGTCGTTAGTCCCTAAAGGTGAAATTTACCATATTTAAAGTGGCAGTAGTGCTCGATTATGAAAATCTTCGATTTGCAAGAATATGATTTGAAGTTAAGAAAGAAAATCTTTGATTAAGATTTAATGAATGATTTGGAAATATTTTCCCTAATTTAGAAGTTATAACTTGAATATAAGAAATCTTTAATTAAGATTTAATGAATGATTTGGGAATATTTTCCCTAAGTTAAAAGTTATAACTTGAATATAAGAAATCTTTGATTAAGATTTAATGAATGATTTGGAAAGGTTTTCCTAAGTAAAAGAGAAAATGATTAGGATTTAAGAAAGGTGGGAATTGAAGTTATTTAAATTGAAATTGGGTCAATTTAAATGGAAGTGGAAATTTAAATTGAATTGAAGAGAATGGAGATTGGGAAGTGAGCAGTTTTTACTCTGGACTTTTTTTAATATAAATTGTTTTAATATAAACCTATTTTTCCAAGCTATTCATTATATATACAACCTTTCTTTTAAAAGCCAAACTATCTTATACTTGTTTTACAATTATTTTTGAAACTGTTTAACAATTTTCCAACTGTTTTATAAACTAATTACATTTGGTACCAAATGTAACGACCCGGGATTTTCGATCCAGAAAATTCCAGATAGTTAGAGAAAAGAAGAAAAGAGATAGAAGAAGAAGAACAGAAAAGAAACACACAATCTCACATTCACAGCGGATAAAATATAACATCACATAAATAACAGTTATACAAAGGAAAACTATACCTGTCAAATTACACTTTGATATATATCAGAGTTACAACAAATTTACAAACACAGGATAGATAAATCAATCTGTTTCAGATATTATAATATATTACTGCAGAAACTCTCCATACATTCCATCTCTCCAGTTCGCCTCCTGAGCTCCAGAACGTCCTTACCTGAAAATCTGTAATACTTGGTATGACTCGAGTAATGTAACGACCTGGGATTTTCGATCCCAAAAATTCCAGATAGTTAGAGAAAAGAAGAAAAGAGATAGAAGAAGAAGAACAGAAAAGAAACACACAATCTCACATTCGCAGCGAATAAAATATAATATCACATAAATAATAGTTATACAAAGGAAAACTGTACTTGCCAAATTACACTTTAATATATATCAGAGTTACTACATATTTACAAACACTGAACAGATAAATCAATCTGTTTCAGATACGATAATATATCACTGCAGAAACTCTCCATACGTTCCAGCTCTCCATCTCGCCTCCTGAGCTCCAGAACGCCCTTACCTGAAAATCTGTAATACTCGGTCTGACCCGTTTAATAAATCAAATGATTTCATAAATGAGGCTTAATGATTCCATATACATTTGGAAAAAAAACGGAATTACATGATAATAATATCTAAGAAAGATATTTGATTGGATAAAAGATGAAGTAATTGATTGATGATTGATATCCACATATGCACTTAACATCATTTTAAAAGCAATGATTGGTTTCGAAGGAACAAGAGTCGGATTTGGATGATTCCTATCCGAAAACCACTTCGAACCAATGTATACGTTCGAAAGTGAAGACATGTTGAAGATGATGATTATTGAAGATCGTGGATCTTTATAGCATGAAGATTGCTTGTTGAACATGCTCTGGTTGGCTACCATTAAAGAGCTATTTATAGCAGTGGTCTCCTCGTGATGGAGATTTTTCAAATTGCAACGACTTCTCGCCTAGTAATGGCCGAGGAAAGTGCCTTCGGTTTCGTTCAGTCCTAGAACGAACTTGTATGGATGTTTGTCTGACATTGTATTCCAAATCACATTTGAGTGGTTTCTATAAACGTATATCAGTTGGTGGCGGAGAAGGCCACTTTTCTTAGCTTAACACCCTTTCCCGAGACATACGAGCTCAAGAAGATATACTTTTTCTAGAAATCAGTCGTGTGACGTGGAATGGCAATGTGGCATTCAAAGTGGAACCTGTTATGATCAAAGCGTGGTTTTGTGTGAAAAGCGTGGCTTTGAAGAAACTGAGCGCAGCCTCGCGAGCCTCACACCCGGTTATGATGGGATTCTATGTGGTCAGATGTATGCTCGCAATTCGGATAGTAGTGATTTGGGATATCAGATGTTCTGAGCCCCAGGTACCAGATACGTCTGGGCCTCATGGCAGGGATGCGCAAAGTCTGAGTCCTTGGATGTTATTCGCAGATTGCATCCACTTTTAGCCATTTGTGTTGTTGTATAACGGCGTTTGAGTCAGGATTGTAAGCCATGGGTACAGATTGATCTTTCCACTAGTTCCCGAACATGTTGGAAATCCAACCCCAATACGAGATTTACGATTTTGATTGTATTCCCAAAATAGCTGTGATGACTTGCAAACATTTCAGCTACCCCTTTTCGTATTATATATTCCGTTTGGTATATTCCGTTGAGCTAGTCTAGGATATTACCTAAGACTTAATCCAGGTATTGATACCTTATTTGAATAAGTTTATTTGAAAAGTGTTTTCAAAAGAATGTCATTAAAAATAATATCAAGTGCATTTTGGTATAAAAATGTTTTGGTTATCATAAGGTAAAAACCCATCTGTGTTTATGTATGGGCGTGGTCTTATGAGATACCCTTCTTTTCAAAGGTTTTGATGACATAGTCATTTTAAAAGTTCGATTATCTCACGCTGGTTTATCAAGCCTGATCCAGGTATTTTTAATACTCTGGTCAGACCCGAGTAGTTTCAGGTTGAGTTGAAGACGGTTGGAGTTTCCAGAGGAGAGTTGGAGATTTTTGTCATCGTATGGACGTATTCTATTATCCGCTGTACTTAGTGTAATTTGTTTGATGTTTGTCAGCAATTGTAAGGACAGGTGTTTGTAACTGTCCAAGCTGAATTTAGGTTAAACTCTGATATTGTATTTTAAAATTTTCCGCTGTAAAGATTATTGCTGAAATAATATATGTTATTCCATTCGTGTGAGATTTTGTTCTATCTTTATTTTCTTTCTACCCTTAATGATCCGCTTATTCGTGCAATTTGAGTTGGACATGTGTGGTTTATTGTCGATTCAAAGGGTATCAAAAACGGGCCATTACACAAATAAATACTATTCAATCATAAAATTGTGAAAAACTTGATATTTCCACTTATCAAGAGTTGTTTGCTTCTTAACTAGATTTGATTTCACCATGCCTAATTTTCTTTCAGATCTCCCACTTTGGGAATATACAACAAAGAGAATAATATATAGAAACCAGATTTAGAACCAGAACTAATGAGGAATAGAATTTGAAATTAAAATAACTGATAATCTAAAGCTCTTCTTGAAAATCCTAATTGATTCTGGAATCTATGGAGGAAGAAGAAGAAGAAAATGGGATCTAATTTATACCGCTCCCAATTCTCTATTAGTCTTCCTCCTTTTGAATATACAACAAATAGATTGTATATGTAGATAAGATTTCAGAAATCAAAAGGTAAGAAGAAGAAGGATTCATTTAAATTAGAGATTAGAAATCAGAATTAATTACCAGAAAGTTTACCGTTTCTAAAACCATAAGGGGAGAGATTTTGACAAAGTTTCGTCGTTGCTACAGAATTTTATGAAGGAAAAGTGAGATCAAGGGTTTTATTTATAGAGGTGAGAAGGAATCAGAACCATCATATTTAAACAATAAAATCTGGGTTGTTTAAAACAACCAAAACCTTAGCCGCCACCTTTAGAACCGGTTGACCGCTAACCATAAGCGGTCGACCACTAGCGGTCACCCCTTGCACCTAGGTGGTCGATAGATTTTCAATTCTGAATTGCATTTAACTATTTCTGTTCTATCATATTTATTACTTTATTTAATTTTATTGTTACGTGTTAACATTAACCCTTACTTAAGCGTTAAGTTACGCTTCACTTAATGTTAACATTTCGAGTTCAAACTTCATATTTTTAAATTCAAATATATAATTTTTTAATTCGAAAACTTCAAACGTACAAATCTTCTCCGTTTGAACTCATATTTCAAAATATTACATATGGAAATTAATTAGAAAATCATCTCGGATACAATAATGTAACTTTCTTAACCAAATTCTAACATCTACAAACTTTTCGTTTTTAACCTTATTTTAATTATTTAATTTCTTAGTAAATTTTACGGGGTGTTATATGTTTGTCTGTCCAAATCTGAATACACTATGTACATATATCATCCTTATCAAGTTGCACATCCATACAAGA
This sequence comes from Allium cepa, assembly GCA_030765085.1. Taxonomy (NCBI): domain Eukaryota; kingdom Viridiplantae; phylum Streptophyta; class Magnoliopsida; order Asparagales; family Amaryllidaceae; genus Allium; species Allium cepa. The sequence continues at coordinate 204,131,284 of CM060942.1, forward strand.
TTCGAATATTCACCTATGATTCCAAAGCAACATTTCCGACATCCATACATTTCCGCTATCAACAACTACGCATCCAAACAAAAGCCATATGTGTCAAGTCAAAACTATAGAGCCACTAAAGAAGACCACACAAAAGATCAAGACAACGAACATCGATCCAGACGTTAAAAAAATCGAATTATCTAAAATTGGGTTATACATCGGTGGACCGGTGTAAACCACTGGTGCGCCGGTGCGCTTCTAGTTAAGAGTTTTTCAACTTGTTTTGCACATTTTAGTTACCAGATTTTTTTTATTACTTCATTCTTCGATTCTGATGATTTCATGTCATATATATACAATATTTATAATGTTCATAGGGTTTTAACATGTTCCTATACATCAAATTGGGTTTCTTCAAAGTTTCCAATTCGACTTGGTAACAAACTAGGTTTCTAGTAATTTTCTACAAACAAAGTATGTACTTCTTCATTTTAATATCTGGGTTCATCATTTAGAATTATATACATCATAATTAAACCCTAAGTTAGCCCTAACCATCTTATAACATTATCAAAGCATTATATATAGTCCGGAAGAATCCACTTACCAATCTCAAGCCATAAGAAGCCGAATTCACCTGTTGTCCAAATATTCCAGAAATTCAAATCTCAGCAACAGCCTTTGATTCCTACTCCAAATGATAGAGAGCCTTGCTACAATTACAATGCACTTCGTCTCATCAAATTTCATTGAGAAATGCGGATTTTGTGTTGAATTGGTTGAAGAGGGTGATTCACTCACCAATCTCAAGCAAAAAGAACCCAAATTTTCCTGCTGTCCAAATATTCTACAAATTCAAATCTTAGTAATAGCCTCTGATTCCTATTACAAATGATAGAGAGCCTTGCTACAATTCCAATGCACTTCTTTTCGTCAAATTTCATTGAGAATGAGGATTTTGTGTTGAATTGGTTGAAATGGGAAGATGATCATTCAGTTCAAAAATGAGAAAGAGAAAAAATTTCAGTTTACGTACTTTTAAAATAGGCTTAGGAGGAAAAACATGAAATGGCATCATGTTTGAATTCGAATTACAAACTCGGCCTAATTTAACCCAGCCTGGCTCGCTGCCTACGCACGAATCCAACATACGTCATTTAATCAATGATATCTCACTCATACAATATCTGATTTAAACAAATGAATACTCCATCTCGATCAAAAAAATGAGTGCTATGCAATGGTGTGTATCCCGTCAGCAAATTCAACTATTTGTAAAAATAACTATTTTGCCCCTTTAACTAAAATTTGCCAAAATTCCCTACAATTCGAATTTCAAATTTATTTACTATTATTTAAGTTATATATAAAATTTTATGATATTATACTATTGGGAACTACATGTCTCTAACTTTTACCGCCAGACCGTATCTGACTAACTCTTAAGGACTACATATCCCAACCTATTATTGCTAAACTATATGCAACTCCCTATTAAGGACCACATGTTTTAGCACATTATCGCCAAACCATATATCGAGGACCCAACTCCTCTAAATATGTTATAACATCACATCATAAGCGTCTCGCTATTGAGGAACTATATCTTAGCCCGTTATCACCAAATCGTAAGTGACCCGCTACTATGGACTATATATCTCAGCCTGCTATTGCCAAATCATACATACTATGGAGGTCAAGTCCAAGCTAACCTTTGCTAAACTGTCTATGATACTCTAATGAGCGAGCCTAAAACTCATCATTGCCCCATAATCAACGATGCTATTGGTGCAAGACCTTATAACGAACCTAACACGATAACACACTTTTCTAAATAATCTCTATACATACCAAACAAAATACCAAATTGTTCCTTGTCTTGCCACACCCGATATAACAAACCGCACATAAAATGGAGATTACATATGAGTATTATAAGCATTTATAAATAGGGAAATATCATAATTATCTAACTTATATAATTATCTAACTTATATTTTCATTTTATTTATTTTGTCGTTTTTTCATTTTCGTATTCTATAGGAGTTTCAAAAACTCATCGCCCTTCTTGCGCTAACTTCCACGCTTTACCATTATCGCCACATGTTGTTTCCTCCAAATCTGACATCACCAATAAGAAGCACACACTCTCTTATTAGTTGACCCCACTACCTCTTATTCGGTCATCTTAGTCAACTCCGTCGTGGTTGAGGAAAATGATCGTTTTTGGGAGATCCCCACCCTTAGATGGTTGATCAAACCCATTGTGGCTACCTACTTGACCTCTTCTTCACGTCCATACCTTCTGATCATCGTATTGTTGCCATTTCACCATTGCGTTGAAAGGGAAGGCCCAAATTTGTCGAACGTCCGATGTGTTTTTATTCAATCAGTACACTTAATCGACAAATGGACACCACCGGTGGATTCTCGTTATCAAGAACTATAATTTTGACGTGTAATATGTCAACTTGAAGCAGTTTATGTTTTTCACTTTTTTATTAGAGAGAAATTTTCTTTGTTAATTAAAATCAATAAAAAATCACTTTTTAATCATCCGTCCATGACATGTTATATCCTACTCGTTTATATATTTAAAATTATACATTTTCATTTCAAATTACATCACTTAAAATATGATTTACGACCATAAGAGATGAATTACTATTAATATACTATTTTCCCATCATAAAAACAATGATTTTAGCCTTTTTATATTTAACTGTGTATAATTATGGGGTGCAACATACCCCTTAAAGAATTTCTACTAGAAATCCCAAAGGATGAAAAATGTAACTCTTTTTATAGCAAATAAACATACAAAAAAACATAGCTACACCCATCTAACTTCCACCATACAACACAAGTAAAAACACAACCAAGATGTTAGTGAAAATTTTCATCTCATATTGTCTAATTAGATAAGAAGTAATTATGATGTCGAATGTTTCCATAGCTGGGAATCAACAAATTTAAGTAATTTTAAGTTTGCCTTAAAGTGTAGTAATTGTGTTGCTAAAGCTTACACGATCGATTAGATGCACCTTAACCATTTGTTAAAGTATCAATTTCGATTTGACTATCCATTTGATTTGATATCCATTTGTTATAATCCAAACAAAATTAAGCACAGAATATAAAAGGATAATGATAAGTAAAGTACAGTGACACAAAGATTTACATGGTTTGGATTCTAAGGAAAAAATCATACATCCACGAGGCAACTCCTTCTTTATTCATGAATTTTTTTTTACAACTCCAGAACCTTATTTTTACAATATATTTTTTAGAGGATTAAAAATACGATCCCTCTTTATTGCTAACGTGCCATTCCTTTTATAGCAGGAGCTTTCTTTTGTGGATAGCTAACATCATGTCCTTATATTCTTTCCCCTTAGTTAGATGTTGCCATATGTCACGCATCTACTTGATTGTTTAAAGGTTCACGGATTATTGACATGCGGGAGACTTTTCCCAGGGCGAGAATTTAATTGAATTTAAGTGGGGTGGTCAAATTTGAATTGTTGTGTTTAATGCCCATTTAGTGAGTTGTTCCAGTATTAACTTTGATACTGCGTTTCGCATACCGATATGTTCTTCTTCTACACATAGCATTTGAATGATTAAATATGTCATGAAGTAAAGCTTAGTTAATACAACGCAGTTCAGATAGGTTGAACTGGTTTCTTCATGTATAGTTTACATTGGCTGAATTTGGTTCATATAGAGGTGGTGCAGCGGATTATGACGATGACGACGAAATGAAGAATTCGTGTCAAACTAATCGATGAAACGATTAGATGAAACAATATAAATTGATGGATTGTAGATACCCAACGCCCAAATCCGTTGATCTCAAGAGATACCAGATTCTAGCTATCTCCAACATGTTGATCGTGCACGATACCATGTTAAAAGATCTACGATTCTTCGACGTTGATCTTGCGCACAAGATTCCGTGAATCGGCTTCAAAATCATTGATTCGAGCGCACTCGAATAACCGAAAATGGAGAAAGGAGCTCACACTCAACTTCCAATTTCTAGAGGCACAAAGCACTCAAACAAAAGTTTTATTCCAAAATCAACGAAACTTTTACAACGACAACACACCCCTATTTATAGGGAAAGTTACAACACACACACGACTTAACAAGTTCCCACATCATATGACTCAACAATACACGAGTTACAACAGACGACTTAACATACAGTTCGACCTAAGCAAGCAACACGTGGCTTAAAACAAAACAAACAATGCGACCTACACGTAACGACCTAACCAAGCACGGCAGCGAGTTACAGTTGTTCGCGACCCACAGCTTCGTCTTGTTTGCGATTTAAGGTATTCTGCTTGCGACTTAAGCTTCACGACCTATCTTCGTTAGCGACCTTCTGGAGGCGACTCAACTGGAGCGACATAAGGATGGAATTTGCGACACAAGGAAGCGGCTTTGGAAATCTGGATCGACCTTCGTCCTCGCTACTTAAAGAGGAGGAGCGACCTAGGGCTGGAGCGAATTGCACGTGACTTAAAGAGGAGGAGCGACCTAGGGCTGGAGTGAATTGCGACCTAGCGACTTTGTCGCAACTCAAGGCGGAGCGAGATAGGAAGTGACCTGAATTTGCTCATGACTTAGGAAGCTTGCGACCTAGGAAATTCGTTCTCGAATCCAGGTATGTCGCTGCATCATCCTTCCCTAGTTGGACATAATTCGACCTCAGTTCACGCTCTTCTCTTCTTCGACAAGTTTCTTCCCACAACACGGAATTAAGTGTTTGACATTGAAAACATCAGAAGTATGAACATTTTCTGACAACCTTAACTGATACGCATTATCATTGATCTTCGTCAAGATTTCTACTGGACCAATCTTTCGAGCTTTCAACTTGTTGTAAGTTCCAATTGAAAATCGATCTTTCGTCAATACTACGTAAACAAAATCACCTTCTTTGAAGCCTACACTCCTTCGCTTCTTATCTGCCAGTGTTTTATACTTCTCATTTGATGCAAGTAATCATTCATGAACAGTTCTGTGACACTCCTGCAATTCATTCACAAAATCACAAGCTCGCTTAACAACTCCCTTCTGATATGGCACGGTCGTCAAATCTAGGTCCCTTCGGAATTGTTGAATATACAACTTGAAATGGACTGAATCCAGTACTTCGATTAACAACGTGATTATGTGCAAATTCCGCCTAACATAATTTCATATCCCAGCTCTTCAAATTATCTTTCACAAGACATCTCAACAAGTTTCCCAATGATCAATTCACCACTTCTGTTTGCCCATCTGTTTACGGATGATAGGCGCTACTAAAATTCAGCTTCATTCCAACCATCTTCCACAAAATCAACCAAAAATGACTTAGAAATCGAGTATCCCTTTCAGAAACAATGGTCTCAGGTAACCCATGTAATCGATAATTCTCTTTAAAGAATAACTGAGCAACACGGACTGCATCAGTGGTATGTTTACAAGCTAGGAAATGTGCCGTTTCCGAAAATCTATCTACCACCACATATATGGAATCATTTCCAGGTTGAGTTCTTGGCAAACCCAAAACGAAATCCATGCTGATATCAACCCATGGTCTGGTAGACACAGACAATGGCATATACAATCCTGCATTCGTAGCTGTTCCTTTGGAAACTTGACATATGTGACATCTCTCCATAAATCTTTCAACTTCTTTTCTCATCGAAGGCCAAAAATAAGATTGATAAATCAACTGTAACGTATGGTCTCTACCCATATGTCCTTCTTCGTGTAATTCCTTTACAATCTTCATTCGCAAGCTACACTCTGGTATGCACAATCGATTCCCCTTGAATAGAAACCCATCTAGCATCACATATTCATCCGTCTTCCCTTTATTGACTTCATCTACCATCTTCGCAAATTAAGGATCTTCAGCAAACAATTCTGGAAGTACTTCAAACCCTGTCACTTCAACCTTCATTGTAGTCAACAAATGATTCCTTCTATTCAATGCATCTGCAACACGGTTTGTAACTCCCGATTTGTATTTCACAACAAATGTAAACTGTTGTAAGTATGCAATCCACGAAGCATGTCTGGCTGCAATTTTGTCCTGTCCCTGCAAATGTTTCAATGCTTCATGATCAGTATACAGAACAAATTCTTTATGGAACAATTAGTGTCTCCATTGCTTCACGGCTTGCACAACTGCATAAAATTCCACATCATAAGTATTATATCTCATCATTGCTTCCGAAAGCTTCTCAATAAAATAAGTAATAGGACGCCCCCTCTGACTTAACACCCCTCCAATTCCAACCTTAGATGCGTCTGTATGTAGCTCAAACAACAACTGAAAGCCTGGTAATACTAGAATGAGCGCTGATGTCAAAAGTTCCTTGATCCGCTCAAAAACAACTCATGCTTCCTCTGACCATGAAAATTTGTTCCCCTTCATATAATCACTAACTGGTGCCATCACGCTACTGAAATGTGGAATAAATCTTCGGTAGAATGATGCTAATCCATGAAAACTTCTAACTTCGGTTATCATCATGGGTTGTGTCCAATTTCTGATTATTTCAACTTTATTCTGATCCACCTGTATACCTCCTTCCGATACAACATATCCCAAAAATAAAACACTATGCGTCATGAACACGCATTTCTTCGTTGCAGCATAAAATTGTTCCTGTCACAGTATCATCAATACTTCTCTCAGATGATGCAAGTGTTCTTCTGGGCTTCCACTGTACATCAGTATATCATCAAAATACACCACCATGAACTTCCCAATAAATGGTCTAAAGATCTGATTGATTACCCGCATAAATGTACTAGGTGCATTCGAAAGACCAAACGGCATAACCAGCCATTCATACAACCCCCCCTCCCCCCCCCCCGTGTCTTGAACGCTGTTTTCCATTCATTCCCTGGTCGAATTCGAATTTGATGGTACCCACTCTTCAGATCAATCTTTGAAAATATTGCAGCTCCATTCAACTGGTCTAACAAATCATCCAATCTAGGCATTGGAAATATGTACCTCATAGTAATCTTGTTCAATGCCCGACTATCGGTACACATTCTCCAAGTTCCATCCTTCTTCGGTACTAACAAGGCTGGTACTGCACAAGGACTTAAACTTTCCTGTACATGCTCTTGTTCAAGCAACTCTTCCACCTGCCTTCTCAACTCCTCGTGTTCCTTTGGGCTCATCCTGTAATGTGGTCTATTTGGTAACACAGCTCCTGGAACAAGATCTATTTGGTGTTGTATGTCCCTCAACGGTGGTAACTCTTTTGGCAGCTCTTCAGGAAATTCATCTTCAAATTCTTCCATCACTGGCTTTACTTCTTCAGGAATTTCAACCACTTCATTACTCTCATGTCCGATCAACAAAAATACTTCAGGTTCATCTTCGACTTCTTTAACAAACTCTTTCAAAGATAGCAAAGTTTTCAGACCTTCAAACATGAAACTGTAGCTGTTGGTACGTCCATCATGTTGTACAGCTCTATCATACTGCCACGGTCTACCCAACAACAGATGACATTCATCCATATCAACCACATCACACCAAATTTCATCTTTGTATTTCTTCCCAATCGAAAAAGTTACACGAGCTCTTCTACTAACCTTCACCTCCCCACCTTTCCTCAACCAAGCTAACTTGTAGGGCTTAGGATGCTTCTCAGTCTTCAATGCCAACTTCTTTACAACTTCTGAAGAGATAATGTTATCACAACTTCCGGCATCAATAACAAACTTGCAAACTTTTCCCAGAATAGTGAATGTTGACTGAAAAATGTTGCTCCTCAACCAACTAGAATCATCCTCTTGTTTTGGTGTTAAACAAGACCTCCTCATCATTAAATTATAACCCTCATCTCCTGACAATTCCTCTTCCTCCTCAACTTGTGGTGAATTGGAACATTCTACTTCAGCATCCTCATCCTCAGCCTCAGCAATCATTGCTCGCTTCTTAGGTTTTGGACATTCATTGCTCTTGTGACCAAACTCCTGACAATTATAGCACTTGAAATTGTTGTTGACCTTGGTCTTAGCAACTTCATTAACAACCAGTTTATTAACAGCCTTGAAAACATTCGCATTGCTACTAGCCCCTTTCACTTGATTGTTGGAATTTGTAAACACACCACCACCTCTTCTGCCTTGCTTCTCCCAAGCTAGAGCCTTTTGATGTGCTTCAGCGACAGATCAAAGATCAAACATATTCACCATATCTTGAATCTGCATTCTCAACCCTCCAACAAATCTAGCGGTCAATTGTTCCTCTGTCTCCATGATATCATTTCTCGCAGTCAATTGATAAAATTCATCCGCATAATCATTCACCGACTTTGTTCCCTGTCTCAAGTTCTGCAATAGCTGATGCATAAGGGATTGATAGTTATAAGGCAAGAAAGTAGCCTTCATTAACTTCTTCATCTTCTCCCCTGAGACAATCTTCGATTTGCCCATTCTTTCCCGTGTAAGTTTGGTTTGTTGCCACCATGCCATAGCTCTTCCTCTCAACCGAGTAGCAATCAACTTAACTCTGCGATGCTCGGGAACTTCTTTGAAGTCAAAAATCTCTTCAACATTAGATAACCAATCAAGGAATTCTTCAGCTTGCATACTACCCTTGAATTCTGGAATTTCAGTTTTCATCCCCGACTCCCATCGTCGATCATCTTCTACATCCCTATATTGACGTCGTACTTAGTCTCGATCTCGAAAGTGAATACTACCTCTGTCACTATCTTCATCATAATCACGTGTACTTCGATATCGATCTTGGCCATCAACATCCCTACGATCACGCATGTCTCTTCTACTATGTCTTTCATCTTCACGATATGGCTCATACTCAAACTCACGTTGAGTTCTTCGTTCTTCATTTCGATAGACATGGCGATCTCTCCTCATCAAAACTGACGATTCTCTTCTATCTCGATAAGATTGTGGCGACACTCTCCTCGCTTTCGTAACCGATGGCGAAACTCCGTTTCCTCCATGGTTCGAGACTGGTGACCTTCTCCTTTGACTTTGATTCATGTCAATCATCAATTTCTCCAACTTCCCAATACCTTCATCGAATTTGTCATCGATATGTTGTTCCATTTGCTCAGCTTCTTCTCTTCTATACACATCTCCAATATTTTGAAATTGGTTAGCACGTATCGGAGGCATGATCTCTCTAACAAGCTCGGTTCCTTCTCTACTTAGCTCAAACAAAAAGTGATGCACAACTCCAATACTTCTTCTCTGCTCCTAACAGGCTCGGCTTAGCTATGATTGGCTAAGTTCAAGCTCTGATACCAAACTGATGCAGGGGATTATGACGACGACGACGAAATGAAGAATTCGTGTCAAACTAATCGATGAAACGATTAGATGAAACAATATAAATCAATGGATTGTAGATACCCAACGCCCAATTCCGTTGATCTCAAGAGATACCGGATTCTAACTATCTCCAACACGTTGATCGCGCACAATACCGTGTTAAAAGATCTACGATTCTTCGACGTTGATCTTGCGCACAAGATTCCGTGAATCGGTTTCAAAATCGTTGATTCGAGCGCACTCGAATAACCGAAAATGGAGAAAGGAGCTCACACTCAACTTCCAATTTCAAGCGGCACAAAGCACTCAAACAAAAGTTTTATTCCAAAATCAACGAAACTTTTACAACGACAACACACCCCTATTTATAGGGAAAGTTACAACACACACATGACTTAACAAGTTCCCACAGCATATGACTCAACAATACACGAGTTACAACATATGACTTAACATACAGTTCGACCTAAGCAAGCAACACACGCGACTTAAAACAAAATAAACAATGCGACCTACACATAACAACCTAACCAAGCACGGCAGGGAGTTACAGTTGTTCGCGACCCACGGCTTCGTCTTGTTCGCGATTTAAGGTATTCTGCTTGCGACTTAAGCTTCACGACCTATCTTCGTTCACGACCTTCTAGAGGCGACTCAACTGGAGCGACATAAGGATGGAATTTGCAACACAAGGAAGCGGCTTTTGAAATCTGGATCGACCTTCGTCCTCGCGACTTAAAGAGGAGGAGCGACCTAGGGATGGAGCGAATTGCACGCGACTTAAAGAGGAGGAGCGACCTAGGGCTGGAGCGAATTGCGACCTAGTGACTTTGTCACGACTCAAGGCGTAGCGAGATAGGAAGTGACCTGAATTTGCTCGTGACTTAGGAAGCTTGCGACCTAGGAAATTCGTTCTCGAATCCAGGTATGCCGCTGCATCAAGAGGTGTGTTGGCGCAGTTGTGTCGGATTAAGCCACTGTAATCTACCAGAATGTTGCAACATATTTTACTAAATTATTATGGCATGGTTTGATAGCGGTGGAGTACCCTCTTGTAACCAATGCATTCTGTACGTTTGGTAAATTTAGAGCAGCTTATTGTTGACAAACTATTTTTGAATATTCTTATTTAGTTATGCACTTTACTTACTGTGTGTTTTTCTTTCATTACTTTTGTTCATCTTATTTGGTGAAGTTGTGTAATGACGTGCAGTCCTTCGAAGGAAGCGCAATCTTCGTGCACCTAGAATTGTATTGTGTATTGATTTGGTGATTAACATTGGTGCATTGGATTTGCATAGTTTCCTTTATAGGCTTGTGTTGTCTTTTTCAGTAAACTTGTTTTAAGGCAAGGACTGCGTTGTAGGTTTTTCAGAGTTGTTGACTGTTCAGTTAAGTCGAGTATAATGTACCGGGCTTTGCATGAAGCACTTCTAATGCATATACAGTTTACAGACTTGTCATTGTCATCTTATTAATTCATGTAGTTTACTGGCCTAATAATTTGCGCATAATATACTATAAACAAAAATGGGTGTAACACATGCCCCCAACTCCACGCTAATGCATGTTAGGACAGACTTGTCACTTCTGGCATCTATCTTTTTCACACCATCTTCTTAATTATTTCACATGTAATGCCTTTTACATGTTCCTTTACATGAGTAGCTGCTTTTTCTAAGCGTTATCAGACCCATTGTTTCATATTCCTAGAAATTTGCTTAGTTTTTTGTGAATGTCATTCCTTGTTATTAACTTCTAACATGTTACTTTTTATGTCGTTTGAGTTCTAAGGTCAAGATTTCCTTAGCCAAAATAATTTATCTTTCTCCTCTTCTTTCGTTTCTCTTTTACTTATTTAGAATGGAGGAAAACCCGTATGAGATTGGCAATTTTATATCATCTCTTCCCCTTTATATTTCAGTCGCTATTAATCCATTAGTTGTTTATTTTCCTTCTTCTTCTCCTGATTCATTTTTGTTTCCCATTTAATTTCGTTGAGTTGGTTTTGGCGAATTTTCTTTTCCTTTTGCTTTAAGTGCGAATTTATTCGTTAAAGCTCCACTAAAGCCCTGCAAAATCTTCGCTGCAACATGCAGCACTCTTCGACCACTATGTTTTTTTAATATAGCACTGTTAAATGATAGATCCATTTTAAGCACCGCTATTTTCTGCTACACCTGCTAAATTAAGGCCTTTTAGCAACCACTTTATAGAGACTTAATTTTGACTAATATTATTTAGGATAATTAATTAGATAAATTAAACGAAATAATGTAAATGATTAAGGAAATGAAATTTGAATATTAAAGGGTAGCCATGCCTAATAAACTAATAAATAAAAAGGAGAAATAAAATGAAATAAGTAAGGGTAATAGACAACGGTAAAATAGGAAAAAGTTACCCTAAACCATCATTCACTTTCATTCTACACGTTCAAAAACAAAACTAAATTCAAAAGAGGCCGGCTACCATTAGGAGAAAACAAGAGGAAGATAAGCCAAAATCAAGAGGAAGAAGCTTAATCTATTCAATTCAAAAGAAAATCTCAACTCCTTAACAACAAGCTAAGGTAAATAATAGGTTACATCTCATATTTTCTTATTTTCAATTCTAAATCAGGTCCGAATATGTTTTGCAAAGTATCATGTCATGTTTTGGATGATAAATAGATATATATGCTTTGTTGATGAATTTTTTGTTCATATAGATTTTTATGATAAGTTATGATTATAAAATCTATCAAATGACATCCAAATGCCCTGTGAATTTGATATGAGGTAGAAATATTAATTTAGGGATGAGTTTTAAGTTTTATAATTTTCTAAGTTAATGTAGATTTACTATGAATTTTCTAGTGAAGAAAATGGTTAAATTGGGTATAAAATTAATTACAGCTATTATTTGTTAGCTTTGGGTTAGAAATTTATATATGTTAGAAAACATATTAAAAGAGATTTATCGGAATTTTTGGAGAATTTTCTTGAGTGTTTTAATAAGTATATAAAATTATTTAACATATGAGACTCAAATGTTTTATATGTTTATAAAAGGAGATGGGGAATTTTGTAAATATTTTAAATTGTTAATCTCTGAAATTCGACAGCATTTTTAGAAAAGAGTTTGAAAAAGAATAAGTTACTAGTCATATGTTGACAAACAAGGCAAGCTAGTTAGAAAGAAATTTCTTTAAAGGTTTAAAAATCAGTTTTATTAAGTTTTACTGCTACGCTACTTATAGCATCACCTTTCGACCTTATACTGCTGCCTCCTTCTACGTCAAAACCAATACATGGTATCAACCTTGATACGTAGTGGATTGGAGTTGGGCGAAAGGTACGGAGTCGAAACAGGGCTTTTGAAGGGGTTGGAGTAGCTTATGAAAACTTAGTGCTATTTTGGTTGTAAACGAGGCTTTCAAATGAGATGGCTTTCAACTTGGTCAATTGTTTTAGAGAAAAAAGCTTTCGAAAAAGATTGCCACCTTTTTTTAAATAAGATTTCAAAAAGGTCGATACACTTGATGTCCCATTCTAACTTTCGACCCACTTGAATATTGGTTTCGAAAGGATGCTTTCGCCTTTAAACAAGAAGTCGCTTCTCCATGCTTTCGAAAGGGATGGTTTCAAAGCTATCTACTTTCTTTTAATTAGGAAATTGCTTTCGAAAGAGTTGCTTTCGACCTAGTTCTTTTAAGACCCTTTTTATATTTTGAAAGTTAAACCCAAAGGTTTCGAAAGAAATGGTTTTAATGGTTTTGAAACTATGTTCCACATTTTACTCGAACCTAATGCTTTTGAAAGGTTTTTTTTAACTAATGGACTTTAATGCTTTCTAAAGGTATATGATAAAGGTTTTGAAGGGGTAATTTTCCAATGTTTTCGAATGGTTTACCTTTAATGTTTGAATGGAAGATTTCCAATGTTTTCGAATGGCAAGTTTGCAATGTTTTGAAAAGAGGATGTCTTAGGTTTTATAAAGCTTTCGAAAGGGACATTTTCAATGTTTGCGAAAGGTCTTTTGTAAATGGCTTCGAAAGGTCATTTTGGCCTATCGACCTAATGTTACAAAGTGGAACAGTTAACTTATTTCGAATGGGATACTTTCAATAGTTTCAAAAAGGGTATTTGCAAAGGTTTCGAAAGAGATTGTTTGATGATTTTAAACAAATTTGTTTCGAAGATCTTCATCAATAATGCTTTGAGTAAAGCATATATCATGGCAATGAGATTTGAGTAAAGCAAATAGTATGTTTTCCTTGTTTAAGTATGATTTAAAGGGTTAAATCAATTTGAAAGATGTTTTTAAGAGAAATTTGATAGGTAGTTAACCCTAAGTAAATGACTCAGATATTAAAATACCAGATGAGAATGGTATAGGGTCGTGCCCTATACATTAGCTATAGCCCCAAGCTAATTTAGTCCAAAATTCCAATGTGTAGGGATTTATCACAGGTAAGATTTAAATGATTTTACACGCAGAAAGGAATATATACAGAGAACGAGGATAAGTTATTGGTGAGCCTGCAAAACCATTAGGATCGGGTTACCCTAGGAGATGTAAGTTAAGGACAGACCGGCCATAAGTGTGTCTAACGGATATTAGATTATTTATTTTGTCTGTTAGGCCCAAGTAAGCCAATGGTTAGTAGTTAGGCAAACAAAACTATATGGTTCGGACAGATAGTCCATTTATTGCCTGATTTATGAGCATATATGATATTCTTATTATTGTTTTAATCAGTTTGATTGCAAGATTTTGATTGCAAAAAGATATGTTTGAAAGGGTTATTATTGAAGAGAAACCCATTCCACTATGTGGAGTGGTCCTATTTAATATCAGTAAACCGAGATGTAATAGTATTGTTCACACCGGGCATTATGTCTAACCCAAAGTTTATGTTTTTCCCTTTAAAATCTCGGGTGCTCAATATTAATCTGAGCAGATTGAGAGTAAAGGTTTTTAGGTGTAGTAGGTTGGATGAATAAAGCTTTCGAAGACATGCAGAAGGCAAAGCTAGCTATATAGTAGCTATTTAGTTTTATTTCCGATGTGTTATATTAAGACTGATATGTCTATTTAGTACTATGATCATCCAAGTGGCATTTTTGTATGTCGCTCTTGGCGTACTTTTTAATAATTATATTTAATCAAAACCTGGGAATCGTTTTTGGATTATGTATCTGAATATGAAATATTGATTTGAAATGTAATCAAAAAATTTATTTTAAATTTTTGTTTATTTTATTTCATATTCATGTGCCTCGGATATTATGGATACCATTAACATTACCATATTTTTTCACCGAAAGTTAATACAATGGATGACTGGAGCATATGTAGCACTTAGCTGTAGGCTTCAAGATAGGGGATGTTATAAATTGGCACCAGAGCATAGGTTTTTGACAAACTTAAGGGAAATTTTAAACTTAAAATGATTTTGAAAACATAATCCTAAGGAATTAGAGAAAAGATCGGGGTATGGGATAACGCTATACTAACATACTTGTATTTGCTATATATGTGTATACGCTTTTTCTCTATTCTCCCATCTCTATTAGGATATTTTTTTCATCTTACAAAGGCTCGAATGCAGATTTTATGGACGTAATATATGGATGCTAGGAGTGTTAGAGTTAACCTAGGGTGGGGGAAGCACCACCACCAATGGGAATGCCGGACCAAATACTCGGAGGAACCCAGGTCAAGCACAAGCTACAAATGTGGGTGCTGGAGTTTCGCAAGTCGATATGTGAGCAATATATCAGTTTTTCGTTAACATGATACAAGCAAGAGTTGTTGCGGGGTTACTAGGAGGAAATGCTGTGGGAGGAAATCAAGGAGCTCTAGTGGTTAATAACTATGTTGTACTAAGTAGAGATTATGCCTGGTTGGGAGGAAAACCGTTTATTGTACTAAAGACGCAATTGAAGCGGAGAATTGGTTACTTCATTGCGAGAGGATATTTGCTGATTTGGGGCTTAATGATGAGCAGGAAAGGAGACTCCCTTCTAGACAGCTACAAGGGGCAGCACTGTATAGGTGGAACAGTGCTACTATTGGAGTCGGTGGGAGACTATGACTTGGGCCGAGTTCAAAAGAAGTTTTGAAGAAAGGTTTTTGTCAGAGATTGCTAAGTCTACTTTTCTTGGGAAGTTTTCCGAGTTGGAGCAGGGAGATATGACAGTACTTGTCCATGCAACCAGATTTAAAGTGCTAGTAAGATATGGATACGGTACAGTTGATGCTGTTATTAAGAGGAATGAAAAGTTCACTCGTGGGTTGATGCCTGAGTTTGCTAAGGCCACATAATCGCATATTAGAGATCCTTGCTTATCTTTAAGGAAATAAGGCAAAGAAAAACTCAAGGAAGTCAGAGTCAAAAGAGGAAGATTTTTCCCAATAGAGTAGCTCAGAAGGGTGGAGCTACTAATAACGGGAAGGCAAAGGTTGTCAGTTATAAGTGTGATAAGAAAGGACACTATGCTTATAAATGCCGAATAGGCAAAGGAAAGAGAGCTCCTAAGAAGAAAGGGGTAAGATGTCTCAACTGCGATCAAATTTGACACTATAAGAACCAGTGTAAGGAGTCAGTCAAGGATGGAAAAGGCAAATTGTTTGCTTTGGAACCAGCTACCTCGAGACCAACGGCAGAGGAGAAGGGAAAACCATATTGGCAGGTACGCTTTTGACTAATGGTGTAACAGGTTAGAGTTCTACTTGATACCTGTGCATCTCATTCTTTAATATTTCATTATTTAGTAGGTAAGCTTAACGTACAACCCTCATACCTTGTTACTTCCTTAAGGGTTGCAAATCTGATAGGAGGATATGTGAAACTTTGGATGAGATGTGACTAGTTAGAGTTTGATTTGTTAGGTCATACATTTGTTTGTAGTTTGCACGTATTTGATTTTGTAGGGTTCAGAATTATTTTGGGTATGGACTGGTTAAGTAAATACGATGATAGAATATTTTTCCATGATAGGAAAATATCACTTAGACACCCAGACTATAGTGGTCGGGTTGTATATACCATTGAAAACCCTAGTTTTGAGGTTAATGCTTTGTTGTGTGTTGTGGAAGTAGAAGACAAGTTGAATCGAATTTTCATTGTTAGAGAATTCGCATATGTCTTTGAACCTATAGTTGGATTGCCGTCGAAACGAGCCATTGAGTTTCAGATGGATTTAGTACCAAGAGCGGAAACGGTGAGTAGACCGCCAAGTAGAATGACACCTATCGAGATGACGGAGCTAAAGATGCAGTTAGTGGATTTGGAAGGAATTTTTTTTATTAGACCAAGCAGTTCTCCTTGGGGAATAGCCGTAGTGTTTGCCAAGAAGCTGGATGGGTCGTTAAGGTCATGTATCGATTATCGTAAGTTGAAAGAGAAGACAAATAAGAATCGATATTTTCTACCTAGAATTGACGATTTGTTCGATCGGTTGAGTGGAGCCAAAGTATTTTCCCCATTAGATTAGCAATATGGTTCCATCAGCTTAGAGTGGCAGAGGATAGTATTCCTTTGATGGTGTTTAGAACCTGATATGGATTGTACAAATGGTTAGTGATGTCGTTCAAACTAACCAATGCGTCGGCATTCTTTATAGATTTGATGAACCAAGTTTTCCGAGAGAACTTGGATAGGTTCGTGTTGGTATTCATAGATGTTATTTTGATAAAATCTAAAGATAAAAGAAAGGATGAAGTTCACCTTAGAGTGGTGCTGGAGACGTTGAGGCAGCATTAGCTGAAGGAAAAAATTTTGAAGTGTCATTTCTAGAAGAAAGAAGTGAAGTTTCTTGGTCATGTAGTCACAAAGAAAGGGTTGTCAGTAGATCCAACTAAGATAGAGGTAGTGAATAGTTGGAAGAGAATCGAGGTAATGACTGAGATAAAGAGTTTTCTTGGATTAGCTGGGTATTATCATAGATTCATTAGGGAGTTTTCACGGATAGCGGCACCGATGACCAAGCTAACGGGAAAAGATGTGAAGTTCATCTGGACCGATAAGTGTGAGGAAGCATTCCAAAAGTTGAAACACTTATTGACTAGTACACCTGTGTTAGTTGTTCCAGAAGGGAATCAGGATTTAGTAGTGTATACTCATGTGGAACAGGATTAGGAGCTGTGTTAATGCAAAGGGGTAAAGTGATTGTCTATGCGTCTCGACAGATTAGACTGTTTGAGGTTAGATATCCAACGTATAATTTGGAATTAGTTGCGATAATTTTTGCCTTGAAGGTATGGGGACATAACCCTTTGGGAGAAAGATTCAAGTTGTATACGAATCATAAGTCGTTGAAGTATTTATTCTCCTAGAAGAAGTTGAATATGAGACAACAGAGGTGGTTAGAGTTTTTAGCTGCTTATGACTTTGGTATAGAGTACACACCAGGAAAAGGCAATACGGTTGCGGATGCACTTAGAAGAAAACATTAGAATGTAGTGTTGGCAATGATAGCCGAGTGGAAAGATTTAGAAGTATTGACTACATGCAGAATATATCGGAGATCTAAAGCTAGATCTCGTAAGAAAACTGTTAATCTTTTCATGTTTAGAAGTTCAACCAATGATGATCGAAAGGATTGCTTCTAAGTCGAAGGAGGATCCATTAGTAGTAGAACAGTTCAGAATGTTAAGGGATGGAGCTGAGAGCGATGACTTGAAATATTTCAGTCTTGACCAAAATTGATGGTTAAGGAGGAAAGGAAGACTGTGTATTCCAACTGTGGAAAACATTAGGAAGGAAGCTCTAGAAGAATGCCATCGTTCGAAGTTCACTATTCATCCGGGAGGAACTAAGATGTATTAGTACATGAAAATAAGTTTCTCCTGGGAAGGCATAAGGAGAGATGTAGGCTTGTGGGTGAAACAGTGTTTGAACTGCCATTAGATAAAAGCAGAACATCAGATACCAAGTAGGTTACTTCAGCTTTTAGATGTTCCAGTATGGAAATGGGATTCTATCTTGATGGATATTATAGACGGGTTGCTGAGATCAAATTGAGGAAATGAAAGTACATGGGTTATAGTGGATATATTGACCAAGAGTGCCTATTTCATTCGAGTTAAGTCAACCATGACGACACCTGTTTTGGCTAAGTTATTCATAAAGAATATAGTTGGACTTCATGAAATTCCTAGTAGTATAGTAAGGGATAGAGATTCCTTATTCACTAGTGAGTTCTGGAAGAGTCTACAGGAAACTTTAGGTACCAAGCTCAAGATGAGTACCGTTTACCATACCCAGATAGATGGGAAAACCAAAAGAGCTAACAAAGTCTTAGAAGATTTGTTACGAGCTTGTGTGCTAGATTTTGAAGGATCGTGGGAAGACCATCTACACTTACTCAAGTTTTCATATGACAATAGTTATCAAGCTAGTACAGGAATGACACCATTTGAAGCTTTACATGGAAGGCCATGCAAATCTCTCGTTTGTTGGTTAGAGACCGGGGATAGGCTAATTCTTGGTTCGGATTTGGTTAGAGAAGCTGCATAAAAGATTGAGTTAATTTGTGCTAGAATGAAGGAAGCTTAGTCTAGGCAGAATAGCTATGAAGATAGAAGACGGAAAGACTTAGAATTCTCAGTTGGGGATCATGTTTTTGTCAAGGTATCACCAATGATAGGTGTGATCAGATTCGGAAAATCAGGAAAGTTGGCACCGAGATTCGTCGAACCATTTTCTATTGTAGAAAGGATTGGAAAAATCTCATATAGAGTGGAGTTGCCAAGTAGTTTAGCAGGAGTCCATAATATTTTTCATATATCTCATCTAACGAAGTGTATTTGAGATCCAGAGACTACTATAGCACCGATTGTGTTAGATGACTTGGTAGTGGAACCGAATTTGACTATAGTTAGGAAACCAGTACATATAGTCGCAAGAGATGAAAATTGGCTAAGGAACATGACAACCAGATTAGTCAAAGTCCAGTGGAGTGACGACAAGAGAGAATATACTTGAAAAACTGAGTGCATGATTAGAGATACTTATCCTGACTTGTTTCGTGGTATGTTTTACCTTTACGATTGATTTTGATGAGTACCTTATCGTAATTTCGAGGACGAAATTCTTTAAGGAGGGGAGTCTGTAGCGACCCTAATTTTGGCAAACATTAAATTAGACAAATTAAATTAAATAATGTAAATGGTTAAGGGAATTGAGATTTGAGTATTAGATGGTGCCCAATAAACTAATGGATAAAATGGAGAATTAAAATGAAATAAGTAAGGGTAATAGACAAGGGAAAAATAGGAAAAAGTTATATTCTTATACCCTAAACCCTCATGCACTCTCATTTTAGATGTTCACAAACAAAACCAAATTCAAGACAGGTCGGCCACTATTAGGAGAAAGTAAGAGGAAGATAAGATAAAATCAAGAGGAAGAAGCTTAATCAATTTAATTCAAAAGAAAATCTCAATTCTTAAGAACAAGCTAAGGTGAATAACAGGTTACATCTCATATTTTCTTATTTAAGATTCTAGATCAGATCCGAATATGTTTTGCAAAGTATTATGCCATTTTTTGAATGATATATAGATATATATACTTGATGATGAACTTTGTTTGTTCATATAGATTTTTATGATAAGTTACGATTGAAAAACCTATCAAATGCCTTGTGATTTTGATACGAGGTCAGACATATTATTTTAGCGATGGATTTTAAGTTTTATGAATTTTTGAATTAATGTGGATTTATTATGAATTTTCTAGTAAAGAAAATGGTTAAATTGGGTTTAAAATTAATTACGACTATTGTATGTTTGCTTTGTGTCAGAAATTTATATGTGTTAGAAAACATATAAAAAGAGATTATGTGAATTTTTGGAGAATTTTCCTAAGTGTTTTAATAAGTATATAAAATTATTTAACACAAGGGATTTAAATGTTTTATATGTTTATAACATGAGAAGAAGCAATTTGTAAATGTTTTAAATTGTTAATCTCTGAAACTCAACAACATTTTTAGAAAAGCTTTTGAAAAAGAATAGGCAACCAATCATATGTTGGCAAATAGGGCAAGTTAGTTAGAAAGAAATTGCTTTAAAAGGTTAAAAATCAGTTTTATGAAGTTGTACTACTTCGCCACTTATAGCAGCACCATCTTTCGACCTCAATTTGCCACCTCCATCTATGTCAAAACTAATACACATGGTATCAACCTTGGTACACAGTGGATTGGTGTTGGGCGAAAGGTATGGAGTCAAAACAGTGATTACAAAGGGCTTGAAGTAACTTTTGAAAACTAAGAATTATTTTTGTTGTAAATGAGGCTTTCAAATGAGATGACTTTCGACTTGGTCAATTGTTTTAAATAAAAAATGCTTCCGAAAGAGGTTGCCATCTTTTGTTTTAAACAAGCTATTGATAGGGTCGAAACCATTGCTGCCCCATTCTACCTTTCCACCCAGCGGAAGATTGGTTTCGAAAGGATGCTTTAGCTTTTAAATAAGAAGCCGCTTCTGCATGCTTTCGAAAGGGATGGTTTTGAAGCCATTTACTTTCTTTTGCTTAGGAAATTGCTTTTGAAAGAGTTGCTTTCGACATAGTTCTTTTAAGACCCTCTATATATTTTGAAAGTTAAACCTAAAGGTTTTAAAAGGAATGGTTTTAATGGTTTCGAAACTATGTTCCACACATTTTTACACGAACTCAATGCCTTCAAAAGGTTTGTTTTAAGTGAAGGACATTAATGCTTTCGAAAGGTATATGATAAAGGTTTCGAAGGGGTGATTTCCCAATGTTTTCGAAAGGTTTAACTTTAATGTTTGAATGGAAGGTTTCCAATGTTTTAGAAAGGCAAGTTTGCAATGTTTTGAAAAGAGGATGTCTAAGATTTTATAAAGCTTTAAAAAGGGGCATTTTCAACGTTTTCGAAAGGTCTTTTGTAAATGGTTTCGACAGGTATGTCTTGGCCTATTGGCCTAATGTTACAAAGTGAAATGGTTAGCTTATTTCGAAACGGGTACTTTCAATAGTTTCGAAAGGAGTACTTTTAAAGGTTTCGAAAGAGATTGTTTCAAGATTTTAAAAAAAGGTTTCGAATGTTTTCATCAACAATGTTTTGAGTAAAGCATATATCATGGCAAAGAGATTTGAGTAAAGAAAATAGTATGTTTTCCTTGTTTCAGTATGATTTAAAAGGT
Source organism: Allium cepa (assembly GCA_030765085.1). Lineage (NCBI taxonomy): Eukaryota > Viridiplantae > Streptophyta > Magnoliopsida > Asparagales > Amaryllidaceae > Allium > Allium cepa. Next base: position 204,152,767 of record CM060942.1, read on the forward strand.
TAAATCAATTTGAAAGATGTTTTCAAGGCAAATTTGATAAGTAGTTAACCATAAATAAATGACTCAAATATTAGAATAACAGATGAGACTGGTATAGGGTCGTGTCTTACACATTAGCCATAGCCCCTAGCTAATTAGTCCAAAATTCCAGTGCGTAGGGCTTAGTCACATGTAAAACTTAAATGATGTAACACACGGAAAGGAATATTTACAGAGAAGGGGATAGGTTATTGGTGAGTTTGCAAAACCATTAGGATCAGGTGACCCTAGGAGAAGTAAGTTTAGGATAAACCATCCAGAAGTGTGTCTAGCAGATGTTAGATTATTTATTTTGTTCTGTTGGTCCGTGTCAGCCAATGGTTAGTGGTTAGCCAAAAAAACTATATGGTTCAGACGAGATGGTCCATTTATAACCTGATTTATGAGCATATATGATATTGTTATTATTGTTTTAATCAGTTTGATTGCAGGATTCTGATTGCAAAATGATATGTTTTGAAGGGATATTAGTGAGGGGAAAACCGTTCCACTAAGTCATGTAGTCTTACTTAATATCAGTAAACCGAGATGTAATAGTATTATTCACATCGGGCTTTATGTTTGACTCGAAGATTATTTTTCCCTTTAAAATCTTGGGTGCTTAAAATTAATCTGTATAGATTGAGAGTTAAGGTTTTTCTGGATTGCTAGTTTGGACGAATAAAGCTTTCGAAGACATGCAGGATGCAAAGCTAGCTATATAGGATCTATTTAGTTTTATTTTCCTACGTTGTATTAAGATTAATATATCTATTTAGTACTCTGATAATCCAAGGAGGCATCTTCATATGTCACTCTTGGCGCATTTTGTAATAACTTATTTGATCAAAACTTGGAAATCGTTTTGGTATTATGTATCTGAATATGACATATTGATTCGAAATGTAATCTAAAAAGTTGTTTTAAATCTCTTTTGTTCATATTCATGTGCTTCTGATATTATAGATACCATTAACATTACCGTATTTTTTCACTAGAAGTTAATACTATGGACGACTGCAACATCTGTAGTGCTTAGGTTCGTGCCTCAAGATAGGGGATGTTATACGCTTTAGCAACATTAATATAAAAAGGTTAATTTGATGAGTTCACTTTTGAACCAAATCAATAAAGTTAGGGTAAAGATCTAAATTCAAGGCATAAATGCTCGATATAAATTAGAAGTCTATTGTAGTCACCAAATCTAGATCGTAGAAATCATGACATTTTTCGATTTTGTTATATAAGATTAAACATTACTTCCTTTTCCTACAAAAATGATATGAGGATGAGAATATATTAAATTTAAATATTTAAATTTATATCTAATAAAGCTTTTTGCACCTCCTCTATTTTCCACTATATCCGTGCTCTATCTCGGCTATTACTTTTTACACCTTCATCGCTATAAAACTGTTAAGTGCTTTAACTATACGTGCGAATAAACATACACACCTTTTAGCCATTTGATGAAATTCCTATACTAAATCATATTACTTGTTTATCCATATAACGTTCAACTTTTTAGTTTATTTTATTATTATTTTTTGTTAAGTCAAAGTTGATTTAGCGAAATTTAGCACTAACTCATCCACTCTTTTAGTAGTCAATAGCTTTCGACGATCCCCCTAATTCATCAAGTCATAATTCATATTTTTTAGATTAACCTTAGCTATATGTAAGGAAAGTCAGGCTGAGGTTATTTTGACCAACTTTAGAATCAGTAGTTACTAATTTAGGATTCCATTACCCTCTGGGCGTATTCACATACTACCGAAAGGGTATATCTTTTTGACTTCAGATCATATCCGATGTTTTCTTTATCACCCTCTTCACCCACTTATTAAGGAGTAGTTAGTTGTTATTGATTTATCCCCAATCCAGTTAGCTCTTGTATCTTATTTTCTTTTGACTTGCACCTATATCCTATATGTTTAATGCCCAACCCCTCCTTCTTATCATGTGCAGCTCTTCTTGTATGCATGGCGTACGAGTCTTTCCTCCCAGTGCGGTAGCTTTTACTATGTTCAAGCTATGAAATCCCTCTTTTCAAATACTCCTCGTAAGACTTCTGGTTGGATGTATCAGATTTTCTTTGTTTCTAATCAGGATAGCTTCATTCTTTAGCTTTAAGAGCATGTTACTACATCATCCCTTCCTTTCTCCTTTCTCCATTCCCTTTTTTTTCTTCACTAACTTATGCCTTCTTTTTTTAGTTAATCTTTGTGACTTCACCAGCGATGAATGGGAGCTATTTGTAGCATGCAGGGTGTCATGAATTAGTTTTGATGGTGATGTTTATAAGGGTTTTATTCTCTTTACGGAAACTGTACCGTGCAGATATAACTTTCTGCATTAACATCTTCATTTCTCTCAATCTATTTTTGTTTATGTTTTAGATACTTCTACAATGCATGGTATATTTTTAATTATGCATTTTCTTAGTAAGATTTGTTTATAAATTTACATGTACTAACTACTTTGTTATTTTAACCGTGCAGGTACAATTTCAATAAAGGTTGCTGCTTATAATTCAAAGAAAAAGGGTGAGAAGGAAAGGCTAGCGAAGGATCGTAATGTGCTAGAGAATGCCAATACACAGTCGAAGATAGACGCTCTTCCTCCTCCAAGTTCTCCCGCTACTGCAAATCTTGGCCGCCCATTAGTATGCTTTCGACTTCTTCCCACTTTTTGGTTATCCGAAAAGAAGTATCATTTCTTATTTAGTGTAGTGAATGGGGCGTTTAATGATTGATGGCCTTGCGGCACTGCCTCCTTTCTTGTTATCTTCCCCTTGTTTGTCTACTAGGGAGATTTCCTCTAACTTGCATTGTTGTGTTTTTCAGGTTAGCTTTAGATAGTTTTTATGCACGTTATAACACCTATACTTTCAATATTGCCTTCGTATTGGAGCTACATAATTGGCTCGAAGTTTTAGAGTCGTCACTAGCTAGTGCTCAAGCGGACAGTCTAAAGTAATAACATGATAATTCAAAGTTGCAACAGAACTTGGATGCGACCTCTTGTGGCATTAAGGTAAGGGATAAGGGAAAAGCTAGCTATAAGACAAAATCAAAGAAGGCTTCTAAAAGGTTAAGGAGGTGAATGCACGACCAAAAAAGTGGAGAACGATGCTGGAAAATTATAGAGCATCTAGAAGAGATTGGAAGGGAAGCTTTCTAAGGCTAAGAAGGATTTTCATTTCACAACTTATAATATATTTTTACTATATTTATATCCACATGAAAAGGTAGTTATATGCAGATTGCCTTGATGAGGTAGTGGTAGAGGTCAACTTTGATTTTATGGGAGAACCCAACCTGATCTATCATGCATGTAACGATCCGTAATTTCACTACTTTGAAAATGAGAGATTTCATTTTTTTTAATTTAAAAAGATTTAAAACTTAAATAAATAAGTTATATATAATAGATAATAATATAGAAATTATTTTTCCTTATAGTTGATAAATTAAAAGGTATAAATTTGGATTTTAGAACAAATAAGCAAAAGTTAAGTTTGTTAATAATAAATAAATGCTTAAATAAATAGGTTTAAGTATTTATTTAAAAAGATAAATCTTATTGAAAACATTTAATAAAGATAATAAAAGTATATTAAAATATTTATATGTATGTAAATAATCGTTTTACAAAAATAACCAAATTTTTCGCATTTTGTCAGTTTTACATACAACGTAAAATTAAAGATTTTGATATTATTTAAATATGATTTTAAAATTTAAAGAGGCTTGTTTTAATTTATTTAAAGAAGTAAAAATTTCATTTTTAAATTTGATTTACATAAATAAATTGTTTTAACTAAAACGTCAAAATGTGACCGTGAAACATTTTGTCGAAAATCAACGTTTTATCGATTAAAAGTTGTCGCAACATCGTCGCACCTTTATTTTTTATATATCAACATATATTTAAATAGTATAAATATTAATTAATTCATGAATCGAGTTTACTTTTACTAAACATACTTAGAAAATTCTAGAATATAATTAACAAAAAATAAGCACAAAAGGATAAAAAAAAAGTATAAGAGTCAAAAAGTAAAACATCAAATTAAAGAAACATAATTATCACTTTCTTTACTTAATACTTAAGTGAAAATGACATAAAGTAATGATTTGAAATGTGATGTTAAGTGTTGAAAAAAAATAAGGTTACTTAAGAAGTAAGTAAGGTTATTTTGGTAATTTGGTAAAGGGATATTTTGGTAACTTAACACTTCATTTTTTCTATAAATACCAACCACTTTCTCACTTTTTCTCACACTATTTATACCTTCTTCTTCTTCCTCGTTGAAGCACTCTATAATGGCTTCTTCTTCTCTTCCATTTCCTTATTAACTTTTCAAAATCATATCAAATCAACACCAAACACTATCAAACTTTACCAAAGATCTTAGGATACTATTAAAACATAGTTTAGCATCTAAGATGTAAAAAAATAATGGAGGAAGGGGGAAAATAGATGGAGGACGAACCTTTAAAGAGAAGAAAGCAAGTTGGATAGCACTGGAGCAAGAAAAAGGGAAGGAAGTACCACCGATTTCATTCTAAGAGGCTTGGAGCAAATTCAAGGTGCCGCGGAAGCTCTGCTAGATTTCGAAAGTTTGGAAGAAGTGGTCGATATCATAAAGAAAAAGAAATGGAGTACAATTTGATTTGTTGAAGTTTAAGGGAAGAGTTGTTAGTAAGAATGTTGGTAGGAAATTAATCGATTTGGTTAAAGGTGAGTACTCATATTTACTAATTACTCCATAAATTATTTCATGTACAATGATTTGAAAGTTTAAATATGTGAATGAAGGTTTGATAACTTGGTTGCAAATTGATTGGTTATGTGATTGTTTATTTGGTTGATAACTTGTTTGATAAATGGTATGAGAAATGATTAGTAATTGACCATAGTTAATTGAACGAGAATTAAATCCATACAAATATATGTATGGAAATTATTTAGCATCTTAATGATTTCAGAATAATCTAAAAAGGGTAGAAATGATATCATAATAATATAATGTTGAAAAATGAAATGAAAAATGAGTTTGAAACGATGAAAATATTGTTTTTAAGAATTTAAAATAGTTTAAATGTGGTTTAAAACGAATTTGAAGTATTTCGGACAAGTTCCAAATCAATTCACAAAATTGATTAAAAAAATCGAGCTCGTCTCATAGCGGCAGTTCGTAAATTTCGATCCGTAACTTCAAATTATGGTAGAGAATGATTTTTAAGTCGAATTTCTTTGAAATAAAAATTCGTTAGTCCACAATGATAATAGTTTTCCAACGAAGAAAGAAAATCAAGATTTCATTAAGCAGATTTTGAAATATGTCCAAAACAATTTTCTAAAAACATCGCAGTTTTGAAATTCGGAATCCAAAAAGGGATTTATTTATAAATGATATTTTTAAATGATTATAAATATGAAATAAATTTGATAAATCTATTAAAATGGTTTAAAAGAGATTTTGAATGGAAAATATGAATTTTCAAATATTAAAAAGTTGTTTAAATCAAATAAGCTTATATAGCACTTTCCGCAGCACTTTTATGCTACGAATTCTATGACTTTTTGAATATGAGTTTAGACTTAATGATTTTATCTAGTATTAATTTTGAATGTTTCTAAAAGAAAAACTAAGATTTAAAATAAAATTTGGAATCTTATAATCAATTACAAAATAAAGCTAATAACTGAGTATGCAGAGACGACTAGTACATTAGTCCCGCTTGTGAGATCTGGGAAGGTAAACAAGGTGTTTAACTAAGGTTAGGGATGGAGCAACTAGTACCCTGAACTTACCTGGCCTATGTTTTCTCTTTTTAGGTGAGGGGTGGAACAGATCGAAAGGAAATCATGGATGCTCTAAAAGATCATGTTTAAGTTTTTCCAAAATAAAAGAAACAAATTCTTTAAATGTTAATTAACCAATTAACATCTTTTATTCGATGATTGGTTGGAGGAACTAGGATTGAATTTGGGTGATTCCTATCCGAAGGACCGGGATCAGATTTGGGTGATTCCTATCCAAAAATCACTTCAAACTAATTTTCAAAACCCAATAATGAACTTAACATCTTTTTATCGATAATTGGTACGAAGGTACTGGGATCAGATTTGGGTGATTCCTATCTGAAAAACCGAGATCGATTTTGGATTATTCCTATCTGAAAATCCCTTTAAATTAATTTCCAAATAAAATATATTGAATACAATGATCATTGATGACAAAGATCTTCATGATGTAGGATTACTTTCCATTAGTCCCTGGAGGTGAAATTTACCATATTTAAGGTGGTAGTAGTGCTCTGTTATGAAAATCTTCGATTTGCAAGAATATGATTTGAAGTTAAGAAAGAAATCTTTGATTAAGATTTAGCGGATGATTTGGGAATATTTTCCCTAAGTTAAAAGTTATAAGTTGAATATAAGAAATCTTTGATTAAGATTTATTGAATGATTTGGAAAGGTTTTCCTAAATAAAAGTGAGAATGATTTGGAATTATTCTAGGATTTAGGAAAGGTTTAAATAAATCAAATGATTTGATAAACGAGGCTTAATGATTCGATAAACATTTGAAAAGAAAATGGAATAAATTGAAAAGAATATATGTAAGAAAGATATTTGATTAAATTAAAGATGAAGTAATTGATTGATGATTGATATCCACATATGAACTTAACATCTTTTTCATCGGTAAATTGGCTTTGAAGGAACCGGAGTCGGAATTGGGGTATTCCTATCTAAAAACCACATCGAACCAATATATACGCTCGAAAGTGAAGACATGTTGAAGTTGATGATTATTGAAGACCGTGGATCTTCGTAGCGTGAGGACTGCTTATTGAACATGCTCTGGTTAGCTCCCATTGTAGAGTTATTTATAGCAGTGGTCTTCCCGTTGTGGAGATTTTTCAGATTGCAAGAGCTTCTTGCCTAGTAATGGCCAAGGAAAGTGCCTTCGGTTTCTTTCAATCCCCGAAGGAACTTGTATGGACGAATGTTTGACATTGCATTTTTGAGACACAACGTTTGACTTTTACAAATGTACATCTGCTTGGTGGTGGAGACGGCAACTTCTCTTAGCTTAACACCTGAGACATATGTGCTCAGAGGTTGTATGCTTGTGGGAGTCAAATAGTGATCAAAGGAATGGAAGTGTGGCAGTCAGAGATGTTATATGTAATATGTGAAAAGCAATCGCAACCTCGCGAGCCTCACACCCCGATTATGATGGGATTCCATGTGGTCAGATGTATGCTAGCAATTTAGATAGTAGTGATTTGGGTCATCAGATGTTTTGAGTCCCAGTACCAGATACGGTTGGGCCTCATGGCAGGGATGCACGAAGTTCGATTCCTTGGATGTTATTCGCAGGTTGTATCCACTTTTAGCCATTTGTGTTGTACAACTACGGCGTCCGAGCCTTGGACGTAAGCCGTGGATACAGATTGATCTTTCCACTAGTTTCCTATCATGTTGGAAATCCAATCCCAATACGAGATTTATGGTTCTGATTGTATTCCCAAAATAGCTGTAATGACTTGCAAACATTTCAGCCACCCCTTTTTGGTATCATATATTATGTTCGGTATATTCCGTTGACCTAGTCTAGATATATTACCATAGACTTAGTTCGAGTATTGATACCTTATTTAATAAGTTTATTTGAAAAGTGTTTTCAAAAGAATGTCGTTAAAAATAATATCAAGTGTATTTTGGTATGAAGCGTTTTGGTTATTAAAAGGTAAAAACCCATCCGTTTTTATGTGTAGACGTGGTCTTATGAGATATCATTCTTTTCAAAGGTATTGGTAACATCGTCATGATCTATACATTCTGAATTTCAAGTATCTCACGCTGGTTTATCAAGCCTGATCTGGGTATTTTTAATACTCAGGTCAGATCCGAGTAGTTTTAGGTTGAGTTGAAGACGGTTGGAGTTTCCAGAGGAGAGGTGGAGATCTTCATCATCGTATGAACGTATTCTTTTATCCACTCATCTATTTCATTTGTTTTGTTGTTTGTCAGCATTTGAAAGGACATGTATTTATAACTGTCCAGACGAATCTATGTTAGACTCTGATATTGTATTTAAAATTTATCTATGTAAAGATTATTATTGAAATAATATATGTTATTCCATTCGTATGAGATTCTGTTCTATTTTTATTGTTCTTTCTACCCGTAATGATCCGCTTATTCATGCAATTTGAGTTGGTCATGTGTGGTTTATTGTCGATTCAAAGGGTACGGAAAAATGGTTCATTACAATGCATTGGGATACCATATAAAAAAGTGGGTTCTAGAGCATAGTGGCATACCAGACACCCATTCAAAGTCAATGTAGGTAGATATTATGCTGGATGACTCTGATGTTGAGGTATGCACATGCACAGTCTAAGGCCACCTTTCATGGATCCTCGTTTATTGTTGAAGTAAATGTCCGAACACGTTAGATTTAGGCTATATTTGGAATTTTTGCTATTTGTATACTTTGTTATGTTTTATCTTTTGATGAGAACCGCACCACTTTTATATTCTAAATTTTTTTAGATCATATGTATGTAAATAGAAGACTAATGAATGAAACAACAATTATTTTCCCATTAAGTATTGATCTTTTACCATACTATATTGTTTTCCTTAATGTTTTTTTCAACTGCGTGGTATCCGTTAAACCCGTACTTTAACCTTTTTAGGTAAAAAAGGTAAGAAATGCCGGCATTTATTAACCATTTTTGTTAAATCTGTATGATGGCAGTAGTTAGTTCAATATTTAAGGAAATTTATTGAGCATTTTAAAAAATAGGTTGAGGAGAGGTTACTAATAAGAAATGCCTTCATGTGATGAAGGGAAGTTGTACTTGAGAAGACTATTGCACAACTGAAGGAATCCCAAGGGCTCTTGTTTAAAATCACAAAGTTATACACGAGAGGGATGCTCTTTACGACCTGGTATTGCATAAATGGGGACCTTCGTTAAAGAGAGAACCACTTCCTAGGGCATCCCAATTTGTTATGGTTTAAAAATAGACTTAGCATTAGCGAGTGTAGTGCCTTTGCTTGTACTTTTGTCCATTTGATTGAATAAAATATTTTCGTCGTTTAGGTGTCATTGTAGTTTTTATTCGTTATACATAAATTTTTTGTATGTATTTCATTGAGCGCTTATTAATTTCTTACTTGGTTATTTTATACTTTTAGGCTACTTTTACTTTTTCGATTGAAGCTTCTCCATTGTGCCTCACGAATGTGGTAGTCCTCCTCGTTTCTTTGCATTTCTTACCTTAAGGAGCAGGCTTCATCTAACATCTTTGAGACTGAGGAAACTAAATTAAAGAGGTTGAGGCTATCAACATGAATCTCATTAAAGACAAAAAGTTCATTGTAGATGACGTTCGAGAAGAATAGTGTGTTGAATACAAAGAAAAAATGAGAGAGTTTGAAGGACCTAGGCAAGCTAACATTAAACAGCATAATTGCATTATTAAACAAAGGGACGACTTAGCATATGCACAAAACAAAACACAACTGGATGAGCTAAAGTCTATGTAGAGGCGCATTGCTGAATTAGAGACACTATTGAAAGATGACGAAAAGTTATACGCCGTTGTAACGCCCCGGAATTTTCAACCCCGAAAATTCGACACCAATATGTTCACTATAGAAGTGCCGAGCAATCGAATGTCGGAAATTCAAGATTGTTAAGGTAAAGAAGAAAAAGAGGAAGAAGAAGAATCAGAAAACAAAAGCATAGAATCTGACAATCGCAGTGGATCAAATATAATATACAAATAACAGCATTTACACAAAGAAAGCTGTAAATGCCAATTTATATACCATATATCAGAGTACAACCATTCACAATAAACTGGCCAGTTGTAACAACTTGTCCCTGAATACAATCAATACAAATTATAATACACAGTGGAATCAATACGTCTCTGCCATCCAGCTCGCCTCCTAAGCTCCAGACATCCTAACTTGAAAATTTGTAATACTCGGTCTGACCCCGAGCATTACAATAAAGTAACACCCGAGTCAGTCTGGAAACCAGTGTGAGCAAACCCATTTAATGTGAAATACTTAGGTTACAAGCTTCTTTAAAAAGCCAGGGTAACTCCCATCACTACGAGTTTCATCTTGCTAAAACCAAACACTTATTTCACAAAATAATGTCTAAGTATCGTTACTTAGTTAAATGGCTAAGTTCACTTAATTTATTGTATTCCAGCCTATTTGATTTTATAATCAAATCTATAAAGAATTATAGATTACTAATCGAAGTGGTTTCGGATATCGCTGATATCCGATTCCGATCTCTTCGAATTCAATATCATCTTTTAAGCCAAGTTATTTAAGAAAATAAATTCAATTTAAATTTAGGATATCATATCCACATAGTAATTCATCACAAATATCTAATTAAAAAAATGATTCACATTTATTAACAGATCAACCTAGGCATTTCACACCACAGAATATCACAAATTAACAGAATAGAGATATTAATCAATCCATGCATTTAATACAACTTAATCATCCATAAGCAAGATAAATTAATCACACAATTTATAATTAATTAATTTAACACAAAGTAAATTAATTACTTTTAACCCTTCTTAATTGTTATTAATTAATTACAAGCCATTTATTTTATTTTAAATAATTATTGGAATTAATTAATTATCCTTTATAATTACTTAAGACCCTTGATTATAAAGCATTTATCTTAATCATTTACCTAATTATCATTTAAATTTCATTTAATTTAAATGTTTGGAATTAATTTACTATTAACATACAAAATCACTTAAGATCTTTTGATGAATTATAAGCTTAAAACTATTACTTTCTTTGATCAACTACTTAATTATACTATATTATTTCATTTAATAAACTTAGGAATTAAATAAAATAATGGACATATAATAAAATATTCCAAACATAATTAATTTAAAATAATTTATTTTATAACCTTCAACTAACCCAATACTTAAAGAAAACAATTATTATTTAAAAGAATTAGTTAAGAAAATTATTTCCAAAAACTTGGTTTATTATTATTATTATTAAATTTAAAACCCTGGTTAAATCTATTCCCCTTTTCTAAAAACACTTGGGCCCAAGCCCAAAAATCCCAATCCAACTCTCGAGCCAAACTCCATTTTTCCCAACACCCTTCCTTGTTCTTTCCTTTTCCTTTGAACTTGCTAAAGTAATCGAGTACAAACCCCAGCCAACCCGATCAAATTCCCTCAATCTTCTCGTCTCCCTCTTGTACCTGATCCTACCTTATCTACAGAACCAAGAACCCAAACAAAACAGAAGCACGTGCATGTGAACACATGGTCGGAACATCTTCGACCATCGCTGCTACCACCAGCAATTCAACTTCGACATTCACGATCGCCTCCAGTACCCAGAAACCCGATATCACCATCCAAATCGAATCGAGCTACAGAAAACCTACTGGAATGAAACTGATCAACCAAAAAACTCCTCGTCCTGCCGCCTCAGATCATCTGAAACCACGTGCTCATGCCTAGAGCTGCACCAGTCCCTCATCATCCTTTTTCCCCACCTCTGAACCACTCTGATGCCGCCTCGACGTTGCAAACGCAACGAGTTCATGCTAGTCCAAATCCTGACCTAAAACCTTACTAAGCCTTTGCTGCGCCATCACGACGATCAGAAAAATGTAGCTCCATTTTTCCCCCTCCCCCATCACTTCGTCCTCCTCAGGTCAGAACCCCGAAGTTCAAAATCCACGCGATTAACAAAATTAGATGAAATACCCAATTCAGATCAACTCTCAATATCTCCACAATTTCTAACTTAAAAATCTTGTTATTACCATTAAAAATCATGGTTACCAAAATCAAAAATGATGACATAAACAAAACATGAGATTTAAACAATTAATTTTCCGACTTAATTTGATTTTGACTGTAAATCTCTCTTTCCAGTTAAACTACTTGCTAATTACACATAAAAATATTTTTAAAAATGGAATTTGGCTAATACAAACATATTTCACTTAAACATCGTAACCTAAAAGAGTTTAGTGGAAAAGAATTGAATTTTTGAACTCATTTTAATCTGCTGGAATCAAAACAGAGACATGCTTAACCATATACATACACGCACACAACAATATACATGCAAAGCCCGTTAACTCATCCATGCAAACATTTTTTCAACACTTCTTCAAGAATTTATCACATGCATTAGGATGTAAACAGATTTAGCTTTTTTTTAAAAGAGATGTTTTGTAACGGTCCCGAATTTTAATTTATTTTAAATTGATAATTTAATTTATTTTTGATTTAAAATTGTGAAACTAAATGATAAATTGATTCGAGTTTTTCCAAATTCAAATAAATTATGTTATTTATTAAGAAAGAAATGGTTTCTTTTATAAATTATTTTTAATTTAATATTGAGTTATTTTTAAACAATATTAATATAGAGATATTTGAATTCAGTCTTATGAAATGGATTTTTAAAGTTGTGTAAATATAACAAAATTTTTGAAATAAATATTTAAGTTAAAAATAAAAGAAAACATGCAAAATATAAAGTAAAACATATTTGACAAATTCTAACAGCAAGTTGAATATAAGACTACATCCATATTACAAAGCTCAAATACAAAGCTGCAGCCACCATGATAAAGCAAAGGAAATAAATATACTCAAGTATATGAATAAAAAAAAGAGGGAAATTGTGTTTGGCAAAGTATCATATGTAGGCTGTAGCAGTAAGGCAAGGCAAGACTAAAACAAAATAAAGTAGAGGCATAGGGTACTCAGGCATTTAATGCAAACCTCTTCACCATGCCTATTGTACAAGAAAAAAAAAAGAAAGACTATACTGTAAACTTCTTTTCTTATATACATCAGCCACCATAACATATCTATCAGCCTGCAAAGAAAAAAAAATCTTTGTTCTGCTTTGTATAAAATACTATCACCTGTACAAAGGATTATAATATTACCCTTTTGTATTGTACAAACAATATAAAATACCCTGTACAAATAATATCACCTGTACAAAATCTTACCCTGTAGGCTTTTCTTTTCAATATTTATATCTTTCTAGTTCAATCGTGCATCACAACTAAGCAAACCAAAAATAATAGTAATCAAAAACAAAAGCAATTTAGAGTCTTCAAATCTGGAAACATTTAGAAACTTGGAGATGAAGATCAACTCAATATACAAGCAACTAAATCAAATATCAAGCAATGATTCAAAGTTTTTAGATTAAAAACAAAAAGCACTATCTCTATTCTTCTTCTCAGACCAAGGTGAGTAAACCTTCATTCAAAACCGTAGGATCTGTTTATATCTGAATTGTTTATGATTGATATCTGAAGTTTGTTGTGAAATATGCTTGAGTAGATGTTAAGAAAAATGCCTGTTTGTTCATATATCAATATATATAAGCCTGTGCTTGTTCATATGCATGTATCTCTGTTTAGTTACAGGGTATAAAACAATAAGGAAAATTCAATTTCTTCTTTTCTACTCAATATTAGGCTTTGGTTTCAAAAATAATTAGTCGTGTTTAAAAATGAGTTATAACCTAAAAATGGTTTCATGAAGTACAAATGCATATATAATGAAAAACCAAGTTTTTACAGTGAAAACTTTGAAGCCTGAAATTTTCGAACCTCACGAAATATTGGTTCAGGCATATAACTCGAATCCCCATAGAAAAATAGGATTTTTAAGCCTTGTTTGATGATTTTTAGTTGCGTGGTTTAAGAGCAATTTAAAGATGGTCGGAATTGGTATTTTGACCAATTTCGACGATACGATGGACTGGGGGAGACGAGGCTTCGCGTGGAGGTGGAGGAGTGATCAGGGGTCATGAAAAAAATAGTGCGATGGTCGGTAGATGGACGTGGTGGCAGTAGCACGTGTTTGATTTTTTTTAACCTAGTCTTGACCTGGTTGTGTAATCGGTCTCGTTCATCGCCTACGTCGGATCGAGCACGACGTGGCTCTAGCAGATGGTGGAAGGGCTGTGGGCACGTGAGTGGCCGGAGTTTCATGAAGACCGGTGGTCGAGGCGTCGCACACAAGACGATTGACAGGTTTCGAATGGTGTTTCCTGTCATTGTTCCAGGTTTTTGAATTCGCACTCGATTTTGATTTCCGGGTGTTGGACTTGAATCAACGATCGTGGTGGGTTGCTGGATCGATTTCTGATGTGTAGCGATCATCGTCGATGATCAATGGTGGCCGGAGTCACCGTGCATATGCACGGTGAAGTACTTTGTCTGGTGATGTAGGTTGGCCTGAGTTTTGTTCTCGAGTAGATCACTGAGTTGCTCGAAGTCATTGGGTAGATTGCTCGGGGAGTTGGAGCATTGAACTCGAAGTTGTATTCGAGATTTTGGAAGTTAGACTCGAAGCATTTTCTTTGCCTTGCCTCGAGTTGGTTTCTTGATTTCAGGTTTTACAGGAAACCTGTTATCCTATTTTAAAATTTTAAAGATAGAATTGATAAACAAAGTTTTAACAAAGTTTAATACCAAAGTTAAAAATATAAATTCAAGTTCAGTTTTGAAACTTAATTTGGAAATAAATTTTCAAAAAATCAAATTGCTTAATAACTTAAAGGTTTAAGAAATTAAGTAGAATTAAAAGAATTTGAAAATTTAAAATAGAATTCAAAATTGTAAAGTAAGAAATTTAAACAAAGTTTAAATCAAATTGTAAACTTGAGTTTAAATCTATCTTTAAATTCTAGATTTTGAAATTAAATAAAGTTTTAAACTTTAAATGTTTACATAAGTTAAAAATTTTAAAGTAAATCTTTAAAAATGTTGAATTACAAAGGAATTTGATTTTAAACTCTTTTAAAATTCTTTCATAACAAAATATTACTTTAACATGTGAATTAAAAATGGATAATTTGATCATTTAATCAATTAATGACTTCGATTAATTAAATAAGTAATTAAAGGTTTAAATCACTAAATAAAGTAATAAATTTGAGAAGAATTTATTTATTAAAGGTAAATTAATGATTGAAAGTGAGTAAGAAATGATTTTAAGGATTAATCACTTATTGAAATTAATGTTGGATATTTTGATTTATTAAAGTTAATTAATTATGTAATTGGTTTAAAGATAAATTTAATTAATATGATTAATTAAGAATAATGAAATTAATTAAGGTGGTTGATAAATTAATTTATATCAAATGATTTGTAATTAATTAATCATAATTTGATAATTAATTCATAAGTAATCAATTTACTAGGAAATAAATTGAACTGATTAGGATTAAACGATTAATTAATCTTGTTTATAAATGATTATTAAATGCTCGACCTTACTTATAGATGATCGTATTATATGTGATGCCTTGAATTGATTGCCCTATCTGATTTGTGATATTTTGTTCTATGGATTGAGCTGTGTATAATTTATTCATTTATTTACATTTGTATATTATCTGTGAATCTGTTAATGGACGATACGCGTTATAGTTTATATCGCTTATCAACTATATTTCTGTGTTTCAATCTGTGATGATTGAATGATGTTGCACTATTGTGTTAAACCCCTGGACCACACCATACACACACAAATATGGATTTCACGAGGAAATCGATTAAGTCACAGATTTTTGAAAATAGTTTTGAATTTGAATTTTTAAATTCAAATGTTTTGGAAATGGATTGGGTTTAAAGTGAAAAGCTTTTGAAATGGAATTTCAAAGATGAAATTTATTTTGAATAACTTGATAAAGTTTGAAATTTAAATAATTTGATTTAAATTTAAATTCAAAATGTGAAACTGAATTCTACAATTTGAAACTAGGGATTATAGATGTTATACCAGTTATAAATGGGTTAAACCATTTTAAAATGTGTTAATTTGGGAATATGAATATAAATTAAGAACTTTAACTCGTACAAATATAATTGGATTTTTCTGAAACGAAAACTGTTTGTTTTCAAATAATGAAAGCTTTCACATAAGTAATGAACTTCCAATTTGTGTTAAAAAGATTTCTAGTTTAAAATGAAAATGATTTCCAAATTATAGAAACGGTTTGAAAGCTATAAGTTAAATCTTTGATTTAAGATTTTTAAACGAGTTAATCCAATTGAAATGGAAATTGTTTTGAATTCCGTAAATGGATCTTTGTGAAACTAGGTGAACTTTGAGAAATAAATCTTTGTTTAAAGTTTGGAAATGGTAATCCGTTTTCAACCATTTGGAAGAAAGTTTTGGGCAATAAGTTGTGACTTAATTGAAATCCCAATATTCATATGTTTTTGAAATATTGCGCTCACAATTTGGTTTAGCCGGGAGAGGACCTTTGTGTCGTATATCCCATTCCGAATATGTGATACGTCGTTATGGATAGCATTTGAAGACCGGTGGTGAAGACCGGATATTTTCGAAAACGAAAGGACAACTCGTCGATTGTCTTTGCATCGACTGGTCCCCGGTATAGAGACTCCATATGTGATGGGAAGTCCGAACGTGATTAGTGAATATCCGGATTGCAAGGGCTTCTTTGGAAGTGCCTTCGGTTCTGTTCGAACCTAGAACAGACTTGTATGGATTGTATGTCTGACATTACATTTTGAGATATAAAGCAGATTTCTTTCAAATACATTTCTGTTGGTGGCGGAGAATTTATTCTCTTAGCATTAACACCCTTCTCCGAGACATACGAGCTCAGAGTTTATGTAGTTGAAGGTTATCAGCGATATACTCCCAATTTGGTAATGTGGCATGCTGAGTGCTGCTGATCATTTGTTGATCAAAGCGTGTCGTTTGTAAAAAGCGTAGCTTTATGGACGAGACTTCGTCGGACCTCACACCCCGGAATGGTCGAAACAGGAAGGATGCGGTAAGGTTATTGGGGGTAGCGTCCTTTAGGGTATGTTCATTTCCTTCTGGAAAAGGGTGGTATCATGGTATGGAGCCCAGATACTTACTCATGTTGTAACACTTTATTTATTACTGTGTGATGTTGGTTATCGAGCGCTCGGATAAAGGTCCTAAAGGACCGGGGGATGGCATACTCGTGTCGGTAGGTACCCAGTTAGGGGTAACCCGGCCTTGTGTTGACAGAGATCCGGTTAGGTTCTCGGGACGTCCTTCCCGAGGCATTTCCATGTGGCAATGGGAAGTTCCTTGGCCTGACCATTTGTTGGAAATCCAAAGAAACAATACGAGCCTTGTACGGTATTAGTTGTAGAACCTGCCAACTAATATGGTAGCTATAGTAGGCATAATATAATGGTACCTATGCCGGCTAAGATTTATATTCTACTTTAGAAATGTTTTCTACACTATGCACTAATAATAATAATCAAACGATTTGATTTTACGTAGTAAGCATCTTTGACTAACATAAGAAGAAATCTCCTCCAAGTCTGCGTTTGCATTGTGTGTGTGGTGGGAGGTCTTATGGTAGTTACATTTTCAAAAAGCATTGCGAATTGATTTTAAAATATTTCTTTGTTTGTTTTTAAAACATAAACTGTTTTTGTTGCTCACACTAGTCCCACGACTGATCCGGAGTTTATTGTTTCTTTCCTAAACTCTGGATGCTCATTATTTTCTACACGAGCAGTCTAGAGTTGGGTTTTTCAGATAGTCAGGTTTAGTAGATTATCTGGAGCTAGTTCAGTCTTTGGATACGGACTGCACTTGCTTATCTTCGTGCATCGTGATGTTGGATCGAGCTGTTGTTGCTGGAGTTCTCTTTTGAAGACTATCTTAGAGTTATTTGTTCTGCTGCTAGTGTTATCTATTTTACTTTTCCGCTGCTATTTTATTGTATCATATCTCTGATGTATATTGATATATATTGGATCATCTGTTGTACCAGATATTGTATCAAAGTTGTATATCAATGTATTATTCTTTTCTTCCGCTGTGTTGTTTACGTAATGTAGGTTATAAGCTCCGACGAATCGGATTTGAACGGTCGAATCTACGGCATTCGAATACGATTTGAAGTATGGATGTTGATTTTCGAGCGCGAAAAATCCACGTCGTCACATTTGTTATCAGAGCTAAGGTTGAACTTTAGCTCAGGAGTGTAACACATTAAATAGCTCATTAGAGATAGGGTGAAGTATACCCTAGAATGAGTGTATCCCTAAGATATCCGTTCGTATGCCTCAGTAAATTCTCTTGCTATCCACTGATAGTGGGTATGAGTGTAAGAAGAGAACGAGATAAAGGATAGGGGAATACGACTATAAATGGTCAATACCCTGTAACAGTGGAAACAACTTTCTCTATCAATTTCCTTTGATTCGATTCCAAATTCTTTTGATTGCTTCGTGATAGCTCCAAGAAAGAAGTTTCGGTGTGATGGTGGCTCTACGAATCGTTGTAGGAAATTTTTACTTCGTATCTTCATCAATTTCTTATCAGTTTTTCGTTTTAAACTTTAATGAGTTTGAAATTTAGAATTGAAATTTTGAATAAATTGGAAATTTTAAATTGAGATAAATTGATTAGTAGAATATGAAGAATGAATTGAATTGTATCGATAAAATGATTTTGTTTAAAACCAAATTTGAAATTCTATTATAATTCCTTGTATCTATTGTTGATATTCTGATTTGGTAAGCCAAATGCAAAATTGATATCCAGTTCGATCTGAAAAGATATTTCTCTATCTTTCATCTATCTTCGTTATCTCTCTCTCGCGAATTTCAAGGACGAAATTCCTTTTAAGGGGGGAAGTCTGTAACGATCCCGAATTTTAATTTATTTTAAATTGATAATTTAATTTTGTTTTTGATTTAAAATTGTGAAATTAAATGATAAATTGATCTGATTTTTTCCAAATTCAAATAAATTATGTTATTTATTAAGAAAGAAATGGTTTCTTTTATAAATTATGTTTAATTTAATATTGAGTTATTTTTAAACAATATTAATATAGAGATATTTGAATTCAGTCTTATGAAATGGATTTTTAAAGTTGTGTAAATATAAAAAAAATTTGAAATAAATATTTAAGTTAAAAATAAAAGCAAACATGCAAAATATAAAGTAAAACATATTTGACAAATTCTAACAGCAAGTTAAAAATAAGACTACATCCATATTACAAAGCTCAAATACAAAGCTGCAGCCACCATGTTAAAGCAAAGGAAATAAATATACTCAAGTATATGAATAAAAAAAAGAGGGCAATTGTGTTTGGCAAAGTATAATATGTAGGCTGTAGCAATAAGGCAAGGCAAGACTAAAACAAAATAAAGTAGAGGCATAGGGTACTCAGGCATTTAATGCAAACCTCTTCACCATGCCTATTGTACAAGAAAAAAAAAAAAAAGACTATACTGTAAACTTCTTTTCTTATATACATCAGCCACCATAACATATCTATCAGCCTGCAAAGAAAAAAAAATCTTTGTTCCGCTTTGTATAAAATACTATCACCTGTACAAAGCATTATACTATTACCCTATTGTATTGTACAAACAATATAAAATACCCTGTACAAATAATATCACCTGTACAAAATCTTACGCTGTAGTCTTTTCGTTTCAATATTTATATCTTCCTAGTTCATTCGTGCATCACAACTAAGCAAACAAAAAATAATAGTAGTCAAAAACAAAAGCAATTTAGAGTCTTCAAACCTGGAAACATTTAGAAACTTGGAGATAAAGATCAACTCAATATACAAGCAACTAAATCAAATATCAAGCAATGATTCAAAGTTTTCAGAATAAAAACAAAAAGCACTATCTCTGTTCTTCTTCTCAGACCAAGGTGAGTAAACCTTCATTCAAAACCGTAGAATCTGTTTATATCTGAATTGTTTATGATTCATATCTGAAGTTCGTTATGAAATATGCTTGAGTAGATGTTACGAAAAATGCATGTTTGTTCATATATCAATATATATAAGCATGTGCATGTTCATATGCATATATCTCTGTTTAGTTACAGGGTATAAAACAATAAGGAAAATTCAATTTCTTCTTTTCTACTCAATATTAGGCTTGGGTTTCAAAACAAATTAGTCATGTTTAAGAATGAGTTATAACCTAAAAATGGTTTCATGAAGTACAAATGCATATATAATGAAAAACCAAGTTTTTACAGTGAAAACTTTGAAGCCTGAAATTTTCGAACCTCATGAAATATTGGTTCAGGTATATAACTTGAATCCCCATAGAAAAATAGGATTTTTAAGCCTTGATTGATGATTTTTAGTTGCGTGGTTTAAGAGCAGTTTAAAGATGGTCGGAATTGGTATTTTGACCAATTGTCGACGATATGATGGACTGGGGGAGACGAGGCTTCGCGTGGAGGTGGAGGTGTGATTAGGGGTCAAGGAAAAAATAGTGCAATGGTCGGTAGATGGACGTGGTGGCAGCAACATGCATTTGATTTCTTTTAACCTAGTTTTGACCTGGATGTGTAATCGGTCTCGTTCATCACCTACGTTGGATCGAGCACGACGTGGCTCTAGCAGATGGTGGAAGAGGTGTGGGCGCGTGAGTGGCCGGAGTTTCACGAAGACCGGTGGTCGAGGCGTCGCACACGAGACGATTGACAGGTTTCGAATGGTGTTTCCTGTCATTGTTCCAGGTTTTTGAATTCGCGCTCGATTTTGATTTCCGAGTGTTGGACTTGAATCAACGATCGTGGTGGGTTGTTGGATAGATTTCTGATGTGTAGCGATCGTCGTCGATGATCAATGGTGGCCGGAGTCACCGTGCATATATGCACGGTGAAGTGCTTTTTTTGGTGATGTAGGTTGGCCTGAGTTTTGCTCTCGAGTAGATCACTGAGTTGCTCGAAGTCATTAGGTAGATTTCTCGGGGAGTTGAAGCATTGAACTCGAAGTTGTATTCGAGATTTTGGAAGTTAGACTCGAAGCATTTTCTTTGTCTTGCCTCGGGTTGGTTTCTTGATTTCAGGTTTTACAGGAAACCTGTTATCCTGTTTTAAAATTTTAAAGATAGAATTGATAAACAAAGTTTTAACAAAGTTTAATACCAAAGTTAAAAATATAAATTCAAGTTCAGTTTTGAAACTTAATTTGGAAATAAATTTAAAAAAAATCAAATTGCTTTAATAACTTAAAGGTTTAAGAAATTAAGTAGAATTAAAAGAATTTGAAAATTTAAAATAGAATTCAAAATTGTAAAGTAAGAAATTTAAACAAAGTTTAAATTAAATTGTAAACTTGAGTTTAAATCTATCTTTAAATTCCAGATTTTGAAATTAAATAAAGTTTTAAACTTTAAATGTTTACATAAGTTAAAAATTTTAAAGTAAATCTTTAAAAATGTTGAATTAAAAAGGAATTTGATTTTAAACTCTTTTAAAATTCTTTCATAACAAAATATTACTTTAACATGTGAATTAAAAATGGATAATTTAATCATTTAATCAATTAATGACTTAGATTAATCAAATAAGTAATTAAAGGTTTAAATCATTAAATAAAGTAATTAATTTGAGAAGAATTTATTTATTAAAGGTAAATTAATGATTGAAAGTGAGTAAGAAATGATTTTAAGGATTAATCACTTATTGAAATTAATGTTGGATATTTTGATTTATTAAAGTTAATTAATTATGTAATTGGTTTAAAGATAAATTTAATTAATATGATTGATTACGAATAATGAAATTAATTAAGATGGTTTATAAATTAATTTATATCAAATGATTTGTAATTAATTAATCAGAATTTGATAATTAATTCATAAGTAATCAATTTACTAGGAAATAAATTGAATTGATTAGGATTAAAAGATTAATTAATCTTGCTTATAAATGATTATTAAATGCTCGATCTTACTTATAGATGATCGTATTATATGTGATGCCTTGAATTGATTGTTATATCTGATTTGTGATATTTTGTTCTATGGATTGAGCTGTGTATAATTTATTCATTTATTTACATTTGTATATTATCTGTGAATCTGTGAATGGACGATAAGTGTCATAGTTTATATCGCTTATCAACTATATTTCTGTGTTTTAATCTGTGATGATTGAATGATGTTGCACTATTGTGTTAAACCCCTGGACCACACCATACACACACAAATATGGATTTCACGAGGAAATCGATTAAGTCACAGATTTTTGAAAATAGTTTTGAATTTGAATTTTTAAATTCAAATGTTTTGGAAATGGATTTGGTTTAAAGTGAAAAGCTTTTGAAATGGAATTTCAAAGATTAAATTTATTTTAAATAACTTGATAAGGTTTGAAACTTAAATAATTTGATTCAAATTTAAATTCAAAATGTGAAACTGAATTCTATAATTTGAAACTAGGGATTAAAGATGTCATACCAGTTATATATGGGTTAAACCATTTTAAAATGTATTAATTTGGGAATATGAATATAAATTAAGAACTTTAACTCGTACAAATATAGTTGGATTTTTCTGAAACGAAAACTGTTATTTTTCAAATAATGAAAGCTTTCACATAAGTAATGAACTTCCAATTTGTGTTAAAAAGATTTCTAGTTTAAAATGAAAATGATTTCCAAATTATAGAAACGGTTTTGAAAGCTATAAGTTAAATCTTTGATTTAAGATTTTTAAACGAGTTAATCCAATTGAAATGGAAATTGTTTTGAATTCCGTAAATGGATCTTTGTGAAACTAGGTGAACTTTGAGAAATAAATCTTTGTTTAAAGTTTGAAAATGGTAATTCGTTTTCAACCATTTGGAAAAAAGTTTTGGGTAATAAGTTGTGACTTAATTGAAATCCCAATATTCATATGTTTTTGAAATATTGCGCTCACAATTCGGTTTAGCCGGGAGAGGACCTTTGTGTCATATATCCCATTCCGAATATGTGATACGTCGTTATGGATAGCATTTGAAGACCGGTGGTGAAGACGGATATTTTCGAAAACGAAAGGACAACTCGTCTAATGTCTTTGCATCGACTGGTCCCCGGTATAGAGACTCCATATGTGATGGGAAGTCCGAACATGATTAATGAATATCCGGATTGCAAGGGCTTCTTTGGAAGTGCCTTCGGTTCTGTTCGAATCCAGAACAGACTTGTATGGATTGTATGTCTGACATTACATTTTGAGATATAAAGAAGATTTCTTTCAAATACATTTCTGTTGGTGGCGGAGAATTTATTCTCTTAGCATTAACACCCTTCTCCGAGACATACGAGCTCAGAGGTTATGTAATTGAAGGTTATCAGCGATATACTCCCAATTTGGTAATGTGGCATGCTGAGTGCTGCTGATCATTTGTTGATCAAAGCGTGACGTTTGTGAAAAGCGTAGCTTTGTGGACGAGACTTCGTCGAACCTCACACCCTGGAATGGTCGAAACAGGAAAGATGCGACAAGGTTATTGGGGGTAGCGCCCCTTAGGGTATGTTCATTTCCTTCTGGAAAAGGGTGGTATCAAGGTATGGAGCCCAGATACTTACTCATGTTGAAACACTTTATTTATTACTGTGTGATGTTGGTTATCGAGCGCTCGGATAAAGGTCCTAAAGGACCGGAGGATGGCATACTCGTGTCGGTAGGTACCCAGTTAGGGGTAACCCGGCCTTGTGTTGGCAGAGATCCAGTTAGGTTCTCGGGACGTCCTTCCAGAGGCGTTTCCATGTGGCAATGGGAAGTTCCTTGGCCTGACCATTTGTTGGAAATCCAAAGAAACAATACGAGCCTTGTACGGTATTAGTTGTAGAACCTGCCAACTAATATGGTAGCTATAGTAGGCATAATATAATGGTACCTATGCCTGCTAAGATTTATATTCTACTTTAGAAATGTTTTCTACACTATGCACTAATAATAATAATCAAACGATTTGATTTTACGTAGTAAGCATCTTTGACTAACATAAGAAGAAATCTCCTCCAAGCCTGCGTTTGCATTGTGTGTGTGGTGGGAGGTCTTATGGCAGTTACATTTTCAAAAAGCATTGCGAATTGATTTTAATATATTTCTTTGTTTGTTTTTAAAAGATAAACCGTTTTTGTTGCTCACACCAGTCCCACGACTGATCCGGAGTTTATTGTTTCTTTCCTAAACTCTGGGTGCTCATTATTTTCTACACGAGCAGTCTAGAGTTGGGTTTTTCAGATAGTCAGGTTTAGTAGATTATCAAGAGCTAGTTCAGTCTTTGGATACGGACTGCACTTGCTTATATTTGTGCATCGTGATGTTGGATCGAGCTACCGTTGCTGGAGTTCTCTTTTGAAAACTATCTTAGAGTTATTTGTTCCGTTGCTAGTGTTATCTATTTTACTTTTCCGCTGCTATTTTATTGTATCATATCTCTGATGTATATTGATATATATTGGATCATCTGTTGTACCAGATATTGTATCAAAGCCGTATATCAATGTATTATTCTTTTCTTCCGCTGTGTTGTGTACTTAATGTTGTTATAAGCTCCGACGAATTGGATTTGAACGGTCGAATCTACGGCATTCGAATACGATTTGAAGTATGGATGTCGATTTTCGAGCGCGAAAAATCCGCGTCGTCACATGTTTACTCATAGTGTTATGTTGAACAGAGAAAAGCTTTGAAGCTTGGAAACTGATTTTGAACTTTGAAACTGCAAGCTTGAATTTGAAACTGCAATTTGATCTTGATCTTATTTTGATTAAGTTGAGTTGAATCTGATTCTAGCTTGCTTCAGATTGAAAACTTGGTGAAGTTGTTTTAATTTTTCTCCTTTATTTTGATTCTGGTTTTTGGTTTTTTTTCTTTTGTTTTTAAAAATGAAAGATGAAAGAAAGAAAGGAGATATATATATATATAAGTATAAACTGTAAACAGCCTTGCTCTCTAAATAATTTCATTTTATTAATATTTTTATTAAAGAAAACCAATAAACTAGACACTTGTGACTTTCCAAGACATCCTAGCTTACAAATGTCAAATGTGTTCATTATATATTTTCTTATGTTTATATATTATGCTTTATATTTTTATTTATACATTTCTTTTTTACTTATATTTATATAACTTCAAAGAAAATGATATAAAAACTTAATTATACATTAATTAAGAACCATATACATACACACACACACACACTAGTGTTTTAAAACGTAGAGTTTTAAATCTAATTTATTTTTAAGATATATATTTTGGATTTCAAATCATAATTTCCTATTCACAACTTATATATATATATATATATATATTAGAAATTGGAAAGCACATTTTATTTGTTTTGAAAAGAATGGGTTTTTGCAATTTTAAATAATTATAATACAAAATTATCAAATGAATTATCAAATTAATGTATATAATATTCTCACTTAACCTTCTGCTCTGATAATAAAATGTAACGCCTCGAAATTTTCGACCCCAAAAATTCGACACTAATACATTCACTGTAGAAGTGCCAAGCAATCGAACATTAGAATTTCTAAATTATTAGGGTAAAGAAGAAAAAGAGGTAAAGGAAGAAACAGAAAACAAAAGCACAGAATCTCACAATCGCAGCAGATCAAATATATATACAAATAACAGCGTTTACACAAGAGAAAGCTGTAAATGTCAATTTATATACAATATATCAGAGTACAACCATTCATAAGAAACTGGATAGTTGTAGCAACTTTTCCCTGAATACAATCAATACAAATTCTAATACACAGCGGAATGAATACGTCTCTGCCATCTAGCTCGCCTCCTGAGCTCCAGACGTCCTAACCTAAAAATTTGTAATACTCGGTCTGACTCGAGCATTACAATAAAGTAACACCCGAGTCAGGCTGGAAACCAGCGTGAGTAAACCCATTTAATGTGAAATACTTAGGTTACAAACTTCTTTGAAAAGCCAGGGTAACTCGTTCATCACTACGAGTTTTATCTTGCTAAAGCCAAACACTTGTTTCGCAAAATAGTATCTAAGTATCGTTATTTTGTTAAATGGCCAAGTTCACTTAATTTATTACATTCCAGCCTATTTGATTGTATAATCAAATCTATAAAAAAAATAGATTACTAATCGAAGTAATTCTGGATATCGTTGATACCCAACTCCGATCTCTTAGAATCAATGCCATCTTTTAAGCCAAGTTATTTAAGGAAAATAATTCAATTTAAACTCAAGTTATCATATTCACACTGTAATTCATCACAGATATCTAACTAAATAAATGATTCACATTTATTAACAGATCAACCCTAGCATTTCACACCACAGAATATCACAAATTAATAGACTAGAGATATTAATCAATCCAAGCATTTAATACAACTTAATCATCCATAAGCAAGATAAATCAATCACATAATTTATAATTAATCTAATTTAACAAAAAATAAATTAATTACTTATAACCCTTCTTAATTATTATTAATACAAGCCATTTATTTTATTTTAATTAATTATTGGTATTATTAATTATCCTTTATAATTACTTAAGACCTTGATTAATTAAAAGTATAAACCATTTATCTTAATCATGTACTCAATTATCATTTAAATTTCATTTAATTTAAATGTTTGGAATTAATTTACTATTAACATACAAAATCACTTAAGATCTTTTGATTAACTATAAGCTCGGAACCATTACTTTCTTTCATCAGCTACTTAATTATACTATATTATTTCATTTAATAAACTTAGGAATAAAATAAAATAATGGACATATAATAAAATATTCTAAACTTAATTAATTTAAAATAATTTGTTATATAACCTTTAACTAACCCAATACTTAAATAAAACATTTATTACTTAAAAGAATTAGTTAAGAAAATTGTTTTCAAAAACTTTTTTTAATTTAAAACCCTGGTTAAATCAATTCCCCGTTTCTAAAAACACTCGGGCCCAAGCCCAAAAATCCCGATCCAACTCTCGAGCCAAACTCCATCTTTCCCAACACCCTTCCTTCTTCTTTCTTTTTCCTCTGAACCTGCTAAAGTACTCTAGTACAAACCCGAGCTAACCTAATCAAATTCCCTCAATGTTCCCGTCTCTCTCTCGTACCTAATCCTAAATTATCTACAGAACCAAGAACCCGGACAAAACAGAACCACGTGCACATACACACGTGATCGAAGCGTCTCCGACCATCGCCGCAGCCACCAGCAAATCGACTTCGACATGCACAATCGCCTCCAGTACCCAAAAAATCGATATCACCATCCAAATCGAATTAGCTACACGAAACCTACTGGAACGAAACTGGTCACCCAAAATCCTCCTCATCCCACTGCCTCAGATCATCTGAAACCATGTGCTCGTGCCTGGAGCTACGCTAGTCCGTCATCATCCTTTTCCCCCACCTCCAAACCACTCCGATGCCGCCTCGATGTCGCAAACGCCAAGAGTTCGTCCTCATCTAGATCCTAACCTAAAACTTTACTAAGCCTTCGCCATGCCACCACGACGATCAGAAAAATGTAGCTCCATTTTCCCCCATCACCCATCACTTCGTCCTCCTCAAGTCAGAACCCCGAAGTTAAAAATCCACGCAATCACCAGAATTCGATGAAATACCCAATTTAGATCAACTTGCAATATCTCCACAATTTCTAAGTTAAAAATCTTGTTATTATCATTAAAAATCATGGTTTCCAAAATCAAAACTGATGATATAAACAAAACCCTAGATTTAAACAATTAATTTTCTGACTTAATTTGATTTTGACTGTAAATCTCTCTTTCCTGTTAAACTACTTGCTAATTACACATAAAAATATTTTTAAAAATAGAAATTGGCTAACACAAACATATTTCTCTTAAACATCATAACCTAAAAGAGATTAGGGGAAGAGAATTGAATTTTTGAACTCATTTTATTCTATGGAATCAAAACAGAGACATGCTTAACCGTATACATACATGCACACAGCAATATACATGTGAAGCCTATTAATACATCCATGCAACCATTTTTACAAAACTACTTCAAGAATTTATCACATGCATCAGGATATAAACAGATTTACCTTTTTTTAAAAGAGATGTTTACTCACAGTGTTATGTTGAACAGGGAAAAGCTTTGAAGCCTGGAAACTGATTTTGAACTTTGAAACTGCAAGCTTGTATTTGAAACTGCAATTTGATCTTGATCTTACTTGATTAAGTTGAGTTGAATTTGATTCTGGCTTGCTTCAGATTGAAAACTTGGTGAAGTTTTTTTTAATTTTTCTCCTTTATTTCAATTCTGGTTTTTGGCTTTTCTTTAGTTTTAAAAAAATGAAAGATGAAAGAAAGAAAGGATATATATATATATATAAGAGTATAAACTATAAACAGTCTTGCTCTCTAAATCATTTCATTTTATTAATATATATTTTTTGAAGAAAACCAATAAACTAGACACTTGTGAATTTGCATGACATCCTAGCTTACAAATGTCAAATGTATGCATTTTATATTTTCTTATGTTTATATATTATGCTTTATATTTTTATTTATACATTTCCTGTTTTTTACTTATATTTATATAACTTCAAAGAAAATGATATAAAACCTAATTATACATTAATTAATAACCATGTACATATATATATATATACACACACACTAGTGTTTTAAAATGTAGAGTTTTAAATCTAATTTATTTTTAAGATATATATTTTCAATTTCAAATCATAGTTTCCTATTCACAGCTTAAATATATATAAATAATAGAAATTGGAAAGCACATTTTATTTGTTTTGAAAAGAATAGGTTTTTGCAATTTTAAATAATTATAATAGAAAATTATCAAATTAATATTTGCCAAAAATCCCGGGTTGTCACAGCCATGTCCCAATTTAGTTGCATTACCACTCATCTTATATCATATCATACCATTCCATTTTTGTTTATCATATGCATATACACTTCTGATTGTGGTTTGCATGTATTGTATGATGGATGCTAGATGAATTTAACTATGTTACTTTTATACGTTTGTATGTTATAAATGGAGTTTTGTCATCCACCTTGAGGAATTTTAGAGATGAAATTATTTTAAACTAGAGAATGGAACACCCCGTAATTTTACGTTGTTGAATTAAGAGGGTAAAACTGTAATTTTATATAAATGAAAAATAGAAAATTTAATTAGAGCTAGTATTAGGCTTCGAGACCTATTACATTACATCTAGAACATTGTTTACAGTCAGAATATATATGTAACATGGAAAATTTGGTCGAGCGGGAAAGAAATTAGAAAAAGTCAAACCTAAAGGCATTTTCTAATTTATTAATCTCCAAGTTTTAGCCCAATATTTGAGTTATGTCAGCCTATAAGTGGAACTGAAAACCTTTTTTCTAATCACATTTTAATCTAAACATCTTATCTCTTATCCCCAACTTCTTCTTCATTTACCTCTAAACAAAATCCACAAAATCAAATCCAAATTAAACAAAGTTATGTATGAAACCGATCATCGGGAATAGAGCTATGTAAATAAATTAAAGCTATCGAAAGATTTGGAAATTTAAGGCAAGGAATTTATAGATAGTGCAAAAGAAGGAGGATTCATCTCGGATGGGATAAAATGCAAGGCTAGTTAGTGAGTGGGATTTGTCATATTTCTACATATATTGATAAGACGTAGTAATTCACCCCTTACGATCTTAAACTAAAATTATAAATGATGTAACTAATAATTAAAAAATATTTTTTTTAATATATACACCTTGTTCGGATGTATTATGTCATGGCTAGGTGGTTGAAAAGGTAAATTATTATTGATTGTAGTTAGCGGAAGTTAATCACTCCTTGATTAAAAGTGCAAAGTACAAAATTGTTCCAAACTAGACATATTATATAACAAAATTTTAATTCTCCATGACTTGAGCCCCTTGGTTGTGTTTGTTCATTGATTGAGTTATGGGTTGACCAAATAATGCATCAGATGTTCGAGTAACGTGGATCATCGATTTCAATCCAACGGTAAATCGATGATGATACGACGATTGGGAGACATGGATTTGAAGAGGTGGTCTGCAATCATACTAGATCATACGGTGGTAGTCAGAAATCACTAGAAAACAATTAAAACGAGGGATTGTGTATAGGAAGCTGAAGATTCTCTGATGGTGGTCGAACTGTAGCGCGCGGCGTGATAGGCGCAGTGGTGGTGTTGGATGGAGGTCTAAGTGCTCGTATGCGGTGCGGTGGCAGTTGCAATCTATAGTTGAAAAGGTTGAGTTTGGGATGAAAACTATAACGAACGAATAATCATAGCAGTAATAATTAATTCAATAAAATTGAGTAATTACCACAATGCCCCTATAATTCAAATGCTTATAACTCTCGCATACAAACTATGTTTCACGTGCGGTTCACAGTATCAGGATCGCGGCAAGACGTGGAACGCTTTGATATGTTGTCTGCTATGTTTTAAGTAGTTTAGAAAGATGTCTAATTTTAGTAGACTTTGGGGTTTCCACTAGAACGTTTCAGTACACGTATGGGAAAATTAGTCCTTGATTGTACTAGCAATCTTGGGCTATGACTCCACTATGATGTTTCGGTAAACGTATGAGGAAATTAGTCTTCAGTTGTGCTAGTGACGTTTAACAATGATGAGTTAGGGATTGATCTACTAGCTTCATAAACGATAGGTGATTACGAGTTTTGGGCTTGATCCCTATAGTGTCATGGATCCTTAAGCGAATATCTGGCACAGACATGACCGTAATAGTCATATACATTTGCAACATTCGAGCTGGGACTTTAGGCTCGATCGGTTACATACTTTTTGACATTCGAGCTGGGACTTTGGGCTTGTTTGTTTGCATATGCTTTCCGCATACAAGGTATATTCAGTCGACTGAATTAGTAGTGATATGTTTATATATAATATGGACCGGTCGACTGAACAAACCTGGTCAGTAAACCGAGTCTGTGTATAGGACTTGTGCACCTTTTGAATTCAGTCGACTGATCAAGATCTTTCATTCAACTAAATCCTTTAACAGTCCAATATTATGAAAAGAAACTTTTCATTATCAAAGGCTATCTCCTTTCTCAAGTGTTGCATCCGTTAGTTTTTCACATAGAACTCTTACCATAGAATGTAATTCTTGATAAACTATAAATGCACTCAAGTTTCAATGATCAAATAATCCAATTCTATCTAAGTGCATAGCATTCTTAATTCTATTGCTTACAAAACATTATACAACCATTGCTTGCAATTTCACTTCCATATTCATTAAGAAATTCTAAACTTCCTATTCTTTATACACACATAATTATACACATCATTCTTGAGGAAAAGATTATAGGAAGGGTATACTACAAGTGACAAAACCGTGTCATTCAGAACACACAAAGTCAAGTTAATCCAGTTTGTAAGAAAGTCCTATTAGGTTGCTCAAGTGGTCAAGTCCTGTTCGATTGCTCAAGCAGTGTAATACCTTTTCCTCCGGGTTAAGTGAGGGTTGCCAGCTTTAATTCCAGAAGGAGTCTGGGACTGGATGAAGAACGGGAATTCAAACCGGTATAAAAATTCCTAGTGTCATTTTACTTTACTCCTATTATTTTCCGCACTAGTTATTTATTATATTCCATATTACTTGCTCCTATAGCATAATCACTTTTATTTGGTATCAGAGCAAGGTCATCATTTAACCGTAACATAGTTATCTGATTTTTTTAAGAAGGAAAACAACACCAGCACTGCTACTAACACTATCATTCTTGAAGGTCAATCTACTGCACGACCACCTCTATTTAATGGAATGAACTATGACTATTGGGCTACTAGAATGAGAATTTATATACAAGTAGTCATTAAACTTGGAACATTATGCAATCTGAATATACTATACCTACCACTAAATATTCTACATGGTCTAACATACAAAAATTGGATGTTGCTGCAAATACTAAAGCTATGAATATGTTGTATTGTGCATTAGACAAATGAGTTTAATAGAATAAGCATGGGTAAAAATGCTCATGACATTTGGCGTACACTTAATCATGAAGGAACTAACAAAGTAAAACAGAGTAAAATTTCTATGCTTCAAAATCAGTTCCAGAATTTTAAAATGAAGCAAGATGAGACTATAAATGAAATGTACTCTAGTTTTCAAGATATATATCATTCTTTGATAGCATTAGGAGAAAGTTATACATATTTTGATATTGTTTCAAAAACCCTCAACTCTTTAATGGATGAGTAGGAATGAAAATTATTAGCAATCGAAGAAGCTAATGACATTTCAACCACAAAACCAAAAGAGTTGATAGGAAATCTAATGCCTTATGAAGTTAATCACCAAGCGGAACTAGTACATGCTCAAGATAAGAAGAATATAACATTCTAGGTAGAAAAAGATGAATCAGATTCAAATGAAGAAGATATGATGTTCATTGTCAAAAATTTCAATTTTTTTTGAAATTTAGAAAGAGCAACAAATTTAGAAATAACAAGAACAGCTCCAGCAATAATAACAACACCAACAAAGCATCATCGTCTGCTTTGGAATGTTATGAATGTCACAAGAAAGGCCACATCAAGAAAGACTATCCTGAGAAAAAGAAAGACAAACATAAGCACAAGAAAGACAGATTCAAGAAAAAAATTTCTTTATCACTTGAGTTGATTCAGAATCATCTCCATCATCAGATAGTGACTCAGATTGTGATGCAGAACAAGCAAACGTATGTTTTATAGCCACAAAAGATGAGGCGAGTGATCTAACTTTTGGTGATCTATTGGAAATAAACTCAGAATGACTTGATAAGTTAAAAGACATCAAAATAAAATATAAAGAATCTCTTGAAAAACTGAATAGAACTGAAATCGAAGTAGATATGCTAAGAGATGAGAAACAATTCTTAGAAGAAGAACATAAAGTTACTCAAGAACCTTGTTCTAATATGACATCTTAACCCTCTATGTTAATTCAAGAGATAGTAACTCGAAAAAAAAGAACGATGCTCTACTAATTGAAAATCATGATCTCAAAGCTATAGTCAAGATTTTAGAATTAAATAACTCTAGCCTTAAAACAAAGTTAGATAATATTACTAAAAATGTCTCTAATTTTAATAAAGTCAGGGAAAATCTTTCCAAAATTATAGAGCATTCTCAGACTGCTTCAAATAAAAGAGAACTAGGATATAATCAATCATCTAAAGTTAATCCAAAGAAGAAAAAAAATTCATATAAAAGGAATAATAATAAACTTAAAAAAACTAGTTCAAAAGTTTTAGGTTTTTCTAAATCAAGTAAAATTTGGGTTCCTAAAACAAATAATTCTTTGATTAGAGACAAGTATATAAAATCTTTTCTAAAAAGTGTTCATAAAAGCAAAGATTTTATTTTCAAAAGGAATTCTGAACCCTCTTGGGTTTGGCTTCCTAAGACCTAACTCTTAGGACCCAAATAAATGGTGGGTACCAATGTTAATTTTGTATTTTGCAGGTACCACCTAATAAGAGAGGAAAATCGATATTGGATAGTGGTTTATCGTTGATATTGTTATAAGCTATATTATCTGCTTTGAGAACTCTCCCTTTTGTCGATGATAAAGGGGAAGAAAAGATTAATTATTTACATGAATATATAGCATAGATTCAGGGAAGAAAACTATATCACAATTGCAGGAATATATTCAGAGGGAGAGATAAGTCAACAAAGCTTGTCGAAGATTCATCCGTAGCAAATGGAGTTGTCATCATCAAAAAGGAGGAGAATGTTAGAGCGTGGGTTTTGATTGCTGACATGAAACAACAATTCACGAATCTACGACTACGACAACATCCGAAATCAACGACTCAAAATATGGTTCGTATAGTTATATATTTTAACAAGAGTCATTAAATGTGTATATAGAGTCTAGTTTAGTGACTTGTTAAAATCTTTCATCAAGAATCATCATTCACATTCAAATAAACTTGCATGCATATTTTAATCGAATACACACACATTTTCTTTAATGTACTGAACTGCACTATTTAATCGACTGACCAGGTATATTCAGTCGACTGAATCAATAGTTATATTTTTATATATAGCATGGACCATTTGACTAAACATACCTGGTCAGTCAATTGAGCCTGTGTATATGACTTATGCTCTTTTTGAATTCAGTCGACTGACAAAGCATTTTTAGTCAATTGAATCCTGTAACAGTCCAATATTATGAAAAGACACTTCTCACTATCAAAGGATATCTCCTTTCTGAAGTGTTGCATCCGTTAGCTTTTCACAGAGAACTCTTGCTAAAGGATTTAACTCTTGATACGCTATAAATGCACGTAAGTTTAGCAAGAGTCAATAAGTGTATATATAGAGTCTATTTAGTTCTTTTTTAAAATCTTTCCTCAAGGTTCTTCACTAAAAAATTCAATAAAACTTGCATTCATTTTTTAATCAACTTCAAATGCAGACACATATATTTACTTACACTAAAAAGCAGTACTCAATCAACTGACCAAGTGTTTCCGATCGATTGAGTCAGTATACATAGTTAAATTAATAATACGGACCACTCGACTTAACACACCTGTTCAGTCGACTGAGTCTGTGCATGAATTTTGTGCACCTTTTGAATTCAGTCGACTGACCAAGCATGTTTAGTTGACTGAGTTCTGTAACAGTCAAAAATATGAAAAGTCACTTCTTTGGATCCATGGGTTATCTTCTTTCTGAAGAGAAGCATCCTTTAGCTATTGATAGGTATCTATTACCAAAAGTTATAACACTTCATACACTATAAAAACACTCAAAAATCATTGATCAAATCACCTAATTCTCTCATCTCTCTTGATTTAACGTGCGTAGCATTCCTTATTCTATTGCTTACAAAACTTTATACAATCATCGCTTACAATTTCACTTCCATATTCATTAAGCAATTCTAATCTTCCTATTCTTCACACACACAATTATACACATCATTCTTGAGGAAAATATTATAAGAAGGGTACACCACAATTGACAATTTATTCAGAACACACAAAGTCAAGTTAATCCAGTTTGTAAGATAGGCATATTCAGTTGCTCAAGCGGTCAAGTCATGTTCTGTTCCTCAGGCGGTCAAGTCCTGTTCGGTTGCTCAGGCAGTGTAATATCTATTTCTCTGGGTTAAATGAGGGTTTCTAACTTTAATTCCAGAAGGACTTTGGGATTGGACGTTGAACGGGAGTTCGAACCAGTATAAAAATTCCTGGTGTCATTTTACTTTACTACTATTGTTTTCCGCACTAGTTATTTATTATATTCCATATTACTCGATCATATAGCACAATCGCTTTACGGTCATGTGCGTACGTTACAATGTGCGAGCTGGGAATTTAAGCTCGGTTATGTGCATATTTTTGTGGCGATGGCGAGTTGGTACTTTGGGCTCAATTCAACATATGATTAGACCTTGTAGAGATTTTGTGTGACCTAAGCATATGTTATCACTATAGTTTTATGACGACGGCCCTACACCTCTAACACCTAATATACATATATAGTGTGCTATTACAGTGCCTGGCTGATGTAAGATGATATCCAAGGGTGAATAGAAGAGAACCAATTACAAAATCTATTAAATATCTCACAACGCTTTGAATAAAATATAACAATAACATCACAAATATAAAATAGGCGAGATAGAAATAATTTAATGAGCCACAGTATTAGGGTACATAGGTTCACAAAGTTATACTAGATAATAATAGAGTTTGTACAAGTGATAATAAACTCAAACTATCTCTAAATATAGTAACTGACACTATCTAGAATTCATAGTATCGTACAACTGAATAAGCATAAGTAAGTCTATATATAGTATGAGAAAGCTCCGTCCTACTCGTCCTCTACACTGCCATTGCATGCCATATAGACCTTATATCTAGTCTAGTCATCTAAGAGTACCCAAGATAATAAAAGGAAAAGCATAAAACCTCGAGCTAAATAATAGTCTGGTGTGAGTGATAAGAAATGTCGAAGTAATATACAAGTCGATATAGTAAGGAACAAGGATATACGAACCATACCAGACATGTCCCTACAACCAAAGAGTTAGCACATAACATCGATAATACACTACTTTGTAAACATCATAAAGGTGTACTATATCCAAAGTACAACATCGGGTGTTGTGGTATCCACATCTATAATACTTACATTATACGACATCCCTTGATTGACAATCTACTAGAAGAGAAACCAAAGAAAACATAGCATCCATCAAACAATCTTCAATATCACTCAATACAACCTGGTTATATTATAACTCGTATAACCATTTCTCTGCTAGGGATTAATGGAAAAACCCCAGTTTTCAGTGTACTCGCCCATAGTCCAATGCGACGCTAGATCCATTACATCAATCAAGAGTATAGGATCCATTCACCAATCAAGGGTAACCATTACATGTACCAATGTCCTCACAATACCCTTGCTTACAAGTACAAAATAAAATACTCCAAGTATCAACGATCCCTTAGCACATGCATCCAAGCCCTTTGCTCCATCTAGTTTCCATTCATCCTCAAGGAACCTTTCCACACTCCTTTCTATCCATGATAGAGCCATTCAACATTCTATCCATTGGCCAACCTTTCTAGAACTAACCCCTCTGGATAATCATCCATGCGAATTCATTCAATATTGAGCCAACGTCATAGAAACATAGCTCCATCACCATCGAATCACCATCAAAGTTCCAATACCATCATCCTACATTATGCTACCATATCATAATTGAATGTCAAATGAACAAACACCTTAAGCACGACCGGTAGGAACCCTAAAGCATTCTT
Source organism: Allium cepa (assembly GCA_030765085.1). Classification (NCBI taxonomy): domain Eukaryota; kingdom Viridiplantae; phylum Streptophyta; class Magnoliopsida; order Asparagales; family Amaryllidaceae; genus Allium; species Allium cepa. The sequence continues at coordinate 204,189,533 of CM060942.1, forward strand.
TGGAAATTTGGCCAAGACTAATCTACTCAATTCATGTCAGTACCGGTCAAAAGTGTGTACATGTATGAATTCGTTATCCAATACTTAGCCAAATTTGGATAAGTCTTCCATGCTAACCTCTTGCTATCTTTCACTAGCCTAAAGCACCCTTTCATCCTATTTCAAACCCAAAGTTCCCTGGTCCACTCCGATAGCACAAAAACTGGTTGGTACCGATCAAAAGAGTTCGGTACTGACTTCTATAGTAAAAAAAATTTTGGTATTTATCTACTGAAGTCCCTTCCTACCCTCGAATTGAAGTCCCCCGAAAGTTTTGTTGGCTTTGACCTAAAGAAACTTTTAATCAACTTGAACTGAAGCATCCTTAACCGATCATTTTTGATGTTAATACCAAGATAAAGTTGACCACCCAAACCAACTCTAATTCGCCTGCGAACTGAAATACAAGCTCCATTCCTCCTCCAGGTTTCATCCCATTTTGAGCAATTTTGGCTTTGTTTTGCCCAAATCGATGACTGGTTCCTATCTATCCTAAAAGCACTAGCAAATCGTATTAAAGAAAAATGTACAAAAGCATCCATCATCCATATATGTTCACTAAACATAAGTAATCAACCCAATCATGATAGGTATACAAGATTTAGCCAAGGTATAGTTTTGCACAAAAATGACACTATGATCCACAAGGGTTGTAAAATAATTTAAAATCCATTTTAATGTTTTTAAATTAGCCCGTAAACATTTCAACGTTTAAATTAAAGTTCAAAATCATTTTAGCATAAAATTTCATTTTAAAAACATTAGCTTAATATATGAACAAGCATAAGATGTTTAGAGATAAATAATTACCCACTTAATACAAAAATTACCAACTATAATCCCTAGATCAAAAGTTAATAGCAAAGAACATGTTATTGATATAATTTCAACATCATGAGCAGAAAGGAAAGCATCAAAGGATTATAAGACCACACCTCATCAATATGGGAGTATAAACGACGTCGTATGTGTTCGAAGAGCTCAATGGCGTAGCCATTCATCATTTTCGTGTCTCTTAGGTGTCACTTCTCAAATACATCACACTTCATCACTTCGTAGTTCATTAGCATCATATCACCTCAATAAGAAAAACATATAGTGTCACATGTAACTAGAGAGGCAAACGCATCGAAGACGATCAACATCATACCCTCAACGAGTGTCGATGCAAACCATGCTGCATTTCTTTGATGTTGGACTTAAATAGCGTTGTTATCCACCTATGGCCTCCGAAACAAGATCATCGATAATGATTACAAAGGTAGTTAATATTGTATAAAAGCAACACCACATATCCCCAAAATAATTGAGTTGAAATCCAATAACATACCACATCGACATTGTCAAAGATAAGCTTGCTGAAGTCACGAAAAAGCATGCCATAAGGCATAAATCAAGGTTATATTTAATAATAATCAATGTTGCATAACATCAACGCTAGAGCATGTTGAAAGTAATGCAAGAAAGAAGGATTGGACTCATTCACAAAGTTAGTTCAAGAGGAGTAGGTTCATTTTCCTTCACAAAGCTTCAAAAGCCTTCACATTCATTCACAAGTCTCATGGCGCCATAAGTCCCACATCGCGAGTTGGAGCAAGCCAACCTTCTTACAACCGCTATATATATAGATGCATTCATCATGCAAAGGGGCCTTAAATTTCTTCCCCTTTCTTAGCATAAATCATTTTTAGGCTAGAATTTTTTCTAAGTTCTCTCATGAGCTTGAGAGCTATTGTAATAGAAAATGGCCAATGATGAAGGAGGACATATAACTTTTTCATATAAGGACTTAAACAATTTCATATTTGCGCATTTGTACCATATTCATGATTGAATAAAAGGACATAACTTGCCTATATTACTCGTTGACATATCGACTTGCATATTTACGCATTGACTATCGAATTTGCATATTCTACCTTTTGAACTTATGGATTACGATTTAAACGAACTCATGAATTATCACAAAATAAATGGGTATATTTGTAACTTCTTCAAATACGCGACTTTGTACAATCATTTTGGTGTTGGTGCATTTAATCATTAATATTTTGGCGTTAGAAGAAGGGCTTGAACCTCTACATGTTCGAAAAATGACAAAAATACGCTAAAGGGATTTTGAATTCCATATTTTGAAAATTTTCAAATTCAAATTCATTTTTGGATTTAAATCTGAAGGATGATTACTGTTAGTTTTAAAAATTTATAGGAAATTTCTAGCAAAGATCAATTGCTACTTCGCATTCATTCAATAGTCAGATACCACTTCGTAACTTACGAAATGATTAGTCAACATTCATCACGCAATTCATTTCATCCATCTCCTTTACCATTTCTTTTCTACTATTTTCCCCCTTTATTATGTTATTCACCATTAAATTAAGACCCATTCTGTATTGAGTATTAAATCTACCCCAAATTCATAAAAAATTTAGGATCAATGTATCCAAGTTAATAGGGAATTACGACCTCAAGTTTATAGTCTAGAGGACCTAGATGACATTCAAGTTTATTGTCATGAACTAATAAACATTCAGGTTCAGTAATTATCATCAAAGAGGTCTTCGAGGTTATTTTGAGAGTCCCAAAGTGGTCTTCAAAGTCATGCAGTAATTATTGGTGATGTGATTCTCAAAGTTATTTTCAAAATGGTGCAATGAATTCTTGAGTGCCTATTATCGAAGTTATTTAGTAAATATCATTGAAGTGGTTATCAAGGCGATCATGAACTTCGAAGTCATTGTTTATCATTTTACAGAATGTAACTCGCGAAGAGGTCAATGACCTGCGAAGTGGTTCAGTAATTTGCGAAGTGTTCAGTAATCTCCAAAGTTATCAAGTAACTACTACCAAAGTGATGTTTGAAGTTGTCTTCAAAGTGGTTCGATGCAGAATTGTTTGTGATTGATGAAGTCATCAGCAAATCATGAGGGGTTTATGATCATCGAAGTTGTTCAAGTGATTCATGGAGTGGTCAATAACTGTCGAAGTTGTTCAATTTCAAAGAGGTCAGGTGAATCTCAAAGCAATTACCAAAGTGATTCGGCTAATTTGAAGCGATTAGTGATCATCAAAGTGGTTCTAAGTCTTCAAAGAGGTTCCGATTTGGTAATTTTCAAAGTAAAGTAAGCTTCGAAAAGTTTCTTATTTAGTGATTTAAAAGCAAAATAAACTTCAAAGTGCTTTAGTTATTCTCAGACGGATTAGTGATGGTCGAAGTTATTCCCGCTAGTTACTCCATGCTGCTAATAGACAACAACCAAGGTCTACCATTATTGTATAAACCGTCAGTTATGTTTCCAAAATGGAAAAATCAAGGTATGGGACTTTTACTTGAGAGATCTACAAACTTTAAAAACTAATTATAAAAAAATTGATTTTTGAATGCTTCATATATCGATAATTGATTTCAAAAATTGATTTCAAAAGGATTTCAGTTTATTTATTTATTCCAGAGACAAATGGTTTCAAACATTTTCGAGTTTTAACTATATAATGATGCCACGTATGCACCTATTTTAGACATATATACATGATTTTGAAAACATACGAGGTCTCTAATACACACGATTTCAAAATCTGGGCTTTGAATGTTGTTGAGTTTTTACATATATGAGTTTTGGATGAGTATATAAAGTTTTATATATACTTGGTTCTAAGTACATTTTTAAAAGATAATAATTTCAATAAAAATTATGGATTTTTATATGGATGGTTTTGTAAATATATAAAGTAGATGCCGTTGACACAAAAAATGGACCAACACCCTGATTAGAGTTTGAAAGCACTAGCCCTATTCTAACAAAGCAATATCACATATCATAGGTATAAAGAAAGAACGGTAAAAGAAAGTAGACAGAGAATTTTTATAATGGTTCGGCTGTTAATGAAGCCTATGTCCACTTTATAGTTTCATTATAGACTGATTGTTGTTACAATAGATGTTCGCTTACAAGGCTTTGATTGTTTTCTAGCTAGAATAAATCTCCAGAGTAGGAATCCACTGGAGAATCATACCGTATTCCTTTGGAGACTGTTGTGAAGGAGGTAGAGAGTGAAGAATCAATAGAACTTCAGCAACCAGTCCAGAGAAGATCCTTTTTATGTTGCAGGGAGGATGGTCCTTTATATGGATAGGAGAGCTTCTGGACCGGGCCGCTTCCACATCTGCTTGCAGGTAGGTAGGGAACGATCCATGAGGATTTGGCTCGCAAAAAGAGGTAGAACTATGGGTCGCTGGTGACCTATAGTCTAACGGTCGTTAGAGACCCATAGACCTGGCTCGTTTGGGAGCCAATGTCTTGGCCTCTTTTCATAGTATTCCTGCGCTATCTTATTTGAAGGTTTGAGGAGAGGCATAGGTTGCTGATGATCCAACCATTTAGGATTTTTCTGGAATCTAAAATTGGAGATGTTTCCATAGTCCTTTATCGTAGTTGTTTCCTTTTGACGGCAATTCACCAGCTGTTTATATTCAGCTATTGACTGGACTAAAAGAATGCTGATCTCTTGGTTTCACTAACCTCAGTCGTTGCTTTAGTCATATAGCTTGGCCCTTGTTAATTATTTGTCCTAGCTTTTCTAGTTAAGTTCTAAACCATCCTGTTTATACGAGATTTTCATGTTTCATGTTGGGTCCCGCTGGGTTAAAAATCTAGATAATATTTGCCCCCTAGCGTATGCCTTCATTGAAAACAAGGCGTGCTTTAGAAGTAACGTCTTTTGAGTCTTCATTTTGCAGATTCTAATTTATCATGTCAAGGTTACCATGAAAATTTGGCTTTGACTGTTGAATTTTCGATGTGAATCATCAAAGTCCGCCTCAAGATATTGTTCTTAATTGACTGAGTTCTAATACTCGTTCGTTTTTTGATTTCAATCTGAATTACAATTCCTGGTACTGATGATGCAATCTTTCCCCTGTGATTTATGCAAGGCTTTAATTCGGTAAGTGGGTGCATGATGTAGGTTTGGAGTTGTCCTATATAGTTTTATTTCGACTGGCGGTGAAGCTATTTTTTGTCTCGAAACATTGTGCGCCATTATTGAGCGAAGTCTTGCTCTATGCCTTTAACTTCTTCTGTTCGAGAATTTGGCTAAGTTCTTGTCGATGTTTTTGAATTCCGATGTGACGATTTATTCCAAAATCGGATATAGTAGATGATTCAATCATACCGCTCTTTCTATTTCTGTATTCTGGTGACCCTAAAAAGAAAAGCTTCTCGCATCGCTTCGGACAGCGGCTCTATTATCGATCATTGATCAATAACGTGTAATTATGAAAGAGATAATTTCAAAGGACAACATGGATTGTTTCTCAAATGTAAGCAAGTTATCTGCACTAGAATGTTTGTTCATAGTATTCAGGATACTGGACTCTTCTTATATAGATAACGCACTGCATTTTCCCCGATCAGCGCTTAGGACCTGATTGTTCAACGCATGTCGACTTTCCTTGGATTCTAGGCGTTAATTATACGAGGATATTATTTAAAGTAAAACATACCTGATAAGGTGGAATGCCAAGTTTTTTTGTTGAAAATGAATTTTCGGTCTTCCAATATTTAGTTTGGCGGAGGGACTTCTATCCTCCAGAATCTAGCTCCTTCACAACTTAGGCTTCGCTTATTATTTCTAGCTATTATGATGATTTATCACAGCTAAATAACAAGGCATAATTGCTCTTGTAGAGTTGTAGTTAAAGTTCGACCAGGCATAGTTTCATCCTTCGGAAACTACCGCATGAGTTGTCCGAGTGTGATTGTCCTTCCATTACGTTTTTTGGAATCCACTAGACACCAGCCTTTGTCTTTGGGGACTATGGCTTAATTGTTCGATTTCGAGCATTGCTTTTTCTCGCTGTTGCAATTCTTGTGCTCATGTGCAGCATACTCATTTACTGTAATTCTATACATGTAAGTAATACTTCTACGGTCATTTCAGCATATTCTGTACCATAACTTTGTTTAGAGCTATGATAGCCAGTTCTGTAGCAAATCCCTACTTATGCTCAACTGAGTTCGTTTCAACAAAGTGTTAGTGTAAATACCTTAGTCCATAGGGCTGATTACGTTGACTATTGAACCAACTTGTTTTGGTAGACGAGGTCTCCTAAGAAATAAGTTCGATTACACCAATTTGATTGACATGATAGCTCCTATCTTTGGGAAATAGGGACTTCGTTGCCTGATCCCAAGATCTAAGTGTTGTAATGATGCCGGTATATATTAGAAAGATGCGTTTCTAGCATCGTTTGCTGAATTAAATCTTTTGAGTCCGGTGTTGAGATCCTAATCATGTGTTGGTTTCTATCTTCGTAAACTCATGTAGGGATGACTCAAACCTTGATGTTGTGGATCTTCGGATAACGTAAGATTCAAAAAATTAGGATTAAAGAGTCGATCAAGCTTTTGCTTCTATTTCCAAAAGCCGATGTGCCGATAGTTTTGTTTTGGGCTTTCTTCCTAGCATCATCAAATTTTGAGTAATGGCATATTCCTGCAAGATGGAACCAAATGATCTAGTTAGACAATAAGTAGGTCGTCTATTCTTCTCATCATCACCAAACTATGAGCGATGGTTGATTTCTGAACGTTACATCCTTTATTTCATTTGTTGGAGATTTTGTTGCAAGAGTGCTCTTTTTTGTGATACAGAACCATTACCTAACGAACCTCGCGGTTATTCGTGTTTGGACTTTTGAAACGTTTCTTTCGATCAATTATCTATGCTTCTGTCCCTTCTTGAAGGACTAGTTATTTCGAATGCCTGTGCCTAGGCGATTGTGAGAGATGGAAATTTATGGGGCGCATTGCTCAATTGCCCCCAGTCTGGCTTTCAATCCCATTCTGGAATTGAGGAATTTCGAGGATTTTATTTCCAACCTTCCATGACTGATCCTGCTTGTCCTTGGCCATGCATGCTTTTCTTGGTTGTTGTCAAGGAAGTATTGTTCATATGTCAACTCCTGTCTTTAGGAATTGGTAACTTAGCTGTTTGGTTCCAAACAACGTTTCCTCGAGCCTGCCTATCTTTCGGTTGTGTCTTAATTCTTTCTAAGTTGAATTTAGGAAATTCGGTTGTCACCAGCTTTTATCCTTAGAAATTAGTACATAGGCAATTCAATCCTAGGATTTCCTTTCGATGCTACTTTATTCCTATGTTGTGGCTGATTCCTGTGATGAAAGGTCGAACCATTTGGTTGACCTATGAAAGGATTTGTCGTTCGATCGTTGTCTTTCATTGGGCAACCATAGTTTTTTGAAGATAAGGTAGAAACTCAGTTGAGGACCAACTTCAATCTCTGGAAACTAGTGGGTCAATGGTTCACTGCGATGAGTGTTTCTCATCAGCCCTGTAGATTAAAGTTTGCCTGGCTTTGCCTGGGCAATACCGGTACTTAGTGAGTAGAATGTTTCCTGGAGTTGCCTGAGCAACATCGGTACTTATGAATATAAAGTTTCCTAGCATTGCCGGGGCAACACTAGTACTTAGAAAATAGAAAAATTTCCCGGCATTGCCAGGGAAACACCATTACTTAAAAGATAAAAGAAGGCCTTGGCCTTGGCGAGGCAACACCGACAATCAGGAGGTTGGGATCGATTTTCCCTGTCAATTTCATGGTGCTCTTAATATAGTTGGGCACTAGTTTTGACCTTCGAAAACTTGCACTTCAAAGGTGGGATTGTAGAAGTATTTTCTTAGTGCTTCCTTTCTTCGGGCAGTGTTAAAGTCATGTCGGTGAGGGTTGAATCATTTATCTGATCCTGTAGATTGATTAGATTCATTTTATTTTAACATAGTGTGGTTGTTTTCAATGTTGCTTAAATCTAAGTGATGCATTGTTCTGGAAAGGTGAGAGTCCTAAGCATTTCCGCTACCAATCTTTGTTTCGCTTTGTTTATAACCATTAAGTATCACCCTTGGAATGCAAGGCTATTGCTTAACCAACTCCATAGTTATTCTCATTCACAAAAAATCAAACTTCCTCCCACCGGTTTTTGTTTTGATCTAACATCTATTTGTGGAACCCTTTATTTCTGGGCGGGACCCTTCACTTTTAGGTGTCAAACTCCATATTCTTGTAGAAAATCTGAAATTATGGAGCAAGTCATCACATTGCCCATGGTACGACCACGTTCATTCCTATTTTGATTGTGGACCTGTAGGGTTCAGTAGTGTTTGTCTTGAATCCATGATACTTAACCTTGCTTGTTTCAAGCCATGTGCATTATGATGGACTAGTAGCATTATTGTAGATATCAACCTTATTCATTGGTTCAAATCTTCGAAAATCAATGGTTTAGCTGCTCGATTTTTAGCGTTCTCTCTTTGCCGTTGTTTGCCTTCGGATAATAGCTAGTTTTTTGCAAGTTAGGTTTTGAGACCTCATTCGAGCACCTACTTCTGTCTTTGGAAGATGGTGCATTGATGATTTGATTCTGCAAATGCTTTCCGCCGTCGTCTATCTCGGTAGGACGGTAAGTTCCTCCTTTTATTGCAAATTGAGCGATCTTTCATCCTGACCAAATGTTAATGTGTTATGTGCCTCTCTATCCACAAGGCTGATTATTCTGAACAACTGGTGTGGGCTTGATGTTCTGGGCAGCTCCCTGGATGCCCCCAGTCAAAGGTATGTCGCATTTCCTATCTCTGGGAACTCATGACTTGGGTGTCTTGAATTTTGACATTTTGTACATTAAATTTGGTCGAAGATCAGAATTCTTTCCCAACTTCTTGGTTTGTGAGCTTTGCAGCACTACCGAAGCAATGGCGGTTCTTTTGAGTAGTGGGAGTCGATCCTTGTCAATCCTATAATAGACAGGTTTCCCGGTATTGTCGGGACAATACCAATACTTAGAAAATTTTAAAGGTTCGTCGATGAAGCTAGAGCAACATCAGGTAGTGTTTGCGTAGCTTATGAAAATTTGCAGCTTACGAAGTGCGCCACTTTTGAGAGTGTGTGGCTTACGAAATGCATGACTTTTGAGAGTGTGTGGCTCATGGGATCGATATGACCCGTTGACCCAGAATGGTTTGGAACTTCTTGATGTTGTCACTTAGGAGTTTATTGGCATTACTGGTAGTGATAATACTCCCGAACCGATGTAGAAACTACAAACAAAAGGCGGAAAGGGGAGCGATGGAAAGAAGCGTCGAGGAGCTTGTATGGAGACTGATATGACCTTTGTTATTTTTAAGTCAGTTTGTTCAAGTGCAGGGTCTGAACTTGGTGTTTTTGTCATGGAGTCTGTATTTTCTTTTTGTTGGTTGGTGTTGTGTGGGTACGGCCTCTACGTTTTGACCCTGTATAAAAGAAAATTGTAAGCAATATATTGAATTTCTGACTGTATTCTTATTTGTCTATTCATGTGTGTTCTGTGCACTTGTGCTTGTTTTGTTTACACATCTAATTTTTGTGATTGCCGCCAAAAAAATTTATTTGGAGTGACAATCCTTTGTTTGGAATAACAGAACTTGTGAACTTATTGTTTTCAATTGTTTTTATTTATGTGTTGGTGTATGCCCCCAGTTCACAGGGCTATTTACTTCAAATGATCGCTAACTTATAGTTTAGATAATTTTTATATTAAAGTTGGAATTTGGGTAAGTCATAGCATGAGTTTCCTTCTTTTAGAAGTTCTGCAACTTTAGCATGTAATTCAAGTTTCTTGTGATATTTTGGTAAGTATGCAATATATGCATGTTTGAGAGGTGCACAATGCATGGGTTAAATGAGGGAAGTTATAATCATTGTCATCAGTTGAAAATTTTCTATTGGTTTGTAGCACTCCAGTTTTGTTGGAGTTGTGCCCATTATTCCCAACCATAGAAGAGGTTGGCACTAGTTATGAAATGGGCGGTGTTTGGGATTGATATGGCCCGTCGATCTGGTTCTGATGCTCCTTGGCGTTGCCTATCTTCGGGCAATGTAAGGAGTTTACGCTTTAGAAGAGAAATTTTTCTGGCAATGTTCCTCGGTGTCGCCAATCTTCGGGCAATGTTGATGAGTTAGTGCGCGGCTTTTAATATTCCTCTGTGTTTCCTATCTTCGAGCAATGTTGAAGAGTTAGTAACGGCTTACGGTAGCATGGTTTTGGATATTTTTCTGCGTTGCCTATCTTCTGGCAACGTGAGTGGTCCGTGTTTTGAAAGTTAGTGCTCAAATTACGAAATGCGCTGATTTTGGTACTCCTCAGTGTTTCCTATCTTCGAGTAATGTGAGGAGCACATGTTTTGGCGTGGCTTATGAAATGCATGGCTTTTGATACTCCTTGGAGTTGCTTATCTTCGGACAATGTGAGGAGTTAGCGGTTTGAGTCGATTCGCTTTCTTCGATTCGGCGAGTTGATGTAGCATACTCGGGTGCAGTTTGACCAGTCTAAGTAGCTTAGTAATGATTATCGAGTCAATTTGACCCCATCGACTCAGCAGATTGCTTACATGAACACGATTTTATTTGGTTCAAGAAGCTAAACAGTTTTTGGTTTGGGTAATCATGGCTTGGATGATCCTTCCATGTTTTTGGAATATGTACATGTCCAAATAGATTAGGCTGCCATAGAGGAGAGATCTATAGTTGACCGCATGAAGATGGATTGAAGAAGGAGCCCATGGGACTTCGGAGCATGACTCTTAGCTCATGGTCCAAACTGCCTTTAGAGAATGAGTCTTTAACTGGCAAACGGTCTAAGAGGAAAAGTAATTGGTCACCAAGTGCGGTAAAATAGTAGTTGGAAATAAGTGGGCAAGGATTATGCTAGTATTTCGCTTGTTGCACTAGCTAGGTCCTTAAGTCCGTGGTTTTCAGAATGCCATAATTTTTGATCGTGCTTAATAGGACTGTGGTATAATTAGTCTCGGCTTTTCTTATGGCTATTCAAGTGTGCATGGTGCCCGTCATGCCATAGGGATGTTGGCGCGCTTGAGCGGTATCCACTATCTCTCCACAACTCATAGTACTATTTAAATAACAAATATGTCTTACATATAAAATCACAACGTACGTATAAAGTCAACTATAATCTAGAAGGCTCTTCCACTCCAACTATTTAACATTTGTACAAAGTCAACTGTAGACCCGAAGGCCCTTCCAGCCCGACTATGCAAAAGCCAACTGTAAGCCCGAGGCTCTTTCAGTCCGACAATACAGCTCAACATAACTAGCATATACGATGTAAGAGGAAATAACCAAACCACTTACTACATTTTTAATGGGGCATAGGCGGACTCTGATCATTTAAGACCCACAAAATTGGTAGATCCCTATCATTTATCATCTAATCCAAAGGCAGGTCCCTACACGATTCTTTCCTTTCTAACACCATAAGAAATCCTATTAGGTCACTTAACATTTCACTTAAGAAAGAGGACCCTACAATAGACACTTAATGCCTCAAACCCAAAGCGGACCCTTCCTAAGGATTTCACTTATCGTATCAAAAAAGAGAACTTATGACCTATAACCCACTTGTGACATCTCACATCAGTTCGACTATATGTAGGTACTAATAGCCAGAGTACTGGGTAGATTTACCCTATAAAATTGGGATTAACCTCGTGTCCACTAGAGTTATTTATTATAGGCGATGTCCCATATTAGTTTGCAAAGCCACACCACTGGTAGCCAGATTTAACTTAGTCATAACCGTGAGTCGACAAAATAGGAATCTTAAGACTAAATTAACACTAGAGGGGAGGGGGTGAATATTGTTTAATTGATTATATGAATATTATTCAAATTCTTTACGATTTTACTTGGAATGGTGAAATTAACAATCACAAAAACAACCATAGAATTGAAGTACAGATAAAAGTAAATGCAATAACAGTAAAAAGGAAAGGACACGCCAAGATTTTATATTGGTTCGGAGTTACCCTACATCCAGTCCTACACAATTCCTTGTACGGATTTCTTTTTAACTAGTAAATGCAAACACAATCTCAATTTTAAGGCTACGAGACACACCCTCCAGAATCCTGGCCTCCGGGTAGAGTCACTCTATTTCCGATCCACAAGCACACCGATTATATTTGTGGGCTTCTGAGCATACCCAATTGATTGATCTGGATACAATCATGCATACTTGGATTTCAGGATACCAACCACGCCACAGAGTATAAGAGTATGATTTGATGGAGTTTATAGACTTGAATTTTGATTACAATTAATCCTATAACTCTTGAATTGCACTTGATCTTGCGAGAGATTAGAGAAATCAGAGAGTATATGAAAGAGAATCAAACAAGTAATGATTGAGTTTGATTATGGTTGAAGTTCGGCAGAGTTTCGATATATATTATTTTAGAATTCAAGAGAATGAAAAGAGGAGAGAAAAATAAGAAAGTAGTTAATGAAAATCTATGACGACCCACATTTCTAACCATTGGGAACGACACTAAATACATCTACAAGATTCATGTGCCGTTGCCCAAGCATCCATAAGATGAATTATTGTGGGGTAAAATAATGAACAAAATAGAAAATCTCACAACGAAAACTGTTAAATAGAACATAACAGTAAGATAGTACATAAGGCTACTACCTAACTTGGAGTTATTAGAGTTATACAAAAATACTACAATCAGCTTAGGCATTTATAACAACCTACCCTTAAATATGCTGAAACAAAATATACTTACAAGAACTAAACAAATAGCGAAAATAGACGATTAAATAGATAAAGGTTCCCTGCTCGAACGCCATCTTCAAAAGAGCCCATAAAAGACCGGCTACTTTCGGACTACTCAAATATCAATGAGTATGCGTGAGTTTGGGAAAAACAAACATCTTGAGTCAGGCAATATGTTTGGCATGAGTAAAACTCCAAACAATAAGTGTAATTAAACAACAACATATGAGACCACGCCGCCAAATACGGAACGGGTTTCCTCTCACAAGAACATCTAAATGTAAAGAGTGGATACAAATAATTAACATCACGAAGAGTGCTATACTCTTCCCGATGTAATTAAGTAAACAAATTTTAAGGTTCGAATCAATAAGGAAATTTACCAACAATGACTAGGAGGGTGCACCCCCCTTACCGAAAGTATACCTCTAGAATATATACTTGAGAACTTCAATGGCTCTTGAAAACATAACAAACTGGATTTTCAACCCTCGAAAATCGACATCAATACGTTCCTGTATAACATGCCAAATATTCAATTGTCGTAAATATCGATTGCTAGGGGTGAAGAAGAAAAGATAGAAGAAAATAGAATAACAACATAGAATCTCTGTAACGACCCGTTAAATTTATGATATTTAATAAAATGAATTAATATAATTTCTAATTTGGTTAAGAATAAATGTAGAAATTTGGTATAGTGGTTGCAATTTAGTGTAACTATAAAATTTTATGATAATAGATGTGGATAATGTAAATTTTCACAACTTGATTTAAAGTAATTTTGAAAAAACAAATAAATGTTGAATTTGTGAATGTTAGTATAAATATTAACTTAAATGGTGTTCATTAATACAAAGATGTAATTAGTGTAGATAGTAATAATTTATGCCTGTAGTGAAAGGAAAAGAAAACTAATAGAAACATAAAATTTATTTTATGTAAACAAAAGTATAGTTTTGAACAAACTTATGAAAATTGATAGAAACAGTGTTTGTAATCAGTTTGGTTATTTTATATTTGAAAGATAGAGATGTGTAAATACGTTAATGAATAGAAAATGGGAAGGAATGGTAGAATGAAAAGAATATATATAATAATAAGCATTTGATTCAATTAAGGGAATTAAATTATAATAAATGGTCATTTAATAAATTCAACGTTTGTGAGAAATCATAATAGTTGTGTAAAATGTGTACAAACTTGGATTTGGAAGTTTATTGGATTTATAACGGTTTTGTTATTAAGTGTATGAGTTTAAAAGTTATTCCCTTTTGTAAAGTAATAGAAGAATGCATAAAGATATAAACAGGGCTTAATAGAATTGACACTTAATGAATTGAATAAATTACCCATTTATGTAGATATGTATAGTGGACTATAAATGACCTAAGCAATATAAAATAGAATAATCATTGAGATTTGTACTATGAAAATAAATAGTAACATTTATTTGCAAGGAATAAAAGCCTATTTAGGTGACTAGAATTTGGAGTAATGACTATTGTATGTTACCTACCCTTGTTTCTTGTTAATTTAGATTTTGGGAATCAAATTCAATTTATCCGCCAATTTACCGCAGTTAAAGTGAAATGAATTGGTGATTGAGAAATGTTAAATACAAATAAGATGTAAACCAAATAAAATCCCATTTGTAATAAATTATGTAGAATAAAAGTAAAGAAACTAGGAAATGAAAATGTGAAAATGTGGATGCAGTGAGATCTTAAGTGATAATAACCTTGTTAGGCAAGTGATAACGGAATTTTGTGTATATGTAATATTTACTGGTGTGTCAAGTAATAAACACATAGATGCAAGAAAAGGAAAGTTGGTAGCAATCTATATATGTTATTTATCTTACTTAGTATATTAAATAAGGTTTGGAATTCAAATTTTAATTAAAGGAGTTGGTAGCACGTTAGTAGGAAATAATTGTAAGGGTGGGATAACAACTACTATAAACTACCTAATTTAAATGAGTCAATGAACTTATTTGAAATAACGTTCATCTAAATATGAGTAATTAAAATGGCGGGTTCAACAATAAACGTTACTTTAGAATTAATTTATATTTTAACGGAAGTGTGAAAGTAAAGCAATAGAAGCGTAAACTTATCAAGGTAGAATTTAGTAGTGTAATGAAAAAATGTTAAGAATGTTATAGTATAATGATTGATTGGAAATCAAAATTTACTTGTTTGAATGTAACTTTAGGGAAATTGGATTTAATTAAAATAAAAAGGAAGAAAAAAAAATTGGATGAAATTTAATGTTGGAATATTATGTAAATATAAACTTAGATAAAATTTAAGGATATCTACGTAATAGAGTGTAAAACCAATGTTAATTTCATCTATTTAATACTAATAGGTTAATAATAGAATGAAGAGTAAATTTAATGTTAAGTTAATATGAATTAAGGTAATATTGGGGAATAATGTGAATTTTCTTCATAATATGATAAGTTGTAGAATACAACGTAAACTTAAGTATAACCTTTGGATTGAAAACATTGTTAAGGGTTACCTGTTAAATTTGGATGGAATTGGCAATAAATGTTACACTTATGGGTAAGGAAATAAAAATGTCCAGAATTTGAGTATATTAAGAAATGGGGATTGAAATTGAAATCTTGCAACGAATCTAATAATACGTTATATAAGTGTTAAATTAAGGTAACATTTGGAAAATATGATAATGATTTTCAAATTGAACAAGTTGTGGAATTAATAAGGATGGAAGAAAAAAAAATCAAGATTTATTTTATTTATTGGAATGAAAAATTTATAATTTGATTTATTGCGAATAATTGAAATTTAATTTGGTAATTGGCGAAATGATTAATGATTGAATTAACATAGAACTTGTTGTTAGTTATTAAAATTGTTTAAGAAATCAAAGGAGAGAAATTTTATAAAATTTTAAATTTTGTAATTGGATTGGCTAAAGTGGGAAAGTGGAATTAATCAACGTTGTTACTTTTATCTCCTTCCCTATTAGATCCTTATGTGATTGCATCCACATTTATTGTTGATTATTCCTATATATTGTCACCAATTAATCGTACTTGATGTATGTTTAGCAATTTTGTCACACAGTTAAAGTATGAATATATATATATATGATGTATTCAAATTTTTCTGTATCTAGCACTTAATTAATTTAGAATCAAACTAACGAAACGTGTCATTTATTTTTGTCCCTCCATATTCATTTTCTTTCTAATTAATAAATACCTCTTTTTAATACCTGCTACTTAAAAAAAAAAAAAGGACTGTTCATATTTGCTATATTTCAATACCAAGTGTTCATATTCACTTTATTTCTAATTAATAGCAGCCTCTCCTTTCAAATCTATTTGTCCCTAAACCTAACTCTAACCTTATAAATAACCTACTTCTTATTCTTCTATTACATTTTGTTTCTCCTAACTCTAACCCTAGCCTCCATGCTATTCTTCTTCTTCTTCTTTTTTCTTGTTTTTCTCAAAGCTCCTTATTATCTCTCATTTTCATTTTTTTTTCTTTCTCTTCAAATATTCTTCTTCTTCTTCTTCAAATTTACTTCTATTTCAAACTTTCTTCTTTTCAAATCTAGATCTTCTCTTCCGTTTTCAGTTCTTATTTTAATCATTTTTTTTTCAATTCTTCTTTTTCAAATCTTCTTTTTCTTTCAAACCTTTTAAAATACATACATTCATATAATAAGGAGGAAAATTAAAGTAAATCGAAATAAAAGAAAAATTACGGAACAAAGTTAGCAATCAAGAAGAAGCATATGCGTTTTTCACGAGGGAAGGTGGATGCGGCACGGTACTTTATTTTTGTTTTGTTTATTTTTAATTTTTTTTTTTTCAATTGCAAATCGTTTAATTGTGATAACTTTCTCATACGACCTCGGATTCAAACGAAATTTCTTTTGTTAGGATCGTAATTTAATTCCGGACTTGATAACACTGGTTTGGACGAATTCCGAGACGGGCGAATTTTTGGGTTTAAATCGAATTTAAATTCGATTTAAATTCAAAAGGTGAGTGTTTTAACCCACTCACAACTACTAGAAGCTTTTATGTTTGTTAAATAAATTTTAGAAACGAATAGAAATTTATTTATGAGCTTTTGGCATGTTATTTCATTCATATCTGTAGAATTGCATTTTATTGAATTTAACTGTTAATTTAATTGATTTATTGCGTGTTAATTGGCTGTTAGAAATTATTGTTTGCATATGAACTGCTAGTTAACAGTTATGTCAAATTATCACTGAATATAAATTGTTAGATTAATAGTTGATAAATATAATTTGAAATAAAACTGCCAATTATTACCTGTTGTATATTACCAAACATATATTGTTATTGATTGATATTGCTTGATGTTTGCGATTGGATGATGGATGTGTTATTGAATGGATGTTTTATTTGATATCATTAAACTGCAAGTTAGTATGCATTCTTCATTTCATTCGGGATTGCGGTTTGAAATGATATACAACCGCAGTTTTATTTTTTTAAATTGCGGATTGAAATGATAAATATCCGTATCACTTGACCATAGGATAGAAAATTATATACAGGCACCGTGGTCTATATATAACTATTTTAATGTGATTTCTATGGTTTGGATTGAATACGGTCTATAAATCTTAAATTTATATTGTATAAATATTTTATTCCATGTTTATATACCTATGAAGTTGAAATTTTGAAATTAAAAGGAATATAAATTTCTTTATTGAAAATGGAAGAAATTTAGAAAATGGAGTTTGGTAAATTTATATCCTATGTTTAAATGTAAAGTTGGAAATTTTAAGATATGATATTTGTAATTGGATTTTCCCAAAATAAATAGAAATGGATATTCTAGTATAATTTGAAGTGGAAAAATTCTATATATATATATATTACTAGAAATTGAAGTCTTATTAATTATGGATTTTATGTGAATGGTCAAGATTAATTAATAGAATATTGATTTTGAAAGGATAAAAATCCAACTTTAGTTGAAATATTAATGCTCAAAAATGGATATAAATATATATAAAATTGAAATGGTTTTGGGACTTGAAGTAATATTTTGGATTTTGGTTTAACTTTAAAACAAGAAATATTTGGAAAGCCATGTAATTTATTCTTTATAAAGCAACAGTAAAGTTAAACCTCTTTAATTCGCATACCGTTGAATATCCAAACCATTTAGTTTTGAAAATAATGGTTTTAAAATACTATGGATTTTCGAAGAATTATGTTGAAAGTTACAAACAAAATATTGGTTACATGGGATATTAAATAATAAAAAGTGACATAATTTTTGAAAAGGAAAATTTTATTTGGGAAACGATATCATTGATTTGGGCTTTTATAAAATAATATGAAAATAAATTGTTTGTGTTTTTAAAGAAGAAATGATATCGTAATATTATGGTTTTGAAAGGGATTATATTCTGGTTTTAAAGTATAAACTGTTTTTAAATAACCGCGGTGTTATAATAACGATTGGTTGGCAAAGAGACCGGGATCGGATATGGACATACTCTCTGTCGATACCGAAAACCACTTTGACTAACCGTGTACGCGGTGGAGATTCCAGAATGAAGTAGGTGGTGGCGACGTTTCCTGTAAGGTAAATACGTGGACCCAACTCCCGTGAGTTGGCATAAGGTGGCTAAAACAGGAGCGATTCTCAGGCCAACGAGGTCATTCCTCTGATCGGACGCTCCTCTTCGATATTATACTTTGACTTGGATTGATTCAGTGGCCACTTCTATATTTTGATTTTGGGGAGTTAGTCCGAGGTGGGCGGTAACTGCGGCTACGCGTTTCCACCAGCCTGGATAGCAATTGCTATATCTACCCTGGCATTGCCTAGTTGTGCCGTGTCACCTACCATACCGAGCCTTTACTACGAGTTTCTATTTGTGTCGTACCTATGGAGTATCCTCTGGTAGCCTCCCGATCAGGAGGTATTACGGTACTGTATAGACTATTGGCATTATTTGTGTTAAGGGCTATATGGGTAACCCCTTAACGCTATTTAAAAGTAAGTTTATTTTATAAATAGACACTATTATAATAGCGCAATATACTACATAGTAAATAGTTTAACGGATCCTTAGGAGATGTAAATCCCGAACATCTCTTGAGTTACTGTACCCATATTTATTTCTGTTTATTTAACTCACATAAGATATTTTAGTCTGACTCGGGTGTTTTTGTCTTTTCAAATTCGCTCGGGTCAGTCCGAGCGTTTCAGGATTTGAAGATTTAGCTTTGGAGGACGAAGACGAAGATTTGTATTATTATTATTTATCGTATTGCACCGCACTCATACTGTTCCGCTGCATTGATTGTATTGGTATGTGTAACTCTGATATTTATTGTGTAAAGAATAACAAGTGTTTGTAAACCATTTATGAACTGTATATTTATTATTATATTTTATCCTTCCGCTGTGAGATTCTGTTTTGTTTTTATTTCTTCTCTGTTTTTCTTATTTACCCCATAACAATCCGCCCTTGCGTATGCTTTGAATTGACACGTGTGTCGGTTTAAAGTGTGCGAAAAGGCAGGATGCTACATCTGGTATCAAAGCTTTGGTTTAGCGATAAACCTTGGCTTTGTGGGGTTTGACTCTTTATTAATAGGGTAGTAATATCCTATGGGAGTCGCTGAGTGTATATATATGAGAGAGCGTATTTGTTAGTATTAATAAAAAGATTTTTATATTGTGTTAATCTGTTCCGCTTTGTATTTATAAATTCTGGTTGATGCATGGGACGCTATGTCATCAATAGGGATTTCTAAACACTTAATAGGACAGACCAACATAATATTTGTTTTAATATAGGTAAATGAAAGAATTTTGCCTATTATATTTTCTATATATAAAAATATTTTTATAAAGATATATATATATTTGGTTGCTATAGATTGGGTGTTAGGAAATAAAATATTTATAATAACTGAAGCTAAGTTGAAATTATGATAAATCAAATTGGAGATTTTAGAACTTAAGTCCGGGATTTTTTCCAAATCTGCTTTCAAAGAATTTGTGAAATTTATTGATTTGGTTTATAAGAAATTTCTTATATAAATATTTCGTATAATTTGGAAGAATTGTTTTAAAGAAGATTTTGGAAAAAAAAAAATTAAATTCTGTACTTTCCTCTCTGTCGCTGGAAAATAAATTCGGTGATGACGGCCGCATCATCGACTTTCATTTCGAGTTTCGAAGGGGAAAGGCCACTGTAGTAAATTTTACTGCAGATTTATTTTGAACTTTTCTAAAAATTTTCTTTTATTGCTCTAACTATAATTAGAGATATTGAGTTGTAAGAACTTATTTATCTATTATTTTGAAATAAATTGAAATTTAACCCGGTATTTAATTCTAAATTTTTCCGTTAATTAATTGTTTAAAATTTGTTAGTGAAATAAAAGTAAGTAATAAATGAATTGAAACCTCTAATTGAAATAAGAGAATAATTGCAAAGCTATAAAGAGGAATTTGCATACATATGAGACAAAGAGTAATATGGATAAACATTAAATTTAATTAAAAGAATGGAGATTAAACTTGTATAAGTTCAATTGCAATTTCCTTAACATAAATAACTTACCCAAATATAAAAGTTGAAGTGTTAAATGAGAAACTGGAATTGAATATTTTACAAGTAGGAATTTAGAAAAATGAAGTATTCAATAAATTACTGTTATAATAAGAATTTAAACTTAGGTTATCATTGAAATTTTACTGAAAAAGGGTTAAGAATTATTAATAGATGATATGAACCTAAGTATATAAAATGAAATTCAAAATAAGAATTGATTGTATGATTATTGACTTAAGTATGTTTTAATCTTCCCTATTCTAATATAATGGAAAGTAGGAAGAATTTAAATGACTGTAATCCATAGTTAATAGATAAATAAAAACTTCCACTTATAAGAATGAATGTTAGCAGATTAAGAATTTAAGGGAAACCTTACAAGTAAAGAGTAAAGAAAGGAAGATATTCAAAATATTTATTGTTATTGATGAGAATTATTTTATAAACTTAAGTAATAAAAAGGAAATACAAATATAATAAATTTGGTGATAATTGGAAAATAAAACTTGTAAGAACAAAGAAATCCCTCATAAATGAAGGGAAGAAAATCAAACCACTGAAGTATGAAACAAATGTAAATAAACTATTTTGGTGTTGGTTTGGATTGTTTGGTTGATGTATGTTGGTTGGGTAAGAAATTTTGGAGTTATGGGATGAACAAATAATCTATCTTTGTTCCATCTAAGACTGTTGAGTAACGGATGCAATTGATAGTTATTCTTCATTCCGTACAATTTCAGAATTTGAACCCGAACAACAAATTGATTGTTTGATTGAATGGTTGTATGTTGGTGGCATGTGCTGTTTGTTAAAATTTATGGTTATTGCATTTGATTGGATATGAATGATTGAATCTACCCAAACATTTCACTGTAATATAAATATTTAACTTTTAGACTATATAAGTGAATACAGGTGATGGAAGCAACTGCTATTGCTTTTGGTTCCAAAATAAAAAAAACGTATAGTGTCCGACAAATAGGTACGTTTCCGGATTACGTATAAAGCGCTATTTTATATATTTTCCCGTGTTGGGATATTTTATTTTGGATATATATGTAATATATTGTATATTTGGATATTATATTTTCTCCAGAGTCCCTCCGTACAAAGGAGACTCTGCCAAAATTTTTCGTAAATTTTGGACTTAGAATTTTGTGAAAGTATTTTTCCAACTTTAATAATTCAAGTATTAAAGGATATAATGATTATAAAACAAGTATATTTCATTAAAGGAAATTAATCCAGTAAAATATTGTTTATAAGTTAATATTTGAAATAAGATGCACTGTAAATCTTCCTCCTCCCTTCTTTTTCCTTTTCGGGGACGAAAAGTTTTGAGTGGGGGAGATTGTAACGACCCGTTAAATTTATGATATTTAATAAAATGAATTAATATAATTTCTAATTTGGTTAAGAATAAATGTAGAAATTTGGTATAGTGGTTGCAATTTAGTGTAACTATAAAATTTTATGATAATAGATGTGGATAATGTAAATTTTCACAACTTGATTTAAAGTAATTTTGAAGAAACAAATAAATGTTGAATTTGTGAATGTTAGTATAAATATTAACTTAAATGGTGTTCATTGATACAAAGATGTAATTAGTGTAGATAGTAATAATTTATGCCTGTAGTGAAAGGAAAAGAAAACTAATAGAAACATAAAATTTATTTTATGTAAACAAAAGTATAGTTTTGAACAAACTTATGAAAATTGATAGAAACAGTGTTTGTAATCAGTTTGGTTATTTTATATTTGAAAGATAGAGATGTGTAAATACGTTAATGAATAGAAAATGGGAAGGAATGGTAGAATGAAAAGAATATATATAATAATAAGCATTTGATTCAATTAAGGGAATTAAATTATAATAAATGGTCATTTAATAAATTCAACGTTTGTGAGAAATCATAATAGTTGTGTAAAATGTGTACAAACTTGGATTTGGAAGTTTATTGGATTTATAACGGTTTTGTTATTAAGTGTATGAGTTTAAAAGTTATTCCCTTTTGTAAAGTAATAGAAGAATGCATAAAGATATAAACAGGGCTTAATAGAATTGACACTTAATGAATTGAATAAATTACCCATTTATGTAGATATGTATAGTGGACTATAAATGACCTAAGCAATATAAAATGGAATAATCATTGAGATTTGTACTATGAAAATAAATAGTAACATTTATTTGCAAGGAATAAAAGCCTATTTAGGTGACTAGAATTTGGAGTAATGACTATTGTATGTTACCTACCCTTGTTTCTTGTTAATTTAGATTTTGGGAATCAAATTCAATTTATCCGCCAATTTACCGCAGTTAAAGTGAAATGAATTGGTGATTGAGAAATGTTAAATACAAATAAGATGTAAACCAAAGAAAATCCCATTTGTAATAAATTATGTAGAATAAAGTAAAGAAACTAGGAAATGAAAATGTGAAAATGTGGATGCAGTGAGATCTTAAGTGATAATAACCTTGTTAGGCAAGTGATAACGGAATTTTGTGTATATGTAATATTTACTGGTGTGTCAAGTAATAAACACATAGATGCAAGAAAAGGAAAGTTGGTAGCAATCTATATATGTTATTTATCTTACTTAGTATATTAAATAAGGTTTGGAATTCAAATTTTAATTAAAGGAGTTGGTAGCACGTTAGTAGGAAATAATTGTAAGGGTGGGATAACAACTACTATAAACTACCTAATTTAAATGAGTCAATGAACTTATTTGAAATAACGTTCATCTAAATATGAGTAATTAAAATGGCAGGGTCAACAATAAACGTTACTTTAGAATTAATTTATATTTTAACGGAAGTGTGAAAGTAAAGCAATAGAAGCGTAAACTTATCAAGGTAGAATTTAGTAGTGTAATGAAAAACTGTTAAGAATGTTATAGTATAATGATTGATTGGAAATCAAAATTTACTTGTTTGAATGTAACTTTAGGGAAATTGGATTTAATTAAAATAAAAAGGAAGAAAAAAAAATTGGATGAAATTTAATGTTGGAATATTATGTAAATATAAACTTAGATAAAATTTAAGGATATCTACGTAATAGAGTGTAAAACCAATGTTAATTTCATCTATTTAATACTAATAGGTTAATAATAGAATGAAGAGTAAATTTAATGTTAAGTTAATATGAATTAAGGTAATATTGGGGAATAATGTGAATTTTCTTCATAATATGATAAGTTGTAGAATACAACGTAAACTTAAGTATAACCTTTGGATTGAAAACATTGTTAAGGGTTACCTGTTAAATTTGGATGGAATTGGCAATAAATGTTACACTTATGGGTAAGGAAATAAAAATGTCCAGAATTTGAGTATATTAAGAAATGGGGATTGAAATTGAAATCTTGCAACGAATCTAATAATACGTTACATAAGTGTTAAATTAAGGTAACATTTGGAAAATATGATAATGATTTTCAAATTGAACAAGTTGTGGAATTAATAAGGATGGAAGAAAAAAAAAATCAAGATTTATTTTATTTATTGGAATGAAAAATTTATAATTTGATTTATTGCGAATAATTGAAATTTAATTTGGTAATTGGCGAAATGATTAATGATTGAATTAACATAGAACTTGTTGTTAGTTATTAAAATTGTTTAAGAAATCAAAGGAGAGAAATTTTATAAAATTTTAAATTTTGTAATTGGATTGGCTAAAGTGGGAAAGTGGAATTAATCAACGTTGTTACTTTTATCTCCTTCCCTATTAGATCCTTATGTGATTGCATCCACATTTATTGTTGATTATTCCTATATATTGTCACCAATTAATCGTACTTGATGTATGTTTAGCAATTTTGTCACACAGTTAAAGTATGAATATATATATATATAATGTATTCAAATTTTTCTGTATCTAGCACTTAATTAATTTAGAATCAAACTAACGAAACGTGTCATTTATTTTTGTCCCTCCGTATTCATTTTCTTTCTAATTAATAAATACCTCTTTTTAATACCTGCTACTTTAAAAAAAAAAAAGGACTGTTCATATTTGCTATATTTCAATACCAAGTGTTCATATTCACTTTATTTCTAATTAATAGCAGCCTCTCCTTTCAAATCTATTTGTCCCTAAACCTAACTCTAACCTTATAAATAACCTACTTCTTATTCTTCTATTACATTTTGTTTCTCCTAACTCTAACCCTAGCCTCCATGCTATTCTTCTTCTTCTTCTTCTTTTTTCTTGTTTTTCTCAAAGCTCCTTATTATCTCTCATTTTAATTTTTTTTTCTTTCTCTTCAAATATTCTTCTTCTTCTTCTTCAAATTTACTTCTATTTCAAACTTTCTTCTTTTCAAATCTAGATCTTCTCTTCCGTTTTCAGTTCTTATTTTAATCATTTTTTTTCAATTCTTCTTTTTCAAATCTTCTTTTTCTTTCAAACCTTTTAAAATACATACATTCATATAATAAGGAGGAAAATTAAAGTAAATCGAAATAAAAGAAAAATTACGGAACAAAGTTAGCAATCAAGAAGAAGCATATGCGTTTTTCACGAGGGAAGGTGGATGCGGCACGGTACTTTATTTTTGTTTTGTTTATTTTTAATTTTTTTTTTTCAATTGCAAATCGTTTAATTGTGATAACTTTCTCATACGACCTCGAATTCAAACGAAATTTCTTTTGTTAGGATCGTAATTTAATTCCGGACTTGATGACGCTGGTTTAGACGAATTCCGAGACGGGCGAATTTTTGGGTTTAAATCGAATTTAAATTCGATTTAAATTCAAAAGGTGAGTGTTTTAACCCACTCACAACTACTAGAAGCTTTTATGTTTGTTAAATAAATTTTAGAAACGAATAGAAATTTATTTATGAGCTTTTGGCATGTTATTTCATTCATATCTGTAGAATTGCATTTTATTGAATTTAACTGTTAATTTAATTGATTTATTGCGTGTTAATTGGCTGTTAGAAATTATTGTTTGCATATGAACTGCTAGTTAACAGTTATGTCAAATTATCACTGAATATAAATTGTTAGATTAATAGTTGATAAATATAATTTGAAATAAAACTGCCAATTATTACCTGTTGTATATTACCAAACATATATTGTTATTGATTGATATTGCTTGATGTTTGCGATTGGATGATGGATGTGTTATTGAATGGATGTTTTATTTGATATTATTAAACTGCAAGTTAGTATGCATTCTTCATTTCATTCGGAATTGCGGTTTGAAATGATATACAACAGCAGTTTTATTTTTTTAAATTGCGGATTGAAATGATAAATATCCGTATCACTTGACCATAGGATAGAAAATTATATACAGGCACCGCGGTCTATATATAACTATTTTAATGTGATTTCTATGGTTTGGATTGAATACGGTCTATAAATCTTAAATTTATATTGTATAAATATTTTATTCCATGTTTATATACCTATGAAGTTGAAATTTTGAAATTAAAAGGAATATAAATTTCTTTATTGAAAATGGAAGAAATTTAGAAAATGGAGTTTGGTAAATTTATATCCTATGTTTAAATGTAAAGTTGGAAATTTTAAGATATGATATTTGTAATTGGATTTTCCCAAAATAAATAGAAATGGATATTCTAGTATAATTTGAAGTGGAAAAATTCTATATATATATATATATATATTACTAGAAATTGAAGTCTTATTAATTATGGATTTTATGTGAATGGTCAAGATTAATTAATAGAATATTGATTTTGAAAGGATAAAAATCCAACTTTAGTTGAAATATTAATGCTCAAAAATGGATATAAATATATATAAAATTGAAATTGTTTTGGGACTTGAAGTAATATTTTGGATTTTGGTTTAACTTTAAAACAAGAAATATTTGGAAAGCCATGTAATTTATTCTTTATAAAGCAACAGTAAAGTTAAACCTTTTTAATTCGCATACCGTTGAATATCCAAACCATTTAGTTTTGAAAATAATGGTTTTAAAATACTATGGATTTTCGAAGAATTATGTTGAAAGTTACAAACAAAATATTGGTTACATGGGATATTAAATAATAAAAAGTGACATAATTTTTTGGAAAGGAAAATTTTATTTGGGAAACGATATCATTGATTTGGGCTTTTATAAAATAATATGAAAATAAATTGTTTGTGTTTTTAAAGAAGAAATGATATCGTAATATTATGGTTTTGAAAGGGATTATATTCTGGTTTTAAAGTATAAACTGTTTTTAAATAACCGCGGTGTTATAATAACGATTGGTTGGCAAAGAGACCGGGATCGGATATGGACATACTCTCTGTCGATACCGAAAACCACTTTGACTAACCGTGTACGCGGTGGAGATTCCAAAATGAAGTAGGTGGTGGCGACGTTTCCTGTAAGGTAAATACGTGGACCCAACTCCCGTGAGTTGGCATAAGGTGGCTAAAACAAGAGCGATTCTCAGGCCAATGAGGTCATTCCTCTGATCGGACGCTCCTCTTCGATATTATACTTTGACTTGGATTGATTCAGTGGCCACTTCTATATTTTGATTTTGGGGAGTTAGTCCGAGGTGGGCGGTAACTGCGGCTACGCGTTTCCACCAGCCTGGATAGCAATTGGTATATCTACCCTGGCATTGCCTAGTTGTGTCGTGTCACCTACCATACCGAGCCTTTACTACGAGTTTCTATTTGTGTCGTACCTATGGAGTATCCTCTGGTAGCCTCCCGATCAGGAGGTATTACGGTACTGTATAGACTATTGGCATTATTTGTGTTAAGGGCTATATGGGTAACCCCTTAACGCTATTTAAAAGTAGGTTTATTTTATAAATAGACACTATTATAATAGCGCAATATACTACATAGTAAATAGTTTAACGGATCCTTAGGAGATGTAAATCCCGAACATCTCTTGAGTTACTGTACTCATATTTATTTCTGTTTATTTAACTCACATAAGATATTCTAGTCCGACTCGGGTGTTTTTGTCTTTTCAAATTCGCTCGGGTCAGTCCGAGCGTTTCAGGATTTGAAGATTTAGCTTTGGAGGACGAAGACGAAGATTTGTATTATTATTATTTATAGTATTGCACCGCACTCATACTGTTCCGCTGCATTGATTGTATTGGTATGTGTAACTCTGATATTTATTGTGTAAAGAATAACAAGTGTTTGTAAACCATTTATGAACTGTATATTTATTATTATATTTTATCCTTCCGCTGTGAGATTCTGTTTTGTTTTTATTTCTTCTCTGTTTTTCTTATTTACCCCATAACAATCCGCCCTTGCGTATGCTTTGAATTGACACGTGTGTCGGTTTAAAGTGTGCGAAAAGGCGGGATGTTACAATCTCACAAACACAGTAGAACAAAATATAATAAATAATAAAAGATCTTTATGAAAAAGAAACTGTATTAGGTAATATGGATACCATTACAACGGTCAACAATCAATCTAGACAGTTATACAACTTTTCCTCATAATCATAACTCACACAGCGGAAATAACTAAGTACATGAAATACATCTGAAATCCTCCATCTCGTCTTTTGAGCTCCATAGCATTCTATCCTGAATATGTAATACTCGGTCTGACCCGACTATTATAATAAAATAACAGCTGAGTCAGTTTGGAAAACCAGCGTGAGAAAACACATTTAATTTGAATTATTATTATTATTCAAAATCCTTTGAAAAACAAAGCTATCTTGTAAGACTAGGTCACACATAAACACGATGGGTTTTTCCTTTACGATAACCAAAACATTTGATATCAAAATCATTTGATATTATAATAGTGTCTATAGAAAGTAAATAGAAAATAACCGAAATGCTTGCATCTCACATTTCAGCATAGTTGGGCACAATCAAAACCGTACGGCGCTTATTGGAGAATAGATTCCATATAATGACCAGGCTATTGGGATACCGCCCATCATAGTACACCTCTAGAAAAATGTACCGAGGACCTCGCCGAGATCCCCTGCCAGCACAAGACCGGCCTACCCCTAACCTGGATAGTACCGAATATGTTATCACCTAGGGGGTTCCCACCCTTAAAATCGAGTGCTCACTTTTTTGCATGCACAACCATATCCATAATTTATAGTACATCTGAGGGTATCTAGAAAGGTGGTAACATATCCAAATTGGGTGCAACCCGCTAAACCTTGCTGCATCTTCCATGTTTTAGTTATTCCAGGTTGATGAGGCTTGAGGCCAATGTTTACCTTTTGAATAGCATTCATTCTTGGAATGCTAACAATGTCTTCCAAGCAACGATGCAATGATAGCATTCATCCATATAAGTTGTCCTAGGTCTGGACAAACCGAATCACCGTCTTCACTATCTTCAAGATGTCCATTCGTAATGCTCAAATCGAATCGAAGTGGTTCTCGGATAACTAAATCCGATCCCGGTCTCTTCGAAACGATTAACGAAATTGGTCAAAATTGATAGTTGGTTATTTAACTACCAATGAACATCTATAAGCAGATATCAGGCCTTATTATAACTTTTCCAAATTTTATTTTCAAAATATCTTTATAAGATATATATTTAAATCTCTTCCAATATTTCAAAAATTGTGACGACGCAGTTACTTATACTTATATTGGGATATTTCAAACCATCTCTTATTTCAACACTTAGAAAAATTTCCATTTATTTCTCCTTTCTCAAAATCCTTCACAACTTATATTGTAAATTCCCTAACTCGTTTATAACGAATTCTATAAGTTTCAGGATTCGTTGATTTATCCCCTTTGATATTTTCCAAAGTTAAAGACACTTGTCTAAAATACAATTTCCCCTTTCTACTTCTTTTATGAATTCTATCTCATTTTTTCAAAGTTCACTCTTATTTAACTACTTTGGAAATTTTCTTACTTTTCCTTAAATTGCATTTTGAGAATTTTCTTATAATCCCATATACTGAATAACCGTTTCCAAACCTCGAGAAGATTTATAAATAAATTTAAAATCATTACAAAACTCTATATATATAAAAGTATTTAAAAGTATAATAATTTAATTTTGTAAAATGTTCAAGTCATTTTTTTTAAATATCAAACACCTTTTATAAACATCAATAATCATTTTTAAGTAAACAAAATCAATCTTCGAAGCTGATTTCAAATTTAGGATTCATTAAGATAAATATGAAATGTTTTGAAAAAAAATCCGCTTAACAAAGTATTTCAATCCTAACTAGTTTTAAAACTACATAGTTTAAATAAATAAATTTTTCCTTTCAAAAACAAACTTAACTTCTTAAAATTTAAAAATATATTTTAAAAATCTCAATATTCAATTCAATTTATAAATTCCTCTCGATTCCCAACACATGGCTTTCATTTCGATCTCCTTAACCATTTCCACTTTTCAAAAATTGTATCCACTATTTTTCCTCCATCCTATTTTCATATTCTAATATAAATTCACCTTATGAATTTATATTTCCAAATTATCATTTGATATCGATTTTCTTTATTTTTGAACATCATTTATAAATTTATAACTCCTTTGAATTTCATTTTTTATAAATATAACCTCATTTATAAAATTACATTTTATAAATCCATTTCCTTACAAATTCCACTTTACTTTGCCAATATGATTTTCAATATCAATTTCAACCCTTTTTATATTTTCCAGGATATCGTTCAAAAATCCTTTATATAGATATTTTTTCTTTTAAAATACAATTTAAACAACTTATGGATTAGTTAAGTTCAACCTACAATAAAAATCATTGTTTATTCAATCAATTAGCTTTTTAAGTAATCCAATTTTCGATATATTTATTTTTATATCAAAAATCTCCTTTTAATTACTTAAATTTCAGAAAAATATTTATGTTATTTAAAACACCAAAATCAAGGCCAGTGCTAATATAACATTTAACAATTTAAATCACACAATAATTCAACAGATTATTCAATCACATCATATATTTTTATATATGAAAAAAAAATTTGAGGAATCCAGTTGGATCTCTCCAACCTGTTTTCCCTACATCCAGAGATGTTAGACAACATAAAATACCAATCTCGCTTCAATGTGTGATACCGCGGTAACAAAGGGTCATCCACTATTATGCAGGGCACATAGTGTCTCATCCGCTCCAAGGGCGATAATATATCCAAGTACTAATATATATACTACTATATATAACATCAAAACTGATAATTTCAACTAGCATCCAGTAATTAATTTTAATTATTATCAATTTAAATCTAGCAATCCAAAAAGAGTGAGATTTTCTCACCTTGATTTTTAATTTGCTAATCGTTCCAATTCAATTCTATTATGTAGATTCTGCAGCTACAAATCCTATACCAAATAATTAATTCAAACAACTCAATAATTATTCATAACTATTCAACCAAGTATATTCAATCAATTTATTTAAATAATCTCGTAATAAATCAGGATAATGTTGTATAAGATATATGTAAATGGAGTTAGATATAGATATGAGTAAGTAATACTCACAAAATCGAATTACTCCTCGAATTGCTCCTTTCAAAATTCACTGCAGTTATCTCCTTCTCAAACATGCTACAACACGCGTCCCCTCCTTCACGAACTCACGCCCCAGGAAGAAATCGCAACTGCCCCTCTGACTCGTGCACTCCTCTTTCGAACGCGATTGAGTCACCTCGCCCTAGCCTCACTTCAATTTCCTGGAACAGCCCATGTGTCGCTCGTCATCCCTAGGTCTAGCCACTCGTAACCTAATTTTTCCACAGCCAGCGTGTGAGAATGACTCGCTAGCCCTAGATCTCAGTGATTTTCAATCGCCTAAGCTCTTGCGACCTCCTCCCCCCGCACCACGATTCCAGTCACGTAAATTCCTTCTTTTTATTATTCGAACGATTTGATTTCGATTGTCGGAAGGAAAAAAAAGGGAAGATGCGATTTAATAAGGAGATACACGATTTCATTCCTTATTTTTTTAAACTTGAGTTGTTCGATTTGATTATCTGAGAAGGAATAAAAGTATAAGTATTGCTTCTTTTAAAATGAGAAGGAGTTGGCTTGTTCCAGAAGGTTTGACCTTGGAGATATATAAAATATTATTTATTTCTCAAAATATCTCACCTAATATAATTAAAACTTCGAACTCTTATCGAAGCGTGCTGCGTGGCCTTCCTAATGTTATATCGCTATCCCGAACCCAATGAAATAAATTTCGAAACCTAATTCGATCGTATATGGAATATAGCTTTTCAAATCTACTATTTAATTAAATTCAGTCAAATTATTTCTAGGCATTTTCAGATCGTACTACCAAAGGTTGAGCCCAAAAGCTACAAAATTTTAAACCCGATAATAATACAATTATTACGGATCCAATGGAACTGGTTTCATCGAATTCAAGGCTGTACCCCGTATCACTATTTTGAACGCATCGATTTTAAAAATTGACGAAATTGATTGAAATCCTAGTTTTAAAAACTTATTAAGTTATAGTTCCAAATCCAATATTTAAAACTATTAAATATTCAAAATTAACTATCGAAAAATCCGGGTCGTTGTAGGAAACCTCCAAGCTAGACCCCGCCAACTGTTGCCGAGTATCCGAGTACTTCACATCTCAACGTGCACAACTGAATCCAATCTAGAGTGGATGTGAAAATACCATAGTGGAAGCAACCGCACATAGCTTGGCCCCTACCCGCTCTTTGAGTTTAGTCCTTTCCGACAAAGGATAACAAAGCTCAAGTGAGCAACGCATCATCTTAGAATGACGAAATAAAAAGAAGGCTGAGGTAATCAATAGTTGACAAACCGACTATCGAAGATAATAAATTGATCGTATATGGACAGTAAATCTCTAATTCCTACCACCACTCGTCGATTCAAACTTGTACTATTTCTTGGTTAAAAATGAAGTTGGACAAGTGAAGGTAGCGTTACCTCTAGGCATTACCGTAACAACAATTTTAACTTTCGAGATAGTGACAAGTTTACATACCTCAATGTCTAGCGCCAAGAGTATGACTGAATTCTTTCCATATAAGTGATATTGTTTATGGAAATTTCTTTTCCATAACCGTATCAAACTTTTACCTTTTTAAAACCAAACTCATGCTTGGTGTAATGACCCGCAGTTCCGTACTCCTTGAGTCAACACTATTCTCCATCACTCAACTCAATATGAATGAAAATACGAAGCATTTGGGTTAAAGAAGAAGAGGTAGAAGGAGATAACAGAAAACAACATCAGAATCTAACCATCGCAGCGGAATAAAATATAATAGAGAATAAATGATCTTTACACAAAAACAAATCTGTGTATACATTGCATCATCAAAGTATACATAACACACAACTCGACAGTAATCATAACCTGTCCTCACAATCTGAATACACAAAAGAATATTTAACACAAATACGGAAGTACGTATCGCTATCCAGCTCGTCTCCTGAGCCCCACAGCATCCTTTCCTGTATTCTATAATACTCGGTCTGACCCAGGCACATTAGTTAAATAACACCCGAGTCAGTTTGGAAAACCAACGTGAGAAAACCACACTCAAATTGATTATTAAATTTTCAAAATCCTTTTGAAAACAAAAGCATCTCGTAAGACCACGCCACAGATGAACATGTCAGGTTTTTACCTTACGATAGCCAAAACACTTTTTATTAAAATCCTATGATATTATAATAGGGTCTACTTACAAATACTTAATAAAATTGCCGAAATTGTTACATGATTAAATTCTACCTACAAGCCATAATGGTGGGTAATACAAACAAAACCGTAAAATGCGCGTAGGGAGAATGAATTTTCAACTAATGACTAGGCACTGGGGTACCACCCGTCACAGTACGTGGACTAGATCACCAAACCGAGGATTACTCCCAATCCCCTGCAACACAAGACCGGGACTACCCCTTACTGGATAATCCCGGGTAAGATCGCCCCACGATTGGGATCAGCAACTGCACCACTAAGCCAAATAAAAAGGGACATCTAGACAAGGATGACCGTACCCTAATTGGTGCTACCCACATAGCCTTGCTGCATAACCCCTGATTTTCAGTCATTCCCGGTTGATGAGGCTCGAGGCTAAACGTTACTTTTTTAGAACATATCACTTAGAATGCCCATCGTCCACCTGACGATGTTCCGAAAGCATTCATCTATACAAGTCCGTCCCGGGTTCGAACAGAACGGAATGCACTACTCCTACTACATCCATTTTGGAATCACCTCGGTATTAATAGCGACTAGCCCTTGCAATTCACTACTCCACCTTCGAATCCAAACTCTAGTTTTCCACATGAAAACGTTCAAACCGGATCGAAGTGGTTTTCAGGAAATAAATTCTGATCCCGGTCTCTTCGAAACGATTAGCGCATTGGCCAATATTGATAGTCGGTTATTTAACTATCAAATAATATTCAAAAACAACCATCAACCACAAATAATTTCACCAAATTATTTATTAACCTCAAAATATCTTTGCAAGATATATTTCCATTTTCAACCCTTTTGAAAACAGTTTTCAAACCACACTTTTCTCATGGAACGAATTCCCAACTATTTATTTCCATTAAAAACACCAAGTACAAAGCTTTAGATTTTAAAATAATTTAAAACACTTTATTATAAAATATACTTTAAAACATTTAAATTAAAACTACTTTAATACTTATTCAAAATAAATACTTTAAGAATATTTAAAATAAAATTACTTTGTACAATATAAAACTGAATTTATAAATTTTAAAACATAATACTAAACCACCTTTAAATAATTACTACTATAATTGATTAAAAGAAAATATTTACTTTGGAATTTAAACATTTAGAAATAATAAGTTTCTAAACATGCTTTTTAAACAATATAAAACTCTTTACTTATACTTAAAATTGTTTGAAACGTACTTGGCTATTCAGGGAAATATGCTTCCCTTCCACATCTTTTAAATTCTTTTAAAAATAAATCACTATTTATTTTTTTAAAAATTTACCCATTCCTTTAATAAATTCCCACCGTGAATTTATTCTTTCAAATATCCACTGATATATTACTTCACTTTTATAAATCCAGTTTATAAATTTCATAGTCACATTCTCCTTTAAATTTCCAATTTCAAATACTTAATCAATTTCCAAATTGATTTTCAATTTACACCATTTTGAAATAAATTCCTTTACTTACTCATTTATTTCAAAATCCATTAACTTCGAATATTATTTCTTCATTATGATTTAAAATCTTTTAACTGAAAATTTCATATTCCCCAGATTTCTTCTTTATCCTTTCAAATAAATTCAAAACTTGAATTTCAAAATAAATTCTTTATTTCTTGAAATAATATCACTTAAGTTTAAAATTCATTATTTCTCTGTTCATTCAAACCCTTTTTCATACTCCGAGCTTATTTATCAGAATTTTAAAATCACTTTTATTTTGTTCCAATTCATTCTTATTTTTATTCAATTTTCTATAATTATTTCACTTAAAAATTTACTCTAATATTTCTTTCAAAAATCCAATTCTATATATTTGATAACTCAGTGTACTGAAATATATTCAATCAAACCATGCTATCCAATATTCCAATTATCAGTATAATTCATCACAGCATATCAAATAATCATAACACAGAATTATTAGAACAAATCTAAATATTTTGAGGAATCCAGTTGGATCCCTCCAACCTGTTTCCCTGCATCCACAGATGTTAGCACAATATAAAATACTAATTCCACTTCGAGGTGGAAATATCGCGGTATATGGGTTTTAAATATAATATCATCCGCTACTATGCGGCGCATAGGGTCTCATCCGCTATATAATGCGGGAATCCATCACTCCAATATATATTATATATACTACTATATATAATATAGCACATCAAATCAATTCAATCATTCAACCTATTATTTAAATTTAACCATTTCAATTTAAATTAAACCCAGATGAGTGAGATTAACTCACCTTTGATTCTGATTATGCAATCCACTCCAACTGACTTGATTCTTCATGATTTAAGACCCTTAAATAAATATTTGATGATTTTATTAATATTTAAACTAACCGAATAATTAATTACCTTTTAATAAATTTAATTTAAGCTAACGATTTGATTTAAACAAGTAATTAAGTTTTAAAAAAATCCCTCTTTTTTTTCTTTTTCGGTTAAATCCTTACATATATTTCCCAATTCGAAAACTAATAATAATTCATACCTAAATTTCAAATTACATCACTGTAGTAAATAACATAATAAATTTCTTTTCTTTCTTGTACATATGTATTATATAAACTTAGGGAAATTAAAATAAAACGAATGTTGTTAGACCTCACCTCGACCACCACTTCCTCAGCTCGACGCGCCGCCATCATCGGCTCGGCCACCATCCAAAGCCTCATGAACGACACCACGTAGCTGCCTCACTGTGAAGCCCTCTGCCTTGCTTGCGAGCGCCGCCACTGTCGGCCTCACAAACCCCAAAGCTCCACCTCAATTTCCTACAAATTCTCTTCCCCTTCCACTGTCGCTCCTCGCGAACGACGCGGTTGTAACAAGGCCGAACCCTCCAACTGCTAGCCTCGCGCGTGCGTGCTCCCCTCTCGCAGTCGCCGCCTCGCCTCGTTCGCATCGCGAACGCAAACCCTAGTGCCTCTGCCAGTCGCCTCGTGCTCGCCTCGACCATCCCTCTTCTGCCATTAATTTATTTGAATTCGATTATTATTATCATTATTATTATTTGATTTGGGCCGAGTAAATTTGGAATTGGACGAAAGGAGGCACGATTTTCTTATTAGCAGCCATTTCCTGAGATTGCTCATTTTTATTTTTTTGTTACTTTTGTTCTGAACTGATCGTATCTTAAAGAAAGAAAGAATGAGGGGAAACAGGATTCGACGTTGGCATGCTCGAAAAGGCTTGCTACAGTGACCACGAAATGAAAGCAAAAAGGTGATGAAAAAGAAACGGCTGATGTGAATGGAAATCTGAGCTGAAGTTGACTAGTCAAACAAAGGATATATTATTATTTTAATTTAAATTCACATCCAAATTGTCTCGAAACTACAACTCAAAATCTTGACTTTCTATCGAGGCGTGCCGCTAGGCGTTTATAATGTTAAACCCCTATTTCGAACACAATAGAAAAGGTTTCGAGTCCGAATTCGATAGTAGAGAGAAGATAGCTTTTTGGACCCAGTTATTATATTGAATTTTCGATATAAATTCAGCGCGTTTGCTTATCGTACGGCCAAACGATCACTCCAAACACTACGAAAATTGAAATCCGATAATAATACAATATTATGGATCCAATGGAACCGGTTTCGTAAAATTCCGAGATTGTGCCTCGGAAGGCTATTTTTAAATATCAATTTAAACGATATATTTTCAAAACTGAACAAAACACTTCCAAATTCAATTTTAACACTTTTACTATCTTCAATACTATCAGTATACATTTTACAAGTCTTTGAACTAATTTTATTCGGCTTAAATCCAAGATTTACCACTTAACCTATTTCAAATGATTTAATTAATAATTAAATTATCTAATAAATAGTGATATTCGAATTCAAGTTAGAAACTAACTATGAAATATTTAAAATCGATTAAATATTCCAATTTCAAACAACCAAAAATTCTGGGTCATCAAATTCCTCCCCCCATAAAAGAATTTCGTCCTTGAAATTGCTAGTTAGGAAGAAAGATCCAATACCCATTACTATTTTCCAAAACCAAACAGTTTTATCAACCTGCCATAACATATCTTTTATTAAAGACCCACTATTACTTCAACCAACTTCCCAAAACCTTCCATATTTTCCAACAACATTATTTACTCTACTTATTCAAATTTAAATTTAATTCCATATTTAAATTATCAAAATTTTCTCAAAAATTTTCTAACTCTCTAAATTTCCAAAAAAATCCGCCAGCGTCTCCTTTGCGCGGCTAGCTCGGTACAACTACAAAATGCCTCTACAAGCCTCCAGATTTCAAAAGAAAACAAAAGCCAAGTGGCTAGACTAGAAAATCATCAAATTTCATATAGAAATTTAAATACATACCTTTGCTGAGCAAATTTCAATTTATCCTCTGAAATCAAAAATCCCAAATTCACTTTCCTCATCCTTTAGTTTCAAATAAACAATTAGTTTCAATTTCCATTTCCAAAATCCCTTATTTCAATTCCAATTTGAAATCGTTTTGTTGCTAATGAAAATTTTTCCAAAAATTTTCCAACTCCCAAAATTTTCAAAATATTTTGACAGAGTCTCCTTTGTACGGAGAAGCTTTTGCAATTTGACAAGATATACAAATATATATACATCGACCCACACGGTCAGAAAAACAAAACAGTTCATATTCCTATTTTTTTATTGCGTAGGCGTACCTTTATTTAGCATTTTTAAGCAAGCGGCTTATTATTTAGCATTTTGCGCGTCCAAATCTAGCCAAACGGCTTCCCGGTACCTGTACTTACTCAATTCAAACATGTAAGTACTAAATATATGAAATTTATTAACATTTAACTTACTTTCAATAGCTAAACAAATGCATTCATAAGCAACATGCACCAAACACTTTCCATGAACAATTTATATGATTTCAAAACTAATTCAATTTCTTTCAACCAGTTCATGTGCCATTCCATTCAATTTTAATGGTTTACACTTCAATTTCTTACATTCAATTTATTTTTAATCCAAACAACTCACATTTATTTCAATTGATTTCAAAAAATCAATTTTATTTACTTCTACCAATCCATAGAATTTTTATTTAATCTCGTTTTCGTCAACCGACAATTTATTTCTACACAATTCAACCATGTTCATGTGAATAAATAATTACTTAAGCTTGTAACCATTTTAAATTGATTCCAACTCAATTTTTTTTAATTCCATTCCATTTTAATTCATTCACAACCATTTTATTTAGCTCGACACATTCCATGCTTGTATACTACTAACCATTCCCAAATTAATTCAACCCAAGCATTTATTAATGGACTTCCATTCTTACTCGAAGTCGAGCTTCTAATTATTTTTAACTTAAGTTAATTTACTTCAATTTATTCCAACTTCAAACTTAAGTTCACTTCTATTTGATTCTCATCTAATAAAATTCCACTTAATTCAGTTAGCCCATCCATTTTATTTTAATTCACCTTCTCAATTAATCAAAATAATATCTAAGCACATACTTAACACATTCATACTCGAATTGGATTTTATTTGTAACTCAAACCATTTCTATTATAATCCAATTCCATTTTATTTTACAACATGTCCACTTATTTTAATTACTGCCACACTAGACAACAACACAGACAACAGTGCATCATCCATCTCCATTCAACATACCTGCATACAAACATTGCACCCTGCTATCATTTTAACACCACTTCAGCATCATTGCTTTTGCTGCATTTACAACACTCCTATTTACACACTACTGCAACACTGCCCCCTTTGCCAGTACATTGCCTGGCCTTCAACACTTACTACCGCCTAGGCACTATTACTACACTGCCAGCTATCATACCACACTTACATTTCATAACCAGTGCACAAATCACCACATTGCCTTCTGCCTCATTACTGTTGCCTCTCAACCACAACACTTCTTTCACCATATACATCAAATACCCCTACTGTCCATCACCTTACATTGTATACCTCTAACACAATT
This sequence comes from Allium cepa, assembly GCA_030765085.1. Taxonomy (NCBI): domain Eukaryota; kingdom Viridiplantae; phylum Streptophyta; class Magnoliopsida; order Asparagales; family Amaryllidaceae; genus Allium; species Allium cepa. The sequence goes on from CM060942.1 coordinate 204,228,490, forward strand.
CTTCACCAAGCAATTACAACTTACTTTCATTACCTTAACATCACCTGAACACTACAACTTCATTTCAATACCTGTTCATTAACTGTTCATTTCAATTTTGGCCACCCTACAGACCATTCACATACACCAGTCATCCGCATACCTGATCACATACTCCCTGACCATAACAAACAGTCAAACACATTTCCACTATACTTTTAACTAGGGATTACATTTTTATTTCAATACTTTTCAATTCTTTTATAAGCTTCCAAAGCTTATTTATTCTGATTCAATAATTAGTGGAAATCCATTCTCCCTACGCGCCTTTTACGGTTTTGTTTGTATTACCCACGATTATGGCTAGTAGATGGAATTTAATCATGCAACAATTTTGGCTATTTTAATAAGTATTTGTAAATAGACCCTATTATAATATCAGAGGATTTTAATAAAAAGTGTTTTGGCTATCGTAAGGTAAAAACCCGACATGTTTATTTGTGGCGTGGTCTTACGAGATGCTTTTGTTTTCAAAAGGATTTTGAAACCTTAATAATCAATTTGAGTGTGGTTTTCTCACGTTGGTTTTCCAGACTGACTCGGGTGTTATTTAACTATAATGCTTGGGTCGGACCGAGTATTATAGAATACACGAACGGATGCTGTGGGGCTCAGGAGACGAGCTGGATGGCGATACGTACTTTTGTATTTGTGTTAAATATTCCGTTGTGTATTCAGATTGTGAGGACGGGTTATGATTACTGTCCAGTTGTTGTTATGTATACTCTGGTGATGTAATGTATAAACAGATTTGTTTTTGCGTAAAGATCATTTATTCTCTGTTATATTTTATTCCGCTGCGATGGTTAGATTTTGATGTACCTATTCTTCTTTAACCCAAATGGTTCTTATTTCCGTTCATCTTGAGTTGAGTGATGGAGAATAGTGTTGACTCAAGGGGTACGGAACTGCGGGTCGTTACAGTTGGGCTTCTCATTACAAGTTTTTAACTTTAAAGAACTTTGTAAAAATGGTTCATTAACTTTAGAACACTATTATCAAAAGATTTAATCACTTAAAACATCCTTATTAAATAGGTTAATTATCTTTAATTAACATTAACAAGAATGATTAATTACCTTTAAACTTCGTTAATTAATTTGATTAATTAACTTTAAATACCCATAATTAAAAAGGGTTAATCATTTTAAAACATCATTAATCAAATTTATTATTTAATTTTAAATCTCATTAATTAAGTCAATCATCGTTACTAAAATGGATTAACTAATTTAAAATATCATTAATGGAAAAGATTAATTAAATTTAAACTAATTAATTAACTTTAAAAGTAATTAATTAAAAATGATTAATTAATTTTCAAACACCATTAATTTGAATAATTAATTAACTTTAATCAATAATTGTTTAAGAGATTAATTAAACTTAATCATCATTAGATAAAGTGGTTAATTAATTTTAAACATCATTAACAAAGTAATTAATTAATTTTAAACACATCATTATTAAGAAAATTAATTATCCTTATTCCTCATTAATTAAAATAATTAATTAAATTTAAAATCATTATTAAATTAGTAAATTAATTTTAAATCCATCCTTATTCAAAAACTTAATTAACTTTGTGAGTAGAACCCAAGCCCGAAAGTAAAACAAAAGATATCGTAGAGATAGTGTTTTCCGAAAGTGCCGATATAGCGATAGTCGCTATACAGATGCTTCGAGAACTACTTTCATGTCATAATGATTTCCATCTAAGATTCACATCACATAACCTAGACATGACATATAAACGAAGTAAATAATATTTATGAACATAAAGAAGGCATCACTTATACAAATTTACTTCGAACTACCAAACTATTTTTGATTGCTTACTAACAACTCAAGGTGTTGACTTTTAATAAGCAACAAAGTAACAACCATTACAACAAACATGCATAATCAAGTGATTTAAATAGTTACAGTAATGTGAAGGAAATAAAGTCCAAAACTTTAGTTAAAAAGGCGAGCTTTACTCACTTAAAAGCTAACCAAACAACCTAGAATTTGGTCACCTTCTCAACAAATTTTAGCTATGTTTCTTGTAACGATCGCGATTTTTCGTTGTCGAAAAACCGAAATGTTATGGGTTTAAGAAAGAAGAAAGGAAGAAGAAGAGAAGAAGGTAGAAGATGGAGAGAAGAAAGAATAGAAAAATAGAGGGAAGAGAAAAACAGAAAATAGAAATTTTGTACTTTAAACAAAGAACATAGAACAGAACAGAAAACAACAGAACAATAACAGAATCTCACAATTCGCAGCGGAACCACATATAATAATAAATGAATAATCTTTAAACAAAGAACTATATCAGTTATTACATTTTATACTTTACATCATATCATCATCAGAGTGTACAACAACAAACAATGCAGCGGAAAAAGAAATACTATATAAACTAGTAATACGCCATGCCATCCATCTTGCCTCCAGCAACTCCAGAATATCCAGAATATCCTGATAAACCTTAACTCTTGACTGCCCGTGTGGAAATTGGTGGGCACCCAGAGTTTAGGAAGGAAAACAATAAACTCCGAGTCAGTCATGTGACTGGTGTGAGAAAGCAAAACAGTTTATTTTTCTTTAAAAATCAAAATAGAAGAATATTTTAAAAATCAATTCGCAATGCTTTTAAAAATGAGACTACCATAAGACCTCCCGCCACACACACAATGCAAACGCAGACTTGGGGAAGATTTCTTCTTATGTTAGTCAAAGATACTTGATACGTATTAAAAGAAAACATTTGTTATTATTTCTAGTGCATAGTGTAGAAAATATTTCGAAAGTAGAATATAAATCTTAGCCAGCATAGGTACCATTATATTATGCCTACTATAGCTACCATATTAGATGGCAGGTTCTACAACTAAAACCGTACAAGTCACGTATTGTTTCTTTGGATTTCCAACAAATGGTCAGGCCAAGGAACTTCCCATTGCCACATGAGAATGCCTCTGGAAAGACATCCCCGAGAACCAAACCGGAACTCTGCCAACACAAGGCCGGGTTACCCCTAACTGGGTAACTACTGACACGAGCACGCCATTCCCCGATCGTAAACGACCTTTCTCACGGGATCCCGAAAAACCAACAACCACAAAGTAATAAATTCGTAGTAACCACATAGGTTAAATATCTGGGCTCCATACCATGATACCACCTCTATCCAGAAGGAAATGTACATACCCTAAAGGGAGCTACCCCTCATAACTTGCTGCTTCTTTCCTGTTTTGACCATTTCCGGGGTGTGAGGCTCGACGAAGTCACGTCCACAAAAACATACTTTATACAAAAGCCATGCTTTGGGTCAACAAATGATCAACACAATGATCACCAAGATAGACGATCAAATAAACGATCCTATCACAATAATCAACACAATGATCATTTACAGCTACACTCAGCATGTCACATTACCAAATTGGGAATATATCGCTGATAACTTCAACTATATAACCTCTGAGCTCGTACGTCTCAGAGAAGGGTGTTAAGCTAAAAGAATAAATTCTCCGCCACCAACAGAAATATATTTGAAAGAAATCGGCTTTACATCTCAACTTGTAATGTCAGACACACAATCCATACAAGTCTGTTCCGGGCTCGAACAGAACCGAAGGCACTTACAAAGAAGTCCTTGCAATCCGAATAATCTCTAATCACGTTCGGATTTCCCATCACATATGGAGATCTCAATACCAGGGATCAGCCAGTGCAGAGACAATCAACAAGAAACCCTTTCGTTTTCGAAAATATCCGGTCTTCAACACCGATCTTCGAATGCAATTCATAACGACGTATCACATATTCGGAATGGGTTATACGACCCCAAGGTCCTTTCCCGGTTAACCCGAATAGTGAGCGCTTATTTTAAAAAAAAATAAGCGTGGCATCCAATTTCAAACAAATCACAACAAATACCTATTAAAGGTAAATATTGATAGTCGGTTATTGAACTATCAATAGATATGCCAACATCACCAGATTCCAAATAATTTTCCAAATTATTTATTTCCCAAAAATATCTTTATAAGATATACATTCTCCATTCTTTTTTTAAAAATAAATCAATATTTATTTTTTTAAACTCATTTTCCAAATTTCATTTATAAATTCCATATTGAATTTACATTCCCAAAATATTTATGAATATATGATTTCCATTCGTTTTCAAATATTCATTTTCAATTTATCTTCAAAAAGATAAATTCAAAATATTCACTTAATATTGGAAAAACATTTCCATACTTATTTATTTATAAGTAATTCACAAGCCTTTTTATTTTCTATACTTAGAAAATATTTAATATACTCAAATCGAAATTTAGTATATATTTCATTCTTTAAGGAAATCATTCTCTTAAACATATTTATTTGGGCCAAAACGAATGTTGCGTAAAACATCGTTACGACAACCCAAAATCACTAGTATAGGGATTCGAAATTAAAATAGATATATAAATCCCAATACTATGCAAAACATTTCCTTTCGGAAATCATTTACTATAACAACAGTGTTATAGTCCACCATTTCCTTTTATTTCTCGAAAACATCTATTTCAACAATAAATGTTGAAATCTATGGTTTCGAATCTCAACATCTTTTAAAACATCTTTAGATCGTTTTAATTCTATTTAAAACATCACATCCAAAATAATTTCTTTAACAAAATATTCACTATTCAAAAACGTGAATACACTTGTTAATAAATTTCATCACTTCTATTCATTTTATTTTAAAGAATTATTCACTGTCTAAAACATGAATATAATTCCATAAATAAATTACACCAATTCCTTATCAAAATAAGTCGTTGCGGATTTATAAAACAATGTTTATAAATTCTATTTCTATTTATTTTATAACAATTTCCTTTTATAAATTTCCTTTATAAATCTATTCGATTTCATATCTTAATGATATACTAAAATTCATATTATAAGTCAAATACTTATAATTTATTTATTTACAAAATCATTCCTTCAAACTTCCCAAATCTATAAATCTTATAACTTCTAAGATTCATTTATTTATCCACATCTATTTCCTAAATAACTTTATAAATTTTTATTTATAAAATTCTATAACTTTACCGTTATAATTCTATAAATTTCATTCATTAGTGAAATTCATTCACAATTCTTTCTAATACTTATAAAAGCTCGTTTTATAATTCCAATATTTTTAATTTATAAATATCAATTTATAAATCTTTTTAATATAAAACAATTTATATTACTATTTTGAAACGTCTTTCAACTCCTTTATAATTTATCATTTTGATTTATAAAATAATCAAATTTGATAAATTCTATAGATTTCATTCCTTTATGAAATCCATTTACAAATCATCCTATCATTTATAAAAGCTCGTTTAATAATTCAAGATATTCTAAATTTATAAATATCAACTTATAAATCTTTTAATATAAATCAATTTATATTATTACTTTAAACATCTTTAAACTCTTTTATAATTTCATCATTCTGATTTATAAAATAAAAATTTTATAAATCCTATTTCTAAACTTCTTATAATAAATTCAGAAGTCCCAGTTCAAACTATTTTAAAAAAATCACTAATCCCATATTTTCAAAAATCAACTTTTAACTGTATTTCTCAAAAATCATAATTTTTATAATATTAAAATTATAACGTTTATTTATTTAAGATGAATCAATTCCAAAAATATTTTATAAACGTATATTTTCCAAAATTATTTTAGAAATCAAAATCGTTATTTTAAACTTCAAAAATTGGATCCGATGATGCAACACATCAATATTCAATCACAACTTTCAAACATCATATATCATCCATGATAAACAATCAAATATCACAATATATGAAATCAAATAAATATTTGTGAGGAATCCAGTTGGATCCCTCCAACCTGTTTCCCTGCATCCACAGACATTAGAACAATACCATTCCGTTTCAAGACGGAATATCGCGGTACATGGGATTTTATAAATATATATCCGCTTACTAACGGCGCAATAGGGTCTCATCCGCTAAAAGAAAATGCGGGAAATCAATCAACTGCAATATATACATATGCCAATATATATATATTGCTATATATAATATAATCCCAATTCCACTTCGAGGTGAAATATCGCGGTATATGTGTGTAATAAATAACCTCCGCTTACTAACGGCGTATAGGGTCTATTCACATCCAATATATATATATATATATATATATATATATATATATATATATAACAATCATCATTCAAGCATTCAATCAACACAGTCAAGCAAATTTTAAATCTAACTATTTAAAATTTAAATAAACAATATAATTCCTTTTGAGTGAGAAGTTCCCACCTTTATTCCCGTTTGCCATCCACTTCCAATTCAACTTGTTTTCTTCATTTATACCTTGTATAAATATTTACACAATTTATTAATATTCGAAATAATCGAATAATAAATTTTCATTAGATAATTTCGATTCATTGGTGATTTCATTTTAATAGTTAAATTAACTCATAGTTTCGTTTAAACCAATTTCTCGTTTAATAAATTTATTTAAACTAATTTTTTTCTTCTTTAATAAATTTATTTCAACTAATTATTTTACTTTTAAAATAATTTTAACTAGAAATTTTCAATTGAACTGAATTTCCTTTTCATAAATTAGATCTACTAATTATTTTACTCTAAATTAATATCTTAAAATCGATTTTCTTTTAAATAAATTTGTTTGACTAAAATTTTAAAATAACTTCTTTGTAATAAAATATCCTTTAGTAACTAAAAATAGTTAAATAGTTTAATAAAATAAGTAAATCATCACATTCGTTATTTTTATTTTAAACTAAAAATTTAAAAATTCAAACTGATTTTAATTAAACTTGTTTAACTAAAGGTTACAAATTTAAAAATTAAATTCCCTTTTTAAATAGATTGTTTTTGGCTTTCAACATTTTTGCTTATATAAATTTACTCAATCTTTTAAAATTTCTTTATTTAATAAATTTATTTTAACTATAATTTAAACTTCCTTTTTTTTTATATATATTTAAACTAAATTTATTCTCTTTCTATAACTATATAAAATTCCTATATAATATTTCAGTTTACTGTAAAAATTCATATACAGGTTTGTATAACTTCAAAATGTTAAACTTAGACTAACTGTAAAAAAAATATTTTTCTGTTTACTTACATATTTGTTGCTTTTAAATTTAAAAAAAACGAAATCTTATACCTTTACTGTAAACGCGAATTTTCTGCATTACTTTTTTTTTTTAAATTTACCTATGTATATTAAAACAAAATTACCTTTACTGTAAACGCGAAGCCATCACCACCGGCTCCATCTCGCCGCCGTCAGCATCGCGAATCCCCATCGCGACATCAAATCCAAAACACGACCTCCTGCTCCCTTCACGCGCCGCCGCCTGCCACTAACGACGCCGCACCCAATCATCGCGACGCCTCCATCGCGTGAACGCGAGCCTCGTCTAGCCGCGCGCACCCAGAACGCCGCCGCATGCTCGAATCCCTAGCCCCAAGTCGTCGCTTCGTGCCGCTCCTCTCCTTCCATCGCGCCTCCTTGCTTGCTCGATTTCAATTTGTTTTCTTTTCTTTTTTTTTTTATCTAAAAGGATCGGCCATTGTTTGCTTTTGAACGATAAAGGGAGGAAATGAAATCTCTTTGATTTTCGAACGATGGTATTCCTTTTGAATGAAAGAAAAGGGGTTGCCATTATCAGATTCGAACGAAGCTTTTTTTTTTTCTCTTTTGAAATCGAAATGAATTGCTCGCATGATAAAAGAAACAAAGGAGACAAGAGAACGTGATGCTTCAGGGAGAACGTGTTCGCACGTTTATTTTCGTGATTTTAGGCTCGAATATAGGGATGTTGTTGACAAATTTAAATTTAAATTTAAATCGTTTGAAAATTTCGACGCGTTTATTCGTCGTGTGATCACATATCAACTCCGAAAAATACGAAATTTGAAATCCGGCAATAATTCAATATTACGGACCCAATGGAACTGGTTTCGTCGAATTCCGAGACTGTGCCTCGTAAGGCTATTTTCAAATTCAATTTAAACGATATAATTTCAAAACGGAACAATTCACTTTCAAATTCAATTCTGAAGCTTCTATAATCTTCAATATTATCAATATGAATTTTACAAGCCTTTGAAATATTTTTAATCGGCTTAAAATTGAAGATTCAAATTTTATTCAACTATCAATAGATTAAATTCTATAATTTAATCGCCTATTCATAGTTATATTGAAAATTCAATCCAAACCATCATTTAAATATTTAAAATTAATTAAATATTTCTAAATTAAATTGTTTAAAATTCTGGGTCGTTACATTTCTCTTGGAATTTGGAGAAGTAATCAAAAAAAATTCTTTAAAATTATTTTCTCTATGATTTAGACAAAAGAATTACTTAATTTGGATTTATTTTGTGGAAGATATAGTAAGAAGACGAAGAGGTATTTTCGAACCAGAAAATCTATGTCCAAAAATACATTGCAAAGAAATGAATTTTTGACCTAATAGCACTTGGAAAATGAACAAATGATAAATGAAAGTTGTAGCCAACTCGATTCTCTTCAATTTGAAAAATGTTTTAATTTGGAATATTTATGAGGGAGCTAGGACTGTGAGAAGAGGAGGTAAAATCTGGAAAGAAAATGAAAATGAGAGCATGGAGTTGTTATTTATATTCTCATGCAAAGTGTCTAATTCCACCTATACCCTCATATCCATGGTTGCCACATGACAATGCTTGTCCCCCCACTAACATGCATTTAAAATCCAAGCTGCCAAAATATCAAATCATCTTTAAACATGTTTCATTGATGTGACATTTACTTTTTGTTTTATTTTTAAACTTAGGAAATTGTTACATCGCCTTTTTTGTTAAATTATAAATAAATATTTGTTATAACTTCTATATCCTAATTTTTTTATAAATGTTTATTTCTATGTTTAATAAAATGTTCACAATTTTTTTGACCAGTTTTAGAAGATGTGAACTCAAAAATTCGAAAAAGGATTTCCGGTCTTATTTTTTATTTTTCTTCGAACTAAATATTTTTGTAAACAAATTTTGAAAACCCTTTAACCATCACTAACCATTATTTTAAAGTGTTTTATTTTAATTATAAATCAATTAATTAATTATTTAAAAACATATTAAATATCCATATTTAAAAGAGGTTAAATTACGGGTCGTTACAAAATTCGTTTGGAAGTCTGGTATATTTAGGAAAACAATAACATGGTCCATTCGCGAAGAGATACAACGAAAAGGCACTTCTATTCAAATTTGAATTTTGAATTTATGCCCACAATGTCGAAATACATAGATAGGATATGTCGATATATCCCTTTGTATTTCGAAAAACACTTTAAAAATATTATTTTGAAAATCCATTGCTGGTCAAATAAATCGATACATTGTAAAATCTTTTAAATATGGTTTATACACATTTTGATCAAAATATAACTTAATAAAATTTTATAAAATAATTTTGAAATATTTATCCAAAGTATTCAATATAATGTAAATAATATTTCTAAAATCAATATAGTTATAAATTATTAAAGTATAAAAAAATTCAATATGTATAAACTTAAAAAAACTAATATAATATCTTTATAAGTATAAGAGATGGAAAATCATTCTAAGAAATCTTTTGAAAAGATTATTTCAAAAATAGAATATTTGAAAAATAATTTAAAAACAATATTAGAAAAGATGACAGAGAATAGAAAAGTGCTATTAAGGTTTTAACATAAATTTTATGACACTACAACTTATATGGAATATCCTGAAATCTTGAACTCTTCAATACTCATGATTCTTGAAAACTGATATCAGCATCTTGATACTGTGTAGTCCTCTTAATCAATACCTATCTAATATCCTGCACTATATATTACATACACCTTAATAAAACATTAGTATCTATATTTTATATTATATCCTACAGTTGTTATCATCAAAACCAACACCTAAGGTACTAATAATCTCCTTCTTTCTGATGATGTCTACTATGTAAATAAATTATGTTATTAATCTCCCTGAGTTCTCCCTTAATTTATGCCTAGATTTTGTATATTTCTCCCCTTGTCATCAACAAAAATAATTAACTAAAAACTATAACTCCCCTAACTTAGATACTATAGTAATAATGATAAGAGTGATATATAAGAAATGATGAGTGATACCACAAAATCATTAGTAGTAACTAAACCAAACTATATATTCATTCAATATCTTAATACTAAGTAATCACAATACAAACAAATCATATATGTGTGTGTGTAAAGTAAAATTTCCAAATCAAATCAAATATACAAACCACATAATTAAACAATCAAAGTAAACCAACTATTACCCTAATGTGATTTCCTAATGATCGAGTATTTGTGAATAGGGCAGTGAGGATGATGAAGGCAGAAGTTCCCTTTTTGTTCAAGGAGATTACCATCTAGATCGGAACGTACTTCTCTGAAGGATCGAACTTCGTCATCTTCCTCCATGTGTTCTTCCTCTTCTTCTTCTTCTTCTTGTTCTTCCTCTTCTTCCTTGTCATCGTTGCCTCGAATGGGGTTATGAATAGTTAAATTTGCAGACTCATCGTCAATAATTATTGGATTCATAGGGTTATCCAATAGATATTTTGCAGATTGCGAAGAATTCTGCTTTGCTTCTCCTATTCCTTGGTCATATGGAGTTGCATGAATTTCACTGAGCATTTGCAGAATGTTCTTCATTTCACCCTCCATTTTAGAGACCTTGGCCATAGTAGTGTTTTGGAATGAGGCTTGGGTAGGAGAATGGAAGGAAAATGATGGAATTTCGTCTCCAAAACCTTTGGGATTAGAGGAGGTCATGGTCTGTTTGTTTCAGAAGTTAAGAATAGAGAGAATACAGATAAACAAAGGAGAAAGTCGAAATTTGGTTATTATATAACCAACAATTTGAATTTTATAGGGAAAATAAAAATAGATTTTACCGTTATATGTCGACATAGGGTGCTAGGGTGTGTCAACATACCTAGTATTATTAGATTACTTTGTATTTATATATATTTTTTAATTTTTACTTCATTATTTTTATATTTCCGATAAAGAGAAAATTCCTAACTCTCTTCTTAACTTAGTAAATAATGTTTGATTCAATGATTTTGTTAATATATCAGCTTTCTAATTTTCAGTGTTTATAAATTCTAATGATATTATTTCTTTTTTTACATTATCTCTTAAAAAATGATGTTATATATCAATCTGTTTAGTTCTAGCATGATGAGTTGGATTTTTAGATAGACTAATCGCAGTTGTATTATCACAGTATATTGGTGATTTAGTAAAATTCAAACTAAAATCTTTTAATATTTTTTGAATATCGATAACTTGTGAATAGAGATGGCAATGGGGCGGATCTAGGTTCTAAACCCGATAGACCCGCCCCTGTTTTGACCTGCTAAGACCTACCCCGCTGGGTCATCGGGGCGGGTAGATCCATGACCTATTCTTAAAACCTCCGGGTCTAGGGTCGGGTTGGGGCTTGGCTGAACCGCACCTACCTGACCTGCACTGCTTAGATTGCATAAAATCACTTTATTACAATAACGATGATTTATTAATCCTTTTTTTATACATAAGCGGTTATAACATGGATTTTCTAATGTTCCATTTAATAAGTCATAAACAAATTTATGATATTAAGTTGCATCGCTAACAATTATATAATAACATATGCATGTTTTTCTTGAACCATTATCATACACCTCAATTTTATTACCTTACTTATCATTATAAACACATTGATATTTATATTTATTTTATCATTCAGTGACAATCCATCTTACAAATAAAATAAATAAATACATGTACATTAATACATAATTTTGAATGAATATGTAATGCTTCACCCAGTCTTGGGGCGAGGCGGGGTCTACCCTGACCTGTATATGTTCCGGGTACAGGGCGAAAGTTTAGACCCGCACTGGGTCTACGAGGCGGGTCTGGGGTACGGTTTGAAAAATCCAGGGTGGGTCTGGGGCATACAAAACCCACCCCATTGCCATCCCTACCTGTGAATAGTAATGCAGCTGAAATATATTGTGCTTCTGTCGTAGACACAGATATAGAGTTTCTTATAAACCAAGAAACCAAAGAGTGGCCCAAAAAAATGACAAATTCAACTTGTACCTTTTCGGTCTGATTTGCAACCAACATAGTAAGCATCATTATATGAAATTAATTCAATGGAGTATTCTTTTGGGTAAAAGTGTCCATAGTCTAATGTGTTATTTACATATCTAAAAATTCATTTTATGGATTTTAAATAAGTTTCTTTAGGTTGAGATTGATATCTTGCATAGAGACGAACACTATATGTTTGCGCCAAAATTGGTCACAAACACCTAATAGAGTTTTGTAGAGAATTAAATGAAGAATATCAAATGAAAAACAAAGGAAATGGGCAGTTAAATAGCAAAAAATCAAAGCAATAACAAGAAGACAGAAATTCATAGTGGTCCGGCATTGTTTGCATACGTCCACTTTGAATTGATAGCTTTATTAATCACTTCGTAAACTGAGCACAATAAGTATCAGATGAAAATCCTTAGTTATAGTAGAGTAAAAGGAAATCATCAGTGTGAAGGTCTCGAAAACGTGCAATCAAGCTTGTATTTACAGAGGAAAATGGCGAAATATCTCCTTGAAAATTTCGCAAAAGGATCCCCAAAACTATATGGACCCATAAGAGGGATCTCATGGCCCAAATCCCAAGGAACAGGGATCGATACTATTCCTTATTTTGGAGAAATTTTGGCGTGCGATCCCCATATGTGGTTCTTCATGTTGTAATATGCTTAGCTCTAAGTTTCATGCCAATTGGATTAGTAGAACTTGAGTTATTGCTCGATCTTTGCTATAAGGTGAGTTGTCTTCTGATTTTAGCCGATCCCTATTGAGGGAAGAGGGCCGATCCCTCTTGCTTCATCTATTTGGGGTGGGATCGCTAGAGTAGGCTCCCTAGGGTCCTCATCTTGTTCATAAAATTTCATATGCATTAGGCTTATGGATCTTGAGATATTGGTTGTTTCCTATTGACTTGCATCTGCTTCGCTGAAACATGCTGATCCCTATTTTGGAGAATGATTATAGCCGATCCCTTTTCCATGTTAAACTATATTCCATACTTCGAAGATTTGGCATTGCATATCTCTCAGTTCCATTCAATCACGGCTTCATATTATCACATGTACTTGATCTTTGGCCCACACAATCATCAATCTGGACTTACCGACCATGATGATTGTCGAATCTAAGTTGTCCAATCAGTTCGGACATAGTCAGGTCAAAATGCAAGATAACACTTGCCCCTAAAGTACATCTTATGTTGAATATTACGTGCTTTTAATCGAAGCAAGTTAGAGTTGTCGACAAGAAATCCATCAAGTTTTCTGAATATTCATTGTCCTTCCATCGAATTATTTTTCCAAAGTATTGTTTCTCTCTTTAATCGTCATGATGCTTGGTCGACTTCCAAAAGTAAAAATTTAGGATTATATTCCGCCAGTTGATATCCATGTTCGGCTCTTTGAGACTAGTAAGCTTTGGCCATCTGATCCGGTCTCGACCTTGAAAGCTTTAGATTCGAATTCAATTTCTATCGATTTCAAAAATTGAACTTTTAGACCAAACATGTGCATGTTTAGGTACATGTTCTTGTCTTTGGCTCCCGGATGCATTTGCAAGCTCATGGGTTGCCATCAAATTTTGTTTTATTTGCAATTCCATTAATATTTATATTTATTTATATAATTTTTTTATGTATGTTGGGATTGGCATTCTTTAAGCCGATCCCCTCCCTCACTTTTCTCTCTTCTCTTATATATATAGGGATCGACATTCTTGTAGCCGATCCTCCTTCCTTCTTTCTCTTTTTTTTGGGGCTTTGAAGAGAAGCTCAAATGGATCGATCCCTCTAGCTTCGCGGAGAATGGAAAAGCAAGTCGAACCCTCAACCTTTATATCCAAGCCAACACTCCCCTTTCCATTCCTTACTTCATTTCAGTTTCTTTGACTTTCTAATTTCCTTCAAGCTTGGTCCCGAACCTTCCCCTGCAAACTTGAAAACCCGACCCCTTCTTTTGAATCAAACACTGCCTTTATCCGTAAATTCGCCTTTCCATTTTGCTTTAGATCGTCACTTCATTTTCAATTAGAATTGTAGTCCAATATCTACACTTGAGCAACTTGTTTTCTATATACCTGAGTACATTTTTTTGTTGCCTTTAACCTTTAATTCTGTGACAAAATGATGGGTTCTGTTTGTGATAATCATAGGTTAAGTTTGGAGGAGATGAGACTGATGACGGTAATGCTGGGTTTGGTGCAATGGGAGAAGAGGAAAAAGAAGATTGTGAAGTTGAATGAAATGGAGGGATTAGTGATGTTGTTGCTTGAGGATGGATTGGTTTAGCAATTACATGGTATAAGGATCGGCTTGAGGATAACTTAAAAGAGGGATCAGTGGATGAGCGTATGAGGAGGGATTGGTTATAGGTTTCTTTATAGAGTGGGATCGGTCGATTCATTCAGTAGAGGAGGGATCGGCTGGAATGTTGGTGAATTATGAATGTAGCTGAATAGAGGGATCGATTATTTTGCTTTTAACAGGGATCGGTTGTTGTTACATAAAGGGATTGGCTAAAACCAATCCAAATTCACTTGCATGGACAACTAGAACTAATCTCATCTTAATGAACTTGAACATATGATGATATTGAACAACAAGACTTGCGTATCAAATATCAAACTCGAAATCGAACAACCAAACTCCTTGACTTAGAACATGACCTAAAACTTAACATGTGGACTTTAATAATGGACTTTACACTTTAGCATGCCGATGATCGATCCCAAAGCTTACGCAATCGACCAATCCAAGTGCCAATTGAGACAGTCAGCGATGACGGTCACTCTGCTCAGAATCCAAAGTCTTGTCTTTTATTTTGTTTTTTAATTTTGAACTATTTATCTCTGCGCCGCACAAAACTGTACCACACTAGTTTACACTTAGCACGGAGGGACAGGTAAAATTTTCTAATCTCGATTATCTACCATTTTTAGTTAATATTGGCTCTAAACGTTCAGAGCGTTTAGCCGTAATGCCTTCTGGACAACCTTCACAACTTAGCAACCCAAGTGCCGAGTCAAGTTCTGCAAATGTTTTCCAGACCTTCCCTAGATCGTCAATTTGAGCAACCGGAGATTTCTGGCCCATTGACCGACCTTTTCTCTTATGTTCCTATCCTTTTGGTGGAAGATATAAGTCCTTCCCTCGTTGTGTGGAAGGTGCTATATTTCTAGACAACCCAATGGATTCCTAAGCCTCCATAATTTGTGAGGCACTCTTCGTAGACTATGCTCTAAACATAGGATTCCGTTTGGAGATGTTCCAGTCACTTCAATGAATGACAGGGCTCATTTGCCCCTGGAGGGATATACGGCATGCAAAAAATTCATGTGTTGGGCTGGATGCGTGCTGCCTTTAAATTCTTTCATTTGAGAAATGCTAAATTATCCAGGAATTTCTCCTGCTCAGTTGCATCCAAACAACTATGCTTTTCTTCATGGTACTTCTTGCTATTTATCAATGTTCTTTTCTGCCCGCCATCTTCTGAGGACATCAAGTTCATTTACACTTCAAATGATGGACGTGAAGCCTTTTTTACACTTTCCTCGAGCCTTCGCCCAACTATCAAGTTCTAACTAGCGCTTGGAACAAGCTCATCATCTTTAAACATAAAAGTTTTTTCGTTCATTGTCCGCTGGATGCTAGGTGGTGGTTGGAAGGCCTGGAGTTTTGTCTCTACTTTGTTCTAAAATTATTTAGCCTGTCGTATCCTGAACTAACTAATACTTTGATAACTTTTAGGTGTCCATCCACGTTTAAAAGGTTATAGTTTCTCAAGGGCGGTTTCTACAGCTCGTGCCACCTCGGTTGAGGATAGGGACACAAATCCCTTGTAACCAATGAATTGTTATCTCTGTTTGGGCTATTATAAGAAGGTTGCAGAATCGGGCTTTAAGGAAGTGCTGCACCATAAATAAATGTGGTAAAACAAGAAGGCGAAACTAATAGCCCTGTTATGCCCCCAGTCGAGGGGGCTCAGGATGACACCAAAGAGGGTGAAGTTAGAGGTGACTTAGCCAACAAGCCTGGCAATGCTGATGCATGTCCAGGCAATGCGCCTGTGGTTGAACCATCATAAGGCACGCAATCCCACATGCTAATAAGGAGAGGAAATAAGCTCGCATATAAACTCCATAGGAGAAAAATTGCTAAGGAGCCTGAGTTTGTAGTCACCTCTGTTGATGAAGAGTCTTCCACTCAACATCTAGAAAGTTCAATTGAAAGGTTCTCGAATCTCTCGATCCTTGATGATATCATGACTTATGTCTTCCCCAACATCAGTATTGGAGGGCTCAATTCTCCCACCAGGAAGGGTGATGACATTCCTCCCATTAGCAATGGGGAGAAAAATCATATGAGCAAGACTGCAGCAACTGGTCCGTCCAGGGGACACTAGGACACTCACAATCATGCGCACGTCACTACACAAGTTTTGTCTATCTTTTATTTGATGGTCGCTTATACACCCTTGTTTGGTTTGCAGGTGCTATGTCTCAATCCCTTACCTTTGATCGCTTGAGGGGCTCCTTAACATAATACAGATCTAGTCACGGTCTAGAATCGGTTAGATGTTGAGAGAGAGAAGATAGTTGGGAAAGAAGTCATCATTCTAGGGAGTCTTCAACTTCTAAAAATAAGTCCCAATCTCAATCGTCACATCGAGAAGTTCAACCCAATCTTCATGTATATAGCAACGATCAGATTTCTTTCCATGTTGCTCAGATTGTTATGCCATCTGAGCAGTATTCTGATTCATTTAGTTCCAGACAGTTCCACGATCGTAGGTTGAGCAATTGCCCAACTTTTACTTCTGATCTGACTTTGTCTACTGCAGCTCCTTAGGTTTCCATGATATAAAAATTGGTTGATCTTAAGGTTAATTTTATGAAGATTTTCTTCGATGGGCATAAGTTCCTTCCTTCCATTCAAAAAATTCTAGGAATTGCTAAAGCGAGTTCCCTTGCATGCGTCAACGTTGTTTTGTGCAGCACGAAGCATTTCAGCATTTAGCTGGAAAAATCTTCGAGGTGTCTTTCGAGAGACAACATGAAATCAATCATCTCAAGCTAGAGGCAGTCTATGATAAGACATAATTAAACATCAAGATAATGAGATCTCGGAGTTGACAGCAAAGCTAACCGCGGTAGAAAAGAATGCTAAAGAAACATCCGAGGCGGTTAGTCATCTAGGAGCGGCACACGAAAAAGAGTTGGACGCTGGCCTTGGCCGCAATGGTGCGCTTGCATTGGAAAATGACACATTTTAAAAAGAGAAAAACATTTTGGCCTGCCGCGTTAAGGAACTCGAAGAAAAATAAAAAAGAGAAGGAAGAAACATTCGAAGCTCAGGAGGAGTCGCAAAGATATTGTGAAGAGGCCGTCAAAGCCCAAGGACTGAAAATTAAGCTTGATGAGCAACTCACTCAAATTGAAATCATCAAAGAAGACACAAGAGAAGCAAGCCGCAATGAGATTAGAGAGCAGTTTGAGGCCTAATTAGAAGATGCCAAAGAAGCTGTTCAAAATGAAATTAAGGATATGTTCGATCCTCTGATCATTAAATATAATGCTGAAGTCCTTATCCATCATGATCTAAGTTTTCTTGGAGAATGCTATCTTGAATCGCTCACCGAGGCTTGGGAATACATTGTTGAAATGAAGAAGAAAGTCCTCGACGAAGCTAATTTAGATAAAGAGAAGTTGGTATGAGAGATTCTTAACGGGGATGAACCTTTAGACCTTGTTGTTGTGAGATTCCGATATTTTGATATTTTAGCACCCTTCGGCAAAGGGAAAAAACATTACTGAGTCTTTAAAGTCTGATCCCTAAGGCCCCCCTCCACTTCAAATAGTCTAAAGGTTAGTTTCTCTTGGCCTAAGGTAGAATCTGAGGTATGATCTGGACAAACTCGACTATCAATCAAAGGTGATGACTCCTATCTTAGGGGGGAGCACTTCGGCGACAACTGGAAATCAATCGGACATAGGTATCCTCTTTATTCTCCGTCATTCAAGAGATTTTGTTCCTCATGCCCAATAGTCATGGGCTTAATTTCTCGTTTCCATAAATCTGTAGGTTTTTCATGTCCCAGCCAAACTCAAGGAAGCGGTGCCGCCTTGGAGAAACAATCGACATCTATTGAAATTCTGGTGACCACCGACATTCCAGGGCCCGACACTCATTTATTAGAGCACTTGATGATGGAAAAGCTAATGACCTGCTGCTACTAGAAGAATCAGATGATGTTGTGATAACTGGTGCCACTGAACATACCAACGAGCTTAGTTTAAAAAAGCGCATCGAGAGAGAGGAGTTGTTGAAGAAAAAAGCTAGGCTAAAATTGCTGACGTGGACATTGACGATCCAAATCTTATCACTCTACAAGTCATTCCACCCAGTGGATCGGTTCCCATAGAACTCTCTCTAATCTCTGAAAGCTCTCCTACCAAGGATGGTAAAAGATCGAGGAAAAGGATAGGTTAAAGCTAGCACCACTCCCAATGAATCCTAAAGAGGGAAAGGGCAAAAGAAATAGGCATCACTTCAGCTTTGTTTGTATATAGCTTATATAGCTGATTTCTCTTTTGTTGGTCTTGATTGTGTGGATACGGCCCCTGTTTTTTAATAAACTTGTATTATGATTTTCAAGTTTTATATGCAAATAGAAGTTCTTTATTTTCTATCAATTACAAATGCATATCTGCTATGATTCATAGATTTTATATGTGAGGGACCGAAAAGATCTAAGTAAAGAAGTTCAAGGGTTTGAGAGGTAGAAATCATATCTTTTTATTTAAAAGAAGTTTTCTAAGTTTTCCTAATTGGCATGCATCGCATAAATTATTAACTTTAAAATTTATTTTGGAAAGACCTCTAACTAGATCATTTTTTAGCAATTTTAGATATTAGTTTGAAATTCAGGTGACCAAATCTTTTATGCCAAATCTAAGGGTCATTTAGCCAAAAGACATAAGTTATCATTTGAGGTTCTCATACTTAATATATAGATGTTTAGCTTCCTACTGTCTTCAAAAATAATGTTTGAATCATTATCTTCAATATGACATTTACCTTTTACGAATTTAAATTTGAAACCCTTATCACACCATTGATTAGCACTTAACATATTATGCATTTTGAGCATCCACTATTCAATATCCATTTGTCCTTTTTGATCTGTAGTGTTTGATCATCAGGTGTCTATTCATCAAAAGCCATGTAACACATTTGTTCCTGCAATTCGTACATTTTCAAAAGATCATGTGACTTTTTATAATGAACCGTTTCAAATTTATGAGACAACATTGTAATGATTTTGCAAATTATCTTTTCAAAGATAGTGTTAAAAATATTATCAAAAATTTCTATTGAAACTTTTTCCAAAATCAAATTATGAATATTTCGAAAACCAATACTCTGATACCAAATGTGAGTCAATGGAATAGAGATCTTAAGGTTAAACTAACAGTATAGGGGTGAATAATGTTTAATTGATTATATGAATATTATTCAAATTCTTTAAGATTTTACTTGGAATGATGAAACTAACAATCACAGAAACAATCATTGAATCAAAGTACAGATAAAAGTAAATGCAATAAAAGTAAAAAGGAAAGAACACACCAGGATTTTATACTGGTTTGGAGTTACCCTACATCCAATCTCATACAATTCCTTATATAGATTTCTTTTCAACCAGTAAATGCAAATACATTCTAAATTTCAAGGCTATGAGACACACCCTTCGAAATCCCGACCTCTAGGTAGAGCCACTTGATTTTCAAGCCACAAGCACACTTACAAGATTTACGGTCTACTAAGCACACCCAATTGATTTAATCAGGCTATAATCACACCTACTTGGATTTTAGGAATACCAAGTACACCATAGAGTATAAGAGTATGATTTGATAGAGTTTACAGACTTAGATCTTCAATCTTGATTTCAATTGACCTTGTAACTCTTGAATAGCACTTGATCTTGAGAGAGATGAGAGAAATCAGAGAGTATATGAAAGAGAATCAAACTAGCAATGATTGAATTTGATTCTGGTTGAATTTCGGTAGAGTTTCTACAGAAATTGTTTTAGAATTCAATAGAATGAAAAGAAGGGAGAAAATTAAGAAAATAGTTGATGAAAATTCGTTTTGAAGTCTGGTGTATATAGGAAAACAACGGCCATGTCCATTCGTGAAGAGACATGATGAAAAATCACTTATATTCAAATTTGAAGTTTTAATTTGTACAACCACTATGTCAACATACATAGATAGGATATGTCGACATATCCTTTTATATTTTGAAAAACACATTAAAAATATTACTTTGAAATTCCATTGCTTTGTAAAATAATTTGATACTTTGTAGAATCATTTAAATATAATTTATATACATTTCAATCAAAATACAACTTAATAAAATTTTATAAAATAATTGTGAAATATTTAATCAAAATATTCGGTATAATGTAAATAATTTATAGAAAATCAACATAGTTATAAATTATTAAAGTATCAATAAAAATTCAATATATATAAACTTAAAAACACTAAAATAATATCTTTATATGTATAAGAGGTTGAAAATCATTTTGGGAAATATTTTGAAAATATTATTTAAAAACAAAATATTTGAAAAAAAAAAAAATTTGAAAAGATGAGAGAGATCATGAAAGTGCTATCAAGATTTTAACATATATTCAATTACTCTATAACTTATCTAGATTACCTTGAAATTTTGAACTCTTCAATACTCATCAGACTTGAAATTTATATCAGCATCTTGAATCTACTCTTGATATCAACATCTTGATACTATACAGTCTTCTTAATCAATAGCTTTCTAATATCCTGCACTATATATATATATATTATATATATATATATATATATCTTGATAAAACTTTAATATCTATATTTTATATAATGTTATATAGTTGTTATCATCAAAACCAATGCCTAAGATACTAGAAATAACTTATATGTATATCCACTATGTACATACATCACCCTACACGAAGAATAATTGAAGGCATGTAAGGTATCTCTTTATCACGCCCTAACTAAGGATTAATTCCCTAATTTAATCTTACTCCCTTCCTGTTTATTAATATTAGTTAACTATTCTAATAGTACTAATTATCATGTTCAATGTGTTATAATGAATACGTTATATTACATATTTGTATTTACATATTTATGTTTATATTTGTAGAATTTAAGGTCTATTCATTACGTTACAATATTTTGATAATAATTCAATGATAAGGGATTTTGAAATATCAATCTCATATGAATCTACAATTCCAACAAGAAGTGGAACTACCAAAGCCAAATGAAATAGATTTGTATAAACATGGAATATCTACATTTGTTCCATATTAATACACCAGAGTATATTTTCTGTTTTGAAGAACAAATCGTCAGAAATTAGATCAACTATATTTAATCAACCTTTGTATACAACATTTTGAAGTGAGAATGGAATTCCTTATTTATTTAAGTGGTAGAAATAGATAGTGCAAACAACAAATAATTCAATCCATAATCTACACACTATTTCTAATTTATTTATTTTGAACCCTCAAACACTTCAATTCAAAAGAGGGAAAATAGGTTAAATTGACCATATATTATATAATTCTAACAGTTAACTAGATTCTAATATACCAATACCCAAAATAATTATAATTCAATCATATATAAAGATTGATATTTACTTAGGAAAATTCTGGGGGTTTTAGGTGTTATGTATTCGATTCCAAAAATTTTCCAAGGCATGCATAAAATTCAAATAAATACTACTTAATTACAAAAATGTGAAAATTTTGATATTTCCACTCATGGAGAATTGTTTGCTTCCTAACTGAATTTGATTCCACCATGCCTAATTCTCTTTTAAATCTCCATCTTTTGGAATATACAACAAAATGAATTGTATATAGAAATTAGATTTAGAATCAGAAATAAAAAAATAAAAAAATAACCCTCTTACTTAAAAATCTTAACTGATTCTGGAACTCGAAGAAGAAGAAGAAAAGATATAGTTTATACCGCTCCTAATTCTTTGATAGATCTTCTCCGTGTTGAATATAACAAATATATTGTATTTATAAATTATAATTCAAAAATCGAAAGATAGGAAGATGAAGGATTGATTTACATTAGAGATTAGAAACTAAAATTACTTACTAGAAATGTTTACTGTTTCTGAAACCCTAAGAGGAAATATTTTAATAGAGCTTCGATAGCGTTTCCAAAATTTTATGAAGGAAAAGTGGGTGTTTAGGGGTCTATTTATAGAGGTAAGAAGAGGTGAGGACCATTAGATCAAAACCAAACGAATCCTTGTCATTTGGCCAAGGAAAATATACCCTGAAATGACATGACCGGTCGACCGCTGCCATGGGGCGGTCGACCGATCTCGTTTCAACTAGCGACTTTTGATTGTTTACCATTTCGTGGATGTATTACCCATTTTTAACTACAATTAAATCACCTTAACTTTAATTTCTCCTTAATGTTAGTTCCAACTTAAATAAATGTTCCAATTCAAATTTCAAACTTTTGTAATTCTTCCAAAATTCAAATTTTAAATTTCAAATTGTTTAAATCTAAAAACTTTAATCATTTGTAACATCTGCATACAGACTTCGTTTTCAGCATGTTATATATGAAAATTCAATAGAAAATCGCCATGGATGCAATGGTGCAACTTCCATGATCAAATTTCGAAGTTTACAGAAATTCCATCTTTAGCCTTATTTTAGTTACTAATTTCATATTAAATATTACAGGGTGTTACAATATTGGTCACCTTATGCTGACCATATGGAGCTATCGCATTCTATCATTCAAAGCATTCATGGGTCATAAAAATATTCTCTAAGCTTTCATATATTATAACTTCAAGTGTCGTCACGTGTGTGTGTAGTAGTAGCTTTCACACCTAAATGTATGTGCAATCATAGGTATCTTCATGTACCTTTGCATGAATTTTGGGCCTTTTTAGGCTAGTTTGCAAACTATTTACAAATATAAGCTAGTTTTGGCCATGTCAGTGTTGAGCTAGAAAAACACAACAGGCGGCATTTGAAATTCCGCCTATAGTGTTTTTGATACTATAGTTGGCGATTTTCCGAAAGTTGCTAACTATATTTTGGTGTTTTTATATGTGGACGACTTTTGAGAAGTCATCAATGGGTGCTATTGCAAAAGTCACCTATTTTCCTGACAGTTTATAACAACGGCCTATCCTTCCTCTCCATCTCTCTCCTCATTCTAACTTTACCAAACTCAAAACCAAAAAACACAGTACTCTCCCTCTTGTATTTTACTGGAATCTCTTACCATTTGCATCAAAAACAATTAAAAATTGTGTTTAAGAAGATCTAGTTCAAGAATAGCAACATCTCCTTACTTCGGATCAATCAGGTATGAATTTGTAAACACTAATATTTTGGTCGATTTGTGAATGAAAATTATGTAATGTTGTATCCATTTTTATTGTATAATGACTCCTAATTTTGTTCCAACTATTTTCCATTTTGATGGTGAATTGGTTATTGATAATCAAATATATGGAAATTATGTCGGTGGTTCTTACATACCGACAAAAGTTAGTAAAGGCTCTAACTTAGAACGATTAAAAGAATCAATTTACAAAGCAATAAAGATAAAACTGGAGGAGTTTGATATTGATTTGGTTTGCAATTGGCCAACTAACTTTGGATCTAAAGCAGTAAAAAAAATTGATGATTAAAATAATGTTTTCAGCTGTATCTAAATCCATAGAGATGTTTGTTGAAAAAAGTAGAAAATTAACAGTAGAACAACCTGTACCAACACTGTAGTTAACTATGGTATTGAAGATTATTCTAGAATGGTGGATACTGTAAAAACTACTCCAAGAATTGTCTCTCCTAGTTACCGTAATTCGCCTATGAATGTAGTGAACTATGGGCAACAAAAAATGTTCTTCAGATATCCTACTTTCATGAATTATCAACAAAGTATATAATTTAGTTATCCATGTCCGATGCAGGATAGTTTTTAACGTATGAGTCAATGGAAACACATATTTGGTAATCTTCTTATATCATATTAAATTCATTGTATTAGAGTTGATTCTAAATTTAAATTTCCATTTGTAGCTTTATTCCACGGCAATGCGTGATGCAAAATATTGTTGGACCATCGAATAGCCATAGGTCTTGTCCAATGCAGCCTACCCCTCCAAATTATATCATATGATCCAAGAGTATGTTTTGTTTGAAATGCTAGTTAATTGTGTTGCATTTTATAACCGTTTTAAAAATGTCCTATATTTATATTGCAGCTTTCTAGCACATGATATTGATACACAATTGAACATTCAACCACAACTAACTTATAGGTTCCAAATGTATTCAATGATGATATGGATATAGATTTTGATGTACACTTCGATCCTACTATTGATAGGATGACTATTGTAAGAATGATAGGACATGGATCGATAAAATGCAAGTAAACATTAAACCATTAAATTATGATTTTGGAGTTGAAGAAAATGCTTATGGAGGTAGAGTTGATCTAAACATGGAGATACCTCTGGATGATGATTTGTGTAATGAAAAAATGATAGCTAGATCTGTCATTGCAAATTTACAATTGAACAATGAATTATTCTCATCATCTAGTGTTCAAAACGGTTTCAAAGTTCGCATGGAATTAGAGTGCAAAGAAAATTTTCTACAACGATTAAATGAATGGTCTATGTTACATGCAGTTTCTTTTAAGCCGATTAAGTTAAACAAAACAAAATACACCTCCATTTGAAATGTCGATTCAAATTGTCCATGGAGAATACTTGCTATAATGTCTAAAAATCTGAATCCATATGGTGAGTTATTAAAAAATATCCATGTGATCATACTTGCATTAACCCAACAGTTAACTTTAATCACTAGCCCGCAACATCAATTTTTTGTTTCAAAGATCGTGCATTTTATGAAAGCGGATTTGAACATAACTGCTGGAATGGTGCATGTGTCAATCGAAGAACAAATGTTTGTTAAAGTTCGTTATATGAAAGTGTGGAGAGCATTAAGGAAGACATTTGAACGAATATACAATGACAAGGCAGAATCCTATACCAACCTGCAATAATATTTTGATGAAACTGCTAGAATGAATCTAGGTAGTAGTGGCCACATAACAACTATTGAGTATGGAGTTTTTATCGTGCATTTGGGCTTTTGGGCTTTATATTGATGGTTTGGTACATTTTCAGCTTTTTCTTTGCATTGATGGCATGCATTTGTATGGTAAATACAAGGGAACTTTACTTGTTACAACTATAACAGATGCGAATGATCATCATTAGCCTTTGGCATATACAATTATTGAGTCAGAATCATCTGATCATTAGGGTTGGTTATTTGCGTGCATGTGAAGGTTCATTCATAGTGTTAATAATTGACATATTACCTTTATTTCTGATAGAATGAAAGGAATATGTACAACATTGGAGAGTAGCTCAGGATTACCTCATTAGCATAGGTTTTGTATCAGACGTTTGAAAGTAAATTTCCAAGCGGCAGGTTTTAGAGTCAAACGATTGAAGGGTTTATTTTATGCCACAGCATGTGCTTTGGAGGTAGTTGGGTATATAAAAATCCAAGAGGAAATTAAAATCAACAACATTAGAGTGCCAATTGGATAAAAAGAAGTTTGTATGGAAAAGAGGAAAATTGGGCATTGTGTAAGGATGATGGTGGTCGATTTCACATTATGACAACTAATGCATCAAAAAGTTTTAGCGGTGTGCTTAGAGGTGCATGATCTTTAATTGTTAAAGCTTTGGTCACCCATACTTTTTTCAATCTGTGGATTATTTTTGTCAAAGAAGAGAGTTTGATATAACTTCAACAGCTTGTTTAACTATAAATGGAAAGCAAAGATAGCCAAGAGAGCAAGTGAAGCAAGATGTTCATGGCTTGTCTGTTCTACTCAAGTTCAATAACAAGTAATTCACTACGGTTGTGAATTTAAAGTAACAATTGATGGTAACACTTGTTCTTATAGATGTAACATTCCATTACTTGAGTAGTTGCCTTGTGCACATGTTATGGCTGCTTATTTGTCAGTCGTAAACGATGTAAATAGGGATCATCATTACTTCACATCACTTTGGGGCTCGGTTCAGAACTACTTGGCCGCACACTCACTAGAATTTCATCCCATTCGTGAAATATGTTATTGGAGTGCACGCAAAGGACAGCCGGTTCTACCTCTAACATCCTGTAGAGCACCAGGAAGGCTCAAGTCTACAAGAATTAAAGGCACTATGGACAGGATGCAGGCTCCAAAGGGAACTAGATGCAGCAGATGTGGAGTGCATGACCATAAGAAGAATCATTATACTTCTGCAACTTAGCATTTATAATGCTTATAGATGTTTGAGTTGACAGGAAATGACTTTGTTTGAGTTGATGTTAAGTGTGCTTGTTTGAGAACTTGTTTTCCTATTTGATATGGAGTGCATGTTTGTAGTACTACTTGCTGCTGTGTAATATATTGGCGTGTAATATGTTTGTTTGAGTTGTTTCTTTGTAAACCAATGCATGTAATATGTTGTTATGTAATATGTTGATTGTTCTAGGTTTTTGTTTGAAACATGTTTTAACTAGAGCGCCTTTCAAATATCGCCAGTAGGTGCATTTTCAGATATGCGTACTAGCAATATTTTAAATAGCACCCCAGCAAACCACGTTTCAAACAGAAACTTGGAACAACCAATATATCACATTCCATACTACATATTACATATCCCAAAATATTTTTGACATCAACCATAGAATACAATATATTGCAACATTAACATATTTCCAATATTAATCAAGATTCGATACAAAATACCCCAAAATTCAAAATCCGACAGAACATCCTGTACAATATTAATCCATAATACTAACATTAAATTCAACTTTCGATAAAACATAACCCAAAATTCGATATCAACAAATTACCCCATAATCCCGTGGTTGCGAACTTCCCGATGAGTCTTTCTTTTTGGCCTCCTCCATTGTAATGGAACATCGTCTGATGAATCCTTCTTTTGGTTATCTCCTTCTTCGCCTTCCTTCGATGGCATGGTCTGCAGAGGTTCTAAAGGATGGGGTCTATATTCCCCCTATGATGGTTGGGAAGATGAACTACCTTTTCGATGGCAAAGTTTGTGGTATGTCAGAGTGGTAGAAGGGGGCTCGTAGTTTGTGGCCTCCATCTATATACCAAAGAAGTGATAAGATGATGATCCAATTAGGTGTACCCCAACTACATGATAAGTGAAAAGCTGGCTCAATCTATTAGCTCTAGAATGGTGGGATGAGACGATGTGACTTTCTTCAATTTAGACGAGCGATCAATGGTCCCATCTATAGCGGTGGGTTGTCAAAAAACAACAAAATAAGCACTATGTATAACTAACATTGATATATATTTCTATTCAATATGAAAGTGTATTACCTTCACCCATGCATGATCGCTCGTTGGATGGAGTTCTTGCAAGTACAATATGCTACCATATATCGGTCCCAATTACACCTCGGAGTAATCTACACAAAATTCAACTATTTGCTACACAAAAATCTATTTAACTATAACTAACAATGTCCAATATGTTCTTAAAGAAGGTAAAAGCAACAAATTTGTGAATTCCATTCTCACATTGTTAGTTATACAAGTTCAAAACAATAAATTTACCAAAACCCTAAATTGCAAAAAAATTGGAGATTGAGAGTAGAAACGAAACCTGTAGGTGCTTCCTGTGATGAAGAGTAAGCCATGCTTCAAATTGATGAAGAAATATAAGAAGCTTGAAATAAAATTTTGAAGTTGGAAAAAAATGGGGAAAATTTCCATTTTTGTTATATTTGGTGAATGGGCAAAGTGAATGGGAGGGGTGGATGTTGTCTTGTTGTACAATAGTATATCAACTCGACGACATTTGAAAAATCGCCAACATACACTTTTCAAATATCGCCCAATGGCGACGTTTTTCAAGGCGCCTTTGTAGTAATAAAACACTACAACATTCACAATCTCCATACCATACAAAATCAAAACCAAACTATATGATAGCTTATTCTAATAATTTGTAATATGACAACATACATTCAACAAAACAAATTCTCGTAACATGCATTTGTATTCTCATAATATTCATATTCTCGTAACATCGACGATTTACAAAATAAATTCACCACTAAACAAATAGTAGAGTAAACATTCAAAAATAGAATGTTTCCCAGTCTAGTTCTTACTACAGTAAAAATGAACATACGACATCATCACAAGATAAACAAAAAATTTCGAAGACAAAAGCAATATAAATTACTCATCAGGATACCTAATAGCATGATCAAACTGTGCTTCTAGTGGGAATTTCGACTGTAAGTAAGAATTGTCTTTCAGTAATCGAAGATTGTATTTTTTTTCGAACCGTAAAACTTCAGCATGCATCTCAAGTCCTTAGCGATGCATTGGAAGATCTACCCACCGAAATAAATTACAATAGTCATATATTTTAGACAAAGCCCTATGCCACACATAATGTGGACATCCATAGAACCTATGACCTACATTCTTTTTATTTGTACACATGATCACTTTACACATACCTCCAGTGACACCATTTCAATGGGGGATGCTCTCTAATAGTTAATTCTTTCTTCTGCTTCATCAACCTATCCACGTAAGACTCTTCTTTGTTGACATGTCTTGTTTCACTACCATGCACTATGGTGGGTAAATGAATAACTGCTTCGGAATCAACGTAAATATCTTACCCGACCAACGCTCAATTGGCTCAATATTTATCTGAGTTTCGGGTACAATATTATAATGTTGGTAATGTTGTGATAATTGAGATCCAAGTACAAATTCAACATCATCCATATTAATATTAGAATCAAACTCCAAATTACCACAATATTTCATCAAAGTCTCATCATCAATTTCTCAGTTATCCATAGTAACTAAACAAAAATAAAAACTTTTAGCAATAAACATAAAACAAATTGAAATAAAATTTAATTTGTAAATTACGTCAGATTGTGAAGAAAATCTACTAAAATTAGACAATTCAGATGAGAAAAGAAATTGAATCATGGAAGAGAAGAGTGATTAGGGTTTTTAGGTTTTTTTGATTTTGAGTTTGGTAAAATTAGAGTAAGGAGAGAGAGGAAGGATGAGCTGCTATTATACAGGGCTAGGGAAACAATCGCATTTTGAAATATCACCCATTAGCAAATTTTAAAAAGTCTCGCCAACTATGGTATAAAAAACAAAATGCGGCATTTGAAATGGCTCTTCTTGTGTTTTTCCAGCTAGCCAATGATGTGATAAATACTGGCCAATATTTGTAATTAGTTTGTAAACATCTCTAAAAATGTGACTAGTTTACAAAAACTGGCCTAAATAAAAAAAAACGATTTATATTGTTGCATGTACCAACTTTGCTATATTTCATTCCTCACTAGTCTAGTATACAAATGCAAATGTGTAGTCAAATCATGTGAATAACAAGTTCATTTATTTTGGAGACTTCAGTCAATGTTTGACTTGTACAAACTAGAAACTAGGATAAGAATGTTAACATAGGAAGGCATGTGATTGCACGTACCTTGATGTACAAATTATAGCTCTATTCCACTTTTTCTTCACATATATATATCTGTGTGTGTGTGTGTGTGTACATACATACATACATACATACATATATATGTATGTATATTTCATGTTGTCGCCTTATGTAGTCATCGTGAAGAATAACTATCGCCATATTTAACCATCACCTTATATTCACATTTAAATCTTATATTGTTTTGAGCCAATGCAAGAAATAGTTGTCACTTCTAGTGTCTATGTACTATTGATTTTTCCTTTGTCTCGTTTCCTTTGTTCCATTTCTTACTATATGCTATCGCTACTATATAAATACACACGTATATATAGTTTCCAACATTACTAGTTTATATATACCGTCTCCTTGAGTTATGCCATCTATTAAAAAGAAATGTACCTATTTTTGCTTCTGTTTAAATGTTGCGTCCCCTTGTGGCATCAACTTTTTTGTTCTAACTTTTGTGCATAAATTTTCTTGGCCCAACGCAAAGTTTAGCTTATGTTAGTAGATTTTACTCGGTCAAAAATAGTTTAATGGCAATTTCGCAATTAGATTAAAAACTGATTTTATATCCACTTAAGCAACATCATTTTACCTAACAAATTTCTCCTAATTAATTAGTTTTTTCCTTCACTGAATAATTTATATAAAATATAAAATTAATGAGAAAATCCCAAAAATTCACTAAAAATCTCTTTAATCATATTTTGCTACGCACAAAAATTTCAGGTCAAAATAATTAATTTTTTTTATTTTTTGTAATTAATTAACCTAAAATTACCCATTTTTCCCAATTTAGAAATTTTATAAAATATTCATATTATGTCCAAAAATTATGAAATTAAAAATCCGCCTGTATTTCATTATTATGTGTATCATATTCAAATTTCATATCATTTGGATATAATTAGACCATGTTTTCCATAAAACTAAACTAAATCACTTTAATTAAATTTTAGAACATCATTAAAATAATATTTACACATCCAAACATGTTTAACATCATCAAAAAAAATTCAAATGAAATTCAAATCCAAACCCAATAGGTTAGGATATGTAACGATCCAGAATTTTGCCGCTATGTTTTGCGGATATTTAATTAATTTTAAATATTCAAATAATAGATTTTATAACTAAAATAAAACTCTTTTAAATGATAAATAATGATGGTGAAATAGTTTTCCCAATTCATTATAAAAATATTTATTCCGATGAAAAATCGAAAATGTGACCGGAATTCGTTTTCTGACTTTTGAATTGTTCATAAGCTAAAATTTGTCGAAAACATTATGAACTCTAGTGTAAATATAATTAAATAAATTTGTAAATGAGTTGGTATGTATATATTGGTATATACATAACTGTATATACTTAAGTATGTGTGGTTTAAAATATAAGTAAAGAAAGTGTCACATCATAAGCCAACATAAGTACAATTAAGTACTAAAACATGTTTAAACATGTTGGCTAAGATGTACATAAAGGGGGATAAGGAGGTGGGCATATAGTACAAGAGTGGAAGCAAGCATGGTGATGTGGCAAAAAAAGGTGGAAGGTAAGGTACACGGGTTATATTAGTAATTTGGTTATTTCATTTCATGTAAAACCAATTCCATTAATTTCTATCTATCATTTTTCATTTTCACTCCACATTTTCCAAAACTCCATCTTCTTTCTAAGCTTCTTAAAACTCTTATTAATGGCTTCCTCAAAGTTTTTAAGTTTAAAAACCAACTTTTTACCTTTTCCCTTAAGCAGAGTTGTTAAAACCCTTTGCTTTCATCTTTACATCTTATGTCCTCTACAACAAGACCGAATACCACCTCAAAACACCCATGGCCAAACCTATAATGCTTATGATCGTACCTTCCTTTGCCCATAGGTCCACTAAAAATCCATTTTTTTTAAGGTAAATTCAAGTGCTAGGTTTGGTTTGTGTTGTAGGGAAGTTTGAGTCCTTTCGGTTAGCATTTAAGCGAGCAAAATCTCACCTTCTAAACTAAATTTTTTTAACTTTAATACTGTTCATTTTAGTAATTGATAATTACTTATTGTATATGTGTGGAAATGAAATGATTGTTGGCTTGGTTTATACTTTGAAAAGATGACATTGCGGGTAGTCAATAAGCGATTTGAAAACTAGTTGAAAAAGTTTGAGTTGGTGAGATAAGTTATGTTCTCTTCATGTTACGGATATTTTTTGCTCTTATATGTGTGTCATAGTTATGTTATGTGATGCTTGATTGGAAATCAATATGACATTAAAGTAGCTATTGAAGAGTCCGTATAGCGACTATCGTTATATCAGCCCTTTTGGAAAAATACTATCTTTTTGAAACTTTTCATTTATTCTCGAGCTTAGGTTTTGTTTTACAATGTTTATTAAGTTTTTGTATATTATGAGTTTAAAATTAATTAAAAGTTTTAATAATGATTTTTAAATTTATTTAATCGTTTTAACTAATGAGGTTAACGATGAATTTAAATTTACTTAATTACTTTGTTAATGATATTTAAACTAATTAATTGTTTTATTTAATGATGTTTAAGATTAATCAATCATTTAATAATGATTAATCATTTTAATCAATGGTGTTTAAGATTAATTAGATCTTTTCGCTAAATGACTTTTAATGTTAATTAGTTAGTTTAAATTTAATAATCTTTTCTTTAATGTTGTTTTAAGTTAATTAATCATTTTTTATTTAACGATGTTTAATTCTTATTAATTAAATTGATTTCTTACATTTAGAATCTACTAATAAATTTAATTAAGGATGTTGTAAAAGTGAATAATCTTTTTTAATTAAGGGTATTTAAAATTAATTAATCAAATTAATTAACAAAGTTTAAATATAATTAATCATTCTTCTTAATGATAGTTAAAGATGACTAATAAATTTAACAAGGATGTTTTAAGTTATTCAATCCTTTTAAATTGTGTTTTAAAGTTAATGGACCACTTTAGCAAAGTGGTTTAAAGTTAATATTTGTATTATGAAGCCTAAGCATGAAATTGGTTTTAAAAAGTAAATTGATTTGTAAGACAGAGATCTCTTGTCTATGCCACAAAGTTAGCCTAATAAATATGAATGACATATGTATACCAGAACAAATTCCCCTTCTGCTATAACTTAATTGAATAGATTATTTTGGACATCTGTTTAAAATATCGTTCCGCAATCATTTGATTAGAGAAAAATAAATGACATCTCTTTAGCAGAATAAAACACCGTTTTACTATGATTTGATTAGAGAAAAAAAAATGACATCTGTCTAGCAGAGTAATTCCACATTTAGCAGAATAAATCACTGTTATGCTATTATGTTGATTTGAACATTTAATTATATGACACTAAATTCATATTGGATAAAAGATGTTCTCTTTATGCATATAGTTGTTATTTGCCTCTGTATTTGTGCTCACCGTTTTGTTAAGTACTTGTTTTACAAATGTTGATCTATATGCTATAAAGTTGTTATTTACTTTAGTACTTAAGCCCATACTTATGTCATGTTTGAATGAAAATGTTAACCCCTTTGAAATATTTTTGTTAAACCTTGTGCAAGGATTTTACAAACATAATTAATTATTTAAATAAAGGTGGTTTAAAATAAATTAATTATTTCAATAATAATGTTTTAAAATTAATTGAATATTTTAATAATAATGATTTAAAATCAATTAATTATTTTAATAATGGTGTTTTAAATTTGATTAATCATTTTAATAATAATGTTTTAAAGTTAATAAATCATCTAAACAAGGATGATCAAAGTTAATTAACCTTTTTAAATAGAGTTGTTTTGAAGCAAAAAAATCAGGATTAAAGCTAATTTATTATTTTAAATAAAGAAGTTGGAAGTAATCAATAATTGATTAAAGTTAAATGATCATTTTAAATAATCATATCGAAGTAATTAATTTGTGCTTAAAGAAAATCAATCATTTTGATAGAGTGTTTAAAGTTATTATTTGAAATCTGAAATCCCAACACAAGTTGGGTTTTAAAAGTAAAAGTTTTGATTTGATTATGGAAAAGAAGTTTCTGTAATCTGATATTGGTTATATGGAAAGGATTTAGTTATACTTTTAACACTAAACGTTGAGGCTAGGACTCGTTTCTATCTCAAAAGTTAAAAATGTAGTCAAGGCAATGCCTAGAAGTAACACTACCTCAACTTGCCCGGCTTCATCTTCAATCAAGGGACGACACTTGTTTGGAATCGACAAGTAGTGGTAAGAGTACGAATTTTAATTTCAATATACGATCATTTTGAATTATCCCCGATAGTTGATTTATTAACTATCGGTTCAGCTTTCTTCATTGTGTATCATCAATCTAAGACGATTTGTTGCTTATTTGAGATTTGTTATCCTTTGTCGGAAATGGCTAAACTCAAAACATGAGTGGACGTCTAGCTATATGGGATTGCTCTTGTTAAGGTATATTCACATCTACTCCAGATTGGATTCGAATGTATGCGCATAGAGATGTGAAATACTCGGATTCTCAGTAAGGTTGCGAGGTTCGGCTAATGCATTTTCAAGAGATGTCATAGAGTATATGACCCACTCAAGAATATTTTTGAAGGTATACTTTCGGTTAGGGGTGAACCCTCCTAGTGATTTGTTGGAAATTTTCCCTTTCCTTTCCTTTGATTCCAAACTTTTAAATTTATCTGTTTCCTCAATTGTATTGAGAAGTGAATGTAGTCCTTCTCTATGTTTAATTATTTGTTTCCATCCTTTAAGTTTGGATTATTATCTTGTCTATGCTCATTTATTGTTGTTTGGATAGTTGTTCTGATTTATTTCCCGTTTCCTCATCTATGAATGTTATTCTTATGAGGTAGAAACCCATTCTGCATTTAGCGGCGTGGCCTCATAGGATTATTATACAATCACCACATTACTTGAGTTTCTCATGTTGACATTTCCAGACTGATCCCAGTGTTATTTTATTATATCGGGTTACCCCAAGCATATTTTCCATATTTAGATAAATACTTGGAGCTTTCAGGAGGCGATCTGGATGCCTCCAAGATGTAGTCACATATCTTTTACCTTTTCGTTGCTTTGTTTACTATTTGTATTTATCATCCATTATAAGGACATATTGTTATAGCTGTCCAAGTTGATAATAGGTTAGTGTACTCTGATGTCATTTATAATAAAGATGATTTTTTTGTAAAGATCTCGTGTATAATATATATTTCTTGTCATAATGTGAGATTCTGCTATCTTTTCTTTCTTTAACCCATAATAACCTATTTTTCGAACACTTAAATGATCGGCATACGAATACCGAGGATGTATTACGTGTCGTCTTTAGGTATAAGAAAAGCAGATCGTTCGGGATAGATTTTAGAGAAAGATTTTACTCACTTAGCTTAAGAAAAATCTTGTTTAATCCTCTTTTATTCCTTAAATTGAAAGCTTCAATCTTCTAACTTGAAATACCCTTCTTCTTCTTTGGAAAGTGTTGACCTTTCGTAAGATTCTTAGGAAATTTTTTTATAGATCAAATGAAATGAAAGTGAAGTAGGGTGGACAAAGGACTTAGGAATATGGGTTAGTGTGTTTGGGACATACTAACTTATTACTCTTTAACCAATCCTTTTCATTAAATTTAAATTATTTTCTTTCATTAACGAAGGCCAGCCAAATTGCTCTAATTACCTTTGGTTCATCCAGTTAACTTTATAAAGTGTCACTCACTTAATTAATTAAATTTCTCTTAAGTAATCTTGCAATCAAATCACTTTAATAATTTAACTAATAATGTCTTCATATTAGTGGCTCAATTTAATTTAATTTTCCATATTATGGACTCCCTAAGATATGGAGTGTTACAATCTTCTTGTGATAAATAACATTAAGAGAGTCAGCGAAGTCAATTTGGACCTACAGTGCCTTTTTATAAGTTTTGTTAGTACTCTTTAATAGGTAAACTCTATGAGATAGCCTGCTTTTATCATCATCAAATTCTTTAATCTTTAGTGAAAGCTTATTCTTTTAGCACTCTAATTTCTTAATTTCTAATCTAAGTTTCGAAAATGTTTCGGTGAACTTCTTATTCCAGTAATCATTTATTCTTTAACTACACTCCAGCTTGAAGGATATATTTAACTCATTAGTTCACCATATTAAATTTCTAGAGTTGGATCAGTTACACCACTGCCACTCACCATGACCCGAGAGGAAGAAGAGGAACATGAAGGTACCTTCTTGGGAGGTTAGGTAAGAGTGGAGTAGGCAACCTTTTTTCACATTTGATAATATAAGCTCGTGCGATTGACACTCATTCTTATATTTCATCACATCGACTTCCAAGTCAAAAATACATTGATTCAGTTAAGCATCTTTGCATTATATTCCTGCTACTATTGAGAACCAGAACATAAACTATGCTTCTCTACTAATCTTGAAATTTCATTATCCTTGGATGTAATTTTCTCTTCAAGATCCTTAGCCATCTCTTAGGATGGATTTCAATTAATGTACTTATGATATCATCTATTTACTTCGGCGTTGTCAATCGATGATGAAGCAAAAGGATACCATGTAGGGCGATCTTCCAAGGCTGTTGTTAATTTGGATTGAACAATCTCAAGATATTTATTAAGGTTACGATCATCAAGAGAAAAGGACAATTCTTTATTCTAAATTATAAAATGAACAATAACTAATTATTGGTAAAAGAAAAAGAAAATTAGAAGCAGCAATAAACTTTTCATTAATAGTTAAGAAATAACTAAGACTATTACATTCATAAGAAATAATAATCATGAAAATTGCAATACTGCTATCTTTTAGAATGAAAAAGGATATCTCGGATCTTCTAAAAGGAGGAAGGTGACACAGAAAGTGTAGCGTTGAAAGGTGCTTTGATACCAGAAGGAGTTTTTATCGGGGGAAACCCACAATAACCTCATTCTTTAGGAGAAGGGATGTGTTTGCCATACAACAGTTTGGCATAATTAGTTCAATTATCATGAAAGAATTGGTCTTTGTGATCCTCCAAGAAATTGAAATTTAGGTTTGGAAATTGAGTATACATATGGTTAAGGTCACAAAAAAGAAATATTTTGTTAGGTGGGATTTCCTAATCAAAGGATATTTTTTTCAAATTCCATTTTAGTATGACCAGTTTACTTAAGTTATCTCTTAACATGGGAGATGAAGCATAAAAAGAGGCTAATTTAGAGGCTTGCACATAATGGTGATAATATCGAAATATTAATCTGACAAGCACCATTAAAATTTCAACTTAAGCAAAAATTAAAAGATATACAACATTAAGGTTCGTAATGAACAGACTCTTGCACAACTCAGTAACAAGTCTATCCCTATTAAACTTAAATCTTGTCAGGATGGAGAGGA
This sequence comes from Allium cepa, assembly GCA_030765085.1. Lineage (NCBI taxonomy): Eukaryota > Viridiplantae > Streptophyta > Magnoliopsida > Asparagales > Amaryllidaceae > Allium > Allium cepa. The sequence goes on from CM060942.1 coordinate 204,265,799, forward strand.
TCAATAGTTAAAGGTGCAATAGGGACTCTGGGTAAGTTCCAACATTCTTTTGGGTAAGGGTCAGACCTGTGTAGGTTCAGTTACCTCCTATGGAGATGTCTAATTAAGCCCCCACAATCACCACCATGGAAAGAAAAGTCGGTCATGGAAAATCGAGCATATACCTGATATAGACACTCTATCAGCTTAGCCCTACCCCAATCAACATTAAAAAGAGGGTAGTCAACTCTTCGTTTTCTTTGTGAAAGTTGGTTTGACGAAAGCATGACTTCTGAAGTAGAGGTGCAACTCTTTTGTTTTTGAAATCCTCAAGACACTTGAGATGTTTTAAACTCCTTAAATATTTCTTGTTCGAGTCGTTTAAATACTTGCATAATCTCTCCCCTTCTTTGTTAAGTCTTAAAATTTCTTCTCTTTATTTATCGAATATAATTTCAATGTAATTCCTATTTCTCCTTCTACGTTGATAATTAAGTTATATTTATAACTATTAGCTATAAAGCAAAATGAACCAAGGAACAACGACTAGGAGAAGAAATCACCTATGGAGGAGTCGCTACGATACTTGGCCTAAAAAATAAAACCCCAGGAGCTATAAAAAAGAGATTGACCTAATCTGCTTGACTCGAAAGGAGATGATTCTCCGAAAAGATTTATTAGAGGTTTTTATTAGACCCTTTGTCAGCATCAGTAGATGGGAAATCAAATTCGTGACTCGAACCTCAAGAAGCTTTAGATCCACTTTGGTTTGACCCATCTTCCCTATCCTTTTTTGGTGAAGTATTCGGAGAAATTCATCATAACCTCCATCATCATCATCATCATCATCATCATTAGTCTTATTTTTTTCATTGCTCTTCAACTCTTTATCATTATCATCTAAGGGATTATCATCAAGGGCTAGAAATATAGTAGGATTGATAGGAGTCCCATCCTCAAACTCAAATTGATCCCTTGGAATACAGTTTAAGAGAATACCGAACTTCCTTTTGTAATATATCCATATATCACATAGTGAAGGGAAGTCCATATCCGAGCATCGGCCAATGTTATCCAGATAAGCGATGAATATAAAGGCCTTAGTACTTTACTTTTTCCACCAAGGGAGAACACCGTTTAAGAAAAAAGAAATTTTGGATTCGACGATGTGTAAAGATGACTTCACTTTTCCAATGGAAATGTCATTCTTGTCTAAATCATTTTCCAAAGCAGGGACAACGCTGACGCCAGTTTAAGATCAGAAATTTCCTATTGATTTTGAGCAAGTATGTCATCCACAACATTCGCCTTATCCTCTAATTCTTGGATCTTTTCTTTTACAAGTCCAAAAGGTTAAAAGTTGTAGGTTATTCAGCATGTAGTAACTCATTGTTGGATTAGAGGCCATGAAGTTGAGCCTTAAGTGTAGATATCTTCTTGGAAAGCGAAGAGTTCAGTTCCTATAATAAGGACATATTCTAAGAAGAAAGTGAAGATGATTGCTAGGAATTAAATAAGTGCCATCAAATCTTGGAGGAGTCATGACATAGAACTAGTATCGGAATGATTAGAACTTATAATGTATCAAAATTAAATAAGGATAGAAACCAGGCCAAAAAAAGATGCTACAAAAGATAAGTGAAAGTTTCCTTCAAGAGTGAAGAAGTTTTCGAGGAGCTTAGCGTAATGGTGGTAGGAGAGCGGAGAATGCCTGTTAGTAACTCCTTAATGCTTGAAGCATAAGGAATTTCCATCCTGGAAGGAGGAGGAGGAATATCCTTAAAAGAAGGAGAGTTAAACCCCAAAGCTTGATAAAGGAAAACTACAGAGTCACAAAGAGGAGAGCTAGTAACGTTAATAAATGGTCTTTGAACCAAAAGGTTGACTATAGTAGTGTTGGTACTAGATGTAGGGATAAAGGCAAAGACATAGCAGGATCGGTCTCCTTAGGCTTCTTAGAGGGAGGCTCGGAGAAAGCACTCATGTCACAATTATTTTTTCTTTTTTTTGCTTGTCCAGTGCTAGAATTTCTTCCTTGGTAGAGATAAGAGAGGATGAAATAGCTTTAGAGAATGGTGACTTCCCTATAGCCTTTGACGAAGCAGGCAAATCAGATGGATCATTACGTGATGACAAATCGGTAGCACCAACCAGTTGCAGATATGTTGTATGATAAGTGTTAAAAAAATCTATCTCCCTTGAAATAAAAAGAAAAGAAAAGAGTCCAACCTAAGGAATATCCAAGACTATAGGAGGCCGGATGCTTTATTGGTGAATTTACGGGAAAAAATATCAAGCTTGAAAATAACAGTGGTTGTAGGACAAAATCTTTTCTTCTTCTTCATCAGGGGCTCACCTAAAAATCGATGGGTAGTTGGATTAGGGAGTACATCTGTGGTTCTTCTTCAGTACGAAGCCTTAAGCGACTCCTCGAAAACTTAGTGACATCCCCGAATCGATTAATCTTGGCCCCAGAACCTTAGGATCAATTTCTTTCGAGTTGATAGCTAGCTAGTATAAATTAGTGAAGCTAATATAAATAGTGATTGGATAAAATCATTTAAGGTAAAACAACATACAAGGGATGGAAAATCTTCCAGTGATTTCCAGGGAAAAACAACTTACATGAAAGAACTGCAGTCTCCAGATTTGTTAACAAAGTCAGAAATTACTCTAGCACCAATAGGGGAGATATAGTATGTGGAGCCTTCTAGTTGACCCTTCATCTTTTGAAAGGTAACTAGATAACACAAAATGGATAGGGACAAGTCTTCCTATTTGAGCTCCCTAAACAGTATAAATAGAAAGTTGATATAACTCTAGGAATTTGGGTTCAACTAGATAGGAGCAATTTTGAGGAAAGATAGAATGCTGAATGTGATGGGGTTGTTAGGTAGATAGCAAGAGGAAAGGACATGGATGGGAGTGAAAGCAAAAAACTGTTCTATAGGAGTATCCATTCTATCATTAGGTCTTGGAACCCTAGTTTCGATTCCTGGTATTCCAAAATGTCATAATACAAAGTCGACATCTTCTTGTTCTGTCAAATAGGAATTGGTGAGCAGTGTAAAGATTTTCTCCTAAAGGATTATTGAGCTTAGGGGATTTAGACAACCATTTGAGAACTTCCTTCTTGTTCCTAGCCATGATATCTATGATGACTTTAGCGATAGCAAATTAATTGTAAAAACCAAATCTTAATTACAAGGCGAGAATGTTTTAAATTATAAACTTCCAATTCCATCAAAATGGGAAATTCCAAGAGGTAAGGTCACTCAATAAAAAAACAAAACCAAAGTGAGAAACATAAAATGATTGATACTTTTCCATATTTTCAAAATCAAGATTATTCTAACTTTTAAAGAGTAGATGTTAAAATGTTACTTAAATATTAACTGTGTCTGTATGTTACTTAAATGATGCCTATCGACCATTGATAAATTACTAATAAACATTAAATAGGTGGGAATATTTAGTATATCAAAAATAATTAATATCTCTTTACCTTTAATTTTATGTAGTGACATACATTTAGAAAAACCAATTAATATGCATGATTAATGGAGTTCTATTATAATATATAGACATATTTTTTTATTAAAATTTATATTACAAATATTTTGTTGTCGGGATCTTATTATCATTATGTTCAAGTAAGCACCAAAATTCTAACATTGTCAAAATATATCAAACTTCCGAAGAAGTATGGCAAGAATTCAAAATTAAGGTCGAACTGATACAGTGGAATATTTTCTTTCTTTATGTGCTTAAAAAAATGCCCTTGTACATGGCATGATTCTATATGCCAAGAAGGTCGTGGATGAAAATAAATTGGTAGTACACTTTAAATTACTTATTGAGACTTGCTTCCAAACAATGAGCCATCGTGTAATGAGCTAGTTAGCTTTCGAAGAATAAGCCATCAAATGATAAATTACTTATAATTTTTTTCCAATGATTACTCAACGCACATTATTGCATATTGATAATAGTAAAGAAAACTGACTTCCTAATACTAAGTCATTATGTGGTGATGTACCATGAATTGATAAAGACTATCTTTTCAAGTGTTGACTCATCGAAATATGAGTTGTTCTGTGGTGCATGCTTGTATATCGTATATAAAATCTATGATTCAAACATTGACCCATCAGAATATGAGTTATTGTGTGATGAGCGATAAACCACTGCACACGAAATATATGATAAACTTCAAACATTGACCTATCGTAATATGTGTTGTCGCGTGATAAGTGTTAGGCTACAGCATATAAAACTATTTTAGTCTTCGAGCATTAACTCATTGATAGATAAGTTGCCGTGAAGTAAACATTGAAAATATGAAATGGCTTTCGACTGTTGACTCATTAATTGATGAGCTATCGCATAATGACTCATCATGCGTTGATCGACTAGAATTATCCCAAACGCGTATTGGGGCTACAAAACCAGAAACCCACTAACAAATAACAATAACCTAAGCAAATAAATTCAGACAAAAATCACAATTTAGGAAGAAACCTAATGAAAACTATCGATATAAGAGTTAAAATTATCAATCTCATAAAAAATAAAATTAAAAGTGGCCAAATTAAATTGAATAATAGAAGCAAAATCAATAGTAGATGTATTAGCAGCAAAAAAATCATTATCATATGGAAATTTTCTGAAAGTTCAAAGTTTGTCGATGAAGAGCACTAAGTATAAGGCGATTTTAATTTTTAGAAAGATTGGTGAAAGAGAAAAGAAAGACGAAGGAGGCTATTTATAGGAAATGAGGGGAAATGAAAAGCTATCGTAGGTTGGCCAGACTAGCTATCGAAAGATAATGGTCTTAGAGCTATTGCAGGTTGACTAAGCTAGCTACCGAAGGATTATGTTCTTAATGCTATTGTAGGAAACTAGCTATCGAATGATGACGGTCTTAGAGCTATCACAGTTAATCAAGCTAGCTATCATAGATTGGTGGGCTCAGAGTTATCGCAAGTTGGTGATCGGTTGAGCTATCGTGGGACGAAGGTCAAAGGCAAAAGCTAACCGTCGAAGGTTGATTTCTCAGAGTTATCGCAAGGTGAATATGAAAGCCATCGAAAGATGATTTATACGAGTTGTTGCTTGGTGACTATAAGAGCCATCAAACAATGATTCATGAAAGCCTTTGTATGATGAGTCTGAAAGTCATTGAAGGATGATTAATACAAGCTATCATATGATGATAAAATAAACTACCAAAGGATAATGACTTAAAGTTATCGCATGCTGACAAAGCAAGCTGTCGAATGGTTATAATGTAAAGCTGGCGCATGATGATGAATTAAACTACCAAAGGATAATGACTTAAAGCTATCGCGTGCTGATAAAGCAATCTATTGAAGGGTTATAATGTAAAGTTGTTGCATGATGATGAATTAAGCTTTCAAACGGTGGTACTTCTATACCATCGCATGTTGACTAATCTACATATTAACAATATTCTATTGACTGGCAAGCTATGATTGGATCATCAATGGCATAACTCTCAACTAGGAAAAGAAGATGTGCCACGTGCCAGTTCGAACATGTTTCACGACAACAGATCGTGGTCTTCTATTTTTGACAAGGTGCTATGTATGAAAAATATAAAGGCTTAAATTCTCTATAAATAGGCACACACAAAAAAGGGCCGAATTTTTTATTCTCTTCTTCCTTGTTTTTCCCTCAAATGTGTAGGAAAGAACTTGAAATTAGGATATCCATGGCCGTTAGGTCAAATTGAAATCAAAGCTTTGTAATCAACGACTTGTACTTTAAACAATTTGCATATTTGACTTCCATGAAATTTGACTTACATATATGACATGATCTATGCCTTGTTTACATGACTCGTATTTCTCAGATTTTCATATATGATTAAAGACAATTGAATTGCATAAGGAACCGAAAACCTTCTTTCAACTTGAATCTTTGAGTTTGCATAAGAACCAAATTTCGCCATAATAGTGCCGTTTGGCTTTTGAACAAAGATGAAAAGTTTGTTTCATTTATTATTTGTGTTTTATTACTTCTTTTGCTGGAGTCATAAAATCCCCTCTTCTCCCTTCGTTGTATATCAATGGCTTTGGGTATTTAATATTTTGTATTCGATTAATGGGGTTTATAAGAATTAGAACTGACTTCTTAAAAAAGATTAATATGTAAAATAAATACTAATTTTCAATTTTAAACATACGGTCTTTTCCGTAGGATCGTGATTTGGAAAAACAAATGTTAATGGTATAATTATTCGAAAACATACTATAATTGTCCATCTTTTATTGCAGATAATCTATTTACCAAGATGCCAAAGTAGAAAAGTTAGAAGCGATTTTGATTCAACTTTCATGCACTACAACAAAATTACTTTTATCCAACATAAAAAAATGTCGTAATATGGGCTTGGCAACATTTTTGCAAATGTAGTGCTAGACCCATTTGTAATATGGTCGGCGCGTTTCACAACATTTTGTAGACATTGCAAAAAAACGTTGTGATTAAATCAACTACAATAATTTTTAGATGTTGTAACAGAGTTTACTACAACAATTTGTAGATGTTGCGAAATATGTTTTACACCTTTAATTATTATGGAATCATAATTTCAGAAATTCAAATATATAAAATTCATCGATTCAAATATAGTGAATTTGTTGAGTTAAATAATAACATTCCTTCAAATTCTGGACATTCAAAATCAATTAACATTGTTCCAACACAATGGAACACAATAAACTAATATGTAACTATTACGACAAAGTGATACAAACATGAACCCACATCAACATGTCACGGCAGTACCCATCAGATCTCAACCTACCACCACAATATCAAACTGAAAATGCTAACATCCAAACCCAGTCAACTAATCTCAATCCAGCTAACCAGCTGGACCTCTGCTCCAGTCCCTCAATACTCCAATCATTGTCCCCAACCAATCTTTTATCTTCAAATATACAATAACTCTTCCTTACCAATCTGTATATACATGCTTACACAACACAACCAATACATGCAATCCTTCAATCCAAACTTTTACCAACAAGTCCTTATCTCCCATCATATGTACTAAACCCGCTTCACAAAATAATGCTAACGATCTCAATGAAACTATTTCTGCTAACATGAATTTCATAAACCGTTCCTTTAATTTTTCACTGCAACCAACACTAAATTATCTTCCCCACTTGCCACAGTCTTACTAGCAATACCAACCCATATGCACACATCAGCCCTCCTTCTCATCTTACCCTTTTAGCTCCTACCTTGAACTTGCCTCACATTTTTCCTTCTATATCCAATGTAGAAGATCATTCCAACATATGCCCAATACAAGATTTGGCATACTACTCTATGATGATACTTATTATTATTTTTATTAGGAATTAAATTGTACTCGTGAGAATTTATGAGAGAAGTGAGCATGTGGATATGCTAACCTAGCTCCAGATCCACAACTCAACACACATTGCAAAAACCACATAATATTTGTTAGAAAAAGTTGTAGTATGTACAAAAAACGACACATTTCTATAACAAATTTACTAACATAATGAAAAAAGTAATTTTAAATGACAGAGAAATTCCCCTTACCAATTTACTTGTAGCCACAACACTCTTATTTGAGCATAGAGCAGTTATAAGCCCTAGTTTCAGTCATGACCCAATCTGTCAAAAAAATTAGTTGCTGTAGGGTTTGATTCATTTTCTGTAATATTTAAGTGAACGAATCAAGGTTAAGTAATTGCATTAATTTTATCAATAAAAGGCACTCCATAAAAGAAACTTACCAACATGTACAATTGCAAGTGCTGTAGCATTTTTATTTTCCAGTTCCACTACATCTGGATATGTTTCATTCAACCCTGATAGATAAGATCAAACTAGCAGCTTAGAAGGAACAAATTAACTAGAATAAGTATAAAAAATATTAGGTTTTTTGTGAAAGTTTTCATGAATAAACTTTACGAAATAGCGACGTTCTTTGGCAAATTCTATATACATATACACACAGGCATACACACACACACTGACACATACATACGTGCATACATAAATATATAATAGCATTAAATTAATTTCTTCATAAAACCGAGTATTAGAAGTATCTAGTATTATTTCCAAATACTATAGTCAATATATTTTAAAAAAAAACCTCAAGAGTTCATATAAGGACTATATGCTAGATTGAGTTTTCTTTACACGGTGCCAACTTCATACTAATGACTTTGCTTTGTTAGAATTATTTCAACTGCTTTAGACATACCAGTTATGTGCATTCACTATAAATTTATCCTATCTCTTACTTCATTTATATGATTTTTTCTTACTAGCTGCAAGCAAATGAGGTTAAGGAAGTTTAGAGAGGGGAATATAATGCAATCATAAAAATACTTGTAAGAGCTGTCTTAATAGGGACCCAATAGAGTTTAGGTTGGACCAACCAAACTAATCCGTAGGATTGATAGTTTCATCAAATCAAGGTGCCATGTGATCATTAAGTGGGTAACACTTTATATATTATGTAAGACATACATTATGCTCTACAATATCGTGGCCTACAAAATGAGAGCCCTTTAGATTGGAAACTGATTTTTACTGTTTTTTTAGCTTGTTTCTGAAATCGCTCTCTTCCATTTATTTTTATGTGTGAGTGTGTGTGTGTAAAGACATTGAAAGTATAGAGCAGAAAACTTGGCATGTAATCATACTATAGTGAGATTAGTTACCAGCAAATCAACTTGTTTATCAATAGAACTTCCTCTTTACTAGTTTAGGAGGTGGCATTGGTGCTGTAGACACCTCTTCCTCAACTACTTCAAGAGTTTTAGTACACTTTATTACCAATACAACTTTTGGCACTTCTTCTTTTATCTATTCATTGCATATATTTAAGTGTAGAATCAAGAATATAAAACAAATTATTCAAAAAGACTAGGGCTGAACATAAAATTATCAGACCTATTCTTTAAAAACTAATTAATGAATTTCTTGGAGCTTCTCTCATATATTTCTCCATAGAGTTAGGAACGATCAAAATCAAGCCATCCAAAGTCTGGTCCAGATCCAACGACAACTATCCAGATCAAAATCCAAAATCAACCCAACCCTACTCCATCCCTCAACTTCTCCAGATCTGAAATCAACTACCCAAACCCAAAATCAACCATATCAAAATCCTAGTGGATTGGAGGAGTATTAGAGGGCACTTGCAGTTGTGAATCATCATTTACGGCTTATTGTAGGACTAATTCGTGTTGTCGAAGTTCTAATGGGTTTGGATTGGTACTTCAGGTGTAGGAGGATACTCGAGGTTTGAGGTTTATGGAAGGGCTTTTAGTTTTTGGTTTTAGATTTGAGAAAGGTTACCGTAGGGAAAAGGACAGAGTTAAAAATTTGGCAGCTATTGTCAAAATTTTGATTTCGAGCCAATTGCATGAAACCAAATTCTTAACCCAAAAAATAGTTCAACACCCCGATTTGAGTTTGAAAACATCGGTCCTATTCTGATAGAGCAATATCACAGATCATAGATATAAGAAAGAGCAATAAAAGAAAGATGACAAAGAATATTTATCATGGTCGACTGTTAATAAAGTCACGTCATCTTTATATTTTTCTTATAAACTGATTGTTGTTACATGATGTATTTGATTACAAGTCTTTGATTATCTCTTAATAGATCAGATCCTCGAAGTTGGAATCCACTGGAGACTCATAGTGGATTCCTTCAGAGATTGTTGTGAGGGGGGCAGAGGGTGAAGAATGTTTTTAGTAGAGCTTCAGCAATCAGTCCGGAAAAGATCCTCTTTATGTTGCAGGTAGAGTGCTATTTATAGAGGTCGTAGAGCTTCTGGGCTAGGTCTGTCTTCTTCAACTTGCAAGTAGGTTACAGGTGACCAAAAAGGGGGGCTTTGGCTCACAAAACGAGCCAATACCATGGGTCAATTGTGACCCAGGGTCCACGGGTCGCAGGCGATCCGATGGGTCATAGGTGACATGAAGAATTTATTCGTTGTGCGAACTAAATTTTGCCTCTTTTGACAGTGTACCATATCGGGTTTGCTTGATGGTTTGAGTAGAGGCACGGGTCGCTGATGAGCTAAGCACTTAGGATTTTTTTAGGTTTTGTAATTGGAGATGTTTTCATAGTCTTCTATCGTAGTTGCGTCATTTTGATTGCAATTCACTAGCTATTTACACTTAGCTGCTTATTGTACTGAACTGATGTTGGCTTCTTGGTTTGGTTGAATTTAATTGTTGCTTTAGTAATGTGAGTTGGCTCTTATCAACTCCTTGCCTTAGCCTTTCTAGTTAAGTTCCAAGTCGTTATAAAGTGATGAGATAGCTCTATGTTTCTGCTGGATCACGTCGGGTTAGAAACTCGGATAACATATGCCCTCCAAAGTACGCCTTTTGAATGAAAGGTGTGCTTTGCACTAGAATAAGTCATGGCATCGAGTCTTCGGTTGTTGAGCTTTAACCTTGGGGGATCGTTTAGTTCCTTCGAATTCTCTTGCCAGTCACAAGTCGTTCGAAACCTGTTACAGTCTAAGACTTTGTACTCTGCCTAACTGTAATCTATACGTCACAATCATCCCGGTTTCATTCGAGATTATTACATCACATGTCTCTAATTACATTACACATCTCTAATAATCTCTTGTTCATTCGAGATTTACATCACTATCAATTTTTGCTTTCCATTCAGAGTTTTTACATCATATATCAAAATCATATCATATATCAGAATCATATAATACCACATCATCTATCAAGATCACGTTATATCTCTAAGTCACATCATGTCACAATATATATCAAATCACATCGCATCACATCGTATATAAAAGTCATCCTGTGTTCATGCAGGATTTGTCCGTTTTGTTCTATTTATAGGGCAATCAAATCATTTTATTATTATTGTTATTATTGTTATTATTGTTATGCAAAACCAATTCTGTTCTAATCTTTCTGTACCGCTTAGGTAAGTATAGCACGCGATCTCTCCAAATCGTTTAATGTTTAGTTTAACATGCAATCCCTCTAGATCGTTTAATTTTTTAAGTTAATGGGACGATCTCTTCAGATCGTTTGTTTGTTAGGTCAAGGGGGAATAAGGAAGTCCATCCACTCACTCTCCGGTGAGGGGGACTTTCTTCTTGCACTCCAGTCCCTTGGTGGGATTCTAAGGCGATCAATATCATACAAGTCCATCTACTCACTCCTTGGCAAAGGGATTTGTGCCTTGCACTCTGTTCCCGTGGTGGGACTCTAAGGCGGTCAATATCAGTTATCAAAATTAAAATATTCAAATCAAAAATTAAATAAGCAGGAATCAAAACAAGCAAAAATTCTAAATGATAATCTTAGGCATCCAACTCAAAGCATGCCTAAGAACCGTTCGGGATCCCATACACATGTAAGCGACCATTGATGATTTTAGTCCTAAGTTCTCTCGGGCATCCGAATCAGAGCGTGCCTAGGGACCATTCAGGATCCCGTACACATGTAAACGGCCTTCAATTATTATTGTCTACAAGTAAAAAGAAAATTTACGGGAAAAGAAATGATAAAACAAAGCATTGGAATCGAATCCGACTCCCGTTTACACCGGTCATGGGCTAATTTGCCTCGGCGCCTGTCCCTGGGCATTTCTTGATGCACTTGCCATGAATGATGGTTGCCCCTGTAATTCCGCCGCAGTTCTGTTCCTTACACATTGTGGAAGCTGGTTGTTCTAGACCAGTTCTTCTATCATATCATGAAGGTGTCGACACTCGTTAGTCTCATGCCCATTCGACGCATGGAAGATGCAAAACTTTTCAGATCTTTTCTCTCGATCAGTGGGATCCCTCCTAGGTGGCCTTCGGTAGAGGTACTGCCCCATCTTATCCAAGTATATCCTCTTCGGGGTTTCAGTCAGATCGGTGTATGACGAGAATCTTGGCTCGTTTCTCTGGCGTTTTGGGTCTTTGATTTTGTCATCAGCTTTCCTCTTCCCTTTGTCTTTTCCAATTCCATCTCTAGACAGTCCCTCGCCTTCAACGAAATTTATTTCCGCGTCCTCATCCTCGGCTTCGGCGTCTTCCTAATGCAGGTGCCTCTCAGCTTCGTAATAGAATTCTGCAAGATCCATTAGCGAGTCCCTTTTCAATGCGGCTTTGAAATTAGTCTTATTCGCAGCTCCAGATATGCTTCCATTAGGATAAACGATGGGTCTGGTTTGTCCACCGCGGCCACCGCCGCATTGAATCTTGTTAAATAGCTTCTCAAAGACTCGTCGGGCTTTCATTTTACATTTGAGAGCGTAATGAAACTACTTGGTTGTGAGACGCGAACCTTGAAATGTCTCAAGAATCTGCTCATTAAGTCAGTCTACATGTTTATGGACCCATTTTCCAATTGTCTAAACCACATTGCAGCCAAATCTGCTAAGTATAAGGGAAAGCATCGCCCCCATTACTTCCTCAGAAGCACCCAGCACCTCCATATGTTGGATGTATCACATCATATGAATCGTTGGTTCTGTCTTCCAGTCGTACATTTCTAGTGTCGGAAACTTGAAATCTGGGAGGTTTCTAGCATTTCGGATGTTACCAGTAAATAAATTTCTGCTCACATCTTCTAGACCCTGATCTGAGGGGAATCCTCTAATGAATCTACGTACCAATTCAGCAACTCTGTTCTCACGGTCCAATGAAGGTCTCTGTCCCAAAGCAATATTTTGCCACCCTGATTTGAGTTTGAAAGCACCAACCCTGTTCTGATAGAGCAATATCACAGATCATAGTTATAAAAAAGAGCAGTAAAAGAAAGAAGACAGAATTTTGATAGTGGTTCGGCTATTAATGGAGCCTACGTCCACTTTATATTTTTCTTGTAGACTGACTACTGTTACAAGATTGTGTTTGATTATAAGTCTTTGATTATCTCTCAATAGATCGAATCCTCGGAGTTAGAATCCACTGGAGATCACAATGGTTTCCTTCAGAGATTGTTGCGAGGGAGGCAGAGGGTGAAGAATTTCTTTAGTAGAGCTTCAGCAATCAGTCTGGAGAAGATCCTCTTTATATTGCAGGTATGGTGCTATTTATAGAAGTCGAAGAGCTTCTGGGCCAGGCCTATCTTCTTCAGCTTGCAAGTAGGTTATAAGTGACCAAACTCACAAAACGAGCCAATACAATAGGTCAATAGTGAACTGTGTTCGGATCGTAGGCGACCCGATGGGTCACTGGCGACCTGAAGACTTTATTCGTTCTATGGACCAAATTTTGCCTCTTTTGACAATGTTCCATATCGGGTTTGTTTGATGGTTTGAGTAGAGGCACGGGTCGCTGATGAGCTAAGCACTTATGATTTTTTTTAGGGTTTGTAATTGGAGATGTTTTCACTGTCTTCTATCGTAGTTGCTTCGTTTTGATGGCAATTCACTAGCTATTTGCGCTTAACTGGTGATTAGACTGAACTGTCGTTGGCTTCTTGATTTGGTTGAATTTAGTCGTTGTTTTAGTAAGGTGATTTGGTTCTTATCAACTCCTTCCCTTATCCTTTCTTCTTAAGTTCCAAGTCATTCTAAAGTGATGGGATAGCTCTGTGTTTTGCTGGATCCCATTGGGTTAAAAACCTGGATTACAAAAAATAAGATTGTACATAGTTATTAATGTGAATATTAGGCTCAGGTCCCTAATAAGTTTCAAAATACACAAAAACCCCAAAAAAAAGTATGGAAATTAGGTCCCAAGTATTAAGTTACTAAGTAATTGCATATAGTTATGCAATTATTCACAGAATAATTGCAGACATTTATGCAATTATATCCAAAAGTTGCATAAATTTATGCAATTTTTTCGATGAATAATTACGGAAATTTCCGTAATTTTTTTGTTGAAGACCTTTCAGCAATTTTTTTGGCGAATAATTGCGTAATTTTTCGTAATTTTTTGAAAAAATTGCAGAAATTTCCACTATTTTCAGTGAATAATTATTAAATGTCTATAATTTTTTGATATAATTGCGTAAATGTCTGCAATTATTCACTGAATAATTGCATAAGTGTATGCCATTATTCGGTAACTTAATTCTAGGAACCTAATTTACAAACTTTTTTTTACTGGTTTTTTTGTGTATTTTGAACTTATTAGGGACCTGTGCCAAATTGTCCCATTATTAATTATAATAAGTAAATATTAAATACTAAACAATAAATATTATTCTTTAATTATTAAACATTACTTATTAATTTTAGGTAATTAAATATTAGTCTTAATTATTAGTTACTAGTTATTAGTTATTAGTTATTTAATATTACTTCTTACTTACTATCGAATAATTATTAATTATTACTTATTACTTCTTAATTATAATTGAACATAAATTTCTAAATGACAAGTATTATATATATATTATTAATTATAAACTTTAGGTGCTATTATTAATTATTATATATATAATACAATCATTTAATAAAAAATATTATTTATTTTTAATTTTTTTACATTTTTGAATTTTTCAAATTTTTCAATATTTTACTAAAATTTTAATTTTGTTTAAAATTTTAATTTTAAATTTTTGAACTTTGTGAAAATTTCATAATTTCACAAATAATTTTAAATTTAATGTAGAAAGTTTTAAAATTTAAAATTTTCATATATTAAATATTTAATATAATTATCTATAATTATTAAATGTTATATACCAAGTAATAAATATTACCTCTTAATTATTAAAGATTATCTATTAATCATTAATTATTAAACAATAAATATTATTCTTAATGATTAATCATTAACTATTACTTCTTAATTATCTAATGGTAATTATTAATTATTAAATAACGAATATCAATAATTAAATATTAAAGTAACTATTTACTATTTATTATTAATTGCTAATTACCAATTATTCAATAGTAATTATTTTGTAGTGATTAATAAATATTTAATATTACTTCTTAATTATTAATTATCAACTAATAAATATATTTATTACAACTTTTCAGAAAAGCAATTGTTAAAAAATTATAAGTAAAGCTAATTTAACATTTCTCTACACCGACGTTTTCTCAACAAGTATTATGCAATTATTTAAACAGTGGAAAAATTAACCTTTTTGCAACATTTATGTTTTTAAAAGTTGTGAAAAAATATTTTACAACATTTAAAAAAATATATAATAAAGGACTTTTTACAATGTTTTTTTAAAAAATTGTAAATTTGAAGTTGTAATAATGTATTTTTGTTGTAGTGATGTTAAGTTTAGTAAACATGGTATTATTTTATTTTATCATTTATATTTTTGTATCTGTTCTTCAATTCTACTTGTTACATTTTTCTAGCTATTTAATTATACTTTAGTTCATCTCTCTTTTAATTCTCATGTACATATAATAGTTTTCATGTTTTAACATAATGAAAATGGGATTTTCTATGAAGTGTTTTGACTACTTTAGGCATCCTCCTTCTATATTTGTGATCTTTTATTCCAATATGTGAATGATAACCTATGAGGCAACCATGCCTATGTTGAATTGTGGTAGCATGTCTCAATTTCAATGGGAATATGTCTTAATAGTAAGGAACTTATGCTTATGCCAATTTATTCTTTGCTTCATTTGATGCTATTTTACAAAAAGAACACATTTTACCTATTCTGCCACATAAAAAGTTCAACCTATTAATGTTTCCATCATTTTTCTCATAATTTTGAGAATAAAATCCTAATACATACCTTCCTTCACTACTTTTTTTATTTCTATCTACCCCACGCTCTGCGTTCACTTTTAGTTTATAATTTAGTAAACATTTGTTTTCTCTTCTTCACACTTTCAATTCAATGCAAGAAGTGCGACGACCAACTATTTTTAACACCTAAAGATCAATTGTGAGCATCGCTAAAATATGCTTACAACTAATTTTAGATATTAATGACAATGACCATGGTATATAAAAAAATTAAAAATCCAAAACAATGAACATAAAAGAGAAACTCACAGTGGAACTTAAGCATTAATATATATTATTCCAACAAATAAATATTGCACAAATTCAATACATCAAATAGCGTACATATTTCAATACATTAACCATTACGATAACAAACATAACTATAATGCAAGAGATATGCTGGATCAACCTATGGGTATGACCTATTCCAAACTCTTTGTTTCCACCTTTGCTTTCACCTGCAAACTTTTTTTTTTGAAACTGGGTACTTATATTTACAAAGTAGGCAGCACACAAGTCTGCAAGAATCATCGTGGCGCACAGTTTAATATGCCAGAGGCAGGGATCGAACTGCCGACCTTGTCGTCAACAGCCTGGCGTTTTTACCACTGCACCAAAGCCTCGGACTTCACCTGCAAACTTATAAATACACATGCGTACACTTAACAATTAAATCACCGTTATTTCTAAATATCATCCAAAATCTATAAATACTTATCTATCACTTATTTATCTAATTTACTCTTTATTACTCGATTTCATTCATTTTATTTCAGTTAATCATCTTCCAATCTAAATCAATAAGTAATTATAATTAAACACTCAAAAGAAGTATAATTAACAATGAACAATCTAATCAAGGCATAACACATGCAAAATATCATAATAACCAAACAACCACCCATAGAACACAACACATATCAAACATCAATTTTCATCTGTTAACAAGAAAACTTGTCAACATCTCAAAGCTAAGTTGTTAACCAGAAATGTTATTAACATCTAAAAAGAAAGTTTTAGAAGTGACTAATCTCTTCGAAACCCTTTTCGAATGAGTTAATTAGGACGGATTGCTTATGGAGGTAACCTTATGAAAATGTTAATTGTAGTTAAGAAATCCAATGAACCCCTTTAAATAAAGGTTAAGGAAAGAACATCTCCTTCATGACCCCTTTCGAGTGAGTCGAAAGGTTCATTTGCATCTCCTTTTATGTGGGAAGAAAGATTTTGGCTATTTATCCCTTTCGATTTTATCAAAAGTTCATTCTAACCCTAAAAGAAGAACTTACTTTCGACGACATAGTTTCTGCTATTTTGGAAAGAACTCCTTCGAAATGGTTATACGTTTTATAATGCAAGTAATTCTTTCAAAGATATCCTTCCAGGTAGCATAACTTAGTATTCATGCATCGAGTCCCTTTCGAAACGTCCCTTTCGATCGGGTCGAAAGAGTGATCGTTCTTTCAGAGTCGGATTGATGTGTAACATTCCCGGATTTTAGCCAAGTTTAAATTGGTAATTAATATAAAAATTTGGATTTAATTGTGAATTAATTGAGAATTAATTTGAATATTTGGAATAAATATATACAGTATATTTTGAGAGTTAATTTAGATTGGAAATTGAAGAATAATATATTGTAATTTTGGGTTGAAATTCAAAGATAAGTATTTTTATAAAAATTGTATTTGTATTTTCCAAATTAAATAAGATGTATGTTTATTTATTTATATAAATGGATTATATTTGAAAATTGATTTTGAAATTAAATAAATATATTGGAAATAAAAATTGATTTAATAAATAAATTAGATTTAAAAAGCTTTATAAAATTAAGAAATATATATGTTGATTATTTATTAAAGTGTAATTTAGTTTCAAACATTTTTTTAAGGATGTATAAGTATAAATAAAGGTAGTTTAAATATAAACATTTAAATCATAACACATACATAAATAAAAGAAAATAATAAAGGTATGATTTGAATTAGATATAAATAAATTTTCAAAAAGCTATTTAAAGGTTAAATTTTAATATATAGATATCTTTTGAAATTGATAAGATATTTATAAAAGAATAATATTCCTTCTCTTTAAATTAATACATATATAAATAGTTATAAAAAGGGATTATAAATAGAAAATAATATAAAAATATATTTAAACATTAACACATGCAAAATACATGTGTAAGCATTTTAGCAATAAAATTAACATATGTAAACATTTCAACAAAGCATTTATACAAGAGTAATCATCTCATCGTAAATCAAACAAGTGGCAACAAATAAAGTTTTCTTTTGATTTAAAATTTTAGGAAAACATGTATTAGAGAGAAAATTCATTTCAGTTCAAAAGTTAAAGTATTTTTCTCCACAAACCTGAAAAGAAGCCAAAACAACATCAAGGATTAAACAATTTTCAAAACCTGGAAACAAAGCAAAAGCTTTCAACCTCAAATTTTCAACCTGGAAATCAAGTTAAATTCAAGCAAGAAATCAACCTGAGATGATCGGCTTAAACAAGATCAGGTTCAAAATCAAAATCTGGAAGCAAGCTAACAATTCAAAATCAAAACAGGTGCAATTTTAACTTAGTATCAAACCTGAGCAATTCAAGGTCAGATAACAACCTGATCTGGAGCAATTCAAAAAAATGCAAGATCAACTAAAAATATCTCAAGCAAAGATCATCTCAAACAAAGCAGATTCAAAGTCAATTGGAAATCAAAACAAAACAACAATCAAGTTCCAGATAAATCATTTCTAGATTTTCACAATATAGGCTATCCTCTGTCTTTATTAATAAGGTGAGCAAACAACCCTTATAAACTCTTAAAGTTTGATATATATGATTTGCCTGTGATGATCTTTGAAGTCCGCTATGGATTATGATGTGCATGTTGTGTATATGTATCTATGTACAGAGGTATATCTCTGATTTTAAGTTACAGGCTTTCAAATAAATCCAAGAAAAGTCAATATTTCTCTAACCAATCTCTGATAGACTTTCGTATTTGAACAAATTATGTTTGTTGAAACATAAACTAAAATCTAAGGGTAGTTAAAGAATGTTTGTTTATAAATTATCTGGAGATTTAGAAAAAAAATGCAGATTGTAAACTTATCAAAAATTCGACTTGAATAATTCTTGATTCTAGGTTTATAATCTGTTTTGTTACCTAAATTCATGACTTTTAAAAGTAAAATCGCAATTTTTAAGGTTAGATCGAGTGTGTAATTTGAAGTTGACCAGAAATTGGGTTTTGAAGCTTTTCTGGTGATCGGTGAACTTGGGAAGGTCGTGCTTGGGGTTGAGAGAAGTTTGAAGGATGTAGATCAAGGGAAAAAATATTGGAAGAATTTATAGATTGTCGATATGTTTGGTCGTTGATGTTTTAGGGTTTAAGTCAGGTTTGGGGTTGATGATGTTGACGAGATGAATTCGTCGACGAGGGTGAACTGCAGTTGATCGCACCAGAGGGAATGGGATTATGGGGGCATTGGCGAGGCTTGAGACGCGAAGGCGGGGCGTCCGGTGGTCTGTGGTGGCGACGTTGGGAAGGTTTTGCTGGTGATAGTTGGTTCCAGGTTTGATGAAAATAGCTTGATTTCGAATCCACCATTGTTTCATCGATTTGGGTTCTCGTGAGGGATGGCGAGGATGTCAGTGACTTGTCGACGATAATCTTGGAGTTTGGAGCGTCGCCGCGCGACTGTGCACGTGCACGTGTCAGTGAGCCTGGGTAATTGTTGATGATAGAAGAAGATGGGAGACTCGGGTACAAACTTGAGAAAATATGGAGCTGGCTCGTGAGTGTTCTCGAGTCGTTTGAAGCATATGGCAATAGGAAAGAAAAAGAAAGTTTTAAGAAGAACAAGTTTAAAAAAAACTAAGAAAAAAAAGGGTGGCTCGAAGAAGTGCTCGGGTTTACTTCTAGTTGACTCGGGGATTTCAAGTATGGGCTCAGGTTTATGGGTTGTGCTAACGACCATATTTTTTTATGAAAGCATAAAATGTTTAACTAATTCATTTTAAATAGTTAATATTTTGTTTAATATTGGATTAGTGAAGGATTTTGAAAATAAATTATTTTTAAATTATTAAGTTTAGAATGTTTTGAAACATATATATATAACCTTTATTTTAAAGTTTATTTTAAATCAACTTAGTAATGAAGTCAAGAGGTTAAACACATGATTTTAAATTGTTAACTTAAAAGTTTAAGTTAATCAATTTGTTAATAATGATTTATTACCAAGGTTTATTAATTTAAGATTTTAATGATAATTAAGTGTAACGGCCCAGAATTTTGACAATATATTTTAATAAGTATTTAATGTAATTTAAATAAAATACCATCTTTTCATTTTATAAACTGATAAGATCTTTGGACATTTATCAGTTATATATGTATGTATATGTTTAGCAAGGAAAATTTTGATTTGAAAATTTCAAATAGAATCTTTCAAAACTATTTAAAATAAAATCTGTCTTATTCAATCAAATTTAAAGGTTCTATATTATCAATGTTTGATATAATATATATATAAATGTAGTCTTTAATAATAATGTATAAAATAAGCAATCCTATCAATATTAAATATGAATATATGATATAAATATAAAATATATAAATACAAATATATGGTATAAATCAAAGGTTTGAAAGTTAAATTACAAACGGAAAATAAAATTGAGAAGTTATGTAACAACAACTTACATGGAAATAGAAACATAAGATAAATAACAAATTTTATATTAAGTGCAAAGGCAAAACAAAATCTTTGACAAAAATCAATGCATAAGCCAAATCAATATTTAGAACAACTTTACATAAACAAATAAGAAAGGTTTAGAAAAGATAACCTGTATATACATTTGTACAATGAAAAGAAGACAAATTTATTCACATAACATACAAAATATCTTTATACAAGTAAACAAAATAATATAAATATCAGCAAACCATAATTTTGTAAACATTTATGAAGACGTGTACATTAAATGCTAGCACAACCTTTTGTCAACTCGAATTGTAAGAAATCCTTTCAGCCACTATACTAAAATCTTGTCTGATCAAAATAAGGTCAGACTTGTACTAGAAGGCACCTCTCTGTTCAAAGCTGTTCAAACCTATTTCCTTTATATACATCGTACTATACTTGTTCGTTCTTAACTTAGCTAACCTGAGAAAAGAAATTAAACATTTTTATTTTAAAATTTTAAATATCATTCAAAATCAGAAGCAAGGAAGGTTTTTAGGAAATTTAAACTGCAGCTTTTCAACAAGAATCATTCACTGTTTCAACCCTATTTCAAAAGTGAGTAAACATGCTACTTTTTAAATTTTAAAACTGGATAATTGATTCATGAAATTCTATGCTTGTTGTATAGTTTAAACAAGAAGTCTGTATGTTTTCAGTGCACAATAAATGTTATAGGATCTATTTTCTATATTGTTGGTTACAGAGCAAAGAACAGTAGGAAAATTTGATACTTCTTCTTGCAAATTCATTTTAAAACTTAGGATTTTAAAATAAACAGAATGTTTAATCTTCAATCATAGTTTTGAACTGTGTTTTGAAGCTTTACAGTATGTCATGGACTCTGGACATTCAAGTTTACAGTAAAAGGAATCAATGTGTAAAATTCAAATATTTTAAATTGTTAATTTGATTTTATATCTTGAATAAACATTCAAAAGTAGGATTTTTGAAACAAGAATTATGATTTTTAGATAACTATGCAGGGTGCTGTCCATATATGAACCGAAAATGTTTTTTTATGAATATATGATGATTCAACAAATATTAGATGTTGAAATTTGTTGTATAGCTTGCTTGAGGATTCTCTAATACAGGAAAAATGCTAAAAAAAATTCTAATGCAAGATTTGTTGAGTCGAATCGAATATAGGGTTTTGGGTTCGAATTTTCTGGGATCTGTAAATTCGTTGATTTTTCCACCGTGGATGGATTGAGCTACTCGAGTTTCTAGGAGATAGTTGAGGAGGGTATGGCCGTGGTGTGGTCGAAGTGGCGTCGCTACCAGTGGTCGGCGTTGGTAGGACGTGGCAATTTTCTGTGGAGTGTTCGTGTTGCTGGTTCGAGCGAATGGGTTAATTTCGATTTCGACTTTTTCACGTAGAATTGGGTTTTGATTTAGAGTTTCTGGTCGATTTGTGGTTTGTAGGAGGCGACGAGGTTCGCCGAAGGGACGGCGAACCACCGTGCACGTGCACGGTGGCGTATGGTGTCAGCGGTTTGAGTTTTGGGTCGTCTCGAGCGATACTCAAGAAATTAGGGAGTTTGCTTCGAGTGATTACCTGGTGCGTGAGTGAGTCGCATAGTACAGCAGCTTTAAGTTTAGCTTAACTAAAAAAACAAAAAAAGAAAAGATAAGAAGAAGAAGAAAGGTAGGGGGAAGAAGGAACTCGGGAAAACTGGAAGGAACACTCGAGTTTTACTCGAGTAAATGCAGTATTTTCCTCGGGTTTTATTTCCTACGTGAATTAGCTTAATAACTTTAAGTTATTTTCTTAAATAAAAGTTAGTATTAATAAAGTTAATGATGTTAACATGTTTAAGTTAAAATTTGATTTTAAAATTTATTAAGAGAGATTTGTAAATGTAAGATTGATAATTAATTTAAAGTGTAAGTTAATTAAAAATGTAAAATTAATTTATACTTGTAATTAAATAAGTAATTTAAGATTTAATAAATGTGTAATTCAAGATTGATATTAATGACTTTGTGTTTAACCAATTCGAGATTAGGAATTTAATTAACTACTTAAAGTTAATTAATAAATAAATAATAGTTAACTAATTAAGTAATTAATTAAGGATTAATGATTAATTAATTAGTAATTAATGATTAATTAATTAGTAATTAATGATTAATTAAGTGATTAGTGATTTATAAATGGGTAATTAAATTTTATTAATTAATAATTAAGGTTATTAATTAATAATTAAGAAATAATGAATTAAGTGAGTAATTAAGAAGAAATTAATAAATTTAATTGGTGACTAACTAAGCAGAATAAAATGGTTTATTCTTAAGTAATAAATTAAGTTAAGTAGATCAAACTATTTTGATATGAATTGATGATTCTTGTTTGATTGACTATGATATCTATTTAGCGATATTCTATGATACTCAGTGATATGCATTGATATCTGTGATGACTGTGTATGATTTATCTGTGATAAATGTTATTGTGAATTCAAAGTATTGAATTAAACTGTTTAAACTATTACACAACTTGGCCTCTAAATTGGCGATTGGATTTCGATGAGACCGGGATCGGGTATCAATTAGATATTCTGAAAACCACATCGATCCAAATTAAACGATAGGTTGTGACATCTCAAGTGAAGATCGAGATGGAGTTTCAGAATGCAAAGGTTATTGTCATTAACTTTGAGGGTGATTCCAAAACGAGTGTAACAAGATAATGCCTTCGATTTCGTTCGAACCCAGAACGAACTTGTATGGATTGAATCCTTTCATCACAACGTCAGGCGGACGATGAGCATTCTAAGAGATATGTTCTCTAAAGGTAATCGCTGCCTCAAGCCTCATCAACCGGGAATGGCTAAAACAGGGGAGATGCAGCAAGGTTAGGTGGGTAGCACCCAAGCAGGACGAGATATACCCCTGTCTAGATGTCCCTTTATTTTCGGTTGTGTGGGCAGTTGTTGGCCACAACTGTGGGGTTATCTTATTTGGGACTGTTCAGTAAGGAAAGATTCCGGCCTTGTGTTGTAGAGGGTCGGGAGTGATCCTTGGTACTGTGGTCTAGGCCCCGTACTGTGACGGACGGTACCCCAGTAGCCCTGCCATTGTATGGAATCCAAATTCCAATAAGAGCCGTACATTTTGATTTTGCCCAACTATGTTGGAATGTGAGATGTAAGCATTTCATCTATTTCTGTATTTTACTTGAAAACCCTAGACACTATTATAATATCATTGGATTTCCTATAAAATATTTTGGTTAGCGTAAGGTAAAAACTTTTCCGTGTTTGTGTGTGTGAAGTCTTACGTGGTACCTTTATTTTCAAATGATTTTCAAAGTTAAACAACTTTGACCCGTTTACTCATACCAGACCCATGTCTGACCCGGAGTTTATATTTTGTTTTTCATGAACTCTTGGGTGCTCAAATTTTTATGAGTAGTCAAGTGATAGGTTTTTGGAGTACTGAGTTTCTGGAGGAGCTTGGAGCAGAAGTCCAGACGTATGTATCTATCTATCTAGTTCCGCTATGTTAGTTAGTGTATGTTGTATCTTGGATATATGTATTGACATATGTATGTATATGACTGTCTTGTTGTATAATGTTAAGAAACTCTGATATATGTAAAGCTATGTAATAGTTATGTGATGTATTATATTTTGTTCCATTCTGCTGTGAGATTCTGATATTGTTATTCTTTCTTTCTATCTTTTCTATTTCTATCCCTTTCTTTTCTTATTGATGATACGTCTTTCTGTGGCTAGAAAGGCGGGTCGTCACAGTTGGTATCAGAGCACTGGTTGAGATAATACCTAGGCTCTGGAGTAATATTTATCTTGATAGTGCGTATTTATATTTTCATATAATTATATACCTATCTAAATTTGTTGAGTTACCTATCCAGGTGGCCAACATGAGTTCTGGAAGAAGAGGCAGAGGTAGGGGTAGTACCTCGACTGATAATGGATGAAGTCAAACTGCTAGTTAGGCTGTAAATCCAGTACCGCCTCAAATTAGTTTTGCCGCTTTATGCAAAGACTTCATCAACCTTGGAGGCAACCATTTAAAGGGTCAGAATCGATAATTGAAGTCCAAGCTTGGCTACGCTCTTATGAGCGCATCTTTAAGAGTATGAAGTTTTCTGATGAAAGGAAAAGGGAAATGGCATCGTGGAAATCGCAGGGAGGCGCAGCAGCCTGGTAGGATGCAACGGTAGCAAACATTTCTGAGGAAGACATTTCATGGGACAGATTTAAGGAGTTATTTAAGGAGAAATTTATGCCAACAGCAGGGAAAACTCGTCTGTACTAGGATTTTCTGAATTTGAAGCAGGGAAGCATGTCTATAGTGGAGTATGAGGCCAAATTCAATGAACTTTCTTGCTATGGACCCGGGCTCATTGATACTTCCCTAAAAAAGAACGAAATATTTATGCAAGGATTGAGGCCAGATTTCATGAAAAGATGACGGTGCTCTTGAAAGGATCTTTTGTTGATTTAATTGATATGGCTTTGAGATATGAGAATTTAATGATCAAGAAATCAGTGACACTAGTAGCAGCATCAGGAGGGAATTTCGCTAATCCGAATAATTGGAAGTTCAATCCCAATTGGAGGAAGCCGATCAAGAAGAATCCTGGAAGTAACAGTGGACCTCGCAAATGCTATATATGTCAACAAGAAGGTCATTTGGCGAATAAATGTCCTAGGAAAGGATTTCAGTAGCAGCAGTCGCATCATAGTGGACCGGGTTCAGCTTTGGTTCAGAGATCTCTATGCTTCAATTGTCACCAACTAGGTCATATGATCAAGGATTGTCCGTTACTTCATAAAGCTCAGCAGAATAAAGTATTTTCTTTGGAAAGTGCATCATCTACTTCATCGAAAGGCAAGGGAGTATTAGTAGGTACATTACTTTTAGATGGCAAGTATATTAAAGTTTTGTTTGATTCGGATGCTTCTTTGAGTTTTATTTCTCTGGAATCTGTAAAGAAGTTCTTTCTTGTCCCTAGTCCTGTAGATTGTCCCATCTTGGTATATAATCCTATAGGAGGAGTGACCAAATTAGATACGATCTATAAGGACTTGAAGATTTCTTATCTATCCCATAGTTTTTCTTGTGACCTTATGTGTTGAATTTTAAGGGATTTGATCTTATATTGGGAACGGATTGGCTTGATAAGTATAAAGCAGTTCTAAATTGTGATGTGAGGACAGTTTCGCTGGAAATTGTTTTGGGTAGAATTGCCAGAGTGACGTGTGTTAATTCTGGAATTCACTTGAGTAGTCTTTTGCATGGAAGTGAGACTTCTCAAGAGAAGGTTGAAGATATCGATGTGGTCCAAGATTTTCCTGATGTATTTGAGGAAGTTAAGTGCCTACCACTACATCGAGAGATAGAGTTTCGCATTGACTTGATTCCAGGAGCAGTGCCGGTGATTCAGCCCAGTAGGAGAATGGCTCCTAGGGAGAGAGAGGAGTTAATTAAGTAGACTCAGGATGTTTTGGAGAAGGGGTTGATTAGGCCCAGTTTTTCTTGTTGGGGCTCTGCTGCGATGTTTGTCATCAAATCAGATGGATCTCTATGGTTCTGCGTGGATTATAGAGAATTGAAAAGTGACTATCCATAATAAATATCCTCTTCCTCGTATCGATGATCTCTTTGACCAGTTGCATGGAGCTTCTATCTTTTCTCAGTTGGATTTAGCTTCAGGTTTCCATCAGTTAAGGGTAGATGAGGACAGTATTTCCTTGACTGCATTTAGGGGACCAAATTGTTTCTATGAGTGGTTGGTTATGCCTTTCGGGTTAACCAACGCTCCTGCCTACTTTGTTGACCTGATGAACTGAGTCTTTAAGGATGCATTGAATAAGTTTGTTCTGGTATTCATTGATGATATCTTGGTCTATTCTAAATCTGAAGAAGAGCACAAGCAGCATTTGACAATTATATTGGAGACTCTAAGGAAGCATTTTTTCAAGGAAAAGTTTTCGAAATGCCATTTCTGGAAATCGAAAGTTAAATTTTTAGGGCACATTGTTTCTGGTGAAGGTATCTCTGTAGATCCAGTGAACGTTGAAACTATTCTGTAGTGGAAGCAGCCGGAGACACCGACTGAAGTTCGCAGTTTTCTGGGTTTGGCTGGCTACTACAGAAAGTTTATCAAGGATTATTCCAAGAATTCTTCGCATCTGACTAAATTGACTAGGAAAGGAGCTAAATTCAAGTGGACATCACAATGTGAAGAAGCTTTTCAGGAATTGAAGATGAGGATAACTAGTGCACCAGTGCTTGCTATTCCGGATGGAAAGAGCAAATTTGAGGTTTATACTGTTGCTTGTATAGTTGGTCTGGGAGCAGTTCTGATGCAGAATGGAAGGGTTATTGCGTATGCTAGTCAGCAATTGAAGCCACATGAGAGGAACTACGCTACGCATGATCTAGAATTGTTAGCCATTGTTTTTACTTTGAAGATATGAAGACATTATCTTTTGGGAGAGAAGTTTGAATTATTCACGGATCACAAACCGTTGAAATATATTTTCTCTCAAAAGGATCTTAATCTGAGGCAGCAGCGGTGGATCGAATTTCTGGCATCATATGATTTGGATATTCTGTATACCCCAGGAAAGGCAAATGTTGTAGTTGATGCTCTTAGTAGAAATGCAGTTTTGTCTCTGTTGAAAGTAGTTCCATCTCTCCAGGAAAGAATCATAAGTAAGCAAATGGAGGATAGATATTTTGAAGAACTAATTCTTGGAACTAAGGATGGCCGATGTTCAGATTTCAAAGTGGATGATCAAGGTGCTTTGAGGATTAATGGTCGTTTGTGTGTGTGCCTAATATAGATGGACTGAGGCAAGAAGTCTTAGCTGAGTGTCATCGCTCCAGATTGAATATTCACCCTGAAATTTCTAAGATGTGTAAAGATATGAGAAGAGTTTTCTGGTGGCCGAGCATGAAGAGAGATGTAGCTTCTTTCGTTAGTAGATGTACCATCTGCTAACAAGTTAAAGGAGATCAATAGAAGTCAGCCGGATTATTGCAGCCTTTGGAAATTCTAAATTGGAAGTGGGAAATGATTTCGATGGATTTCATCGACGGTTTGCCTAGAACTAAGAAAGGAAATGAAGGAATATGGGTTATTGTTGATCGTTTAACTAAGAGCGTCCATTTTACACCGGTTAAGGCAACTCGTACTACAACTTCTCTGGCAGAGATTTTCTTGAGGGAGATAGTCAGATTGCATGGTGTTCCTGTCAGTATAGTAAGTGATCGAGATCCTATTTTCACCAGCAAATTCTGGGAGGCTCTGCAATCAGTAATGGGAACGAATTTGAGATTTAGTATAACCTATCATCCTCAGATAGACGGGCAGACGGAGAGGCTTAATCATATTCTAGAGGATATGTTGTGGGCTTGTGTTTTGGATTTTGAAGGATCGTAGGAAGACCATCTTCATTTAGTGGAATTCTCTTATAATAATAGTTACCAAGCGAGTATTAAGATGGCTCCTTATGAAGCTTTATATGGAAGACCGTGTAGATCTCCATCCTGTTGGATAGAATCGAAAGATCGTCTTGCGCTTAGACCAAATCTAATTCGAGAAGCTTCTACGAAAGTTGAGCTGATTAAGAAAAGGATGAAAGCTGCTCAGGATCGTCATAAGAAATATGCAGATAAAAGGCGAAGGCCATTGGAATTTGAGATCGGAGATTTAGTCTTTGTCAAAGTTTCCCCGATCAAAGGTGCTATTAAATTCGGAAAGATGGGAAAACTTGCCCTAAGGTATATTGGACCATTCCGAGTGTTGGAAAGAATTGGAGTTGTAGCTTGCATAATTGAATTGCCAGAGCGGATGTTTGGAATTTGTAATGTATTTCATGTATCCTATCTAAGGAAGTTTGTTCATTCCCCATCACTGGTTATAGTACCGGTAGTCCAAGAAGATTTGAAGTAGAACCTAACTTAACTATGGTCAGAAATCCAGATCGGATTGTGGATCAAGACGGGAAGCAACTCAGGAGAAAAGTAGTGAAGCTCGTCAAAGTGCAGTGGAGCGAGGATCCCAGAGATTGTACCTGGGAAACTCTAGATAGTTTTAGGAAAGCCTATCCGGATTTGTGTCCGGATAACTAGTAATGTTTGTTAGGGTAGACTGTTTGATTGTTTGCTATTGTATGGATGATATGTATGTTTGGATTGTTAATATAAAAGCTTTTGAATTAACTGTTATTTTAAATTTCCAGGACGAAATTCTTTTAAGGGGGGGAGGAATGTAACGACCTGGAAATTTGACAATATATTTTAACAAGTATTTAATCTAATTTAAATAAAATACCAGCTTTTCATTTTATAAACTGATAAGATCTTTGGACATTTATCAGTTATATATGTATATATATGTTTTGTAAGGAAAATTTTGATTTGAAAATTTCAAATAGATTCTTTCAAAACTATTTAAAATAAAATCTGTCTTATTCAATCGAATTTAAAGGTTCTATATTATTAATATTTGATATAATATATAATATAAATGTGGTCTTTAATAATAATGTTTAAAATAAGCAATCCTATCAATATTAAATATGAATACAAGATATAAATATAAATATAAAATATACAAATACAAATGTATGTTATAAATCAAAGGTTTGAAAGTTAAATTACAAACATAAAATAAAATTGAGAAGTTATGTAACAACAACTTATATGGAAATAGAAACATAAGATAAATAACAAATTTTATATTAAGTGCAAAGGCAAAACAAAATCTTTGACAAAAATCAATGCATAAGCTAAATCAATATTTAGAACAACTTTACATAAACATATAAGAAAGGTTCAGAAAAGATAACCTGTATATACATTTGTACAATGAAAAGAAGACAAATTTATTCACATAACATACAAAATATCTTTGTACAAATAAACAAAAAAAAAATCCGCAAACCATAATTTTTAAACATATATGAAGACATGTACATTAAATGCTAGCACAACCTTTTGTCAATTCGAATTGTAAGAAATCATTTCAGCCACCATACTCCTTTCAGCCACCATAGTAAAATCTTGTCTGATCAAAATAAGGTAAGACTTGTACTAGAAGGCACCTCTCTGTTCAAAGCTGTTCAAACCTATTTCCTTTATATACATCATACTATACTTGTTCGTTCTCAACTTAGCTAACCTGAGAAAAGAAAGTAAACATTTTTATTTTACAAATTTAAATATCATTCAAAATCAGAGGCAAGGAAGGTTTTCAGGAAATTTAAACTGCAGCTTTTCAACAAGAATCATTCTCTGTTTCAACCCTATTTCAAAAGTGAGTAAACATACTACTTTTTAAATTTTAAAACTGGGTAATTGATTCATGAAATTCTTTGCTTGTTGTATAGTTTAAACAAGAAGTCTGTATGTTTTCAGTACACAGTAAATGTTATAGGATCTGTTTTCTATATTGTTGGTTACAGAGCAAAGAACAATAGGAAAACTTGATACTTCTTCTTGCAAATTCATTTTAAAACTTAGGATTTTGAAACAAAATAGAATGTTTAATCTTCAATCGTAGTTTTGAACTATGTTTTGAAGCTTTACAGTATGTCATGGACTCTGGACATTCAAGTTTGCAGTAAAAGGAATCAATGTGTAAAATTCAGATATTTTATATTGTTAATTTGATTTTATATCTTGAATAAACATTCAAAAGTAGGATTTTTGAAATAAGAATTATGATTTTTAGATAACTATACAGGGTGCAGTCCATATATGAACCGAAAAGTTTTTTTGTGAATATCTGATGATTCAACAAATATTAAATGTTGAAATTTGTTGTATAGCTAGCTTGAGGACTCTCTAATACAAGAAAAATGCTAAAAAAATTTCTAATGCAAGATTTGTTGAGTCGAATCGAATATAGGGTTTTGGGTTCGAATTTTCTGGGATCTGTAAATTCGTTGATTTTGCCACCGTGGATGGATCGAGCTGTTCGAGTTTCTAGAGATCGTCGAGGAGGGTATGGCCATGGTGTGGACGAAGCGGCGTCGCCACCAGTGGTCGTCGTTGGTAGGACGTGGCAATTTTCTGTGGGGTGTTCGTGTTGCTGGTTCGAGCAAATGGGTTAATTTCGATTTCGACTTTTTCACGTAGAAATGGGTTTTGATTTCGAGTTTGTGGTCGATTTGTGGTTTGTAGGAGGCGACGAGTTTTGCCGGAGGGATGGCGAACAACTGTGCACGTGCACAGTGGCGTATGGTGTCAGGGGTTCGAGTTTTGGGTCGTCTCGAGTGATACTCGAGAAATTAGGAAGTTTGCTTCGAGTGATTACCTGGTGCGTGAGTGAGTCGCATAGTACAGCAGTTTTAAGTTTAGCTTAACTAAAAAAAAGATAAGAAGAAGAAGAAAGGTAGGGGAAGAAGGAACTCAGGAAAACAGGAAGGAACACTCGAGTTTTACTCGAGTAAATGCAGTATTTTCCTCGGGTTTTATTTTCTACATGAATTAGCTTAATAACTTTAAGATATTTTGTTAAATAAAAGTTGTATTAATAAAGTTAATGATGTTAACATGTTTAAGTTAAAATTTGATTTTAAAATTTATTAAGAGAGTTTGTAAATGTAAGATTGATAATTAATTTAAAGTGTAAGTTAATTAAAAATGTAAAATTAATTTATACTTGTAATTAAATAAGTAATTTAAGATTTAATAAATGTGTAATTAAAGATTGATATTAATGACTTTTTGTTTAACCAATTTTGAAATTAGGAATTTAATTAACTACTTGAAGTTAATTAATAAATAAATAGTAGTTAACTAATTAAGTAATTAATTAAGGATTAATGATTAATTAATTAGTAATTAATGATTAATTAAGTTATTAGTGATTTATAAATGGGTAATTAAAATTTATTAATTAATAATTAAGGTTATTAATTAATAATTAAGAAATAATGAATTAATTGAGCAATTAAGAAGAAATTAATAAATTCAATTAGTGATTAACTAAGCGGAATAAAATGGTTTATTCTTAAGTAATAAATTAAGTTAAGTAGATCAAACTATTTTGACATGAATTGATGATTCTTGTTTGATTGACTATGATATCTATTTAGTGATATTCTGTAATACTCAGTGATATGCATTGATATCTATGATGATTGTGTATGATTTATCTGTGATAAATGTTATTGTGAATTCAAAGTATTGAATTAAACTATTTAAATTATTAAACAACTTGGCCTCTAAAATGGCAATTGGATTTCGTGAGACCGGGATAGGGTATCAATTAGATATTCCAAAAATCACATCAATCCAAATTAAACGATAGGTCGTGACATCTCAAGTGAAGATCGAGATGGAGTTTCAGAATGCAAGGGTTATTGTCGTTAACTCTGAGGGTGATTCCAAAACGAGTGTAACAAGATAATGCCTTCGGTTTCGTTCGAACCCGGAATGAACTTGTATGGATCGAATGCTTTCAGCACATCGTCAGGCGGGCGATGAGCATTCTAAGAGATATTTTCTATAAAGGTAATCGCAGCCTTAAGCCTCATCAACCGGGAATGGCTTAAACAGGGGAAATGCAGCAAGGTTTGGTGGGTAGCACCCAAGCAGGACGAGATATACCCCTGTCTAGATGTCCCTTTATTTTCGGCTGTGTGGGCAGTTGTTTGCCACAACTGTGGGGTTATCTTATTCGGGACTGTTCAGTAAGGAATGGTTCCGGCCTTATGTTATAGGGGGTCGAGAGTGATCCTCAGTACGGTGATCTAGGCCTCGTACTGTGACGGGCGGTACCCCAGTAGCTCTGCCATTGTATGAAATCCAATTTTCAATAAGAGACATACGTTTTGATTTTGCCCAACTATGTTGGAATGTGAGATGTAAGCATTTCAGCTATTTCTGTATTTTACTTGAAAATCCTAGACACTATTATAATATCATTGGATTTCCTATAAAATGTTTTGGTTAGAGTAAGGTAAAAACTTACTCGTGTTTATATGTGGGAAGTCTTATGTGATACCTTTATTTTCAAATGATTTTCAAAGTTAAACAACTTTAACCCATTTACTCATACCAGACCCATGTTTGACCTGGAGTTTATATTTTATTTTTCATGAACTCTTGGGTACTCAAATTTTTATGAGTAGCCAAGTGATAGGTTTTTGGAGTATTGAATTTCTGAAGGAGCTTGGAGCAGAAGTCCAAACGTATGTATCTATCTATCTAGTTCCGCTATGTTAGTTTGTGCATGCTGTATCTTGGATATATGTATTGACAGATGTATGTATATGACTGTCTTGTTGTATAATGTTAAGAAACTTTGATATATGTAAAACTATGTAATAGTTATGTGATGTATTATATTTTGTTCCATTCCGCTATGAGATTCTGATGTTGTTATTCTTTCTTTCTATCTTTTCTATTTCTA
This sequence comes from Allium cepa, assembly GCA_030765085.1. Classification (NCBI taxonomy): domain Eukaryota; kingdom Viridiplantae; phylum Streptophyta; class Magnoliopsida; order Asparagales; family Amaryllidaceae; genus Allium; species Allium cepa. The sequence continues at coordinate 204,298,690 of CM060942.1, forward strand.
TCCCTTTCTTTTCTTATTGATGATACGTCTTTCTGTGGCTAGAAAGGCGGTTCATCACATTACGTGATTATTTAAAATAAATGATTTATCTTTTAATTAATGAAAGTTTAAGTAATTAGAAATTAATTAATGTTAGCAATTAAAAAGATAATTACGTAGTGATAGTAGTTAAAGAATAATTAATTAATTCCTAAATTGATAAAAGGATAAATAATTACTTAATGAAAGTAATTTAAAAGGATAATGACCCAATGAAATTTAAAAGGGTTAATTATGTAATTGCTTAAAGATTTATTTATCAAGGTAATTAATTATGTGACTAATTAAAGGTTAATTAATTTATTAATTAAGATTGATAATTAAAGGTTGATTAAAGGTTAATTAATTAATAATTGTGGTTTATTAATTAATAATTAAGGTCAACTAAATATTAATTAACTTGGGGATATGTGACGACCCGACTTTCAATGACCAGAAAGTCGTATCATCTTTAAGAAAGAAAGGGATAGAAAAGAGAAAAGAAAGAAGAGAAAGAAGAATCGTCAATAGAATCTAAACAGCGGAACGAATAAATTATATTAATAACATAAGTATTAAATAGTATACATTAACTATCAGAGTTGCATAGACAATACATCACATACTAGACAGTTATAGACACCAATCTAGTTATTACAACTCAATACAATACAGAGAAACCACTCAGAGATACCAACACAGCGGAACACTATTTAACTACAACGCAGAAGCCTCCTACTCCATTGCTCCTTCACAATTCATCAAAGCTAACCTGAATCCCTTAGCTACTTGAAAAAATTTGAGTACCCAAGAGTTTAAGAAAAACAGAAATAAACTCCGGGTCAGACATGGGTCTGGTGTGAGTAATAGGTTAAAGTTGCTTAACTTTGAAAAAAACTTTTGAAAAGAAAGGTATCACGTAAGACTTCCCACACATAAACATGGAAAAGTTTTTACCTTACGCTAATCAAAACATTTGATAGGAAATCCGATAACATTATAATAGGTCTAGGGTTTTCAAGTAAATAAGAAATAGCCGAAATTGTTATATCTATTAAATTCCAGCTACTAGCCACAAAAGTGGGTTATACAATCAAAACCGAGGGCACTTATTGGATTTTGGATTCCATACAAAGGCCGGGTTATCGGGGTACCGCCCGTCACAGTACGGGGCCTAGATCACCGTACCGAGGATCACGCCCAACCCCCTGCAACACAAATCCGGAACCATTCCTTACTAAACAGTTCCGAACAAGACCACCCCCCAGTTGTGATCAGCAACCGCACCACACAGACGAAATAAAAGGGACATCTAGACAGGGGTAAATCTCGTCTTACTTGGGCATGACCCACTTAGCCTTGCTGTACCTCCCCAGTTTTAGCCATTCTCGGTTGATGAGGCTTGAGGCTACGATTACCTTTATAGAACACATCACTTAGAATGCTCATCGTCTACCTGACGATGTTCTGAAAGAATTCAATCCATACAAGTTCGTTCCGGGTTCGAACGAAACCGAAAGCATTATCTCGTTACACTAATTTTGGAATCACCCTCAGGGTTAACGACGATAATCTTGCACTCTGAGTCATCATCTTCACTTGAGATTCACGACCTATCGTTAATTTGGATCGATGTGGTCTTCATATATCCAAATATGGAAACCCGATCCCGGTCTCATCGAACCCAAAACGTATCTTTTAAGACCAAGTTGTTTTAAAGTTTAAAAGAATCAAATTCTATTATCTATTTACATACAGATAGATAATTCACAACATCACAATAGATAATCAACATTATCATCGCCAACAGATAATTCATATCATCAATATAACAGATAATCCATATTATCATCCCAATGCAACCAAAGCGTCCATATCATACAGCATTACTCATCTCATAGCTGAGATTACAAACCATTCAAGGCAACCAATATCATCCATTCATACATAAGCAATGATTTAATGATCACACCATCTATAATTAATTTAAAGTGAATTAATTAATAACTTTATCTCTAATTAATTTAAAATAAATTAGATTAATTACTTCATCATTATAATCCTGCTTAACTTAACCATTAATTAATTACAAATCAATCAATTAATCACCATCTCATATCCATTTCAATTCATCATTCCTGATTAACAATTTTCTAATTACAATAAGTAATTAGCCTTTAAATTAATTACACAAGTTAATTATACCTAACCCTTTACAATAATTAACTTTAATTACTTAATCAATTAATTAACTAAAATTAATTACATTAATCCTTTATTAACTAATTACTTCACTTATTAATTATTCCTTGATTGATCAATTCTAAATTTACATCATTAATTCTATTAATTTATTATTTCTAATTACATTTTTAATTAATCTCTCTATTTAAATTAATTACATTAAGTAACTAATCTTAAATTAAACCATAAATATTAATCACCCTTGATTAACAACATCTAGTAATTAACTATCCTTAATTACTTTATTAAATAAATTACTCCTTAATTTATTCACTAATTAATCCCTTGATTAATCCGATTCAGTAATTAACTACCCTTAATTAATTATCTCAATTAATCCCTTAATTAATTTCAAAGTAATTTAATCTAAATTACTTCCATTATTAAAACATCTTTAATTACAGCCAGTAATTGTCAATTAATTACTTCCCTAAGTAATTATAATCCATTAATTACATTAAGTAATTATTTATCAAATCATCAAGGGTTTAAATTAATTAAACTTAATTAATTAATATAAACTAATCACATTAAACTTAATTAATTACATTAAGTAATTAATTCATTAATTACTTCTATTAAGTAATTAAACATAAAACAATTTCATAAATGATTATCATTAATTAATCTAATTAAATATTAAAATTAATCACATTAATTAATTGTTAAATAATCTTAGTTAATGGCCCTCATTAACTATTCTTATTTTCTTTCTTAAGAAATTAACTTAGATTAACCATTATTAATTACAAATTAATTAATATTTAATTACCAATAAATTAACACTAATTATTTAAATTAATTAAGTGTTAACTGCAACTTAATTAATTCTTAATCACTTGATTAATTAATCTTTAATCATTAATTAAGATCTAATTAATAATCCGTAATTAAAAATTAATTAACCTTAATTAATTAATCTCAAGTCTTAATTAATTAATTTTAAAAACTCTTAATTACTTAATTAATCATCCATAGTATTAATTAATTAAATAATTAATTATCCAACTTAATAATTTAATTTAAGAAAACATTTTTATTTGATCACACCATTTAAAACAATTTGTTTTTAAATTTACCTTAAATTCCATTTTAAACTTCATTTTAAATTTAAGATTTTAAATGAATACTAATTTATCTAAACAAAGTTTAAAAACAATTCAAAACCTTTATCTCACAAGTTAAAGAAATATTCATTTTATAAAATAAGTTTAAAAGAATTTAAACCAGATTCATCTTTAAATTCAAATTAGTTTAAAAATACACTTTAAACCTTCCAAGTTATTTAAAAAAACCAAATTCAATTTAAAAATTTCCTTTAATTTCAAAACTGAAATACAGATCTAATCTTTATTCCATATTTAACTTAAATCTTTAAAAGCTTTACTCACATTTTACATCTTCATTTTAAAATTCAAATCATTTAACCATTTCTAAAATAGTTAAAACAATTTAAATTTAAAAACTTATTTTATTTTAAAAGAAAATGAAATTCAACTCAAATTCCAGATTTTAAATCTCAGATTTAAACTTATTTTAAATTTCTATTTTACAATTTAAACTTTCAGTTTAAAATTAAACCAATAAACTTTAACACTTAAAAGTAGTTAAAACCAAATTTAAATTTCAAAATTTAAATTATTTCAAAACTCAGATTCAAACTACTTTGAATTCAGATTCAAACTCAGTTTAAACTTATTTTAAAATTTCAGTCTACATTTAAAAATTTTACTTTTAAATTTAAAACAGAACAGGTTCCTGTTTTTCTTAAAACCTGATACAAAACCACAGACTCGAGCCAAAACCCAAGTGACTTCGAGTGAAATCCTAACCTTCTTCGAGTTAAAACTTGAATCCCCCGAGAATTACTCGAGTATGCGACAACCCCAAACTCCAACAGCTAGCATCATCAGATCAAAGTGCACCGTGCACATGCACGGTGACTTTGATCACCTCCGACCAACATCAACGATCATCTCACAACGACCAGCAACCCCTCATCTCACCTCGATCATCAGATCATTCAAAATCAGGTCAAATTTGTATTCAAGTTCAAATATCAAAACCTGGAACTGGCAGAACCCCTTTCATCCCAAACCTGTCAACGCCTCACCCAAAAATATCCGACCACCGTTACCTCTGAAATTCCGGCGAAAACCTCGTCAACCCACCAACTTCCATACCCTAAAACCCCAAGCAACTCGATCAACTGAGAAAGCCGAACTAAAGCAAACTCTCAAACCCATAAAAACTAGGGTTCTAGACTTCAAATCACAACCACCATCGCCAAAACCCTCTGATCATCATTCAATTAATTTTCCCCTCATCCCTGATCACTTCCCCACCTCCAGGAGGAATTTCAACCCATCCGAACCCATAGATCACCAGTTAGAACCCAAAAAGCAAAATGCAGTAAATTTTGAACTACTTTCTGATTCTAACTCTAAAAATTGTAATCTTACTTTTAAAAATCATAATTTTGTATGATGTTTCAGATTATAACCCTGAAACAATAAATTGTGACACTAAAAATTTTCACTTATTTTTGAACTTGATCATTTGATTTAGTATCCAATGATAGTCTAAGGTAATTTTAACTTAAGTAAAATTATAGAGTAAAGTTTGTAACTAAACTAACAAGTTTCATTTTGAAACTCAGATTTAAAAATGATTAAATCAAGAGATTTGAATTTGAACATGAAACTATAACAGAGTAGATTCTGTTAAAAAAAACAACAGGCAGATTCATACAACCAGAAGTACAACCATATATAAATATACATAACAATTCATATATAACAAGTATACATATTCCAAATTTTAAATCAGGCAACCAAAATTCATATTTTTTAATTTTTAGAAAAGAATTTGTTACTCACTGTTTTGAAGATGAAGAACATGGCATATTTTGAAAAGCTTTTGTCTTGCTTGTGATTTAAATCTGAAATGCTTGTTTGATTGAGATGATTCAAACTTGACTACAGGTTTCATGAGCTTCCAGATTTTGAAGAATGCAGGCTTTGTTTTGGAAATATACAGGTTAGCTCCAGATTTTGAAGAATGCAGGTTTGCTTGATTTCCAGATTTTTGAAAAATGAATGCAAGTTTTTGTTTTGCACTTGGTTACATGAGTTTGATTATGAAGAGTGATTTGCAACTTATTTAGAAACTGAGTTGCATGCAGAAAATGTTACAGATTTGCATGCTGGTTACAGATTTGAAAAATGCAGTTTGCTATGCATTTGAACGGGGAATGATTTTGCAGGTTTGAGGATGAAGAGTTTGATTTCAATTTTGAAAGTGGTTCCATGGATTGATTTTGTACTTTGAAGATGGAAAGATTACAGATTTGCATGCTTGAAAATGTTACACGTTGATGAGAAAATTGGTTTTAGAGGAAATGAAAATTTTCATTAGAATGAATATTACTTTAGAGTAAATAGTTTCAGCTGAAAATTTTACTTAGTTTGAAAAAGAAAAAAAAAGAAAAAGGAATAGAAGATGTGTATGCTTATATAACTAAATTTATGATTTATTTAAAAAAAAGAAAATAAAAATAAAAATAACAATTTGACACTTGTCTTAAGTGTTAACCCTTGTTAACATCCTTGTTTGTTTAAATTACACATGTTATATTAGGTTCTAAGAAAGCAACATATGTTCTTTTAATTAATTAGTATTTTTAATTAAAGTTTAATATAATATTATGCTTAATTAATTAGTTTACAAATACTTACTTATATGTATAGATAATTTTTAAGGAAATAAAACCATTATATTTATAAATAAAAACAATGCATATATCAATTATTTGAAAATAACATTTTCGATCATTTTAAATAAATTTATAAAAAAGGCTATAAATTACTTGTTATTTAAATGAATTAATGTCTCATTTATTATTTGTATTTTAACTTTCATATTTAATTACAATCATATTTATTTTAACAATATTTTAAAAAGGAAATTAAACAAATCTTATTATTAATCTTATTTAACTTAAGCTAAAACCCTTTTTAAACAATTAAACATTTATTTTATGTATTTTAAAACCATATAGTTCTTTATTAAATAGCTTTTGAAAAGCTTATATTAAATAAATCATAATTTCCCAATCATCAAAATATTGGAATTAGAAAATATGCTATATACATTAAATTTAAAACCAAACTCATCCATTTTCAAATAGATATAAATATATATACATTATAAATAAGAAACAATTTATTAGCTTATTAAAATATAAATTCACTAATTAAATATTTAATAAAAGAAGATCATTAAATCAATTCAAATTTATAAAAAAAATTATCAAATCAATTTAATTTTTATATAGATTATTAAATTGATATTGCCCAAAATTCTGGGTCATCACATTCCTCCCTCCTTAAAAGAATTTCGCCTCCGAGATTTAAAACAAAGGTAATTTAATAATCTATTTAAAGATTTAATTTTAAAACACAGCATATGTTAATCATATGCCAACAACCAAAGCAACCAATTCATACAATCAAAACAAATCTTACTATCCAGAAAAAATTCTGGATAGAACTTCCACGAGTTTCCCCCGTATAAATATTGGGATACTCACTCTATAGAATTCCAAACAATCAATACTACTAAGCTATAGAGCTCCTATTAATCTATATCTACAACTCTAAACAAGATATCATATTACAGACGAGTCTGACTCAACAACCAAATCCTCCTGAACTGCATGTTCTACAACCAGAGATATATCATACACGTACTCCCTCAGAGATACGTGAAACATACTGAATCCCAGTCATCCAAACTGACAATTCAACTCTAGAAAACCAAACACTTATCTTACCAAACCACGGAAGAAACCCAAAACACCTCAGAGCTAGCTTCCCAGACTTACCAAAACTTATTGCTCCATGTATCGAAGAAATCTTAACCATAACTAAATCTCCGACTCCAGAATCCAAATTCCTCCGTCTCTTATCCACAAAATTCTTCGGACGATCTTGGGCTGCCAACATCCTTCCTGATCAGCTCATCCCTATGCTGATGCCTCTCGAAACAAACTGGACCAAAACAACCCATCACCATGATCTCCTTCAGATCAATCCAAAACCAGGAACACAAACTCTACTCCTCAACAACAGAAGACTAAACTCACTTCTCCTTTTTCGAAAAAGACAAAACAGATGCGTTCCTAACTGCTTCCGCTGCACAACTCTGATTCGAAGTAGAAGAAAACGCTGATGAAGAACACGAACACAGACTAGACAACCCATCCCAGAAATATGTTTCAACAGAACCATAAAGAAAAATCAGAAATTCCTCTGAAACCTGAGTTGCTTCACCAAACTATATCTCAAGGAACCATCCTTCTACTAAACTGAACTACCGGTTCCAATCCTGGAATCCAAGCCGATAGGAAAACTCGATTTCCAGATGCAGAAAAATCTATGACTTCCCTGAAGACATCCAGACAATCTCCAACAACCAAAAGAAAACTCAACTATCGCAAGTCACTTTTGCGATCAACCCAGCCTAATATCCAAAGAAAACTGTTCTCTCTTTACCAATCAGAACAGCTTATGCTGGCCTAGCCAATTCACCGAAGAAATGGATTCACACTGCTGCTTCTGAAACCCACCTTCAGAAAAACTACTCAGCCTAAAAACTTCCTGCCAACACAGAGCACTCCGGGCTGCACTGCTAACACCAAAGCCAAAGAATTCCTAATCCAAAGTTCTTCGAGAAACTCGGACCTACAAGCAAACAGAAACACCCTACTGGACTCAGCCACATTACCGAAACAGACACACCACCCAAAACTTGTTCCAAAGATACATCATTAGAAGCATTCATAATCACTGCATCTCATCATGCAGCTACTACTTCCTGAGGTATTAAGGTACCATCACTCACTTGCTTCTACCCCACCGACAGATCCAAACCCTACTCATCCAACTTCAAAGATAGACTCCGAACCTTAACAGGTTTCCTTCAGAGATCGATGAAATCCTTACACCAAGCAAAGCTCAATCGAGACGGTATTAGGTCTACAGTCTCGACACATACACGTCCAACCTCAAACATTCAAACTCCAACCAATGGTAGTAGTCGTGTTACACACACCACTACCCACTCTACCTTTATAACTTATATTGGAAAACCCGAACAGGTAACCCAACATATTGGTAGAAATAATTATATATACATATATTAAAATTACAAATACGCTCTCTCAAGATAGACACCACTCCAGAGTCTAGGTATTCGCTCAACCTAGCGATCTGATACCACCTGTGACGACCCGACTTTCAACGACTAGAAAGTCGTATCATCTTTAAGAAAGAAAGGGATAGAAAAGAGAAAAGAAAGAAGAGAAAGAAGAAACATCAACAGAATCTAAACAGCGGAACGAATAAATTATATTAATAACATAAGTATTACATAGTATACATCAACTATTAGAGTTACACAGACAATACATCACATACTAGACAGTTATAAACACCTGCCTAATTATTACAACTCAATACGATACAGAGAAACCACTCAAAGATACCAATACAGCGGAACACTATATAACTACAACGCAGAAGCCTCCTGCTCCATTGCTCCTCCACAATTCGTCAAAGCTAACCTGAATCCCTTGGCTACTCGTAAAAATTTGAGTACCCAAGAGTTTAAGAAAAACAGAAATAAACTCCGGGTCAGACATGTGTCTGGTGTGAGTAACAGGTTAAAGTTGCTTAACTTTGAAACAAACTTTTGAAAAGAAAGGTATCACGTAAGACTTCCCACACATAAACATGGAAAAGTTTTTACCTTACGCTAACCAAAACATTTGATAGGAAATCCGATGATATTATAATAGGTCTAGGGTTTTCAAGTAAATAAGAAATAGCTGAAATTGTTACATCTATTAAATTCCAGCTACTAGCCACAAAAGTGGGTAATACAATCAAAACCGAGGCACCTATTGGATTTTGGATTCCATACAATGGCAGGGCTACCGGGGTACCGCCCGTCATATACAGGGCCTAGATCACCGTACCGAGGATCACTCCCATTCCCCTGCAACACAAAGCCAGAACCATTCCTTGCTGAACAGTTCTGAACATGACCACCACCCAGTTGTGATCAACAACCGCACCACACAGCCGAAATAAAAGGGAATCTAGACAGGGGTAAATCTCGTCCTGCTTGGGCATGACCCACTTAGCCTGTTGCACCTCCCCCGTTTTAGCCATTTCCGGTTGATGAGGCTTGAGGCTACGATTACCTTTATAGAACACATTACTTAGAATGCTCATCGTCCACCTGACGATGTTCTGAGAGCATTCAATCTGTACAAGTTCCTTTCGGGTTCGAACGAAACCGAAGGTATTATCTCGTTACACTCATTTTGGAATCACCCTCAAAGTTAACGACGATAACCCTTGCACTATGAATCTTCATCTTCACTTGAGATTCAGGACCTATCATTAATTTGGATCGATGGTTTTCGGATATGCAAATATGGAAACCCGATCCTGGTCTCACCGAATGCAAAACGTATCTTTTAAGGCCAAGTTGTTTTAAAGTTTAAAACAATCAAATTCTATTATCTATTTACATACAGATAGATAATTCACAACATCACAATAGATAATCCACATTATCATCACCAACAGATAATTCATATCATCAATATAACAGATAATCCATATTATCATCCCAATGCAACCAAAGCATCTGTATCATACAACATTACTCATCTCATAGCTGAGATTACAAACCATTCAAGGCAACCAATATCATCCATTCATACATAAGCAATGATTTAATGATCACACCATCTATAATTAATTTAAAGTGGATTAAATTAATTACTTTATCTCTAATTAATTTAAAATAAGTTAAATTAATTACTTCATCGTTATAATCATGCTTGACTTAACCATTAATTAATTACAAATCAATCAATTAATCACCATCTCATTATCCATTTCTATTAATCATTCCTGGTTAACAATTTTCTAATTACAATAAGTAATTAGCCTTTAAATTAATTACACAAGTTAATTATACTTAACCCTTTACAATAATTAACTTTAATTACTTAATCAATTAATTAACTAAAATTTAGTTACATTAATCCTTTATTAACTAATTACTTCATTTATTAATTATTCCTTGATTAATCAATTCTAAATTTACATCATTAATTCTATTAATTAATGATTTCTAATTACATTTTTAATTAATCTCTATATTTAAATTAATTACATTAAGTAATTAATCTTCAATTAAACCACAAATATTAATCACCCTTAATTAACAACATCCAGTAATCAACTATCCTTGATTACTTTATTAAATAAATTAATCCTTAATTTATTAACTAATTAATCCCTTGATTAATCCCATTCAGTAATTAACTACCCTTAATTAATTATCTCAATTAATCCCTTGATTAATTTCAAAGTAATTTAATCTAAATTACTTCCATTATTAAGACATCTTTAATTACATCCAGTAATTATCAATTAATTACTTCCCTAAGTAATTATAATCCATTAATTACATTAAGTAATAATTTATCAAATCATCAAGGGTTTAAATTAATTAAACTTAATTAATTAATATAATCTAATCACATTAAACTTAATTAATTACATTAAGTAATTAATTCATTAATTACTTCTATTAAGTAATTAAACATAAAAGAATTTCATAAATGATTATCATTAATTAATCTAATTAGTTATTAAAATTAATCACATTAATTAATTGTTAAATAACCTTAGTTAATAACCCTCATTAACTATTCTTTAATTTTTTTTTCTTAAGAAATTAACTTAGATTAACCATTATTAATTACAAATTAATTAATATTTAATTACCAATAAATTAATTAAGTGTTAACTGCAACTTAATTAATTCTTAATTACTTGTTTAATTAATTTTTAATCATTAATTAAGATCTAATTAATAATCCTTAATTACAAATTAATTAACTTTAGTTAATTAATCTCAAGTCTTAATTAATTAATCTTAAAAACTCTTAATTACTTAATTAATCATCCATAGTATTAATTAATTAAATAATTAATCATCCAACTTAATAATTTAATTTAAGAAAACATTTTTTATTTAATCACACCATTTAAAACAATTTGTTTTTAAATTTAGCTTAAATTCCATTTTAAACTTCATTTAAATTTTAGATTTTAAAATGAATACTAATTTATCTAAACAAAGTTTAAAAACAATTCAAAACCTTTTTATGCCACAAGTTAAAGAAATATTCATTTTATAAAATAAGTTTAAAAGAATTTAAACCAGATTCATCTTTAAATTCAAATTAGTTTAAAAATACACTTTAGACATTCCATGTTATTTTAAAAAATACAAATTCAATTAAAACATTTCCTTTAATTTCAAAACTGAAATATAGATTTAATGTTTATTCCAGATTTAACTTAAATCTTTAAAAGCTTTACTTACATTTTACATCTTCATTTTAAAATTCAAATCATTTAACCATTTCTATAATAGTTAAAACAATTTAAATTTAAAAACTTATTTTGTTTTAAAAAAACCGAAATTCAACTCAAATTCCAGATTTTAAATCTCAGATTTAAACTTATTTTAAATTTCTATTTTACAATTTAAACTTTCAGTTTAAAATTAAACCAATATACTTTAACACTTAAAAGTGGTTAAAACTAAATTTAAATTTCAAAATTTAAATTATTTCAAAACTCAGGTTTAAACTACTTTGAATTCAAATTCAAACTCAGTTTAAACTTATTTTAAATTTTAGTTTATTTTAAAATTTTACTTTTAAATTTAAAACATAACAGGTTCCTGTTTTACTTAAAACCTGATACAAAACCACAGTCTCGAGCCAAAACCCAAGTGACTTCGAGTCAAATCCTAACCTGCTTCGAGCTAAAACTCGAATCCCCCGAGAATTACTCGAGTATGCTACAACCCCAAACTCCAACAGCTAACATCATCAGGTCAAAGTGCACCGTGCACATGCACGGTGACTTTGATCACCTCCGACCAACATCTACGATCATCTCACAACGACCAGCAACCCATCATCTCACCTCGATCATCAGATCATTCAAAATCAACTCGAATTTGTATTCGAGTTCAAATATCAAAACCTAGAACAGGCAGAACCCCTTTCATCCCAAACCTATCAACGCCTCACCCAAACATCTTCGACCACCGTTGCCTCTGAAATTCCGGCGAAAACCTCGTCAACCCACCAACTTCGATACCCTAAAACCCCGAGCAACTCGATCAACTGAGGAAGCCGAACCAAAGCAAACTCTCAAACCCATAAAAACTAGGGTTCTAGACTTCAAATCAAAACCACCATCGCCACAACCCTCTGATCATCATTCAGGTAATTTTCCCCTCATCCCTGATCACTTCCCCACCTCCAGGAGGAATTTCATCCCATCCGAACCCATAGATCATCAGTTAGAACCCAAAACGCAAAATACAATAATTTTTGAACTGCTCTCTGATTCTAACTCTAAAAATTGTAATCTTACTTTTAAAAATCATAATTTTGTACGATGTTTTAGATTATAACCCTGAAATAATAAATTGTGACACTAAAATTTTTCACTTATTTTTGAACTTGATCACTTGATTTAGTTTCCAGTGATAATTTAAGGTTATTTTAACTTAACTAAAATTCTAAATTAAAGTTTGTAATTAAACTAACAAGTTTCATTTTGAAACTCAGATTAACAATGATTAAATCAAGAGATTTGAATTTGAACATAAAACTATAACAGAGTAGATTCTGTAAAAAAAACAACAGGCAGATTCATACAACCAGAAGTACAACCATATATAAATATACATAACAATGCATATATAACAAGTATACGTATTCCAGATTTTAAATCAGGCAACCAAAATTCATGTATTTAAAATTTTAGAAAAGAATTTGTTACTCACTGTTTTGAAGATGAAGAACAGGGCATATTTTGAAAAGCTTTGCCTTGCTTGTGATTTCAATCTGAAATGCATGTTTGATTGAGATGATTCAAACTTGACCACATGTTGCATGAGCTTCCAGATTTTGAAGAATGCAGGCTTTGTTTTGGAAATATACAGGTTAGCTCCAGATTTTGAAGAATGCAGGTTTGCTTGATTTCCAGATTTTTGAAAAATGAATGCAGGTTTTTGTTTTGCACTTGGTTACAGGAGTTTGATTATGAAGAGTGATTTTTAACTTATTTAGAAACTGTGTTGCATGCAGAAAATGTTACAGATTTGCATTCTGGTTACAGATTTGCATTCTGGTTACAGATTTGAAGAATGCAGCTTGCTATGCATTTGAACAGGGAATGATTTTGCAGGTTTAAGGATGAAGAGTTTGATTTTAATTTTGAAAGTGGTTCCAGGGATTGATTTTTTACTTTGAAGGTGGAAAGATTACAGATTTGCATGCCTGAAAATGTTACAGGTTGATGAGAAAATTGGTTTTAGAGGAAATGAAAATTTTCATTAGAATGAAGATTACTTTAGAGTAAATAGTTTCAGCTGAAAATTTTACTTAGTTTGAAAAAGAAAAAAAAAGAAAAAGGAAAGGAAGATGTCTATGCTTATATAACTAAATTTATGATTTATTTATTTATTTTTAATTTTTTTTTGCAGGGCAAGCGGGGTTGAAAACTGGACCCCTACCAGATTTATTATATAAAACAAAAGAAGAGACACATGGGAAACAAAGGAGAATAACAGAAAAAAAGAAATAAAAACAGGAAAACACCCACAACTATGGAATCCAAGGATCGAACAGCTGCAGATGGAAATCATACTTTCTCAGTTTCATGCCATACATAATTGCATTTTTTAAAATTGCCCAAAGCTCCATATTGTTCCTCGTCTGCCCCTCAAAATATCTCCTATGCCTCTCATGCCATACCATTTTCAGCAACTTTTTAATGGAGAAGAAAAAAGGAGTTCTTCCCACCTCACTCCAGTCTATAGCAAACTCAATGACTTCCCAATGATTCACAGTTGCAGAAGACAACCCCATGTTACTCAAAACATTATTCCAAAGAGGCACAACATAAGGTCAGTGAAAGAAAAGGTGCAGGGTAGATTCATCATTGCCACTGCACAGCAAACAAGAGGAGGGAACAGTCATGGCATACGATATCAGTTTGTCTCTTGTTAACAAGGCATTATTCAAAACCTTCCATAGCATCAAATTGTCCCCACTAGGTGAAATGGTGTTCCAAATAACCTTATGCCATTTACAGTCTGTCATAGAGGCAATACCCTGCAGTGCCTCATAAACTCTATAGATAGAATGGACCTTGCCATTCCAATACACACTGTCATGGTCATGAAGATCAAAATTTGACTGAGTAAACTGTCTCCAAAGTGCTCTGACATTTTGATTGCTTGTGTAAGGCAGCACTAAGTTACCAGCAGTAATGAAATCAGTAGCCCTGCCATCTCTGACAATGCCAGATTGAAATATCTGTTGAGGTGTGCAGATATGCTGCAGTATAATCCCTTTGGCTATCCAGGGATCATGCCAGAAGCTACAGTTACTTGTACTAGACAGTTGCATCTGGATTAAAGGCCTTAACAAGCTTCTCAAGTTAAGAATGCTCCTCCAAACCCAGCTGCAATTATGAGGAACATCCATAACCCAAAACTTCTTTGAACCAACATTATGCTTTAAGGTCCGGTTTACCCATAAAGAATCCTTCTTTTTCATTAGGGCATTTATGTGATTACTGTATGCAGCCTTATTCCATAAAGGGATGTTAAACAATCCCAGACCCCCTTTGCATTGAGGTTTTTCAAAAAGAGAGAAGGTGCAAGGGAAAACCTTCTTAACATGAATGTTGCCAAACCATAAGAATCTCATCATAGTAGTTCTAACCATTTTCAGCAGCTCTGATGGTAGGATAAAAGCCCTGGCCCAATAGACCATCATAGAGAAACACACTGATTTTAACAGAATAAGCCTGCCTGCTTGAGTTAACATTCTAGTGGTCCACCTCTCAATTACAGCAGTGATTCTTTGGTATAGAGGAATGCAATTAGCCATAGTCACTCTGGATGAAAATAAGGGCAGACCAAGGTAAGTCATATCATGGCTCATAGTTTGCATCCCAGCAGCAGCAATAAGATAATCTCCCTGCTCACTAGTAACTCCAGCAATCATGATGCTTGATTTGGTTAAGTTAAGCTGCAGACCAGTCATCAAGTAAAAGCCATGGAGAGCTCTTAAGATATTTTCAATAGACCTAATATTTGGCCTGGTAAAAATCATGATGTCATCCGCAAATAAAAGACAAGTTAATTGCACATCCTTACATTTTGAATGATAGGAAATCTGCTTGGACAAATACATAGGCTTGATGTAGCATGTGAAGACTTCCATCACCAAGATAAAGAGATAGGAGGATAGGGGGTCACCCTGCCTAACCCCTTGTTTGCCTTCAAAATAACCAGTGCTCGCTCCATTGATGATCAATGAGTACGTAGGGGTGGAAATGCATTCAAATATCCAGGCAACAAACACCATTGGGAACTCCATAAGGGACATAATTCTTACAATGGAAGACCACTGCACACTATCATATGCTTTCTTCAGATCAAGCTTGAGCATGGTTCCTTGGTTGGCATTAACCCTGTTGTAACCTTTTAAGTGCTCATGAGCTAGCATGACATTGTCAAGGATGTTTCTGGAAGGAAGAAAAGCAACCTGATTCTTAGAAATTATTCGCTGAAGAACAACAACCAGCCTAGAGGCAATTATTTTAGAAATACACTTATATATCACATTACAACATGAGATTGGTCTGAAGGAAGACACAGAGGAAGGTAACAGGGTCTTGGGGATAAGAACCAAGTTAGTAGCATTAACTGTCTTCATGAGCTTAAATTTATCAAAAAAATTATGTACTGCCTTACAGAAATCCACTCCAACAGTATCCCAACCAGTTGTGAAGAAGTGAACATTGAAGCCATCGGGGCCACCATTTCACACTTGCCTTAAGTGTTAACACTTGTTAACATCCTTGTTTGTTTAAATTACACATGTTATATTAGGTTCTAAGAAAGCAACACATGTTCTTTTAATTAATTAGTATTTTTAATTAAAGTTTAATATAATATTATGCTTAATTAATTAGTTTACAAATACTTACTTATATGTATAGATAATTTTTAAGGAAATAAAACCATTGTATTTATAAATAAAACCAATGCATATATCAATTATTTGAAAATAACATTTTTGATCATTTTAAATAAATTTATAAAAGAGGTTATAAATTACTTGTTATTTAAATGAATTAATGTTTCATTTATTAGTTGTATTTTAACTTTCATATTTAATTACAATCATATTTATTTAAGCAATATTTGAAAAGGAAATAAAACAAATCTTATTTTTAATCTTATTTAACTTAAGCTAAAACCCTTTTTAAACAATTAAACATTTATTTTATGTATTTTAAAACCATAAAGTTCTTTATTAAATAGCTTTTGAAAAGCTTATATTAAATAAATCATAATTTCACAATTACCAAAATATTGGAATTAGAAAATATGTTATATTCATTAAATTTAAAACCAAACTCATCCATTTTCAAATATATATAAATATATATATATATACATACATTATAAATAGGAAACAATTTATTAGCTTATTAAAAGAAAAATTCACTAATTAAATATTTAATAAAAGAAGATTATTAATCTTATTTGCCTTGCTTGTGATCTGTGATAAATGCTTATTATATATCTGTGAATGAAAGATAAGCGTTATAAGAATATACCACTTATCGATGTTGATGTGCTTGAACCTGTGATGATTGATGTTGTTGCACTATTGTGTAAAACCCCCGGACTATACCATACACACAAATATGGATTGCACGAGAAAATTGGTTAAGTCACAAATTTTTGAAATGGTTATAAAAGTTGAATTGTTTTGAATCCAGATGGTTTTGGAAATGGATTTGGGTGAAATGTAAAAAGCTTTTGAAAAATTGTTTTGAAGATAAAAGTTATTTTTAAATAACTTGATAAAGTTTTGAGATCTAAATAGTTTGATTTGAATTCGAATTCAAGATTTGAAATTGAATTCTGTATTCATATTTTTCTTCAAAAAGGTTATGCAAGTTTATATGGATTTTAAACCATTTAAAAAGATATTGTTTTGGGAATTTGAAATCAACCCAAGGACTTTAACTTGTACAAATGAAATCGGATTTTCTAAAACGAAAACTATTAATAGCTTTCATATAAAGAAAAGATTTTCAATTTGTGTTGAAAGATTTCAAGTTTGAAATAGAAAAGAAATACTTTTGGAAGCTAACTTTATTAAAAATTTGGCAAATCTTGCTGTTGAACTGATATGGATCTTTTCCTTAAAAGATTTGAATCGTAAATAGTTTTGGAAGCTGTGAATTAATTTTGTAAAAGATTGTTAAACTTTGTTTTGAAATCAAAGAGGATTTTAAATGGTGTATTTTTTATAAAAAATAATTGAAATGGGAATTGTTTTGAAATTTATGAATGGATCTTTGAAATAGTTTTGAAGGCTATAAATTGAGTCTATGGTTTAATAATTGGATGAGATAATCCAATTTGAAAAGGAATTTGTTTTGAAAAGCTGTGAATGAATCTTTGTGAAATATTGGTGAACTTTGTGAAATGAATCTTTTTGTTGTAAAAGATTTGGAAATGGTAATTTGTTTTAACCATTTGAAAGAAAAGTTTTGGGTAGTAAGCCATGACTTAACTGAGATCCAAATATCCATATGTTTTTAAATATTGCGCTCGTTATTCAGTTTAGCTGGGAGAGGACCTTTGTATCATATAACCCATTCCGAATAATGATACGACGTTATGGATAGCATTTGAAGACCGATGGTGAAGACCGGATATTTTCAAAAACTAAAGGATAACTCGTCGAATGTCTCTGCACCGACTGGTCCCTTGTATATAGATCTCCAATGTGATGGGGAGTCCGGAGTGATTAGGGATTATCCGGATTGCAAGGGCTTCTTTGCAAGTGCCTTTGGTTCTGTTCGTAGCCGGAACAGACTTGTATGGATGTGTGTCTGACATTACACTTTGAGATATAAAACCAGTTTCTATCAAATACATTTCTGTTTGGTGGCGGAGAATTTATTCTCTTAGCTTAACACCCTTCTCTGAGACATACGATCTCAGAGGTTATGTAGTTGATGATTACTAGTGATACATTCCTAATTTGGTAATGTGGCATACGAAGTGCAGCTGATCATTTGTTGATCAAAGCACGACTTTGTGAAAACTGTAGCTTTGTGGACGAGACTTCGTCGAGCCTCACAACATGAAAATGGTCGAAATAGGAATTTTGTGGCAAGGTTGCAGGGGTCGCACCCCTAGGGCACGTCCATCTCTTCTGGATAAAAGTTGGTATTATGGTATGGAGCCCAGATATTTACCTATGTAGTTGCTGCATACTTATTGCTGTGTGGTTGTTGGTGTGTGGCGGGAGGCCTTGTGGCAGTTTCATTTTCCAAAAAGGATTGCGGATTTCAATCTTAAATTCTTTTGTTGTTTGTTTTGTTAAAACTGTTTTCATTTGCTCATACCAATCCCATGACTGACCCGGAGTTTATTTTTCCCTTCCTAAACTCTGGGTGCCCACAATTTCCCACACAGGCAGACTAGAGTTGGGGTTTTCAGATAATCAAATAGTAGGTGTAGATTCAATTGCATCTAGACTTTTGGATTTGGCGATAGCATTTGTTTCTCTAGAATCGGGATTGCAACATTTTAACTTGATGGTGGTTAGAGTTTCTTGGCTTCGAGACTTTGGAGCTTTGGCAATGGAGTCGCTTGATTTCTCACCTGGAATTCTATTAGAATTATCTCTCCGCCGTCGATGGTTGCAAAGTCTAAACCATCTACTTGTGTTATTTCACTGTTGTCATATATCTCTGATTTTTCTTGATATTCATTTGTATCATATTGTATCAAAATGTTGTACATCAATGATATATTTCATTTTCTTCCGCTGTGTTGTTGTACTTAATGTGTTATAAGCTCCATTCAAACTGGAGTTCGACATTTAATCTGTGGCATTCAAATACGGATGAAGTATGGATGTCGATTTTCAGGCACTGGATTTCGAGTCGTGACAAATGGTATTAGAGCTAAAGGTTGAACTTTAGCTTTTGGAGTATAACGCATTAAGTAACTCATTAGAGATAGGGTGAATTATACCCTAGAATGAGTATATCCCTCAGATGTCGGTCTGCACGCCTCAGTAAATTCTCTGACTATCCACTGATAGTGAATATGAGTGCAAGAAGAGGACGAGATAGGGGACATGGGAGTACCACTACAAATGGTCAATACCCTATAAAAACAAGGAACAGTCTTTCTCAATCAACTCTTTTGATCATCCATATCAATTCTTTCATGGCTTCGTGGCAGCTCAGGGTAGAAGCTTTGGTGTGGTGGTCCTAGAATCATTGCAGAAAATCCTTACTTCGTATCTTTATGGTTTCTTATCAATCTTCCTGTTTTAACTTCAATGAATTTGAGATATTATTTGAAAGAAATTGGTCAATAAAATATAAAGTTAAAATTTATTTGTATCGATAAAACGATTTCGATTAAAAAATTTGAAATTCTATTGTAATTTCTTGTGAGTATCAATGTCCTAAAAGGGACAAACCGGCGTATACTTTGGGATATTCCAACCAGGAATTGTGTATCTGTTAGTCTATTCTTTGGGGTCCAGATTCATTCTACGAACAGTTAGTTATCCTTCGAACTAACCAGTGCCCCTGCTTATTTCGTAGGCTGTATGACCCGAGTATCTTATGAAATATGAATGAGTTTGTTCTCATATTATTGATGTTCTGATTTGGTAAGCCAAATGCAGAATAAATATACGGTTTGATTTGGAAAATTGTTTCTCTATCTTTGTGTATCTATCTATTCTTTGTTGTCTCCCTGGCAAATTTCGATGACAAAATTTTCTTAAGGTGGGAATCTGTAACATTCCCAGATTTTAGCCAAGTTTAAAATGGTAACTAATATAAAATTTTGGATTTAATTGTGAATTAGTTGAGAATTAATTTGAATATTTGGGAATAAATATATATAGTAGATTTTGAGAGTTAATTTGGATTGGAAATTGAAGAATAATATATTGTATTTTTGGGTTGAAATTCAAAGATAAGTATTTTTAAAAATTGTATTTGTATTTTCCAAATTAAATAAGGTGTATGTTTATTTATTTATTTATATAAATGGATTATAATTTGAAATTTGATTTTGAAATTAAATAAATAAATTGGAAATAAAAATTGATTTAATAAATAAATTAGATTTAAAAAGCTTTATAAAATTAAGAAATATATATGTATGATTATTTATTAAAGTGTAATTTAGTTTCAAACATTTTTCTTTAAGGATATATAAGTATAAATAAAGGTAGTTTAAATATAAACATTTAAATCATAACACATACAAAAATAAAAGAAAATAATAAAGGTATGATTTGAATTATATATAAATAAATTTTCAAAAAGCTATTTAAAGATTAAATTTTAATATATACATATCTTTTGAAAATTAATAAGGTATTTATAAAAGAATAATATTCCTTCTCTTTAAATTAATACATATATAAATAGTTATAAAAAGGGATTATTAATTGAAAATAATATAAAGATATATTTAAACATTTAAACACATGCAATATACATGTGTAAGCATTTTAGCACTAAAACTAACATATGTAAACATTTTAACAAAGCATTTATACAAGTGTAATCATCTCATCATAAATCAAACAAGTGGAAACAAATAAAGTTTTCTTTTGATTTAAAATTTCAGGAAAACAAGTATTAGAGAGAAAATTGGTTATTCATTTTAGTTCAAAAGTTAAAATATTTTTCTCAACAAACCTGAAAAGAATCCAAAACAAAATCGAGGATTAAACAATTTTCAAAACCTGGAAACAAAGCAAAAGCTTTCAACCTCAAATTTTCAACCTGGAAATCAAGTTAAAATCAAGCAAAAAATCAGCCTGAGATGATCAACTTAAACAAGGTCAGGTTCAAAATCAAAATTTGGAAGCAAGCTAACAATTCAAAATCAAAACAAGTGTAATTTAAACTCAGTATCAAACCTGAGCAATTCAAGATCAGATAGCAACCTGATCTGGAGAAATTCAAACAAATGCAAGATCAACTAAAAATTTCTCAAGCAAAGATCATCTCAAACAAAGCGATTTCAAAGTCAACTGGAAATCAAAGAAAAATAACAATCAAGTTCCAGATAAATCATTTCTAGATTTTCACAATACAGGCTATCCTCTATCTTCATTAATAAGGTGAGCAAACAACCCTTATAAACTATTAAAGTTTGATATATATATATATATATATATATATATATATGATTTGCCTGTGATGATCTTTGAAGTCTACTATGGATTATGATGTGCATTTTGTGTATATGTATCTGTGTACAAAGGTATATCTCTGATTTTAAGTTACAGGCTTTTAAATAAATCCAAGAAAGCTCAAGATTTCTGTAACTAATCTCCGATAGACTTTAGTATTTGAACAAATTATGTTTGTTGAAACATAAACAAAATCTAAGGGAAGTTAAAGAATGTTTGTTTATAAATTATCTGGAGATTTAGAAAAATAGTGCAGATTGTAAACTTGTCAAAAATTCGACTTGAATAATTCTTGATTCCAGGTTTATAATCTGTTTTATTACCTAAATTCATGACTTTTAAAAGTAAGGTCACAATTTTTAAGGTTAGATCGAGTGTGTAATTTGAAGTTGACTAGAAATTGGGTTTTGAAGCTTTACTAGTGATCGATGAACTTGGGGAGGTCGTGCTTGGGGATGAGAGAATTTTGAAGGATATAGGTCAAGGGAAAAATATTGGAAGAATTTATGGATCGTCGATATGTTTGGTCGTCGACTTTTAGGGTTTAAGTCAGGTTTGGGGTTGACGATGTTGACGAGATGAATTCGTCGACGAGGGTGAACTGCAGTTGATTGCACCCGGGGGAATAGGATTGTAGGGCATTGGCGAGGCTTGGGACACGAAGACAGGGCATCCGGTGGTCTGTGTTGGCGACGCTGGGAAGGTTTTACTGGTGATAGTTGGTTCCAATTTTGATGCAAATAGATCGATTTCGAATCCACCATTGTTTCATCGATTTGGGTTCTCGTGAGGGATGGCGAGGATATTAGTGACTTGTCGATGGTAATTTTGGAGGTCGGAGCATCGTCGTGCGACTGTGCACGTGTCAGTAAGCCTGGGTAATTGTTGATGATAGAAGAAGATGGGAGACTCGGGTAGAAACTCGAGAAAATATGGAGCTGGCTCGTGAGTGTTCTCGGGTCGTTTGTAGCATATGGCAATAGGAAAGAAAAAGAAAGTTTTAACAAGAACAAGTTTAAAAACATATTTTAAGAAAAAAAGGGTGACTCGAAGAAGTGCTCGGGTTTACTTCTAGTTGACTCATGGATTTTGAGTATGGGCTCAGGTTTATGGGTTGTGTTAACGACCAGATTTTTTTTAATAAAGCATAACATGTTTAACTAACTCATTTTAAATACTTAATATTTTGTTTAATATTGGAGTAGTGAAGGATTTTGAAAAAAAATCATTTTTAAATTATTAAGTCTAGAATGTTTTAAAACACACACACACACACACACATATATATAACCTTTATTTTAATGTTTATTTTAAATCAACTTAGTAATGAAATCAAGAGGTTAAACAAATGATTTTAAATTATTAACTTAAAAGTTTAAGTTAATCAATTTGTTAATAATGATCTATTACCAAGGTTTATTAATTTAAGGTTTTAATGATAATTAAGTGATTATTTAAAATTAATGATTTAATTAAAGTTTAAGTAATTAGAAATTAATTAATGTTAGCAATTAAAAAGATAATTACTTAGTGATAGTAGTTAAAGAATAATAAATTAATTCCTAAATTGATAAAAAGATAATTAATTACTTAATGAAAGTAATTTAAAAGGATAATGACCCGATGAAATTTAAAAGGGTTAATTATGTAATTACTTAAAGATTTATTTATCAAGGTAATTAATTATGTGATAAATTAAAGGTTATTTATTTATTAATTAAGGTTGATAATTAAAGGTTGATTAAAGGTTAATTAATTAATAATTGAGGTATATTAATTAATAATTAAGGTTAATTAAATATTAATTAATTTGGGTTAATTAACTAAATAATTAAAGGGTAATTATTTAATGATTAAAGGTTGATTTATTACTTAATTAAAGATGGATTAATTTATTATTAAAGGTTAATTAATAAAGGGTTAAAGGTTAATAAATTAAGATAGTTTGTAATTAATTAATATTAATTAACCAGGATTAGTAGTTTATTCGTAAGTAATTAATATGATTTAAATTAATCAGATAATTAATTGATTTTACTTATGGATGTTTGAATTCTACTGATGGTTGAATTGTTTGATATCCCTGATATGTTATGCTTTGTGCTATGAATTGTTTTGGTGTGATCTGTGATGAATGTAATTTATTTTATCTGTGATAAATGCATATTATTTATTTGTGAATCTATGAATGAAAGATAAGCATTATAAGAATATACCGCTTATCGATGTTGATGTGCATGAACCTATGATGATTGATGTTGTTGCACTATTGTGTAAAATCCCTGGACTACACCATACACACACAAATATGGATTGCACGAGCAAATTGGTTAAGTCACAGATTTTTGAAATGGTTTTAAAGGTAGAATTTTTTTGAATCCAGATGGTTTTGGAAATGGATTTGGGTGAAACGTAAAAAGCTTTTGAAACGTTGTTTTGAAGATAAAAGTTATTTTTAAATAACTTGATAAAGTTTTGAGATTTAAATACTTTGATTTGAATTTGAATTCAAGATTTGAAATTGAATTCTATATTGAAATTTTTGTTTAAAAAGGTTACACAAGTTTATATGGGTTTTAAACCATTTAAAAAGATATTGTTTTGGGAATTTGAATTCAACCCAAGGACTTTAACTTTTACAAATGAAATCAGATTTTCTGAAATGAAAACTATTAATAGCTTTCATATAAAGAAAAGATTTTCAATTTGTGTTGAAAGATTTCATGTTTGAAATAGAAAAGAAATAGTTTTGGAAGCTATCTTTATTAAAGATTTGGCAAATCTTGCTGTTGAACTGAAATGGATCTTTTACTTAAAAAGATTTGAATCGTAAATAGTTTGGGAAGTTGTGAATTAATTTTGTAAAAGATTGTTAAACTTTGTTTTGAAATCAAAGAGGATTTTAAATGGGGCATCTTTTATATAAAAAATTGAAATGGGAATTGTTTTGAAATTTATGAATGGATCTTTGAAATAGTTTTGAAGGCTATAAATTGAGTCCTTGGTTTAATAATTGGATGAGATTATCCAATTTGAAAAGGAAATTGTTTTGAAAAGCTGTGAATGAATCTTTGTGAAATATTGGTGAACTCTGTGAAATGAATCCTTTTGTTTTAAAAGATTTGGAAATGGTAATTTGTTTTAACCATTTGAAAGAAAAGTTTTGGGCAATAAGTTGTGACTTAACTTAGATCCCAATATCCATATGTTTTTAGATATTGCGCTTGTTATTCGGTTTAGCCGGGAGAGGACCTTTGTGTCATATAACCCATCCCGAAGAATGATATGACGTTATGGATAGCATTTGAAGACAGGTGGTGAAGACCGGATATTTTCAAAAACGAAAGGATAACTCGTCGAATGTCTCTGCACCGACTGGTCCTCGGTATAGAGATTTCCATATGTAAAGGGGAGTCCGGAAGTGATTAGGGATTATTTGGATTGCAAGGGCTTCTTTGGAAGTGCCTTAGGTTCTATTCGAACCCGTAACAGACTTGTAAATGGATGTGTGTCTGACATTAAACTTTGAGATGTAAAACCAGTTTCTATCAAATAAATTTCTATTTGGTGGCGGAGAATTTATTCTCTTAGCTTTACACCCTTCTCTGAGACGTACGAGCACAGAGGTTAGGTAGCTATTAGTTACTAGTGATACATTCCCAATTTGGTAATGTGGCATACGAAGTGCTGCTGATCATTTGTTGATCAAAGCATGATTTATGAAAAGTGTAGCTTTGTGGATGAGACTTCGTCGAGCCTCACAACCTGAAAATGGTCGAAACAGCAATTTTCCGACAAGGTTGTAGGGGTCACGCCCCTAAGTATGTCCATCTCTTTTGGATAAAAGGTGGTATCATGGTATGGAGCCCAGATATTTACCTATGTGGTTGTTGTATACTTATTGCTGTGTGGTTGTTGGTTTTGAGCGCTCGGATAAAGGTTGGTTACGACCGAGGATGGCATATCTTGAGGGTTTATTTGCGGGAAGGGGTAACCCGGCCTTGTGTCGGTAGGGAACCATTTTGGTTCTTGGGGGCGTCCCTCCAGAGGCGTCCCATTTACTAAGGAAGTTCCTTAGCCTAACCATTTATTGGAAATCCAAATAAACAATACGTGCCCTGTACGGTTTTAGTTGTACAGCCTGTCATGGAATGAGGTGGTAACCTGCTATTGAACATGGTAGCTATAGTAGGCATACCATAATGGTTGTATGCTGGCTATGATTAATATTATAATTTCGAAAGGTTTTCTACACTATGCACTAATAATAATAAAAAATGATTTTCGCGTATCAAGCTTTTTTGACTGTCATAAGGAGAAATCTCCTCCAAGTGTGCGTTTGCATTGTGTCTGTGGCGGGAGGCCTTATGGCAGTTTCATTTTCGAAAAAGCATTGCTGATTTCAATCTTAAATTCTTTTGTTTTTTGTTTTGTTTAAAACTGTTTTTGTTTGCTCATACCAGTCCCATGACTGACCCGGAGTTTATTGTTCCATTCCTAAACTCTGAGTGCCCACAACTTCCCACACGGGCAGTCTAGAGTTGGGTTTTTAAGATAATCAAATAGCAGGTGCAGATTCGATTGCATCAAGCCTTTTGGATTTGGCAATAGCATTTGTTTCTTTGTAATAGGGATTGCTACATTTTAACTTGATGGTGGTTCGAGTTTCATGGCTTGGTGACTTTGGAGCTTTGGCAATGGAGTCGCTTGATTTCTCACTTGGAATTCTATTGGAATTATCTCTCTGCTGTCGATAGTTGCAAAGTCTAAACCATCTACTTGTGTTATTTCCGTTGTTGTCCTGTATCTCTGATTTTTGTTGATATTCATTTGTATCATATTGTATCAAACTGTTGTATATCAATGATATATTTAATTTTCTTCCACTGTGTTGTACTTAATGTGTTATAAGCTCCATCCAA
Source organism: Allium cepa (assembly GCA_030765085.1). Taxonomy (NCBI): domain Eukaryota; kingdom Viridiplantae; phylum Streptophyta; class Magnoliopsida; order Asparagales; family Amaryllidaceae; genus Allium; species Allium cepa. The sequence continues at coordinate 204,325,327 of CM060942.1, forward strand.
ACTGGAGTTCAACGTTTGAATCTACGACATTTGAATACGGATGAAGTATGGATGTCGATTTTCAGACGTTGGATTTCCGGTCGTGAAACGATGTATAATATACAAGTTCTATAATAACTTCTCAGCCAATATAAGTTCCATGAACTTATTAACATTGATACACTATCATCATCTTAATTTAAAATTTATTATCATGATTCATGATGATAGTATGGTTCGAATTTACGTTGTCAAAGTTGATCCCATTGCATCGCACAAGACAAATAAGAGTTAAGAAAATAAGTAAGCCTCATGTACAATTAGTCATTAGTCAAGCTAATGGTCAAAATGATCTTTCCCATAATTAAAATCAATATTGGATCCATGCGCTTCCTCCTTTTCATTTATCCAAATTGAGTTACAAGTACGAGAGTTTTTCCCACATTGATATAGGGTTACGAAGATTTGATTTGCTATGAAATGAGAGAGAATTTAGAATTCCAAAATTCAGTTCCCAAACTCGTATCCTTAGGGTTGTATCTATAGATGCAGGTTGATCCCCTTTCATGCCCATTCTTTCGCTTCAGTCGAAAGGTCTTCCATCAATCTTCTGCACACATCCTTTTGACTGATTGAAAGGCCTTCCTTTATCCTTATGCGCACCTTCTTTCGATGTAGTCGAAAGGCTTTTCTTTTAGCCTTTCTCATTCATTTGAACGCCTCCACCTTTTCATATCAAACCTTTCCACCCAATCGAAAGGATTACCATGACAACCCTCCACTGCCATTAAAGTTTGAGTGCCACTTTTACTTTGCTTTTTACTAGACTGCTTTCGACTTCATCGAAAGGGGGTAAGAGTGCTCTTTGCTTTGTGTTGCTATGCTATAGCATGTGAGAGATGGGTTAGGCTTTCATATGGATTTGAAAGGAATGGTGAGTGACGACTAGATCTTAGTGAAAGGACGTTGGGCCTTCATGTGGAGTTTTCATCATGCCTTCAAAGGGTTCCAAACATTTCGAAAGGTTTGTTCTTGCTTTCGAAAGGTGTGTATTGGAATCAATTTTTCAAGTAGTAGATTGACAATGACGAAACACACTATTTTGAAGGAATTGGTTCTTATGTGTGAGTATATCATTTAATACCTTCAAAAGGTGTTTAGAACCCATATTAGTCTCTCTCATATATGTGGATTCAACTGTGTCGAAAGGTCTAGATGAGGCAGAAGGGTAATTTTGCTTTCTTTTCTACCCTTTTGAAAGCTTTTGTTTCGCTTGACATTCGTAAGTGCATCAGGTGCTTGCGACTGCATCCTAACTCATTCGAAAACTATCTCAATACTTTCGATATGCTATTTTTGAACTTTGGCGAAACCTATGTCTTCAACTCTTGTAGAGTCCTGCACTTTTATAAGCCTTATTTCATACCTTTATTTTTAAGTGAAATTTATGGTTAACATCATAAATGGATATGTATTTTTTGTTTTAAAATTCAATTAACTAAATTACATAAATCATACCAATGTGCTTTTGCAGATAGCTCCAAAACTCAATAAACCAAGTGCCAAATTATTATAAATTCTACCACAAGTCCAACCATTACTGGAATTTCTCACAAGCATAAAGTAGCCCAACATACGTCATTTGAATAGCTCGCATGATTACATTGGTGCATGCCATGACCCAATGTTTGGCCCATGTATCTCCATGATCCAACACGTTAATACGCCCTGGCTCAAACAGTAAAGGCCTGCCCATGCACTTTAAGTGCCCGATACTTGGCTCGCCCGCTTAGCATTACCCCCCGAAGAACTCAAGCAAACATGTTTCTCTCAAAGAACATCTAACCCAACACCATCGCAGGCATCAAACAAACATAGCCCTTATAGATACCAGCGGGCGACAACGTTACACTAGTGGCTTGGCTTATGAAGCACTCCAGAATGGTTGACTAGCCCATCCATTTTATCAATTATCAGATAGGTCCCTTGCTTGTCTTCAACACCATCCACGTACGCACACCGACACCTTTGGCAACATTCAGCCATGGCCACAGGCACCGAATCGCATAGAGAAGCTTTGCATGCACCATTCCTTTAAAAGTACTTTCATAAACAATACTGTTCAGGTGAAAAAAATGCCACTGTGTAGTAACCACTCCATGTACATTGCTGCCACCAAAAGCACCTCTACAAACCACTTCCCAATCCCACACCACTTGCACCTACTCCAAGCATGCTTACGATATAGCCTACCAGTTGTCATCATCTACACCACATAGGCCATCTTGCTTTGCAACTGGCATTCGCATCAGCCGTGTACACCTAGCACACATTAGAGTGATTTCTAGGTCTAAACAATACAGTCTCAATGCTAAGCATTAATTCTAGTAGCTATAAATAGACCATGACATACATTCTTACAAGGGTTGAAGAACATAAGCTCTCAAGCATTAACTTTCTTGTTATTATATTTGTAATCTATGTCGTTGCTAGAGAAGTGAAGTAATAAGAAATTTCTTATAGTAGATGTAGATCTACTTGGATTGAACCACTCTAAATCTTGTCTCTTTACTTTTCACACATTTATTTCCTCATTATACATTTTAAATCAAAAATATTACCAAGTAACTTTTGATAATATCACCTCTTAACCATAATTCCAAAGTTGACTAAATTTTTATCTAACATTTTGGCATTAGAAGAAGGGCCTCCCCCAGAAGCTCTAATTTTTCTTCACTTTACTTCTCTATAAACTCTTTTCACAGTTGCACCGTGTCAAATCCTAGTGCAGACAAAGCTGATAAATCCAATGATCCCAATACTAGTGGGGCTATTAAAGCAAGATCGCTATGTCCTATTTATAGGCTTAGCAATAACATGTGTCCCAACATGATCAACGACTTAATAGAATATGATGGCTTACTCGTGATGTGACAGACAATCAGGCTAGAATGGACACCTAGGTAATTATAAACTTTGGCCCGACCATCCTCTTAGTGGTTGACCAGACTCATTTCAAGCTCGTTATGCCTTGTACAATCCAAAAAATGCATGACATTTATGAGAGAGTTGTGTTTGAAGTTTCTCGTAAGAGTTACTTTAGTTCACCATAGGAACATGCATGCTGCCCATGAGCAGGAAGATGTCCTCGACATCCTAGAACCCAAACCAGCAATGTACCGCCTTTCATCACCTTCAGATAGCCGATGGGGCCTGCGTCATGTGCTTTGAATGTATCCGTGGCAGTGGCAAGACAAAAATCTAGAACCCCGAGAACCGTCAATCTACACCCGACCCCAATGGAAGGTGCCTCGACTTATGTCCCATGAAAGGTGCCCCTATCCGTCTAGATCGCCTTCCGTTGTTAGGAAAAATTCTCCAGCCCTAACCAGGCATCATCGCTTCCCCTTGTCATATCTCCCTCATAGCTCCCTTACACTAGACAGATGGTGGAGGAGCCCTTCCCAATCAAGGGGTAGCATCATCCGCGACACAGGGAAGTTAGCCTCCAAGAAGTAAGGGCTTCCTTGTGCCATTAAATATATAGAATGCAAACTAGAAGCATAGGTGGTAAAGGCCTATCAGATGATGAGAATGGAGAATCATTCTCCAAGTATATCCTATGCACTTACATCTACTGAAGATATGCTTTGCCTCCTATGGATAAATATAATGGGAGTACTGACCTATCCAACCATATTACCGCCTTCAACTTAGTAAATTGGGTCGGCCAACTCTCCAATCATGCAAAGTTATCTTTTTCCCTCCATCTTTACCGAGCCAACATCCCGTTGGTTCCTTCATTTGCAAGCCGGTAGTGTCCGCTCTTGGTTCGGTCGATTCCCTTCACTTGTATGTCAAATGCTTCAGGAAGGAGTCAACCCTACAAGGGGAGCAGATAAGAATAGCTTGGTGGCCGCCTTTTGTTCGAGGCGAGGTACCGATCTTGGATGTGGAAGGAATTGTAGAATCAACCCATTTCATCCTTGGCTGACTTTCTTCAAAAAGTGTGACATAATGAGAGTAGAAGAAGCTAACATCTCTAATAGTGGCAAGGAGAGTGGCGAGGAAATCAAAGCTGGCCTGAGGAAAGTCAATCATTGAAAGAACAGTCGGCAGGAGACAACAAAACTGTGTCGAGAATGGTGTGCGTTTCAAGCCTATGTATACTAACTATGCAAATATAAACCATTTCAAGGAAATTATCTAACTTACAAGTGATCGCATGTTTCAATGTCCCACTCCTTTTCGATTAGGACCAAAGGAGGAGCCCAATGGAAATGGAAAGTACTGTAAATTCCACCAATTCAATGGCCACTCTACCAACAAATGTTGGCATCCTAAGGAAGAAATAGAGTAGATGATCTATGAGGGCGCACTAATTATGTATGCAAAACAACAAGTAGAATATCACATGACCTATCAAAATCCACCTGCCCTACCCCATCGGGTAGATGAAAACAAAGTGGCCACAATCGACCTAGAGATTCTATCAATTTGTGAGGGCCCTCATGTGGCTGGTAGCAGTCGAGGGGCTCAAGGTCACTATAGAAGAGAGCTTTCCTTCACGATCGAGTGTATTCAGGAGACCTTCAGGCTCTAAAGGTTCGTTGGGTTGAAGAATATGTAACCAACATTGCTTTTACTATAGAAGACAAGAGAGGGGGGTGTTTCCCCTCTCAAGACTCCATGGTCATCTCGATTAGTATGACTAGTACTAAAGTCCACCAGGTCTTCGTCGATGGAAGTAACTCCGTTAATGTAACGCTTAAAGAAGTTTTTGAAACGATGAAACTTCCCGCCTCTAGCTTCACTCCTTATGCACTACCCATCTATGAGTTTTGAGGTGTCGGCATAATAACCGTGGGCACTACCTCTCACATAATTAGTATCGACCAAGAATCTCTAGTGGCCAAAATTCAAGTATAATTTGTTGTGGTAGACTGCATGTCCACATACAACGTCTTAATAAGCATACCAACTCTAGAAAACATGGATGCAATCGCATCCTACCCATGGCTAATGTTACGAACCGAGAGAAGAATAAGGTGTGTTTGAAGCAACCAGCAAGCTTTTAGAGATTGCTACAACATCTCGCTACAAGAAGCAAAACATGGATTACTCATGCTACAAAAAGAACTAGTAACACTCAATGGTGACATGTCCGAGAGAATGTGTGAGCCCCTCGACGCTTCCATTCATGCTGGAGTTAAATGAAGCCTTGAAGACAAGGCATTCACAATGACCATTTCCCTTGAGAGAACGCATGAGCAACAAAACACTCCCGTCCATGCCGGGGGCCAAGACAACACGGTTGATGGGAATAATCTTTCCCTTGCTGGCATAAGCAAGATGAGAGAACTTATAGCAATATGAATGAGAAAGTTAACCCTCGTTGGTACATGGGAGAAGAAGATACTACCACTCCTTTCCTCTCGGCTCAAGTGAACTCATCTGTGAGAGCCAGAGCAAGTCATAGCCCATAGAGTAGTACATGGACATTCATCCCAACCAATGATGTTAATGAGCACATGATATATGCATTGGATGAGTGTGACCTAGAATAGAGTATAAAGGATAATAATGATGATCCGCTTGACCCTCATTTGGGAGACTCAAACTCTAACGGGAGCCGTAACTCTGCTTGAGGCAACATTAATTGACGACGACTCCCAACATGGTTATCCAAATAGGCATGGGCTAAGGTTGTAAGTAAGGGATGGGATAATTTTTTCCTAAGAAAAAGTAAATATGTTTTTTCTTGGGGGTGTGCCAACATGACTTCCATAGATCCCTCAGTTATTTTCTATGCTCTCAACATTGACTTGGTGGCTTACCTAGTCTAGGAAAAAGACTGCCCCTCAACCCCAATGGTACAAGCACTCAAAAAAGTAGTAGAGAAACTACTAGAAAATGAATTTACTCATGAAGTTACATACTCGGTCTAGGTAGTCTAATCAATGCCGGTCTGAAAGCCTAGTGTCACCTAGAGAATTTGTATTAATTTCTTAGTCCTTAACAAAGCTTCCTTATAAACAGTTTCCCTCTTTCCCATATCAAAGCCTATGGAGACGGCCAGCGAACACGAGTAACTCACATTCATGGATGCCTACTTTGGTTATAATCAAATAGCCATTCATGACCCATATCAAGAACACAATTCCTTCATCCCTAATGCCAGCCTCTACTGCTACCGAGCCATGCCCTTCGATCTTCGCATTGTGGTTCTATGAAAAACTCGCCATCTACGAGACCCCAATTCATGCGTAAAATGACGCGGATATTGTAGCTCTCACAGACCGCAGATCATTTTGAAGTAAAATATATATAACATACATGAAGCTATCTACAATATTCTAAACTTTCTAAAACACATGGTAAGAGGAATAAAATATAACAATCAACCATATAATCCTAAACAAATAAAACAATGTGATATCAAATAAATTCCAACTACAACATCTCTTTATAGTAGTAACAAAAGCATTCTAATGTATAGGAATAAAATAGTCGATAAGTAATAGAAAAATGCATATCTACATCGTATCGCCATTCCTCTAAGTCACCAAAAGTCCTCTCTATAGACCTATTAGAGTATAACTAAAAAGAAGAAAATGATAGACGGGTTCAGATATACGTCTGGTGAGTGAAAAACATCATACAAGTGTATAGTACTAAAAAGCCAGTAAAATAACAATTATGCTTGAAAACCATACCTTAACATGCTTCAACAACACCCAACAAGTCAGCTAAACATAATATAAATATGTAATGACATGTATTTTACACATCGGAGGATTGTAATATATTGTTATTTAAATCATATTAGGTTGTATGATTCTAAAACTTGGGAAATGACTATGAGACACATTTGTTCCCCTTTTAAAAAAATTTCTAACAATTTAGACCTATAAATTCTTATAATGCCAATAACTTTTGATATAGGCTTAATTAGGTCTCAAACCACTTCCATTAGATCGTGCTTGTTATTTCACTTTCTGTATAATAGTTATAATAGGAAAAAGACTTACGGTTTAGGAGATATGACCATTTTAAGTTCTATTTGCTGCAGGATAAAATAAAGGAAATTAAACTACACCCATGCTTAGGTCCACAAACTAATTTTTGGAATTGTGCCTAATTGTAGGCGATGGGACAAAGGTAAATCAATTCCCGCATTTGAAAACTAACTTCAAACCTCCATTACCCAAAATTTCATCAAAATCTCACCTTTTCTTAATAATCTTAGCCTAATCCATCGTTAGAACATGATTGACGGTAGTTGCGTGGACTTAGAAAGGGCGTTTAGTCTACAGTTGAAGGTACGCTATAGAGTTAGACTAGAAGTGCCTATGGGCCTGCAGTTGGAGGTATTATTTATAGGATATAGTACAAATGTGTAAGACATATTTCTTATCTAAATGATACCCACCAAATATTTTTATGGTAAGACTTTAGATTTTCATTCATCAGTGAAGGGGATTGAAGATCCTTAATTTTAGTTGCTTGAAATTCACGTTCTTTGTTGTCCACTTCGGATTTAGGTATTAAAGTTGGTAATTTGGGTATTAGATGAGTGGTTATCGATCTCTCACCATCCTATGCTTGTTTATAAAGTTGAAGTTAATTTTTTAACATGATTATACCGTTAAAATGGTTTAGAAGATTAAAATGGATTTCAAATGATTTTTGCAACCCCTTTGAATCATATTGTCATTTTAATGCAAAATTAGATCTAGGATAATCTTGGCTTATTATATTTAGGTTGATTACTTATGTTAAATGAATGTATATAGATAATGGTCGCTATTATATGTTTTGCTAGTGCTTTTAGGATAGATAGGAACCGATCATCGATTTGGGTAAAATGAAGTCAAAATTGCTCAAAGTATAACGAAACCTGGAGCAGGTGCTTTGGAGGAGGAGAGGATCATATACTTTAGGTCGCAGGCACATTAAAGTTGCTTTGGATGGTATACTTGATCTCGATATCAATCTCAAACCTGATTGATAGAAGGAGCTTTGGTTTGGGTTAAAGCCAACAAAACTTCAAGAGGACTTTAGGTCGAGGGTAGGAAGGGCTTCAAGAGCCAAATACCTAAATTTGATATAATATAGAAGTTGATACCGATCTCTTTTGATCGATACTGACCTCTTTTTGTGCTACCAGAGCGGACCAAAGGATTTTAATGTTTGAGATATGATGAATGGGAGCTCTAGGCTAGTAAAAGATGGCAAGAGGTCGTCATGGAAGACTGCCAAATTTGGCTAAGTATCTGCTAAGGAATTCATACCTATACCAATCTCTTTTGATCATAACTGACACTAAGGCCAATCTTGGATAAATTTCTAGAGTATGCTTTTGGGTTCCTATAGGTCGTGCTAAAGGTGTTCGTTCATTCGTTTGACATTTAGTTGTGATGTCACGGCCCGTTTTTCCGTACCCTTTTAAGTTGACAATAAACCACACATGTCCAACTCAAATTGACCGAAAAGATGGAACATGAAGGTTAAAAAGAAAATAAGACAGAACAGAATCTCACATGAATGGAATAATAAATAATATTGAACAAATATCTTTACAGCGGAAAACATTTAATACATATATCAGAGTCTAACCTAACTTCAGCTTGGACAGTCATAAATATCTATCCTTACAATTGCTGACAAACATTAAAAAAAACAAAAAGACATCATCGGATAATAGAAAATGTCATACATGGATGAACATCTCTAGCTCTCCTTTAGAAACTCCAATCGTCTTCGACTAAACCTGAAATTATTCGAATCTGACCCGAGTATTGAAAATACCCGGATCAAGCTTGATAATCCAGCATGAGAAAAACTCAATAATAAATGATAGTGTCATATATCATCCTTTAAATAAAATCCTTTGAAAAGAAAGAGTATCTCATAAGATCACGCCCACACATAAACATGGACGATTTTTTACCTTATGATAACTAAAACGCTTTGATATCAAAACATTTGATACTATTTCTAATGACATTCTTTGAAAACATTTGCAAATAAACTTATTAGTCTTAGCCGAAATTGTTACATTGATTAAATTCTAGCATAATAGGTTTACAATCAAGTCCTTAGGTTCTTATTGGAGAATGGATTTCCATACAAATGAACAGGTGAAGGGACTACCTTCCGATGAGTACACCTCTAGATGGATGTCCCAAGGCACAGAACATCTCCCCTCTACCAACACAAGACCGACCTACCTCTTTAACTAGGTAGTACCGAATATGTCATCCGTCGGTCATTACCGACCTTTAACCGAGCGCGCTCTAGCATACAAACCACACTAGTTTACATCTCGAACGCCATAGCGGGAAGAAATATATCCAGAAGGGGATAATCATACCCTAATTGGGAATGATCCATTTAGTCTTGCTGCATCTAACCCTGTTTTGGTTATTTTCGGTTGATAAGGCTTGAGGCTACGATTACCTTTTCACATAGCACATCTTCTTTCACTTTTAATGCCACATTATCATTCCATATTCACATGACTAATTTCCACAAACGTATAACTTCCTGAGCTCGTATGTCTTGGAAAATGGTGTTAGGCTAAGAGAAGGCATCTTCTCTGCTACCAACCGATATATTTTTTTATAGAGATCACTCATTATGATTTGGAATGCTAGGTCAGACATTCTTCTATACAAGTTCGTTCTGAGACCGAACGAAACCGAAGTTACTTTCCTCGGCCATTACTAGGCAAGAAGCCCTTATGGTTTTGAGGTTTTTGAGACCAACGCTACAATATAGTGAATCGGGAGTTTATCCCCAATTAATCAACAAGTAGTCCCTCGTTATTATTCGTCTCAGTATCTCCATCTTCAAATATCTTCATTCTTCGAACACGTAAGCTGGTTCGAAGTCGTTTTCGGATAGGAATCACCCAAATCCGACCCTAGTTCATTCAAAATCCAATTATCGATAAAAGGTGAATATGAGTATATAGGATTTATTAAGTCTCTTTCACTTTAATTCTTATTGGATGATTTCAAAATCTCTTTCTTTTGTCTTAGAAATTCTAAGTTAATTCATTCTTTTGCTTTGGATAATCTTTCAAATTTCCTCACTTAACACTCGATCCAAATTCCTTAACTTTAAGCGGGTCAAATTTTTTTATTTAAGACATCATTTATGGTTAACACTAAAATCAATCTTAGCAAACATTATTGAGTAAATAGGATCATCGAAATCATTCTAATTTTAATCAATATCAATTTCTATATTCAAAAAGTTCTATAGACGGAATAACGGTGAAATTACCTTTTAAATTCCATGAATATAGCGAGTTCCCTCTTCGGATTTTAGTACTAAATATAAGAAGATTATCTCTATGTGTCCAAGTTGTAGTTTATTCATTTTGGAGATTGCTTAAATTTTGGATAATACTAATCTTCTTTTATTTTGGAAAAATTAATATAATCTTATTAGAGTATCTAGGCTTTCCTTTGGATCTGTTCCACCTCTTACCTAAGAAAAGAAAACATAGGTCAGGTAAGTCCAAGGTACTGGTTGCTCCATCCTTAACCTTAGTTAAACACCTTGTTTTATCTTCCAACATCTCATAGGTAGGACAAATGTACTAGTCGTTTCCGCATACTCAGTTATCAACATTATTTTGGAATTGATTTTAAAAATTCCAAATTATCTTTTAAATACTTAATTTTCCTTTTAAAAATATTCATGATTAATTCTAGGAAAAATCGTTACATTTGTACTCATATTCCAAAAGTTATAGAATTCGCAGTATAAAAGTGCTACGGAAAGTGCTATATAAGCTTATAAGATGTAAAAAACTTTTTAAAATTTAAAAATTCATAATTCCCAATTCAGATCTCTTCTAAATTATTTAAATATATTTACCAAATTTATTCCATATTTTTCCATAACAAAAAACGTTCATTTAAACAGATTTCCCATTATGGTTACTTAATTGCACTAGCATGATTTTTCTAGAAAACTAATTTTGATTTATTTCAAAATATATTTAATGAAAATTTGATTTTATTACTTTGTTTAGAATATATGGATATAGTAGTCCGGAATTTTCTTATCGTAGAGAATTGTGAGCTATATTCCATTCTATACACTCATTTGAACTTTTCAGCACGAAATCGCGAACTACCGTTGCACGACACACCTACTTTAAACTCAAATGCTTGAAATAATTTATTCAAATTAAATTTTGTCGCTTGTAAAACCATTACAAACCATTTTAAATCAATATATCCACCTTTTAAAATAGTTAAAAATGTATTTTAACCATTATCATATTATAGTATTATTTTATTTCTATTATTTTAATATTAAATTTTAAATTCCAATTTCAATTCAAACTTCAAATTAAACTCAATAAAACTTAGATTTCAAATCTAATTTTAATTTAAACTTAACTTTCAACCTTAATTTCAAATTTAATTTTCAGAATCGATTTCAATTCCACTTTCATTATACATCTCAATCTTAATTTCCAGTTTAACTTCCATTTCAAATCCAATTTCTATTCTAATTTCAAATTCTCCTTTTTTCCACTTTAATTTCAATTCTACTTAAAAGAGACTTATTTTTCCTAAGTATATCATATTACCAAAATTGGTCTTATTTAACGAAGATGGTTACTTGGGTGAAATAAACATAATCACTATTTATGATTACCACTACCACGTCCAAATCAACCAATCACATCACATAATCATTAACATAAACACTTGCTACTATTCAAACACAACACAAACATAACCAAACATCCATAACAACATTTCAAAGGGGTGTATACTTGTATATATGTCTTAAGATGATTAATATAGAAAAATCAAAATACGATCTTTTTCAAAAGCGGTGAGAATTTTCTCACCTTCATTTCCACTCCATTTAACTTTTATCTGAACTAGCGTGCTCCTTTGAAATCATCTCGAATTCTCAACTTAATTTATTTTCCTTCCTAACTTCTTTCTTTATTTCTTTTTCTTCTTTTCTCTTTATTTTATTTGTTTTTTTATTTTGATCGTGGGCTATCGGGGAGGATATAGGCTCGGCTATGGGTGTGGGTTAGTGTAGGGGGTGCGTGTGCTTTAATGGTGGGTAGGTGGGTGTGCGTGTGCTTTAAGGTGAGTAGATGAGGTTTTAGGGTCGGGTATATGGTGTAGGGGTCGGGTATGTGGAGAGGAGGGTGAGCGCATATGGTATGGGGGTGTGTGTGGCTTGGGCAGGTAGGAAGGAGGGGTGCGTGGCTTTTGGAGGCAGGTAGGGGTGTTTGGAGGTGGTTGGTCATGGGTAGATGTGGATTTAGGAGATGTTGAAGCTTGGTAGAGATGGTGGAAGAGAATAGAGAGGGTGAAGCCATGGAAATAGAGGAACAAGAAGATGGAGAAAGTGAAGAGAGAGTAAGGAATGAAGTGTGCAAAAATGAAGGAGTGGATGTGCTTATTTATAGTTGAAATTTTATAGACAAATTACTGTATTATCCTCAGCCAAAAAGTCTTAAAATACCCTCTATGTCAAATCAAACTTTGTCTCCCCTTTCACACTTTCCAATGCATGATTTTGATTTGTTATTAATGTTGAAATGAAGTGTATTAATGCGGAATTGATGTATTGATTTAATTTTGTACTTATGACATGATTTCTTCTCTTTTTCTTACATTTTAAAAATGTTAATTAATCCTTTTGCTCCTTTTCCATGTAATGAAGGAACTTGCCATAAATGTGAGGTGAATTGTTAGGATTTTCAAGTAATGATTATGTTTATACATTTTATTAAATATGGAAAATAGTCAAATCAAGCTCTTTTTGAATTATTTGTTTATTTTGACTTTTCAAAGTGAATTTGTTATTATACGTTATAATGTAAGTATTATAGAGTTTGTATAGTTTGCAAAGATGAATTATATAAGTTACAAAGTGCATATGATCATTTAACGTTGTGACGACTTGTTACAGTTGAAACAACGCTGTTATTGATAATTTTACAGTCAAAATTTGACATTTTTGTTAAACTATATAGTGATGCAAACCAAACTTAAAAACGAATTTTTTTACTTCTTTTAAATCAATTAAAACATGTCTATTCATATTTTAAAATCAAATTTAAATAATATCAAAATCTCTATTTTTACTATGTACGTAAAACTGACAAAATGCGACAAATTTTGGTTATTTTTGTATATCGATTATTTTAAATCTTTTAATGTACTTTTATTATCTTTATTAGGTGTTTTCATAAGATTTAACTTTTCAAATAAATATTTAAACCTATTTATTTAAGCCTTTATTTAATTTTAACAAAATTAACTTTTGCTAACTATAAGAATAAATAATTTATCTATTATTTATTATGTATAGCTTATTTATTTAAGTTTTAAATTCAATCAAATTTAAAATAGACAAAATCTCTCATTTTCGAGGTAGCGAAATTACGGTCGTTACATTCTCCCATATTTAAAAGCATTTCTTCCTCGAAATGAAAGTTAGATAAAGGAATCTATCTGATACTCGTATCCTTAAATGTTTTGACTTATTTATACTATTGATGGAAAGAAAATGCATATATAAAAAGAAGAAGGTTGATATCATAACGTACTGAAACAAATGATACCAATCATATATACAGAGATTATCCATACTAACCTGAGTACTTATAATGTACTTAAGTTTATATATACATACATCAAGTCAGACTTCTATCCTGCCCATCCTAGTGCGTACTGCACACTTAAGATAATATATATAACAACCAAATAGGACTATACATCGAAAAACAATCAAACAGATATTATATCAACATATATGAATCATCCACATAACCCATCCCCTGACCTGAGCATGTACTATACCTAAGGTCTATATATATACACATATAAAAACATAAGTCTAACCCCTATATCTTAGTGCCTACTATTTAAGATAACTATCCAACTACTATGTAGACAGACCCAAAACATCATACTATATGTGATATTTGATTCGATCTATTACTCGAATCCACAACTTTACTTCCGAACTAGTATCGATTCCCGATTTTCTAGTGCGGACGTTGACTAGACTTCCTGATCACAAACCCTTATTTTCCTTACATAGTTCTCAACTATGATAGAAAACTTGAGTATATAATCACAAACTCTCATTAATGTTTGTCGTCAAGAATCGAGTGATAAATCCTTTTTGGATTAGTGTAAACACCTCAAAGTTCTGTACTCAAATCTTAGATAAAAAAATTATGTGCGAAATGACCTACGCATAACTTATGTATTTATTCACATTCATTTTTACCTAATATTTCTTCCAAATTTCTATTAGTCCAAGTTTATTTCACAACCATTTATTTTCTACTAAATCCATTATTACTTAAGCATACAAATATGACTTAAACTTGTATAATATGCTGTTACATCCTAAGAATATATATACATATCCCCAAACTTCAAATTGTTATTACTTCAATTAAGGAGTTTAACAAACGTGGAATTCTGCTATTATCTCAGATTAATAAGCTATAAAACTTAGTCCTTAGTTTTCTTTACCTAAACTCTTAACTTAACTAATATTATTTATCTTATCCATATATTAATAAGACAACTTTTCTAAGTGTACATCTTGTTCTTACTAATCCTATGATTATCTACTTAACTTATTTACCTATCCATTTTCTAATCAAATTTATTAATCTTAAATCCATCAAATACCATATAGTCAAATTGTGAAACTTAATTCACATGGTATTTGTTACTAACCTTTTTCATCCAACAATCAACCTACTAACCATATTACTCAAAAATATCCACTTTTAATCTTACTTCATTTTGAATTACAAATGTTACCCTAAATGTGTCATTAATTCAAGTTTTATATTAGGATGAAATTTCTTATATCTCTTATTTCTAAATTTCACTTTGATTTTAACCTAATCAAAGTGTCTAAATTTCAAATTATCTTATCTCCTTTATAAGTTTTTGAACTTACCGTTTTATATCATATTTACCCAAAGTCCCATTTTAGGTTTATCTCTTTCTATCTTGTTGATAAGAAGTTTTCTAAGTGTGCGTTTTCTTTTTATTTTCTCCAATTACAACTTCTAGCTTCAATATTATCATCAAATATCTTATAGTCAAATCATGACTTTTACTATACAAGATATTTGTACATAGCTTTTAAGTCCATCAATTTTGATGATCATTAAATCATTATTCCTTAATAACCAAATGTCTAGGGGTATATGATTAATATTCTAAATTCTAGCTTTTAACTAATTGATTCTTATCTTCATAGTTAAATTGTGCAATTCTAATCTTAAGATGTCCTTTATTAACTTGTTTTTAATGAATTAAAGTTGCTTATTTATTAATCTATGTTTCAAACAACTATTTATTTTCTAATTAATGTTTTTCAAAAATATTCCCTTTTTACTTTCAAACATACACTTAGGTAAAATTATTTCATTTACTAACTTCTTTAAAACAAACTATTTTTACAAAATTAACAAATACCCGCTCGTATATATAATATTATCATAATTCAATCTAGGGCGTTACTAACCCTATCTCTAATGATTTACTCATACTAGGATATTTCTAATCCTATATGATGAGACTTACCCCTATCAGGCTTCGGTGTTTGCTGAACCAAAAGCTCTGATACCAAATGTAACGAACGATTTTTTTGGACCCGCCCCGGTAGGCTTTTCAACCATCTCGCTACCCTTTTGCTTTTCAATATGGTGGAACTCCTGCTTTTCAACATGGAGGTGACTGCATGTGGTGCCTCGGATCTACTTTTACGGTAAGCCTCTCGACTCTCAACCAACCCTTTTAGACTAGGGACAGGTAGGGGTAAGAGTCTAAGCATTGTCACTGTTCACAAAGTGAGGAACCCTATCATGCTGAACATAACCAAGCAAATCCGATCTCGGTTCCTTTGAAATCTAATTATGAATAAAAAGTGAATATGAGTATAAGATTTATTCAGTCTCTTTTCACTTTAATTCTTCTCGGATGATTTCAAAATCTCTTTCTTTTGTCTTAGAAAAATTCTAAGTTAGTTCATTCTTTTGCTTTGGATAATATTTCAAATTTCCTCACTTAACACTCGATCCAAATTCCTTAACTTTTAGATGGGTCAAAAACAATGTTATTTAAGACATCATTTGCGGTAAACCCTAAAATCAATCTTAGCAAACATTATTAAGTAAATATGATCATAGAAACCAATCTAATTTTAATCAATATCAATATCTATATTCAACAAGTAATATAGGAAGAATAACGGTGAAAGGTGAAATCGCCTTTTAAATTCCATGAAAAGGATGAGTTCCCTCTTTGAGTTTTAATACTAAATATAAGAAGATTATCTCTATGTAGTCCAAGTTGTAGTTTATTCATTTTGGAGATTGCTTAAATTTTGGATAATACTAATCTTTTATTTTTTAGAATATTTAATTTAAACTTTTTAGGGCATTTGGGCTTTCTTTCGATTTGTTCCACCACTCGCCTAAGAAAAGAAAATATAGGCCAGGTAAGTTTAGGACACTGGTTGCTCCATCCCTAACCTTAGTTAAACATCCTATTTTATCTTCCTAGATCTCACAGGCAGGACAAATGTACTAATCGTTTCTGCATACTCAGTTATCAACTTTATTTCGGAATTGATTATAAAAATTCCAAATTATCTTTTAAATGCTTAATTTTTCTTTTAAACACATTCATAATTGATTCTAGGAAAAATTGTTATGTTTTAACTTATATTCCAAAAGTTATAGAACTCGCAGTGAAAAGTGCTACGGAAAGTGTTATATAAGCTTATTTGATTTAAACAACTTTTTTATATTTGAAATTTCATAACTTCCAACTCAAATTTCTTCTAAATTACTTAAATAGATTTATCAAATTTATTTCATATTTTTCTATAATTAAAAACGTTCATTTAAACCGATTTCCTGTTATGGTTACTTAACTACAGTAGCGCGATTTTTCTACAAAATTAATTTGCATTTATTTCAAAATATACTTAACTAAATTTTGATTTTATTTATTTTTTTAGAAGATATGGATATAATAGTCCGTAATTTTCATATCTTGAAGAATTCCGAGCTATATTCCATTCTATATACTCATTCTATATACTCATTTTTCAATACTTTAAATAATTTATTCAAATTGGATTTTATCACTTATAAAACCATTACAAATCATTTTAAATAAATATATCCACCTTTTAATGTATTTAAAAATGTATTTTCGCTATTGTCATATTATAATATTATTTTGTTCCTATTATTTTAATATTAAATTTTTAATTTCAATTCTAACTTCGAATTAAACTCAATTAAACCTTAGATTTCAAATCTAATTTAAATTTAAATTTAAATTTCAATCTTAATTTCAAATTCAATTTCAAAATTGATTTCAATTTCGATTCGAGTTCACTATTTATCTCATTTTCAATTTAACTTTCCATTTCAAATCCACTTTCACTTCTAATTTCAAATTCTCTTTTATTTCCACTTAAAAAGAGACTTATTTTTCCAATGTATATCATATCACCAAAATTGGTCTTATATAACAAAGGTGATTACTTGCGTGAAATAAACATAATCACTATTTTCGATTACCACTACCACATCTAAATTAACTAATAACATCACATAATCACTAACATAACACTTGCTACTATTCAAACATAACATAAACATAACCAAACATCTATAACAACATTTCAAAGCGGTGTATACTTGCATAGATGTCATAAGATAATTATTATAGCAAAATCAAAATATGATCTTTTTTTGAAGCGGTGAGAATTTTTTCTCCTTCGTTTCCACTCCATCTAACTTCTATCCGAAGTAGCATGCTCCTTCGAAATCGTCTCGATTTCTCGCCTTAATTTATTTTCCTTCCTAACTGCTTTCTTTTTTCCTTTTCTTTTTCTTCCACTCTCTTTTTTTCCTTTGTTTTTTTATTTTGGCCATGGGCTATAGAGGAGCATATGGGCCCGGCTACAGGGTGTGGGTTAGGGTAGGAGGCGCATGTGCTTTAATGGTGGGTAGGTGGGTGTGCGTGTGCTTTGAGGTGGGTAGGCGGTGTTTTAGGCTTGGGTATATGGTGTAGGGCTCGCGTATGTGGAGAGGAGTGTGGGTGCATGTTGTATGAGGGTGTGTGTGGCTTGCGTAAGTGGGAAGGATGGGGTGCTTGGCTTTTGGAGGTGGGTAGTGGTGTTTGGAGGTGGTTGGCCATGGGTAGATGTGGTTTTAGGGGCTGGTGGAGCTTGGTAAAGATGGTGGAAGAGAATGGAGAGGTGGGAAGCCATGGAAATGGAGGAAGAAGAAGATGGAGAAAGTGAAGAGAAAGTAAGAATGAAGTGTGCAAAAATGAAGGAGTGGGTGTGCTTATTTATAGTTGAAATTTTACAACCAAATTATCATATTAACCATAGTCAAAAAGATTAAAATACCCTCTATATCAAATCAAACTTTGTATTCCCTTTCACACTTTTCAATGCATGATTTTGATTTCTTATTAATGTTGAAATGAAGTGTATTAATGTGGAATTGATGTATTGATTTGATTTTGTACTTTTGACATGATTTCTTCTTTTTTTCTTACATTTTAAAAATGTTAATTAGTCCTTTTGCCCTTTTTCCATGTAATGAAGGGACTTTCCAAAAATGAGAGTTAGAGTGTTTGGATTTTTGAGTAATAATTATATTTATAAATTTTATTAAATATGGAAAATAGTCAAATCAAGCTCTTTTTGAATTATTTGTTTACTTTGACTTTTCAAAGTGAATTTGTTTTTATATGTTATAATGTAAGTATTATATAGTTTTTATAGGTTGTAAAGACGTATTATATAAGTTACAAATATGATCATTTAACGTTGCGACGACTTGTTACGTTGAAAACAACGTTGTTATTGACAATTTTTACAGTCTAAATTTGACGTTTTTGTTAAACTATTTACTAATGTAAACAAAAATTAAAAATGAACTTGTTACTTCTTTTAAATAAATTAAAACATGTCTATTCATATGTTAAAATCATATCTAAATAATATCAAAATCTCTATTTTTACAGTATACGTAAAACTGTAAAATGCGAAAATTTTTGGTTTTTTTTATAAAACGATTATTAACATACTTTTAAATATTTTGACATATTTTTATTATACTTATTAGCTGGTTTTAATAATATTTAACTTTTCAAATAAATATTTAAACCTATTTATTTAAGCCTTTGTTTATTTTTAATAAAACTTAACTTTTGCTGATTTGTTTTAAAATCCAAAATTTATACTTTTTAATTATTTACTATAAGAATAAATAATTTTTCCATTATTATTTATTATATATAACGTATTTATTTAAGTTTTAAATTCAATTTAATTTAAAATAAAATAAAATCTCTCATTTTTAAAGTAGCAAAATTACGGGTCGTTACATGTAATGTGGTAGCACAATGAAGGATGACAGCTTTTGAACTTCAAAGATGGTAACTCGATGATGATGGAGTTATGTTTTACTGATGGTGGCTTAATGTTGAATGGAGCCATGAGGATGATTATCCACAAGAGTGGGTTTTAAGATGGATGGCCTATGGATAGAATGTTGAATGGTTCTTTCATGGAAAGAAAGGAATGGGAATGGTTTCTTAAGGATGAATGGAAACTAGATAGAGCAAGGAAATGGCTCAAATACGCTTGTTAAGAGGTCGTCGAGACACGTAGTGTTTTCTGTTGTACTCGTAAGCATGGTTATTGCAAGGAAGCTCATTGGGTACTTGGAATGGTTATTCGGATCAGTGGAATGGATTTGTATACCCTAGATAGATGGAATGGATATAGTGTTGAATTTAGGTTGTAGGGGAGTACACCAAAAACTAGGATTTTTCTATTAATCCCTGGTAGAGGACTAGTCATATGAGTTATCATATATCTAGGGTGCATTGAGTGAGCGAGGATTGTTTGATGGGTGCTATGTTTTCTTTGGTTTCTTTTCTAGTAGAATCACTTTAAGGATGTCGTATGATGTAGATATTGTGGATGTGGATACCAGGATACCCGACGTTGTACTTAGGAAGTTGTACACCTTTATGATGTTTGTAGAGTAGCATATTATCAATGTTATGTGCTAACTCTTTGGTTACAAGGGCATATCAGTTATGATTTCTACACACTTATTCCTTACTATATCGACCTGTGTAGCATTCTGAAATTTTTTATCGCTTACAGCAGACTGTTGTCTTACTTGAGGTTTTATGCATTACTTCTAATATCTTGGGTATTCTTAAATGAGTAGACTAGATAGCAGGTCAAGGTGTATGCGATGGCAGTGCAAAGGATGAGTAGGATGAAGCTTTCTCATTTTATATATAGGTTTACTTATGCTTATTTCGCTACACAACACTGTAGAGCCTAGGCAGTGTCCGTTATTATATTTTGAGATAGCATGAGTTTATTGTCACTTGTATAAACTCTATTATTATCTTTCATAACATTGTGAACCTATGTACTTTGATATTGTGATTCATTTAGTTATTTTTGTCTCGCCTATTTTATATCTGTGATGTTATTATTATAGTTTACTCAATGTTCAGTGAGATATATGACAGGTCCTATGATTGTTTCTATTCTTTTCACCCTTGGTCATAGTCCTACATCATTCGAGCACCAAAATAGTGCACTATACTTGTATGTTGGATGTTGGAGGTATAGGGCATCGTCACATTCAGAATGAGAGATGTAGGTTGCATGATTAACTTGAGTTGATACTTTAGTCCAGTAAAGATAGGAAAGGAGTTATCACCCTAGACTAGATCGAGAGAGTGTGTGTGTGAGAGAGAACATAGTTGTTATATATTTTGGCTTTCAAAACCATATAGTAGTATATATAGTATCACATGCACATATGAGTACCCTAGATTTAGTTTTCTTTATTAGCGACTGATCATTCTTGTAATAGATGAGGAATGAGATGGCATATAATAAATTCTACTAGGAATTCCATTTCTAGAGTCGAGGAGGAAGCGGGCTCGGGAGTTGCTAATCCTGACTTGCAAGCTATATTCAATGTGATGATGGCGAACATGTTGTAAATTACCTAAGCGGTTGCTCCTAATGTTGTTGTTGTTGTATGAGTGCTCAACTGGAAGCATCCAGAGGTGATTTCACTATATTGAATAAGGATTTTACTAGTCTTGGTGGTAAACGTTCCAAGGAATAGAGTCGACCATGGAAGTGCAGGGCCGGTTAATTAGACTGCTACAAGAGGATTTTTGATGACCTAGAGTGATGCGGTAAGGAAGAGGTTGGCTTCCTAACAACTTCAAGGAAGAGCCTTGAACTGGTGGAATGCTATTAAAATTGCTACTCTTGAGGATTAGGTTGCATAGGACTAGTTGGAAACTCGATTCGAGGAGAAGTTCATTCTGGTTTTTGAAAAGTCGGTGCTATTTGGAAAATTTTCCAATTAAAAGTAGTGAAATGTGTTTGTCTCTCTAGGTATGTTACTAATTTCGACGCCATGTTGAAATATGGGATGTCTTTCATCGACACTCCCTTAATGAAGAATGAGAAGCTGAGTATGGGATTGGATGACTAATTGGGTGAAAAGCGCTTTGGGCACATTGATAAACCATTTGAGAAGATAATTGGTACATCTGTTCAACTTGAGAGCTTTTACCCTAAGCCTAAGTCTGCTATAGCTAAGGAAGAGCTAAAACCACAACAAGGTAGTGTAGGCAAGAAGAAATGGAATGATAAGAGGAAATAATTTTAGGGAAAGAATGCTCAAAAGAAGGCAAAGTGGGGCCATATCTTCTATAGTTATAGAGAAAAGGGCCACTTGATTAGAGTATAAGTCTGAGGGGAAGATAAAGTACTGTAAATGTGGAAAGTTCAGACATATGAAAAAGAATTTCCCAGAACTAGTGCAGCAGAAGCAGGCAGTGAGGCATATGCTTTGGATGTTGTTCCAACTTCGTCGAGTACCCCTCGATGAGGAAGAAAGGGGAAGCATCACTATTAAGGTATGCTTTCTATTTATGGCATTTCCATATGTGTTATGTTCAATACCAAGGCTTTACATTCCTTTATAGCTAGTGACAATGTAGATAGATTGGGATTGTGACCCAAAATAGTTGACCGACCTACAGTAGTGATGAACCCAGTTTGGAGGCCTCAAACTCTTTATATGTTTTTTCATGGTTACTCTTTTGTTTGTGATAACTTTGTTTAGGATGGGTTTAGGATTATCTTGGGGATGGATTGGCTCAGAAAGTATGTGGTGGTGGTAGATTTTGAGAAGCTGCTGGTGATAATTAGATACAAGGAGGGGGTGGAAGGTAGTGATTCGATGTCTACCATAGAATCGGGTTATAATTAATTTTCTATATTCTTTCAAGGTACCACAAGATGAATTGTCATCTATGCCTATATTTGAGAGTATTTAGATATATTCGAGGGGGTGACCGGATTACCACCAGAGTGAGCGATTCATTTTTAAATAGACTTAGTGAAGGATGTCAGGCTGATATTTTTTTCTTTGAGGTGTATGGCACCTAACGAGTAGAAGGAGTTAGAGGTGCAAGTAAATGACCTATTGAGGAAAGAGTTCATTTGTAGGAGTATATATGAATGAAGTGCACCTGTAGTATTCATCACTAAGGCGGATGGCTCTCTGAAGTTGTGTGTAGATTAACGTGAGTAAAATAAAGTGACGAGGAAGAACAATTATCCACTTCCATGTATTAACGACTTATTTGATCAGCTCTATGGTGCAAAGGCGTTCCCTTTATTGGATATGTCGATGGGATTTCATCAGCTGAGAGTCACAAAGGAGAATGTGCCATTCACTGCATTTCATATGCCGTCTTGTTTTTATGAGTGATTGGTTATGTTGTTCAAGCTTACTAATACTCGAACACACTTTCTTGATCTCATGAACCGTGTCTTAAAGGATCAACTACATGAGTTCATGCTTGTGTTCATCTATGATATTCTGATCTATTCTAGAAAGGAGGAACACAAGACATACCTAAGGATTGTATTTGAAGTGTTGAGGAAGCACAAGTTGAAAGAAAAGTTTTCGAAGTGTCAAATTTGGAGAAGGGAAGTGAGATTCTTAGGTCATGTCATCTTTGAGTAGGGCATCACAGTAGATCATGCCAAGATGGCAGTGGTTCAAAATTGGAACCAACCCTGAAATACTACTGGTTGAGAAATTTCCTAGGAATGACGGGATACTATAGAAATTTTATTAAGGACTTCTCTAAGGAAGCAACACTATTGACCAATTTAACAAAGAAGAATCGGGCTTTTTTTGGGATATAGTGTATGAGCATGCATTGTGAGTACTAAGGAGATGTTGATGAGTGCAATAGTATTAACCATTCTAAGTGGGAATGAGGAGATTACGGTATACACTGATGCTTGTAGTAGCTAATTAGACATGGTACTGATGCAAGGAGGTAAGCTTAACGTTTATTCTATTCCACAGCTGAAGCCGCATGAGAAGAAGTACCCGACCCATGATTTGGAATTGGCTGCAACAGTATTTGCTTTGATGATTTGGAGGCAATATCTATTAAGGGAAAGGTTCGAGTTGTTTGCAGACCATAAATCCTCGAAGTAACCTTTCTCCCAAAAGGATCTCAACCTTCGTCAGTAAGGATGGTTGGAGTTCTTAGCCTCTTATGACTTATGCATTTTTTATATGTCCAATAAGGAAAATGCTGTCACCGACGCATTAAGTAGAAGACATGCAAGTTTGGGGGCGATGTTCCTAGAGTGGAAGAAGTTAGAGTATATCGTTGGTTATGACTTCAAACCTTGATGCGAGTTTGAGCCAGAGTTGTTGTCTAGCTTGACCATCAGACTTACTTTGATTGAGTGAATCAACACTAGTTGGAGGCGAGATGCTAGATTGGCAAAGATGATGACGAAAATAGAGGAAGAGGTAGAGTCTGAGGAAATGAAGCAATATGGACTCAATCAAGACAGTTGGCTCCATAAGGATGTGAGATTATTTGTTCTCGATGTTAATTGATTGCGAGATGAAGTATTACAAGAGTGCTATTTATAGCAATCCTACTTTCTACGCCATAAATTTAATTAAAATAAAATTTTCAAATTCAATTTTTGATAATTATTATTTTTAAAATAAATTATTATTTATTTGAATTATATTTAATAAAAGATTTGGTTTTAATAAATTGGATTAAATTAACAAATTCTTTTCGACAATATATTAAAATCAAATAAAATGTTTTAATTAAATATTCTAAAGCTATAAGTAATTTTTATACGATTGAGATAGTTGAAAAATAAAATTGATAAATATTGATTTGAATGAAATTGTCCAATTATCGAATATAATTTGTGGAGTGAAGTGTAAAATTGGTTTAAATTGGATTAAAATATATTTGTAAACAAATGTTAAGGATAAAAATTTAAATTTGAATGGAAATGAATGGAAATAAATTCAAAACTAGATTAATAGAGATTAGATTCAATTAAAATCAAGCCTAGTTCAAAGCCTATTTCAAAACTCTCCTTCTCTTCTATTTTCCAAACCATCTAATGCCTTTCATGATAATTAATTTGAAAGCCCTAACCCTTCAGATGATTCTTGAAATCGTAAATCGCGGTAGATTAAAAAAATGGCCCATGACCTCATGCATTCCCGTGACCAAGTATGGCGTTGCAAAGGATGGCAACTTCAGATTGATGTTAGTGTGCGAGGCGATGGAAGGAAGGTGATTCTCGAAGCACGATAGTCGACGATGGTTACAGCATTTGGTTCGGCAATATGGATGAAGCCAAGGGCTAGGTTGCAGTTAATAAAGGAGAAATTGCGACATGGAGGGTGTGGTAGAGAAATGGGCATGCTGAAGCTCGACAAAGGAGGTAGCAATTGGCATTTATATGGCAGAGCTTCGGTCTTGGTGACGTGTTAGGGCTGCGGTGTGCTAACTGCAGCAAGGTCAGAGGAAGGTGGTGCAATAAAATTCGATGGTGAAGGGCAGCGATGTAATCATTGATTTGATTGAGCAAGCATTATTTTGGTGAGTTTGCATGCTCATATCTATATTTTTTTTACTGCCTACTATATATATATATATCCCGATAAATAGTCGTATTTCTTGGTGGATTTATTATGACTATTGACTGAATCGCTTGGTAGAAGTGTTTGTTTGGCATATTGGATTGTTTGTCTGATATTGGGCATGAATTAGGATTTGATGTTGATATGTTGTGTAAGTTGGATCGTCAAAGTGCAAAGTAGATGTTGCCCTATTTCATTTTTTGATTCTATAGTTTATTTATATGTTGTATGCACTGTATCAATGGCTGAAATTCAATGGAATTTGACTCGTTCGTGAGATAAAATTATATAGATTGGTTGATGATTTTAGAGAATTTTGCTCCTTGATCTATATTTTGGATGCTTAACTGATTTTTTGGTTTAAAAGGTTGTTGAAACCTTCAAAAAACTATTTATGAGGCTTTAAAATTAGATTGAAGTGTGTTTATATATAAGTGGTTGGAAAATAAAATGATTTATCCAAAATTTTTTTGGGAATAGAAGTTATTTTGAAAATGGAAATAGAGAATTTTCAATATATTGGAATGTATGGAATGTTTATAAGTATAAATGAAGAGATTTAGTAATATTCTCGAAAAGGAATTGCTTTAATAAAGTGTATATTTTAATAAAAAGAATTCAAGAATATTTTTGAAAGGGAATTTTGAGAATATAAAATTATTATGAAAATAAACCAACTGTGAAATATTTTTGAATGGTTTAAGGAGTATTAAAATATATCCCTTTTTATATGTTTGATTGGAAATAGGTTTAGATGGATATTTGATGATTTTGTGATTTAATTCTATATAATAATGATGTAGAATAAATGGATTAGTAGTACATGTGGTATATGACGCTCGTTAAATATTTTTCCATTATTCTGTTGGCACAAATTATAGAATAGTTATTGATTTAACCAGTGTAGTTTACTTGCATGTCCGAGTAATACTGAGAGGTATGAGACACTCAAGTAATAGTTGTTCGATTACTATTGATGAGTCGACGTCACATATACTTTGAAGATGGGTTAGGAATTTTTGATATCTTCCATAATTGACCCCTTAGAGCTTAGTCGAGAGTTCTATTACTCTCCAAGGGCCAATAGTTGGAGATATGTTTGGATTTGCGGATTTATCCTCTTAGGACTAACTACCCAAGTGATATTATTATTTACTCTTAAGGCTAATCATCGAGGAATTATTATGTTGTGTGCTCTTATTAGGATGTATGGAGTTAGGAGTACTTATTATTTTCTCATTAGGACTCATCTTGTCGATCGTATTTTATTGCATCCTTTGAGGACTAACTAGTCGAGTATTATTACTCACTATTAGGGATAGTAGTCGAGGATTTGTTATGTTGAGATGCTATCGTTATGACCCATGGAGTCAAGAGCGGTTGATGTCACTCTCATTGGGACTTATTGCTCTCATCGGGACTTACAAAATCGAAAGTATAACGCTACATTCTCCTAGGACTAATGTGACGCCCCACCTCTATACCCACACTAGACAAGAACATTACGGTGTAATGCTGTCAACTAGCACGGAGAATAAGGCTGTTGAGGAGCGACCATCCGTGTAATTGCTTTGCACAAGCACCGATATGTCAGATAGTATAACATGCATTTTATTTCAAGAGGAAATCCGACATACTGATACAAACTCAAAGCTACTACACAGTGGCTATAATAACCTTCGGAAACAAATATAGAAATAAATATAACACAAATCAGTCATAGATAATTCATATCACAAGGGCGGAAGAAGAGATGAATATATAACTAACACATGAAAGTGTACATCAGAGTAGTGGTCAAAAAGACCCACAATAATACAAGAGAATAACAACACGTGCTATACAAAAGAATACAACTATGAGTCTATATCTCAAGTGTATACAACAAAAACTGCTAATCTATGTGGTTAGCCAAAAGTCAGAGTAATGAATCCCTGGGGAGAAGTCAAGAAAAAACACCTATAACATCACGATCTGACCCGAGTATTATTTATAAGAAAATAATAAACGGATTAGTCTAGCTATTTCAGATGACATGATATAAAGTAAAAGATATGTCATAAACATAAAATGTCCATACCGACATACTACTATAAGTATGCAAATGATGATCAACAGAAGATCAATCAATAAGAGATAAATCAATATCACAAGAATCTTCTCAAAGATCCAAAGAAGGCATCATACCGTAAACTTGTACTCATAATAATTCAATGACATAAATTCTAGAAATCAACACAAGAAATCCAGAAATCACAGAAAAAGGGAAAGAGGCCTATCACATGACGGTCCGAAGACCATGGGGAGCTACCCCATATGTGTGAGTCGAAATCACACAGATGAGGTCTAGGCTAACCAAAAAGCAAAAAGGTATGTGTGAGTGGAATCACACAAATGGTGTCTAGCCTAACCTCACAACAAAAAGATATGTGTGAGTCGAAATCACACAGATGAGGTCTAGGCTAAGACAAAAGCAAAAAGGTATGTGTGAGTGGAACCACACAAATGGTGTCTAGCCTAACCTCGCAAACAAAGAGACATCGCACAATTGCTAGTCTAAATCATAAAATGATCGTCACGATCAAAGAGAAGTGTCAATTACAGTAAGCTAGTAAATATATGAGCTTAGCTTCATGTCCCATAACCACTAGCTTAACTTAAATATTTACGAACAAATTGTAGATCTCCACTAGAAAATTGTCACAAAAAGGTTCACGAACAAGTCCAAGAGTTAACCGACGAAGCAAACGCAAGCGTTTCATACCACTTGTTTTACTAAGCCGTTTAATTCAATTTCTCATACGAGTGAGGTAAAGGTTTGCATACTAGTAGATTGGAAAACGGTTTAACAAAAGAGCTTTGTTATTGAAAATAGAGTTGAAATCATTTTGTTGAAAGGGTTTTGATATTTACTACTAGTATCGAAACCTTCATATTTTAAAGTGACAAATCATAGAAGTGATTGTAGAAATAATCAATCATAAAAATTCACATTCGAAGACGTGAATAAAATCCAAAGAAACCGATAAATAATCCATCGAAATAGATATTCAAAAATCCATAAAATCGACCGAGAAGCCCAAGATAGTTTGTCTCGAAGAATGGTCAACTCAGCATCTCAACAAAGCAAGTTCTATTGAATGTTTTTCAGATAAGATCCCTTACGGAGGGGGGTCCAGAGGGGGTGGCAACCCCCCAAGGTGGGGGTGCGCGGGTAACACCCCCGCTACGGGGTTCGACCTAGTAAAGACCTAAGGTATGATAGGATCGAGCGACCTCGATAATAAATGGTAACAACAAATAGGATCATCACGAATCGATTTAAATTGGAAATTCAAGCAAATAGGCAAATATAGGCAAAAAGTGCAGATTCAGACGTCTGAAATCAAGGATTCAGACGTCTGAATCTGGAAAACCGAAAGTTTTCCAGAGTATATTTCAGACGTCTGAACCCTATATTTCAGACATCTGAACTATATATTTCAGACGTCAGAAATAGGCAATTTTTAGCCTATTTCCTTTCTGGTCCAAAACAAACTAATTCAGACGTCCGAAATATAGATTCAGACGTCTGAATCTGGGAATACAAATCTTCCCAGTACAACATTCGGATGTCAGAATCAAACGTTTCATACGTCTGAAACTGGGGTTCAGGGCATTCCCTGAACCTAGACCAAAAATGGCCGAAATAAATACCGGAAGCGATCGGACGAGCAACGACGACTAAGGATTTACGTCGAGCGACAACCCAGCCTTAATGGCTCTTCGATACGCCTCAAATATCAATGTCCAAATATCCATAAAAGGATTTTCATTGATTTTGATTTCAAAACATCAAAAATTGGAATATACACCAAATCAATCCAAACCAAAATCAACTGCACAAGAATAAGTGTTAGGAATTCATACCTAACAATCGAAGATAATTATAGACTAAGATGTGAGATAAAAATATCACCTTTAAACCCAAAAGAACAAGATTGAGAAGCTTGAAAACAAAGGAGGATCAACCACTCTTCAATCCCAACTCAAGAAGCTTGATTCTAGGCTTAAAAGAGAAATATTTTCCAAATTAGGTTTAGGAATTTTCTGAAATCAAAGAGAGAATGAGTTGGGGAAGATGAAGAGAAGGCTTACTAATGGGTTCTCTTGAATTTGGAGCTCGATCTTGGATTTTGCAAAGGAACTAGGGCTTTGGATTTCTATTGCCCATTCTCTTCCACCATTTTTGCTTTAGAACTGAAAAGAGGAGGAAGTGAGAGTGAATGGGGAGGGATGATTCAGTTTGGGGTATTATTATGGCTAGTAGGCTGAACCTAAACCCAAAACCCAATAGATAAAGTAGCAAAAATCAACTTACTCCAAACATATCAAAGCTTATACTCAAAAAGGTTGCAAACGTCATTTTGAACTCAGTGGAAGTGGTCCCGAGTCCCAATTCGACCGTATGCAAAAAGTAGCTTTTCGGACTAAATTCCGAGTATCGATAAAATGTTTAAATAAAATATTTAATTATAAAATCGACAAATATGCGGGTTGTTACAACTAATTAGTCTAATATTATAATCATTTACTCTTAGGGCTGGTAATCGAAAAACGAGGAATTATTATTTTGTGATGCCCTCAGTGGGACTTTTGGAGTCGAATGCATTTGACATAGCTCTCATTAGGACTCATTGAGTCGAGAGTATTAGTTGGAATATATGTCTTAGTTTTCACGCCACTGTAGAGAGTGCATGAATTAGACCCACTAGATAGGATAGTAATCCATCCTAGTGGTCTTGATAGTGAGGTCATGCCCTAAATCCGTGATGTCACCATGTTGAGTTTGTAGGCTGACTAATTTCTCTCATTAGAGCCATTGCCCAAACATCACTTAAGGACCAACAAATCATTGCCAAGAGCAAATAGGGATCATGACCAATGCAAAGCATAGTCTTGAAGCATGTTTATGACATCCGATGGATATGAGTGTCATGATTTTGGGAGTAACTAAGGGATGTAGAAAATAGGTGGCAATCATTAGTGTTTCCTTGAGCAGTGCTACGGTACATCAGTCTCCCATTTGGATAACTTATGTAGATCCATTATATATGAAATATTTGATATTATCGCCTCATTAGAGACGATGTTCATATGATATTAGAAACTGGCCTCGTATTAGTCTATCATTTAGGAAAACCTAACCCGAGACAGCTGCATATTGTCTATCTATGACATTGGAGATTTGCTGTGATCTTGTATATCATTCCCTCAAAAAAGCCTATGATTGAGAGATATCCTTTTTGTATGATTTGTTCTTTCTATCTCCTAGGACCATTTAGTCAATAGTTTGCCTCTCTAAGGATTGTAGGTTTAGATAAATGATTTTGTACTTTTAGTATTTAATTGGCTTTGATGTTTGTTGAGTTTGAATTTTCTTGATATCTCCGAGGGCCTAACAGCCGGAAGTTATAACTTTCATTAGGACTATAGGTCGAGAAAATTATTCGGATATTTCTTTCAATATTTTGTATGAGTTGTGTTTTGGTTGAGGTTTGTGTTTCTTTCTATCTCAAAGGACTAGCTGTCGGAAGTCTTTACCTCCATCAGAACCGAAATTCAAGATAGTGTTTTTTGATATTGATTCATGTACTTTGTATAAATTTCGTCTTATTTGTGTTTCATATTTACTAATCTACCTTCTATGGCTTAGCAATTGAAAGATATTACTTTCATTAGGACTGTAAGATGAGATTTGATGCTTTCATTGTTTATTTATAATTATTTCTTTTTTGATTTATATTTTTAGGGCTTGACAATTAAAAGTCTTCACTTCCATTAGGACTGTAAGTCGGGATAGATATTTTGGGTTATGGACCTTTGTATTTGGTATGATTCATGAGTCATTCCTTTATTTTATTTTTTTGGTTTTGTAGACACGATTTATGCATGTCCATCTATTTTGGGATTTCGATGAGTTTGATTATTATCACTCTATTTATAAATGTCATGATTCTTACTTGCTTATTTGTATTTCATGGGTTATTATTGAGATGAGTGTGGCATGGTATATTATTATGATGCTACATTGAATATTACATTGTGTTGTGTACGTTCTATGCTTTTTATTCACCATGCTTACTATCATGAGCTCACATTGGATTTAGGTATATTCTAACTCATTTATATTTATATGATAGTTGATTAATCCGAGACTTTTCAGGTATAAGAACATAAGACATTTGGGATGATTGGGCTTTGAAGTAGCCTATATAATATACGTATATACATACAAATATATATATTATCATGTCATAAGGAATTGACTATGTTTATTTTCCTTTGGATGTCCCATTGTATGTGTTTTTGAGGAGATAGCTACAAGTTTAGTATTCTATACTTCACTTGGTATATATTGTCATAGTATGATAGACATTGCAGTCGGTATCAATTTTTTATGTATTATATTTTTCTGCTACGATCTATGAATCTATATTTATTTGTATGTGTTGTTTGTTGTTTTATCTCGGTAAAAGCCACATGTTTAATGCTTTGTGCTAATATCAAATATGTATGGATGTGTTATATGAGATTTTTAATAAGCACTAATGTTATCCCAAGAGAATATTCACGTGTAGTCGCTCTTAAGAAGCCTCATTCTCCAAATTACCAAACATGATTACCTAGCAAGTCTCTTTAATAGTATGGGTATAGAAGTGGGGTGCTATAGTTTGGTATCAAAGCAGGTTCATAACAACATAGAATATATATGACATGACTTTTGGCCTCAAAGTGACTTAGAGTCTATGTCCCCTTGTGTGTGGTAGTTACTACAACAACCCGCACCGTAATGGACCCGTATTTCGACTAAATCGAAACCCAAATCCACCAGGGTGTGGGCTATTACATTTGGTATCAGAGTTATCCTTTAAAAAAGTATTATCATGATAATTTTTCATAAACTAACCAAAAGTGAGGACTTTGCTTCATTTGAAATTACAAGGAATTATTTATTTTCTTTTACTTAAATAGATAATGTAAACTATGGAAAATAATGTTCATATCTTGTCATTTCTTTCTCCTTTTTTTATGTTCCTTGTTAATTAAACGACGCGGTTATATATATAGGAATCAGATAACTTATGGAAATTACACAGAAACCACTCCAAATAAATCAAAACATAGAAATTCACATAACTTATGGAAATTACACAGAACCCACTCCAAATAAATCAAGACATAGAAATTCATATTCAAAGGGCGACATAATTTATAGCTCAATTTAGAACTGGAGCATGTTTACGACATTAATAACATTCTAAAAATGAATATTTGGGACTAAATTCAAATTTCTAGATTAGATTGTGCACTAATTGGTTGAATCATATTCCTACTTGTGGGAGTGTGGAAATTTTTGTGTGGAAAAGGATTTTTGAAAACTTGCATGCATATAGAACTGTTAGTATATCTAGGTTGTTTGCATCATATTTTTAAAATATTTTTAAAAAGAATGCATTTATATAAGACACGCCGATTTAGAGTCATCATGCATACATGTTTATATGTTGTGATACACCATGCATTTGTACACGTTTGGCTGCAAAATTGGATCTTACGTTTACCCCCATATAAAAGGGATATAGGAGTATGGGTGATTACTGGGTTAATCATTTGGGGATGTAGTAATTGTTTTTCTATTATATATATATAGACACACACACACCCCTCTTCTGTGTGTTATTTCAAAGTGAAATAGAAATTCTTGATGGCGGTAGTGAAGAAAGGAGTGGTTAGCCTATTGAGTATCATTGGCCTTAGCGATGTTAAATTAACCTCATTGTGGCTTGAATATGAATGAATTAGTTTGGTAAGGGAGGTTGTAAAATACCTTATTCTGAATCTCTCATTATAAATACTTCAAAATTGTAGATCGTGATGAGGAAAGGTTGAGTACGAAGATCTAGTGGTGGTCAAAGTTATGTAGAGGAAACTGATGATAACTTTCCAGTGAAGGCGTTTGTTTGCTTGTTTGAAATGTGCATATTGTTGTGAAATGCTTATTTGATATTATGGATGGATGTTGGGTGATAAATTGCATTACTATAAATAGTTAATGAACTGAAAGTATATTCGAATCTTGAAAATAAGTATTTCAATTCAAACAATCATTTGATATAATAAAATATGAATTTGATTTTATCAAATGATTGAATTTTTTTTGATATTTTATTTTGGTTTCAACTTATCCATTGAGTGCTTTAAGAATTCTGATCGATGCGTCCCGTCGATGTTATCGATATGGATACCTTAACTCCAGGGCGAGTCATTTCAACATAATATTTTTGAAAATAGAGAACTTTTATTCTGATCAAAAAAATGTAGAGATTCTGGAAGTTATAAATAACATTTCGAAAAAGTTGTTTTGAAGATTGAATTATACGTTTTTAAGAAGAAAGCAATGTTTTAAAAATTATATTTTAGTTGATGTTTAAGATTTTGAAAAAGAAAACAATAAAGTAGTTTAAAAAAAATTATTTTATTCAAGTTATTTAGCAATTAAAATTTTGGAGGAGTGAAGGTATTTAGTTATTATAAACTGAAAACTAATTCGGAATTAATGGATTTTGAGTTTGAATTATTTTCTAGATTAAAATAATTAGATTTATATCTAGTTTAAATTTAAAATTTGTTGAAGATGAATTTTTGAGATAAATATTTTATGGGTTCTGAAGTAGAAAAGTTTGAAAGAAATAAATTTGATTTATTTCTAACATTTTGAATATGAAATTTTTTTGTTGGGTTTGAGTATATATTAGAACATAGTGAAGTGATTAATGAAGTAAAGAAGTGATTCTAGATAACAAAACAAAGTATATATTTTATGAAGTTGATTTAGAGATTGATTGTAACGACTGGCTATTTTGGACTATTCAAATCAACAATATATCCACACATGCCGGACTTGAATAATTCAAAAATACCGAATTGTTAATTCAAATTTTGCAAAAACTCATCATATGCAGTAAACAAATGAATCACAAACACAAAGTAATATAATGCTGCGGAAGTAAAGAGATAGTAGTTCATGAAGCTACTATATAAATATACATCAAAGTTAAACAAGAAACAATAGAAGTAACAAGATAATAATAAAGTACAAAGCGAAATACAACACTGGAATCAACTGAATAACTGGAATCAACTGGACAACTGAAAGTGAAACAGATAGATGGATCTTCAAGCAAAGCTCCAACTCCGAAGGTGAGTCTTGAATGTTGTATCACTCAGTCTGATCCAAGCGTAAAGCAAAATACAAACACTCGAGTCAGGACATACATACTTATACAATGTAAACCAACCCAAGTGAACTGTAATATAAGGTACAAGTAATTTAAAGTATGCTTGGGACCACCCATCCTCTAAGGATCCGTTAAACTATTTACTATGTAGTAATATTTCGCTATTATAATTGTGTCTATAGTAAAACAAACTTACTTTTAATTAGCACTAAGGCTTTACATTTTTCACCTTAACACGTAATAATCCCAGTAGTCCATCCAGTGTCATAGTCCCTCCTGATTGGGAAGCCACCAAAGGATACTCCACGGGCTACGGGAGAAAATCAAACTCGTGCAAGGCTCGCTAAGGTAGGTGACACGGCACAACTAGGCAATCCAGGGTAGGTATACCAATTACTATCCGGACCGGCGGTGATGCATAGCGCACAGCTACCGCCCACCTCGAGCCACACCCCCAAAATCGAAGGGTCCCAATCAATCACAAAGTAATAGAATGCTATCGAAGGAGTATGTTCGATAAGAGGAGCTACCTCACTGGACCGGAATCGCTCCTATTTTAGCCACCTTATGCCAAATCATGAGAGTTGGTCCACATATATACCTCAATAGAACGTCGCCACTATTCTACTTCATTCTGGAGTCTCCACCGCGTATACGGTTGTTAAAGTGGTTTTTGGTATCGACAGAGAGTATGCCCATATCCAATCCCGGACTCTTTAACAACCAACCATTATTATAACCCATGGATATTTATTTCAAAATCATTTTTATTCCAATACCATTAAAGATTAAATACCATTAATTTCCAAAATAATATCCATTTCAAAACTAAACACTATATTATTTCATTTCAAACCAAATCAATATGTCATTTCCAATTCAAAACCAAAGTAATAATACATCAATTAAACTCCATAACCAAATCACTTTGGAAGCATTATACTCTGAAATCATAACACTTTGAAATATTATCACTTGGAAATTATAATACATAGAAAATCATAACACTTCTAAATAATATTCATTACCCAAGTTATAGCATTTTCTAGTTCATTCATTCAATTATAAAATTTCCAAAACATTGTAAAATTCAGCTACAACAGCACTTATTACATGTTACGGTAGATATAGTAATATTTCAAAAACATTGTCAAATTCAAAACAGCGGCACTTATAAAGTTCTACGGTAGATATTTAGTTATTATTTCAAAACAGTTCAATTTTCGAAACAGCTAGTTATTCAAAACAGTCCAGTTCAGAAACAACAACATTTATGAAGTATTGTAGTAGTTGTTTAATTACTTTCAGAAATAGTTCAAATTCAAAAACAGCAGCACTGCTAAAGCGCTGTAATAGATATTTAGTTATTTCAAAACCTAGTTAAGTTTCAGAATTGATAGCACTTAGCAAATGCTATCCGAAAACCACAGCATTTCTGAAGTACTACCAATACAATTCTAGATTTTATACTAACATTTCAGCCACATTAAAATTTCAATTTTTAGCCCTTTTAACTTATAAAAATAATATTTCACGCTTTAGAAAATATTCATTTGGATATCATTTATCTTATGACTAAATAAAGTAAAATTTATAACTAAAATATCCAAATTAACTATAATTCATTTATAAGTCAAAATTACACTATTTTACTTAATTTTTATTTTTAACAAATAACTTTTATTTTTAACAAATAACTTTACACTTATTTTAAAACATCCATCCCATGAATAACATATTTCTATCACTAAATTTACTTAACTATATTTTCGCTTATCAAGTTAAGTCATCTTTAAGTTACATTTTTCCATTTAAATCATAATCATTTATATTTTACAAAACATAACCATGAATAAAACATTTTATCATGGTTAATATAACAATCTAATTCTCTTTATAAATATGTTCATTTAGACATAAATTAACCATGATTCCATGTTAAATAAATTTTATCCCAAAATGCCCAATTAAAACTGTATTAATTTTCTTAA
The DNA here is from genome assembly GCA_030765085.1 of Allium cepa. Classification (NCBI taxonomy): domain Eukaryota; kingdom Viridiplantae; phylum Streptophyta; class Magnoliopsida; order Asparagales; family Amaryllidaceae; genus Allium; species Allium cepa. The sequence continues at coordinate 204,361,698 of CM060942.1, forward strand.
ATGGAAATACATTATTCATTATACAACATATCTATTTCAGGGAAATAACCTTAAATAAAATCGCTAAGTTAGATTCCAGGTTCCAAATTAAATCAAGTATAATTATTGAGTTATTTATCATAAATAAAGATCTTTAAATTACAATTTAAAACCAAATAAGGATTTTTAAATTACAATTTAAAACCACTCATCAACTTATAAAATGACTTATGGAAAACCAATATCTCTTTATATTTCAAATCTTTAAGTCAAATTTCAAATTAAAAATTTCATATATTCTAAAAATTCAAAATACTTAATAAAATTTTTAGGAAAATATTACTTTAAAATATTAACCATGGGCCTGTATAATATTTTCTAACCTAGGTCAAGTGATACGGATATGTATCATTTCAATCCGTAATTTAAAAAGAAAAATCCAGGTTCTATCATTTCAAACCTGCAATCCCAAGTAAAATAAATACAATAAAAATCACTTGAGCCTACCATTTCAGCCCGTAATTATTTTTCCTTATTCTAAAGTCTGTACTGGTATGTATCATTTCAACCCATAGTGATAAGGAACTTGCAGTGTGATAAACAGGAAATAAAATAACAGAATAGCATATAATACCATAACAAATGTTGTAATAGATATATAAACAACATTTAACATCATATAAACATATCACAGGCAGGTACGAACATAGCATATTAATTTATACAATTCACTTGTCATCATTTCACAATCATATAAGTACGTAATGTCTAGAGTGAATAACTCACCTTTTAAAAGCTAGAATTGAAATTCAAACCCAAATCTAAACTTCGCAAAGCACGAAAAAGCACGACAAAGCACGACTATATTTTTGAGTGGACGAAGTGTCAAGATCCATATCTTGTATGCAAACAAATACAACATATATAAGGATATATTTCAATACAAAATAATAAAATTAAAACAACGAAAAATATGAGATAAAAGTGACATAATCTTTGCTCTAACCCATAAGTGGGTTCGGCCATGTCTCAATGGGCTAGACCACATCAAAGCATGCTCGGCCAAGATGGTTTTATGTTGGCCTGGGCTCGACCATGGGTCATGCATACACGGCTATGGTGATGGTAGGTGAAGAGGTAGGGTTTATGGAATGTAATGGCAACGTATGTGAATGGTCTTGGGTTCTTTGGTTCGGCCATGGCTCAAAGTGGCTCGGCTTATGGGTCTTGCTTGGTTCAGCCTGGTCTGGTCACGGCTAAGGGTCTGGTCAGGTCATGTCATGGCTGGAATTTGGTTGCGGGCAAGGAAAAGGAAGGGGATTGGTGCATATATGGCTTGGCTAGGCTTGAAATAAGGAGATTAGGTGGTGTTTGGCATCTCGGTGGTCATGGCTATGTCATGGGTGATGGAGGAGGTGCTGTGGTCGGCATGGTAGTGTGGTGGAGATGGTGAGGTGGGCTATAGCATGGAGGCCGAGCCAAGCATAAAGATAAAAGAAAAAACAAAATGAAAAAGAGAAAAGGAAAAAGAAGGAGGAGGCCATAGCTTTATGTATTTTTTTATTTCATGAAAAAATGTGATTTGAGATGAGAACTTTTCATGTGAATAAGAAAAAGAGGAGGCAACTAGGGTTTAGTGGTGAACGACTATGGATGCTATGAACGACTAGGGTATTGAAGTCGTTAGAAAATGAAGGGCCTACTTGATTTCCAAGCAAATAAACCAAAGACTCTTAAAATTTCCAAGCCCAAAATCCATAAAAATCCAATCAAAATTCGATAAATGAAATAAAATTATAAACAAAATAAAATAGAAAAAGAAAATTGAGAGACGAGCATATAATAAATAGAAAATAAAATACAGAAAATCATTGCGTGCAAAACACTTTATTTTATCCAATTTTAAAAGTATAAATCAGAATTTAACGAAAGAAAAAGCAGATGGGATATCAGAATTATATTCTGCTTCAAAAAAAATATTAAAATTTAAAAAATCAAATTTAAAATTTTCAACTGTGGTCAAACTTTGACTTGCAGTTGACTAGAATATATTTATTGAATTTGGAAAATAATTTATAAACAAATTCCAAAATTACACTGGAAAATTCTAAAAATTCACCTTTAAACGATTTAAAAATATTTACAAAATTATGGGCTGTTACATTCTCCCCCACTCAAAACTTTTCATTTCCGAAAAGGAACGAAGCAAGGAAATAGAGAAAACAAGATAGAAGGAGATAGGATTAAGACAAGAGGAAAAGAATAAACTCGAAAGAAAATGAGATTGGAAAACAAATTAAGACAATAAATTTAAAACTATGAAAATTTCAACTTAAGTTAATTATTAATTTCATCTGTTTGATTCCACTTAAGTTAAATAAATTTTAACTATTTCAAATTTCATTGTCATATCATCCAATTAACAATTCCTAAAATTATGGATTTGAAATTTATTTATTATACTCATAATTTATTCAATAAATTTAATTCTTCTTTATTCAAAATCATTATTAACTTTATTCTCCTTAATATATATCTAATCACATATATTAAGCATAATTACATTTATTATAACTATTCCAATTTATTTATAAATTCCTTTAATCACCGTTTATATTGTATTTTATTCAATTAAATTTTCATTCCATTTACCTCTATTAATTTTTATAAATAAAATTTAAGTGTATAACATTTATTATAATCACTCAAATTTTATATACAAAATCCCACTTATATTGTATATTATCCAATTACATTGTACTTCTAATAATTAAGGTAAGTTATATTGGAATGCAATAGAATATTATAAAAATAAAACTTTCTAATTCAATTATCTCAAGCTTAAATGTTTATTCAAAATTTTCATTTGATAATTGACATTATCTGTAACGTCCTGCCTTTTCACACGCTTTAAATCGACACACGTGCCAATTCAAACCATACAAAAGGGCGGATTGTTTTGGGGTAAATAAGAAAAACGAGATGAAATAAAAGAAAACAGAATCTCACGGCGGAAGGATAAAATATAATAATCAAATATACAGTTCATGAAGCTGTTTACAAAATATATAATTATACTTATACAATATATATCAGAGTACACATACCAATAATAACAATGCAGCGAAATAACGGGTGTAGTGGAATATAATAAATAATAATAGAAATCTCCGTCTTCGTCCTCCAGAGCTAAAGTCTTCGGTCCTGAAACGCTCGGACTGACCCGAGCGAATTGAAAAGACAAAACACTCGAGTCAGAACTAAAAGATCTTATGTAAGTTAAATCAACTGAAATAAATGAGTGCAGTAACTTAAAAGATGCTCGGGATTCACATCTCTTAAGGATCCGTTAAACTATTTACTATGTAGTATATTTCGCTATTATAATAGTGTCTATTTGTAAAATAAACTTATTCTAAAATAGTGTTAAGGAGTGATCCAATATTCCCCTTGACACAAATAATGCCAATAGTCTATACGGTGCCTGCATATCTCCTGATCGGGAGACTACGAGAAGACACTCCATAGGTACGACACAAATAGAAACTCGTAGTAAAGGCTCGGTATGGTAGGTGACACGACACAACTAGGCAATGCTAGGGTAGATATACCAATTACGCTTCCGGATCGGTGGTAACGCGTAGCCGCAGCTACCGCCCACCTCGGACAAACTCCCCCAAATCAAAGAAATCAAAAGTGAAGGTGGTCACCGAATCAAACCAAAGTCAGAGTATAGTATCGAAAGGAAGTGTCCGATCAGAGGTGCTACCTCATTAACCCGTCGATCGCTCCTGTTGTAGCCACCTTATGCCAACTCACGGGAGTTGGGTCCACGTATTTACGTTACATGAAACGCCGCCACCAACCTACTTCATTCTGGAATCTCCACCGCGTACATGGTTGTTAAAGTGGTTTTCGGAGTTGGCAGAGAGTATGACAACTTTCGATCCCGGTCTCTTCAACAACCAAACGTTATTATAACACCGCGGTCTTTAAAAATAGTTTATACTTTAAAACCAGAATATAATTATCCATTTCAAAACCTACAAATACGGTATCATTTCCATTTCCAAAACAACTCATTTTGATATTATTTTTATAAAACCCAAATCAATAATATCATTTTTATTTCAAATATATTTCTTTTCCAAAATCATATTGCTTTAAAATTTATAATATCTGGAAACCAAACATTTGAATTATAACTTCCAAAACATAATACTACGAAATACATAGCTTTAAAACCATAACTTCTAAAACTTGAATGGTTTGGATATTCAAACAGTATATAGAATAAAATAGTTTGAATTTAAATTTGCTGTATAAAATAATTTCCGCGACTTCACAATTTTATTCATTTAAAATTTTAAGTCTAAACCCCATAAATTTAGATTCACTTTCTGTTTCAATAAAACACTTCAATTTCAATATATTCAAACTTTGAGTATTTAACAATTTCAAAACTAAGGTTGGAAATTCTATTCAACAAATTTGTTGTCCTATTATTTAGTTTGAAATATTCACAAAATAAATCCATAAAATAAAACTCAAATTTCTAACAATTAAATATTTCCTTCAATTTAGTTATACTATAAATATTCATTTAATTTATCTTGAATAAAAATCCAGTTATAAATATCATACCAATGAAATTTCCAAGCTAAATAAGTTACACCAACCTGTGGAGTTAAATTTTTAAATACGCTCAATTTCAAATAAATTTCCAATTTATTTTCCAATCTTAAATGATTTGAACCATTTAAAACTCTATATATACACAATAGCTTAAACCTGTACTTAATAATATAAATTATCAAACTCCACTATTCAACTTATTTATTTTCATTTAACAAATTCATACATAGCTTAAATTCAACAATTTAACTATATATATATATAAAATAAGATTTTATATAAGATCAAAAATTAATATTTATTAAACCGTATCCTATCCAAACCATAGAAATCATTTTCAAAATATATATATATATATATATATATATATATATATATATATATATATATATAGACCGACGGTATCTGTATATAATTTTCTACCCTATGGTCAAGTGATACGGATATCTATAATTTCAATCCGTAAATTAAAATAAAAATTATGGTTATATATCATTCCAAACCGCAATCCCGAATGAAATGAAATGCATAACAACTTGTAGTTTATATAATATAGAACACATCATCCATCCACCCAATATCAATCATCAACCAATTTATTGCAATCATCATCAAATTTAAACAAAACATCAATATAGAGCATATAAAATATAACGGGTATCAATGAACAGTTTATATTCAAAAATAGATTACCAACTGTTTAACTAGCAGTTTATATGCAAAATAAATAAATTTTAACTGTCAATTTGTATGCAAAAATAAATAAACTTTAATTGGCAAATTATATGCAATAATAAAATTAATGACAATTTAATTTAAATAAATGCAATTAACCGAGATGATGATTAAAAACATTCCAAACAAACATAAATAAATATCAAATCACATCGCGTATCAATTTAACAAACATAAGAAATTTTAGAAGTTGCGAGTGAGTTAAAACACCCACCTTTTGAATTTAAATTGAATTTAAATCCAATTTAAACCCAAAATTTCAACAGTCTCCAAATCCATCCAAAACAGTGCCAAAACGTCCGTAATTATAATACGATCCCAGCAAAACAAACCGCGCATGAATCCGAGCTCATATGAAAAAGTTAGGAAAATTATAAGATTGGAAAATTCTGGTCCTGAGTCGACTTCGGCTTCAACTTCGGTTCACCGCCTCAATTCCCCGGTGCTTGCTTGGAGTTTTTGCCAAAACGACCCGGAGCGACCCGAGTAACTTTCTTCCTAACCCGAAGTAGATGCAGCGTTTTTGCCTTTGAAACTCGAAGCGCGACCACAAGTTGCTGCAGATCCGCAATTTTTTTTTTGAAATTGAAATTGGATTGGGAAGATTAGGGTTTGCAGTGGAATGAGGAAGAGCATACGTTCAGAATGAGGAATAAGCAATGACCTAGGGTTTATAACCACATATATATAGGCAAACAGAATAGAAAGAATGGGCTAGGTTGGATTTGAGTTTTGAACGATAATTGATCCGAAAAGCCCGTTTCGATTCCGGAACCGAAAAAAGGTCAACCCATATATCAAAATATATGTTTAAAAATATTTTAAACGCGATGGAAAAAGTTTCACGTCCAAATTCCATCGTATGAAGAAGTTATGCTAAATTAAAGTTTTCCAAATTGATTTCAATTGATTTAAATTGCAAAAATTTCAAGGCGTTTCGAGTCCGTACGATCTAACGACAAGTCCGATCGCTACGAAACTTGAAAAACTATTATAATTCACCGTTACGGATCCGATGAAACTGGTTTCATCGGAATCCGAGTCAGTGACCAAAATGGCTATTTTTATATTAATTAAATGTATAATTAATTGATTAAATCAAAATTTTAAATTTCAATTCTAAAATTGACAATTTTATCACCTTATATTTCTCAAACATTTTTAATGATTTAAACAAATTTAAACGTCTATTTAGAGAAGATAAATTTATAAATTTCAATATAAACCTTCAATTTCATTAATTTCAAAATTATAAATAAAACTTCCAACAATTCTATTAAATTCACTATTCATTCTATTATTAAATTCATCGTTATCAAAAGGATGCAATTTACGTTGGTTCACGATTGTTTACATTTATTTTCTTACGTTTCATCTACATTGCCACTTATGCAATATTTCAAATATTAAGTTTCCATTTAATTGCAATAAATCATATTATCGTAATTTAAATTCGAATAAATGGAAACAATGTTGATTCCCATTCTTATTATTCAAACAAACATTATCCTCTAAACATATTGAACATTTGTTTATGTTACATTACATTGATACTTCCAATTTCACCTTCATTCGTATTAACTACTTTAATTCCACTTATTGTGTAATAACTACTATATTGAAATTTGTCAATTTCACTCATAGATTTGGGTTTTAAAACCAATTAACTAAATTACCTTGGTGCCATCCTTTATTACATTAATCGTTACTTTATATTACATTAATAAAACATTAAATTTAGATATAGTTACTAATTATTTACAGAGTTTATTTAACACCTTATATAACAAGCTACCTATATTACTTGCATTTAAGTTCATTAGTCATCAAACCAGATTTATAATTCCATATTCAACGCTAATTTATTTCATTGCAATTAATATACACCTATTTACACACCTTCATACTTTAATTATCAACCAACAATTTATTATGCATTATTTCATCAATTAATATCAATTTTGAATTTATTTCCCAATTTACCGATTTCATTCAATTATACCCTTACGAATTGGTTTCCCTCAATTGGTATTGCATTTCATTCGCTTTATTAATACTTACCTTAGTTAGCCTTAACGTAGTATTAGATTAAAATTTGATTGGTTACATCCTATTGAATTAACATTCTCCGATTACCAAATTAATCTACATCAAATTGCACTAATTAAGTGAATTAACTGTAATTGATTTCAAACTAACTTTTACGAACTAAATAAATATGTAACTTATAACCATTATTACCCTTAACTCTTAATTACCTTTAAAAGTTCATTAATTACAACAAATGTTCCAATCAGCTATATAATTCAAATTTCATCTTTTATTTGTGTTCAATATTTTATTTTATTATGCTGAAATTTAGGCGCTTATACCCATTTAATATCCCAATTCATTGTTTTATCTTGGTTTCAAATTTTTAATTAAATAATTGCCATCTATGCATAAAATTAACATTTCTATTAAACTTCCATTCACACTTCCATTATTATTTTAATAATTATTAAACATTATGATTAGTTAAAACTTCACAATAGTTTAAATCAATTGGGATTACACTACACATTTAATATTTATCAACTTGTTCTAACCTTATTACCTAAATTTACGTTCAGTTGCTATTCAATATATATATATATATATATATATATATATATAAATTCATAAATTCAATATTTAAGTTCGTTTCTTATATTAAATTTATTAACAAGCATTCCTTCTACCGTATTACAACAAATTTGAAATTTCATTAGATCCATTAATTATAAATTTTAATTAGCATTGTTACGTTTTTAATTCACTTATTATTTCATAAATAAGTTACCCAAATTTTATTCTCCAAATATTAAATCACAAAGTCATACGTGATTTACCATTTACATTACCCTTTTTTTCACGTTTGCTTCATTATAAATTACCAAATTTTGTTTCCTTCAAAAATAAAATTACTCAATTTTAATTAAAATAACCAACTTAATTATTAAAATTTTACGGGTCGTTTCACTCTCCCCCACTCAAAACTTTTCGTCCAGAAAAGGAAAAAGAAGGGAGAAGAAAGAATTAAGAAATCAATATATCATACTAAAATATTAAATTCATAAACAAATGAATTTACAAAATTTATTACTTTAAATAAAATATACCCATTTTATAACCATTAATCTTTTTATACTTAAATAAATAAAGTTTGGAAATCATTTTCAAAGATTTTCTAAGTCCAAAATTTTCGAAAATTTTCGGCAGAATCTCCTTTGTACGGAGAGACTCGGGGGAAAATATAATATAAATATAACAATATACAACAAATATTTTTCAAAATAATATACATCTCAACCCGGGAAAATAATATTATACAATAACGCTATAAACCGTAATCCGAAAACGTACATATTTGTCGGGCAATATATGTAACAACCCGCAGATTTAACCGGTTTTAGTAACGTACTTAACTGAAATTTTGTGAAAGTTTAAAACCATAAAATTTTGAAATATAAATTTGATATTTGAAATGTGTCTAGTTAAACATAGCAACCGGTAAATTTTCGTCCGAAAATATGAAAGTTTATTTCGCGCGTAAATTTACTTCAATCTAATCAGTTAAAAAGCGATGAAAATAAAACGTTTTCAAAACCAAAATATTTTTTCATAGAAAAATTCTAAAACATCTTCTGAGAAAGATGTCAGTTTGTCGTTTTTCCAAATTCGGACAGCTTTGGCTCCGTCGATCTTATTTTTCTGCGATTTTCTTGCATTTTTCGTAATAGAAAATTTGAAATTTTTATAATTCGATCAAACCACTAATATCTGTATACTGTTTTGATATTCTCGACGTGCTGATCTCTACGGTATATTCGATTGTCAAATCCGGAGTCCGGGGTACGTTGCACTTTGCGTAACGCCTACCGTATCGGCATCCGTTCAAGTCTGTTTGTGTTATGTGACAATTCAAGTTTTCCGCTGGTTGAAGTCATCAGCTTTTATTAGTTTTTATTAGCGTTGAATTTATGCGTTTCTCTTTCCAACGATAAATTTTCATTTCCCTATTTTCATTTATGGTGGCTCACGCTCTTCCCTTTACTGTGCTTATGCCTATGCCTGTTCATTTTACTTTGTACAGAATCTCCCTTCTCCCACTTAAGCATGCGTGTCATGCACGTCTCCACCCTTCTCCTCCCTCTCCTATTTCCCGCACAACTCCGCATCTAGCTTCGGCCAAATCTCTGGCATTTTTTTTTTCCATTTCCTGTCCTCATTTCACCATACCGGCCTCAGCCTTCCCCTCCACCAGATCAACGTCCTCTTCCACCACCATGGCAGCTGCTACTTTCCCACGCCCGACAGTTGCAACCTCTCCGTCGCTCTTCCCTTCAACCCGACTCCGCCAAGTCACGGCCTCCACCACAACCCACCATCCACCCCTTTAACCCATGCTCGGCTTCAACAGCTCGCCACCATACCCATCCTCTGCCCTCTCCGCTCAACCACCGAGCATCCGAACCTCCAGGTCGAAGCCACCTCACTCTCTTCCAGATCTCACCCTACCCACGCGCCCCGACCACCTCCGCACGTGTCACTTCCGCCTTCGCAGCCACTAGTCATCCTCTTCTCCTCCTCTTTGCGCGAGCAGCTACCCACTTGCGGTCGACGTAGAGAACCGCTAGTCTCCTCTGGCCTTCCGCCTTCGTGCCAAGCCCTCCGAGCTTTTTCCCCTCTTCTTCCCTGCTTGGTTGGGTAAGCACATATATAAATATTTTTCACCATATTTGATTTGTATAGTTTTAATCTAATGTTATACATATATATCATGTCGTATATATGCATGTTGTATAGCTACTATTATTGTGTAATCCTATGTCATTTATATAAAAGATAATATATTAAGTTATTTGTGTGTGTATATTTTGATTCATGGCTATAAAAGAAAATCGGGTCTGTAGTGCATATAGGTAATGCATAACTTGTTGTAAGCTTTTGTTTTCCATTACTTGCATTTGCTTTTGTAAAGCGTCCTTAACTTTCAAAATGTGCGTGTGTAGTATATATTTATTTTATATTATATATGAGTGGTGGAACGTGCTGGGCATTGGTATTTATAATGTATATGATATTTATAGATGCACATTTGTGTTTACTTTAGTACGCATGCACATATATAGGTTTGGAAGTTTATGCAGTATATATATTTGATAATGTATACAAAGTTTTTAATATATGTGTGTAGTGTAGAGGCTTACAGCACATTAATTTATAAGGTTCAAATGCATATATGTTTACAGTTATAAAGTTGAAAGGAAATTAATGCATACTTATAGACGGACTCATATGCTTCATATGCTGCTTTGCATTCTTTGGTTATTTACAGTTTTATATAAGTTACATTTTTTGTTTTATCAGAGTATATTAGTATTTTGTTAAAAAAAAGAAGTCTATTTATTGGTTTTAAATATATGTACAGATTTGTATTAAATAGATGTTCAAATTTAACATTTATTTGGAGAAATATATATATAATGTACATTTTTGTTTCCATTTGATCACATTTATGTTGACTCGTTTTCATCGACTCAAAATTTTCAGATTTATTCTTAGATCTTGAATCCATCATGCTTTGCTAGGGATTTTCGTTTAGATTTGTCGATCGTCGAGTTCGCAATCCAACTCTTAGCTTGTTGTGTTGTCTATCTCTTCTAACCTCGAAAGGTGAGCAATCACTCACGATTAATGTTCTTTTATTTATTAAATTCGATTTCAATTGAAACGACAATTGAAATATGCTGCTGTTATTTATTGCACTGTTATTTATGTATCAGTTCACTTTTGACATCTGACACCATTATCTGTTAATTATGTATGCGATGATAATACAGTTGGTTGATAATTGATTGATTGATTGTTGTTAATATTGGATGTAAATTGTAATGTATAAAGTGATAAATATGCAATTGAATTTGACGTAGGATAGTTTAAAATTGTGAATCGACATATGTGTTGAATTTGATTGCTTAACTTGAATAATATGACCCCTTTTAATTGTTAAGTTAATTGATATATAGAATTTGGCAAATTATACTTTGAACCTTTGAACGTATAGTGGATTAATTGTTGTCGTATTAAATTTGAAATTGAAATTGAACGATAAGTGGAAAAACCGTAATGTAATAATCTTTAATCTACATGAAATGATAGTGTAGATTCTAGGAATAATTATATTAATTTGCATAAATAACAAATGTAAATTAATACGCTTATTTCGGGATTATTTGAATTAATTATTGGATTGTTATTGATTGTTATTATTGCTTGTTTATTTACTTTGACACCATCTTAGTTATCACACTGCAAGTTCCCTTTGCTATGTTTGATTTGTGAATTAAAATGGAATCGGGTTGAAATGATAAATACCCAAATGAACTTGACTTAGGATAGAGAATTAAATAAAACCCGATTGGTCAATAATTTGATTTGAAATAAAATAAAGATTTTATTTGAATAATAAGTTTTTGAAATAAAAATTGAAACGTAAATTTTGATGAAGGAAATGTTAATATTGAAATCTAAAACAAATATTAATGTAGTAATTGATGAAAGAACATTGTTTTAAAATGAATTATTTAACAATAAAATTTGGAATTATTCATTGAATTAAGTTTGAAATGATTTAATAATTTTGTTTGAATTTATAATTGAGTCGAAATGATTAAGTTTTGAAATTACTAGAAATTAAGATTGAAATTATGTAATAATTGAATGAGATTGAATTATTTGATAATTGAATGAAATTTGAATTCTTTGATAAGAAAAATAGAACTTCAGAATAAGTAAACTTAACTTCGTTGATAAATGAAATTGGGTTTCTTTATTTATTGAGTTTTGGAAAAATTATTTAAATAAGTTAATAAATGAAATTGAAACTTCTCGATTTTGTGAAATTTAGTTCTTTATTAAATGAGTTAGAAATTTGTAACGAAGTCAATAAATAAGTGAAAACTGAATTTCTTTAGCAAGAAATAAAATGTGATTTATTGAAATGAATGGGATTTATTGAAATTAACGTAAGAATTGAAATTTGAAGAATTGATTTGACGAATTTATTTTAATTCAATTTGAAGTTTGATATAATGAAGTTGAATGTAAGTAATTAATTTAAATAAATTGGAATTTAAATAGAAGTTGTTTTGAAGGATAAATTTACTTAGCGAATATTGGATGAAATCGATAAATGAATTTAGATTGATTTGAATGAAAATTAAACCATTTAAATGATTTCGGAATGAAACTTATATACGAACTTGAACCAATATTTGAATTGTTTAAATAAAAGATGAAATCGAATTTTAAGATTTTGAAATGGTAATTTGGAAGTTTTGAAACGTAAACTTTGGAAATTGATTTAGAAAGACAAATGAAATGTTGATTTATAAATTCTAGTTGGAATTGAATTTGATTTGGTTTTGAAATATATTAAACGACCAATCGGTGTAAATTACGAAAGTTATTAAAGAAAGCGGAATCGGTTATGGACATACTCTCTGTCTAAACCGAAAACCACTTTAATAACTATACGCGGAGTGATGATCCAGAACGAAGTGGTTGGAATGATGTACGTGATGACTGAAGAAAGAGAACGATAATGGATAGCCTTGACACTTGTGTCAAATTGGAAATGACTAAAATCAGGAGCCGTGCCGGGCCAAATGGGGTTAGCCACCTCGAGCGGACACACTTCTTCGTAACTACTACTCATTACTTGTGATTGATTGGTGCACCCTCGGAATTTCAGGAGTGTTGTTTCGCGGTGTTGCGATCGCTGCGGCGATGCGTTTTCGCCAGTCCGGATCAGGCGAACGGTAGTTTCACTACCTTGGGTATTGCCTCATGTGCCTTGTCATACTTGTATCCCTATATACGCGACCACTACGAATTTTTTGTGTGTTATACCTATGGAGTACTCCCTGATATCCCACTAGTTTACGGTGGAGTTTACAGTGCTGTATAGACTATGATGCTTATAAAATGTGTTAAGGGGGATAATGGTAACGCCTTAACACTATTTTGATACTTTGTATTACTGATAGACATTATCTATTTAGCATATATTACTACATAGTAGATAGTTTAACGGATCCTTAGAGGATGGTTATTCCAACATCCTTTGAGTTACTTGTATTTCGATTGCTATTTCACTTGAGTTGGATTTATTGATATGAGAATATTAATCCTGACTCGAGTGTTTTGTGTTTTGTTTTACGCTCGGGTCAGACTGAGTGGTTCAGCTTTCGAGACTCACCTTTGAAGTTGGAGCTTTGCTTGAAGATCCAGCCATCTATTCTGCTTTCAGTATTCGATGATTCCAGTGATGTATTTTGATTTGTATTTGATGTATCGTGTTACTCTTATGTTGTAAACTCTAAGGTATCTTATATATTTATATAGTAGCTTCATGAACTACTATCTCTTTTTCTTCCGCTACATATTATTACTCTGCGTCTGTGATTCTGTGATTATTTATTTACTGTATATCTGAGTTTTGTCAAAATTTTAAGTTAACAATTCGGTATTTTGAATTATTCAACTCCGACGTGTGCGGATGCGAATAGTCCAAAATAGCGGGTCGTTACAGTTGGTATCAGAACTATTGGTAGCTCTAGGCAAAACTTAGTATATATAGTAAATGTATTTACAGAATCACTCTCATTCGAGTTTCAATCTCTACCTTTTGGCTCAATTCCGTTGAATTTTGGAACGTTCCCTGCGGTTTCAAAATTCATTCTTGTCCTTCACTATTCGTCTTCTTTCAACGCTGGAGCATCCCATAACTCCACTTCGAACGATATCTATAATGAATCGGCGGTCTAGCCAATCTTCGAATTATTTGTAAATTTGTGAAACTCCTTTACAATAGGCATCGATTTATGTATCCTCGGTTTACGATGCTATCTATTCCCTGTTATACCTGAATTCTATCTTTTGAGATCGAATGTTGATTTACCTCGGAATCCAGCATCGATCTTATTCTTGAACTTACGGTCGACACGGTTAAGGTTGCCCGTGAATTAAATAAGCTTATCCATCTCACGATTCTGTTAGTTGAATTATCTAGTCTTCCGTTTCGAACTTATTATCGAATCAAAATTCTCTTTGATTTGGAGTCCATCAAAATTTGCGTCTATCCTTGTTTTAAATCCATTTTTTTTCGTCGAGCGAGGAAGTGTATTTGAAGATTTATTTAAAATGTTTTAATATGTATTGTGTTGTTTGTGTTGTTGATGTTGATTTGGGTTTCCAATCGATCCATCTGATCAACGCTATCGATAGGATTTCCAAAACACTTGAACAGGGAAAACTGACACAATATTGTTTTCAAATTTTGTAAACAAAATAATTTTGAATGGTTATGTTATATATATTAAAAAAAATCTGAAATAAAATTGTTAATGAACCTGTTGTCCGAAATGATAATATTTCATTTATTGTATTATAAACCATTGACTATAACATAATATAAATAAATAAATTTATAAAACTTGGATATAATTTGATTTGGACTTTAAAATGAATCTAAAACAAGAATTTGGGAATTTAATTTCCGATAGATTTCCAACCTTATATTTAAAGTCTAAAATATATATTACTTAAAATATTTTCGAATAGAAATAATTTTTCAAAGAATTTTTTTTAATTAAATCAGTGCTCTTCTCTTTGTCGCTGGAAAATAATTTCGGTGATAACGCCCGCATCATCGACATTCATTTTCGGGTTTCGAATTGGAGAGACTATTCGTAGCCTTGCTACACTTTGATTTGAAAATTTTAATTAGATTTGAATTTCTAAATTATGACTTGAATTATAAATATTGGTAAATGATTATGGATTTGATGTGATATATTAGATGTATATATGTTTATTTCAAAATTGTTGGATGTAAATTGAAAGGAAATTCTTAAAATTTATGTTGAGAATGATTTCAATTTTAAAACGAAGCCAAAATTTGAATGAATATTGAAACTTAACAAATTGGATTGAAAAAAAATCTACTTGTGTAATACCCAATTACATTATAATACGACTTACCAAAACCATCCAAAGTTTGAATATGTAATTGAATAATTTACAATGCGAAATGATGTTAAAAGAAATTTAAAATTTGAGTAGTTATAATAAATGTAAATATACTTAATATATATGTGATAAGATATATTAAGTCGAATAAATTTAATAATAATTTGAAAAAAAAAAGAATTAAATTTGTCGAATAAAGTATGATTATAAAAAAATGACTATTCAAATTTATGGCCTTTGAAATTGTTAATTTAAGATAATTGGATAATATACAATATAAATTGTCTTTATAAATAAAAAGTGAGGGCGTATAATAAATGTTATTCACTTAAATTTTGATTATAAAATGTTTATGGAGATAGATGGAATAATAAGTTAAATTAATAATAGATGTG
Source organism: Allium cepa (assembly GCA_030765085.1). Taxonomy (NCBI): domain Eukaryota; kingdom Viridiplantae; phylum Streptophyta; class Magnoliopsida; order Asparagales; family Amaryllidaceae; genus Allium; species Allium cepa. The sequence goes on from CM060942.1 coordinate 204,377,498, forward strand.
ATTAATAAAATGAAAAGAAAAAAAATTTGTTTTAAAAATTAATAAATTGAAATTAAATCAACTTAGGGGAGTATCTTGAATTAATTGAATTTAAATTGAGTTTCATTTGAAAGAAACCTTTTGTAGCTAACGTTAATAAATGAGAAATCAAATCAATTTAATGCAAATTCTTGAATTTAAAAAAAAAAAGTATTGAATATAAATTTATTTAAAATTTGAAATTCATATGGTTTAAATTAATTGTTTATAATGTAATTCAAATTTATTTCCTTTTGATTGTTTCTATTCTCCTACTTCCTTCCTTTTCGAGGACGAAAAGTTTTGAGTGGGGGAGAGTGTAACAACCCGCAGATTTAACCGGTTTTAGTAATGTACTTAACTGAAATTCTGTGAAAGTTTAAAACGATAAAATTTTGAAATATAAATTTGATATTTGAAATGCGTCTAGTTAAACATAGCAACTGGTAAATTTTCGTCTGAAAATATGAAAGTTTATTTCGCACGTAAATTTACTTCAATCTAATCAGTTAAAAAGCGATGAAAATAAAACTTTTTCAAAACCAAAATATTTTTACATAAAAAATTCTAAAACATCTTCTGAGCAAGATGTCATTTTTTCGTTTTTCCAAATTCGGACATTTTTGGCTCCGTCGATCTTATTTTTCTGCGATTTTCTTGCATTTTTCGTAGTAGAAAATTTGAAATTTTTATAATTCGATCAAACCACTAATATCTGTATACTGTTTTGATCGTCTCGGCGTGCTGATCTCTACGATATATTCGATTGTCAAATTCGGAGTCCGGGGTACGTTGCACTTTGCGTAACGCCTACCATATCGGCATCCGTTCAAGTCTGTTTGTGTTATGTGACAATTCAAATTTTCCGTTGGTTGAAGTCATCAACTTTTATTAGTTTTTATTAGCGTTGAATTTATGCGTTTCTCTTTCCAACGATAAATTTTCATTTCCCTATTTTCATTTATGGTGGCTCACGCTCTTCTCTTTACTGTGCTTATGCCTATGCCTGTTCATTTTACTTTGTACAGAATCTCCCTTCTCCCACTTAAGCATGCATGTCATGCATATCTTCACACTTCTCCTCCCTCTCCTATTTCCCGCACAACTCCGCATTTAGCTTTGGCCAAATCTCTGGCATTTTTTTTCCATTTCCTGTCCTCATTTCACCATACCGGCCTCAGCCTTCCCCTCCACCAGATCAACGTCCTCTTCCACCACCATGGCAGCTGCTACTTTCCCACGCCCGACAGCTGCAACCTCTCCGTCGTTCTTCCCTTCAACCCGACTCCGCCAAGTCACGGCCTCCACCACAACCCACCATCCACCCCTTTAACCCATGCTCGGCTTCAACAGCTCCCCACCATACCCATCCTCCGCCTTCTCCGCTCAACCATCGAGCATCCGAACCTCCAGGTCGAAGCCACCTCACTCTCTTCCAGATCTCACCCTACCCACGCGCCCCGACCACCTCCGCATGTGTCACTTCCGCCTTCGCAGCCACTAGTCTTCCTCTTCTCCTCCTCTTTGCGCGAGCAGCTACCCACTTGCGGCCGGCGTAGGGAACCGCTAGTCTCCTCTGGCCTTCCGCCTTCGTGCCAAGCCCTCCGAGCTTTTTCCCCTCTTCTTCCCTGCTTGGTTGGGTAAGCACATATATAAATATTTTTCACCATATTTGATTTGTATAGTTTTAATCTAATGTTATACATATATATCATGTCGTATATATGCATGTTGTATAGCTACTATTATTTTGTAATCCTATGTCATTATATAAAAGCTAATATATTAAGTTATTTGTGTGTGTGTATTTTGATTCATGGCTATAAAAGAAAATCAGGTCTGTAGTGCATATAGGTAATGCATAACTTGCTGTAAGCTTTTGTTTTCCATTACTTGCATTTGCTTTTGTAAAGCGTCCTTAACTTTCAAAATGTGCATGTGTAGTATATATTTATTTTATATTATATATGGGTGGTAGAACGTGCTTGGCATTGGTATTTATAATGTATATGATATTTATAGATGCACAATTGTGTTTACTTTAGTACGCATGCACATATATAGGTTTGGAAGTTTATGCAGTATATATATTTGATAATGTATACAAAGTTTTTAATATATGTGTGTAGTGTAGAGGCTTACAGCACATTAATTTATAAGGTTCAAATGCATATATGTTTACAGTTATAAAGTTGAAAGGAAATTAATGCGTACTTATAGACGGACTCATATGCTTCATATGCTGCTTTGCATTCTTTGGTTATTTACATTTTTATATAAGTCACATTTTTTGTTTTATCTGAGTATATTAGTATTTTGTTAAAAAAAAGAAGTCTATTTATTGGTTTTAAATATATGTACAGATTTGTATTAAATAGATGTTCAAATTTAACATTTATTTGGAGAAATATATATAATGTACATTTTTGTTTCCATTTGATCACATTTATGTTGACTCGTTTTCATCGACTCAAAATTTTCAGATTTGTTCTTAGATCTTGAATCCATCATGCTTTGCTAGGGATTTTCGTTTAGATTTGTCGATCGTCGAGTTCGCAATCCAACTCTTAGCTTGTTGTGTTGTCTATCTCTTCTAACCTCGAAAGGTGAGCAATCACTCACGATTAATGTTCTTTTATTTATTAAATTCGATTTCAATTGAAACGACAATTGAAATATGCTGCTGTTATTTATTGCACTGTTATTTATGTATCAGTTCACTTTTGACATCTGACACCATTATCTGTTAATTATGTATGCGATGATAATACAGTTGGTTGATAATTGATTGATTGATTGTTGTTAATATTGGATGTAAATTGTAATGTATAAAGTGATAAATATGCAATTGAATTTGACATAGGATAGTTTAAATTGTGAATCGACATATGTGTTGAATTTGATTACTTAACTTGAATAATATGACCCCTTTTAATTGTTAAGTTAATTGACATGTAGAATTTGACAAATTATACTTTGAACCTTTGAACGTATATTGGATTAATTGTTGTCGTATTAAATTTGAAATTGAAATTGAATGATAAGTGGAAAAACCGTAATGTAATAATCTTTAATCTATATGAAATGATAGTGTAGATTCTAGGAATAATTATATTAATTTGCATAAATAACAAATGTAAATTAATACGATTATTTCGGGATTATTTGAATTAATTATTGGATTGTTATTGATTGTTATTATTGCTTGTTTATTTACTTTGACACCATCCCAGTTATCACACTGCAAGTTCCCTTTGCTATGTTTGATTTGTGAATTAAAATGGAATCGGGTTGAAATGATAAATACCCAAATGAGCTTGACTTAGGATAGAGAATTAAATAAAACCCGATTGGTCAATAATTTGATTTGAAATAAAATAAAGATTTATTTGAATAATAAGTTTTTGAAATAAAAATTGGAACGTAAATTTTGATGAAGGAAATGTTAATATTGAAATCTGAAACAAATATTAACGTAGTAATTGATGAAAGAACATTGTTTTGAAATGAATTATTTAACAATAAAATTTGGAATTATTCATTGAATTAAGTTTGAAATGATTTAATAATTTTGTTTGAATTTATAATTGAGTCAAAATGATTAATTTTTGAAATTAAGATTGAAATTATGTAATAATTGAATGAGATTGAATTATTTGATAATTGAATGAAATTTGAATTCTTTGATAAGAAAAATAGAACTTCGGAATAAGTAAACTTAACTTCGTTGATAAATGAAATTGGGTTTCTTTATTTATTGAGTTTTGGAAAAATTATTTAAATAAGTTAATAAATGAAATTGAAACTTCTCGATTTTGTGAAATTTAGTTCTTTATTAAATGAGTTAGAAATTTGTAACGAAGTCAATAAATAAGTGAAAACTGAATTTCTTTAGCAAGAAATAAAATGTGATTTATTGAAATGAATGGGATTTATTGAAATTAACGTAAGAATTGAAATTTGAAGAATTGATTTGATGAATTTATTTTATTTCAATTTGAAGTTTGATGTAATGAAGTTGAACGTAAGTAATTAATTTAAATAAATTGGAATTTAAATAGAAGTTGTTTTGAAGGATAAATTTACTTAGCGAATATTGGATGAAATCGATAAATGAATTTAGATTGATTTGAATGAAAAGTAAACCATTTTAATGATTTCGGAATGAAACTTATATACAAACTTGAACCAATATTTGAATTGTTTAAATAAAAGATGAAATCGTATTTTAAGATTTTGAAATGGTAATTTGAAAGTTTTGAAACGTAAACTTTGGAAATTGATTTAGAAAGACAAATGAAATGTTGATTTATAAATTCTAGTTGGAATTGAATTTGATTTGGTTTTGAAATATATTAAACGACCAATCGGTGTAAATTACGAAAGATATTAAAGAAACCGGAATCGGTTATGGACATATTCTCTGTCTAAACCGAAAACCACTTTAATAACTATACGCGGAGTGATGATCCAGAACGAAGTGGTTGGAATGATGTACGTGATGACTGAAGAAAGAGAACGATAATGGATAGCCTTGACACTTGTGTCAAATTGGAAATGACTAAAATCAGGAGCCGTGCCGGGCCAAATGGGGTTAGCCACCTCGAGCGGACACACTTCTTTGTAACTACTACTCATTACTTGTGATTGATTGGTGCACCCTCGGAATTTCAGGAGTGTTGTTTCGCGGTGTTGCGATCGCTGCGGCGATGCGTTTTCACCAGCCCGGATCAGGCGAACGGTAGTTTCACTACCTTGGGTATTGCCTCATGTGCCTTGTCATACTTGTATCCCTATATACGCGACCACTACGAATTTGTTTTGTGTTATACCTATGGAGTACTCCCTGATATCCCACTAGTTTACGGTGGAGTTTACAGTGCTGTATAGACTATGATGCTTATAAAATGTGTTAAGGGGGATAATGGTAACGCCTTAACACTATTTTGATACTTTGTATTACTGATAAACATTATCTATTTAGCGTATATTACTACATAGTAGATAGTTTAACGGATCCTTAGAGGATGGTTATTCCAACATCCTTTGAGTTACTTGTATTTCGATTGCTATTTCACTTGAGTTGGATTTATTGATATGAGAATATTAATCGTGACTCGAGTGTTTTGTGTTTTGTTTTACGCTCGGGTCAGACTGAGTGGTTCAGCTTTCGAGACTCACCTTTGAAGTTGGAGCTTTGCTTGAAGATCCAGCCATCTATTCTGCTTTCAGTATTCGATGATTCCAGTGATGTATTTTGATTTGTATTTGATGTATCGTGTTACTCTTATGTTGTAAACTCTGAGGTATCTTATATATTTATATAGTAGCTTCATGAACTACTATATCTTTTTCTTCCGCTGCATATTATTACTCTGTGTCTGTGATTCTGTGATTATTTATTTACTATATATATGAGTTTTGTCAAAATTTTAAATTAACAATTCGGTATTTTGAATTATTCAACTCCGACGTGTGCGGATGCGAATAGTCCAAAATAGAGGGTCGTTACAATGTACGCATAACTATGAAACCAAAACCAGTAGCAATTGCTTCCATAACCTGCATTTCACTTATAAAATCCAAAGGGTTAACAATTTATATAAAGTGAAATATTTAAGTGGTTTCAATCACTAACAACAAATCAATACAACAACCATCAATTTCAACAAACAGCATAAACAACAAATACAAAGCAACCAATCAATCAAACAAACAAATAGTTGTTCGGGTTCAAAACCTTTAAATTGTACGGAATGAAGAATAAACTACTAGCGCATCATTTACTCAACAGTCTTAGATAAAACTAAATGGATTATTCATTCACCCAAATCCAATTTTAAAGTATCCTTGCCCAAATAACTATCAACTAAACAACAACAAATCCGAACAACAATCAACTTAACTTATTATTAATTTCATTTCATACCTTTGTTGTTTGATTTTCTTTTTATTTATACAGTGATTTATCTTTTTAATTTACATTTACTCATTAAATGTTTGCTTCATTTATTTTTACTTATTACTTACAATTATTCAATTCCATTAACTCAGGTAATGCCAGTTCCTTTTATTTCGTTATTATTATTCATTCATTTATTATTGCATGTCCTCATTTAATTATTACAGTATTCATTTTCCTACTAATTTTATTTATAAATAGCTTCAACTGTTTACTTAAGTTCGTTATCATTCATTTATACTACTTTATTTCATTTTTTTTATCATTTTTTTTATTTACTAAATTCCATTTACAATACTCACTTTTCTATTTTAATTTGTAGTCTTTTCAATTTAAACTTAAGTTTATAACTCTATACCACCAATTCTAATAAATAAAAGCAATTTATTGAACACTTTCATTACATACTTTTACCGTACAATTTCCATTACATTTCTTACTAAACATTTCAACTTTTAATATTTGGTAAGTTATATATATATGCTTTTAAAGAATGTAATTGAAAGTTATACAAGTTTTCTCATTTCTTTTAATTAATTCATTGTTTAATAAATTTTACCTTTTATTTCACTATAATAATTGAAACAATTAATTAATGGAAATTTACGAATTTAATACCGGGTTAAATTTAAAATTATTTTAAAATAATAGATAAATATATTCTTACAACTTATATATCTCTAATTATATTGAAAACAATTCAAAATTTTATATATATTTTTTTATCAAAAATGAATCTGCAGTAAAACTACTACAGTGGCCTTCCCCTTCGAAACTCGAAAATGAAAGTCGATGATACGGCCGCCATCACCGAAATTATTTTCCAGCGATAGAGAGGAAAGTACAAAACTTATTTTCTCCAAAATCTTCTTTAAAACAATTCTTTAGAATTATATTAAAATATTTATATCAAAAAATACTTATAAATAATATTATTATATTCCAAAATTTAGTTGAAAGAAATTTCAAAACCCCGGAACTTAAGCTCTAAATTTCCAAATTTCATTTATTTTATTTTTCAAGCTTATTTCTATTATTATTTATACACTTTATTACCTAACAACCAATCTATTACAGCCAAATATAGACATCATTTGAAATTTTTATTTTATATATAGAAAATATAATAGGCAAAATTATTTCATTCACCTATATTAAAAACAAATATTATGTCGATCTGTCCTATTAAGTGTTTAGAAATCCCTATTGATGTCATAGAGTCCCGTGCATCAACCAGAATTTATAAATACAAAATGGAACAGATTAACACAATATTAAAACCTTTTTATAAAACTAACAAATATACTCTCTCATATATATACACTCAGTGACTCCCATAGGGTATTACTACCCTATTAATAAAGAGTCAAACCCCACAAAGCTAAGGTTTATCGCTAAACTTGGCTCGGATACCACGTTGTAACGTCCTGCCTTTTCGCACGCTTTAAATCGACACACGTGCCAATTCAAACCATACAAAAGGTAGGATTGTTATAGGGTAAATAAGAAAAACGAGAAGAAACAAAAGAAAACAGAATCTCACAACGAAAGGATAAAATATAATAATCAAATATATAGTTCATGAAGCTGTTTACAAAATATTTAATTATACTTATATAATATATATCAGAGTACACATACCAATAATAATCATGCAGCGAAATACGAGGTGTAGTGGAATATAATAAATAATAATAATAGAAATCTCTGTCTTCGTCCTCCAGAGCTAAAGTCTACGGTCCTGAAACGCTCGGACTGACCCAAGCGAATTGAAAAGACAAAACACTCGAGTCAGAACTAAAAGATCTTATGTAAGTTAAATCAACTGAAATAAATATGAGTGCAGTAACTTAAAAGATGCTCGGGATTCACATCTCTTAAGGATCCGTTAAACTATTTACTATGTAGTATATTTCGCTATTATAATAGTGTCTATTTGTAAAATAAACTTACTTTAAAATAGCGTTAAGGAGTGACCCAATATTACCCTTAATACGTATAATGCCAATAATCTATATAGTGCCTGCATATCTCCTGATCGGGAGACTACAAGAAGACACTCCATAGGTACGACACAAATAGAAACTCGTAGTAAAGGCCCGGTATGGTTGGTGACACGGAACAACTAGGCAATGCCAGGGTAGATATACCAATTACGCTTCCGGGTCGGTGGTAACGCGTAGCCGCAGCAACCGCCCACCTTGGACAAACTCCTCCAAATCAAAGAAATCAAAAGTGAAGGTGGCGATCGAATCAATCCAAAGTCAGAGTATAGTATCGAAGAGAAGTGTCCGATCAGAGGTGCTACCTCATTAACCCGTCGATCGCTCCTGTTTTAGCCACCTTATGCCAACTCACGGGAGTTGGGTCCACGTATTTACGTTACAGGAAACGCCGCCACCAACCTACTTCATTCTGGAATCTCCACCGCGTATACGGTTATTAAAGTGGTTTTCGGAGTTGGCAGAGAGTATGACAACTTCCGATCCCGGTCTCTTCAACAACCAAACATTATTATAACACCGCGGTCTTTAAAAAAGTTTATACTTTAAAACCAGAATATAATTATCCATTTCAAAACCCATAAATACGATATCATTTCCATTTCCAAAACAATTCATTTTGATATTATTTTTATAAAACCCAAATCAATAATATCATTTTTATTTCAAATATATTTCTTTTACAAAATCATATTGCTTTAAAATTTATAATATCTGGAAACCAAACATTTGAATTATAACTTCCAAAACATAATACTTCGAAATACATAGTTTTGAAACCATAGCTTCTAAAACTTGAATGGTTTGGATATTCAAATAGTATATAGAATAAAATAGTTTGAATTTAAATTTACTTTATAAAATAATTTCCGTGACTACACAATTTTATTCATTTAAAATTTTAGGTCTAAACCCCATAAATTTAGATTCACTTTCAGTTTCAATAAAACACTTCGATTTCAATATATTCAAACTTTGAGTATTTAACAATTTCAAAACTAAGGTTGGAAATTTTATTCAACAAATTTATTGTCCTATTATTTAGTTTGAAATATTCACAAAATAAATCCACAAAATAAAACTCAAATTTCTAACAATTAAATATTTCCTTCAATTTAGTTACACTAGAAATATTCATTTAATTTATCTTGAATAAAAATCCAGTTATAAATATCATACCATTAAAATTTCCAAGTTTAATGAGTTACACTAACCTGTGGAGTTAAATTTTTAAATAAGCTCCATTCTAAATAAATTTTCAATTTATTTTCCAATCTTAAATGATTTGAACCATTTAAAACTCTATATATACAATAGCTTAAACCTGTACTTAATAATATAAATTATCAAACTCCATTATTCAACTTATTTATTTTCATTTAACAAATTCATACATAGTTTAAATTCAATAATTTAACTATATATATATATATATATAATAAGATTTTATATAAGATCAAAAATTAATATTTATTAAACCGTATCCTATCCAAACCATAGAAATCATTTTCAAAATATTTATATATATATGGACCGACGGTGTCTGTGTACAATTATCTACCCTATGGTCAAGTGATACGGATATCTATCATTTCAATCCGTAATTTAAAATAAAAATTACGATTATATATCATTTCAAACCGCAATCCCGAATGAAATGAAATGCATAACAACTTGTAGTTTATATAATATAGAACACATCATCCATCTACCCAATATCAATCATCAACCAATTTATTGCAATCATCATCAAATTTAAACAAAACATCAATATAGAGCATATAAAATATAACAAGTATCAATGAACGGTTTATATTCAAAAATAGATTAACAACTGTTTAACTAGCAGTTTATATGCAAAATAAATAAATTTAACTGTCAATTTGTATGCAAAAATAAATAAACTTTAATTGGAAAATTATATGCAATAATAAAATTAATGACAATTTAATTTAAATAAATGCAATTAACTGAGATGATGATTAAAAACATGCCAAACAAACATAAATAAATTTCAAATCACATCGCATATCAATTTAACAAACATAAGAAATTTTAGAAGTAGTGAGTGGGTTAAAACACTCACCTTTTGAATTTAAATTGAATTTAAATCCAGTTTAAACCCAAAATTTCAACAGTATCCAAATCCATCCAAAACAGTGCCAAAACGTCCGTAATTATAATACGATCCTAGCAAAACAAACCGCGCATGAATCCGAGCTCGTATGAAAAAGTTAGGAAAATTAGAAGATTAGAAAATTCTGGTCTTGAGTCGACTTCGGGTTCAACTTCGGTCCACCGCCTCAATTCCCCGGTGCTTGCTTGGAGTTTTTGCCAAAACGATACGGAGCGACCCGAGTAACTTTCTTCCTAACCCCAAGTAGATGCGGCGTTTTTGCCTCTGAAACTCGAAGCGCGACCAGAAGTTGTTGCAGATCCGCAATTTTTTTTTTTAAATTGAAATTGGATTTGGAAGATTAGGGTTTGCAGTGGAATGAGGAAGAGCATACGTTCAGAATGAGGAATAGGCAATGACCTAGGGTTTATAACCACATATATATAGGCAAACAAAATAAAAAGAATGGGCTAGGTTGGATTTGGGTTTTGAACGATAATTGACCCGAAAAGCCCGTTTCGATTCCGGAACGGAAAAAGGGTCAACCCATATATCAAAATATATCTTTAAATATATTTTAAACGTGATGGAAAAAGTTTCACGTCCAAATTCCTTCGTATAAAGAAGTTATGCTAAATTCAAATTTTCCCAGTTGATTTCAACTGATTTAAATTGCATAAATTTCATGGCGTTTCGAGTCCGTACGATCAAATGACAAGTCCGATCACTACGAGACTTGAAACACTATTATAATTCACCGTTACGGATCCGATAAAACTGGTTTCGTCGAAATCCGAGGCAGTGACTAAAATGGCTATTTTTATATTAATTAAATGTATAATTAATTGATTAAATCAAAATTTTAAATTTCAATTCTAAAACTGATAATTTTATCACCTTATATTTCTCAAACATTTTTAACGATTTAAACAAATTTAAATGTCTAATTAGAGAAGATAAATTTATAAATTTCAATATAAACCTTCAATTTCATTAATTTCAAGATTATAAATAAAATTTCCAACAATTCTATTAAATTCACTATTCATTCTATTATTAAATTCATCGTTATCAAAAGGATGCAATGTACATTGGTTCGCGATTGTTTACATTTATTTTCTTAGGTTTCATCTACATTTCCACTTATGCAATATTTCAAATATTAAGTTTCCATTTAATTACAATAAATCATATTATCGTAATTTAAATTCAAATAAATGGAAAAAATGTTGATTCCCATTCTTATTATTCAAACAAACATTATCCTCTAAACATATTGAACATTTGTTTATGTTACATTGCATTGATACTTCCAATTTCACCTTCATTCGTATTAACTATTTTAATTCCACTTGTTGTGTAATAACTACTATATTTAAATTTGTCAATTTCACTCATAAATTTGGATTTTAAAACCAATTAACTAAATTACCTTGGTGCCATCCTTTATTACATTGATCGTTACTTTATATTACATTAATAAAAACATTAAATTTAGATATAGTTACTAATTATTTACATGGTTTATTTAACACCTTATATAACAAGCTACCTATATTACTTGCATTTAAGTTCGTTAGTCATCAAACCAGATTTATAATTCCATATTCAACGCTAATTTATTTCATTGCAATTAATATACGCCTATTTACACACCTTCATACTTTAATTATCAACCAACAATTTATTATGCATTATTTCATCAATTAATATCAATTTTGAATTTATTTCCCAATTTACCGATTTCATTCAATTATACCCTTACGAATTGGTTTCCCTTAATTGGTATTGCATTCCATTCGCTTTATTAATACTTATCTTAATTAGCCTTAACGTAGTATTAGATTAAAATTTCACCGGTTACGTCTTATTGAATTAGCATTATCCGATTACCAAATTAATCTACATCAAATTGCACTAATTAAGTGAATTAACTGTAATTGATTTCAAACTAACTTTTACGAACTAAATAAATATGTAAGTTATAACCATTGTTACCCTTAACTCTTAATTACCTTCAAAAGTTCATTAATTACAACAAATGTTCCAATCAGCTATATAATTCAAATTTCATTTTTTATTTGTGTTCAATATTTTATTTCATTATGTTGAAATTTAGGCGCTTATACCCATTTAATATCCCAATTCATTGTTTTATCTTGGTTCCAAATTTTTAATTAAATAATTGTAACGACCCAGAATTTTAAACAATTTAATTTGAGAATATTTGATTAATTTTAAATATTTAAATGATGATTTAACTTGAATTTCAAATTATCAGAATAAATTGGCGATTAAATATTCGAATTTAATCTATTGAAAGCTGAATAAAAATTTGAAACTTCAATTCTATGCCAATTAAAAATATTTTAAAGACTTGTAAAATTCATATTGATAATATTGAAGATAATAGAAGCTTCAGAATTTAATTTGGAAGTGAATTGCTCAGTTTTGAAATTTATATCGTTTGAATCGATATTTTAAATAGCCGTCCGAGGCACAGTCTCGGAATTTGACAAAACCAGTTCCATTGGGTCCGAAATATTGAATTATTACCGGATTTCAAATTTCGTATTTTTTTTGAGTTGATATGTGAGCACACGGTGAGTAAACGCGTTGCAATTAAATCGAATTCAAATTAAATTTAAATTTAATTTTATTAATTAATCAACATGTACACGTCCTTCCCTAAATATATGCCTAGTATCAAGCAGAGAATCACGGCTAAATCGTGTAAGCACGTTTCCCCCTCGTCCTTAAAATCATCTGTCTCCATTTAATTTTCAGAAGAAAATAAAAACAAACAAATGGCCGAAGCCTTTAAATCTCAAACAAACGAAAATTATTTCATTCAGTTCAAATACCATGGCCGCGTCTTCAATTTCACAGGCCGAAGTTTTTCCCCCAAATCAAAAATCAAATCGCGATGAAGGCGAGGCCGCCGCCGATGGGTCGCGTGGGGGGGGGCATCGCGACAGTCTTTGGTGGTTGCGGCACACTCGCGCACGCGATTCAAGGGCGCGCGATTGAAGGTGGTTGGTGACGTCGCGATTGCAACTGGGAGGCGCTCTGTGGGTCGCAACTAGGGGTGGTGGAGCTGCGATGGGGATGCGTGCTCGATTGGGGAGACGCGCGATGTCGCGTAGGTGGAGCAGGCGACGATGAGGTGATGGCGGCGTCGACGTCAGCAGGTGCTCGCGTACGATGGGAGTGGAGCACGTGATGGAGACGAAGTCGAGGCCGTGGTTCTTCGATTACAATAAGGTAATATATTTGTTTTCGATTTCTAAATTAATTTGTATATACAAGAAATTTTTTTTTATATATATACGGAAAATGACAGTAAGGTATATTGATATTAATTATTGATTTAATTAATAAAAAGGAAATTTAGTTTAATTGGAAATTTCTAGTTAGAATTATTTTAAAAAGAAAATTAGTTGGAAATTTTACTTATTTGATAAAATGATTTATCAAAAAGAAATATTATTTATTTTTGGAAAAAAATGAGTAATTAAGGACTAAAGGATATTTTATAAAAAGAAAATTTGTTTAAGTTAAGTGGTTAAAAATAATTTATTTAAAGGGAAATTAAATTGTAGTTAAATAAATTTGTTTAAAGTAAATTTAGTTGAAGTTTAAATTGAACTAGACAGATTTGTTAAGAATTTGATTTATTGGATAAATAAATTATTAAAAGAAATTGATATAAGGATATTAATTTAAAATAAAATAAATAGTTTACGATAATAAATTTGTTTTATCTATTATAGTTACTAAAAAGAAATTTTTAGTTAAAAAATTAAATCTATAGTTAATTAAGTTATTTAAAAGAGAGTTTGGTTAATTAAACTTAATTTTTAGTTAAAATAAATTTATTTAAGAAGAAAGTGGTTTAAATAAAACTATTGATTAATTTAACAATCAAGAATGAAATTTAATTTATTCGATAGATTCGAATATTAATAAATTGTGCATAATATTTATACAAGGTATAAATCAAGGAAATCGAGTCAAGATGGGAAATGGATTGCCAATAAAAGCAAAGGTGAGAACTTCTCACTCAAAAGGAATTTTATTGTTTATTTAAATTTTAAATAGTTAGATTTAAAATTTGCTTGACTGTATTGATTGAATGCTTGAATGATGATTGTTATATATATATATATATATATATATATATATATTGGATGTGAATAGACCCTATACGCCGTTAGTAAGCGGAGGTTATTTATTACACACATATACCGCGATATTCCACCTCGAAGTGGAATTGGTATTATATTATATATAGCAATATATATATATTGGCATATGTATATATTGCAGTTGATTGATTTCCCGCATTTGTATAGCGGATGAGACCCTATGCGCCGTTAGTAAGCAGATATATATTTATAAAATCCCATATACCGCGATATTCCGTCTTGAAACGGAATTGGTATTGTGCTAATGTCTGTGGATGCAGGGAAACAGGTTGGAGGGATCCAACTGGATTCCTCACAAATATTTATTTGATTTCATATATTGTGATATTTGATTGTTTATCATGGATGATATATGATATTGGAAAGTCGTGATTGACTATTGATGTGTTGCATCATCGGATCCAATTTTTGAAGTTTAAAAATAACTATTTTGATTTCTAAAATAATTTTTGAAAGTATACGTTTATAAAAATATTGGAATTGATTCATCTTAAATAAATAAACGTTATAATTTTAATACTATAAAAATTATGATTTTTGAGAAATACATTTAAAAGTTAATTTTTGAAATTATGGGATTAGTGATTTTATAAAATAGTTTGAACTGGGATTTCTGAATTTATTATAAGAAGTCTAAAAATAGGATTTATAAAATTTTTATTTTATAAATCAGAATGATGAAAATTATGAAAGAGCTTAAAGATGTTTAAAGTAATAATATAAATTGATTTATATTAAAAGATTTATAAATTGATATTTATAAATTTAGAATATCTTGAATTATAAAACGAGCTTTTATAAGTGATAGAATGATTTGTAAATGGATTTCATAAAGGAATGAAATCTATAGAATTTATGAAATTTGATTTTTTTTATAAATCAAAATGATGAAATTATAAGGAGTTGAAAGACGGTTTAAAATAGTAATATAAATTGATTTATATTAAAACGGTTTATAAATTGATATTTATAAATTAAGAATATTGGAATTATAAAACGAGCTTTTATAAGAGTTAGAATGAATTGTGAATGAATTTCACAAATGAATGAAATTTATGGGATTATAACGATGAAGTTATAAATAGAATTTTATAAATAGTAGGTTTATAAAATTTGTAAAGGAAAACAAAATAAAATTCATAAAGTTATTAAAGGAATGGAATTTGGATAAATAATTGAATCTTATAAGTTATAAGATTTATAATTATGAAGTTTAAAGGAACAATTTTATAAACAAATAAATTATAAGTATTTAACTTATAATATGAAATTTTAGTACATTATTGAGATATGAAACTGAATAGATTTATAAAGGAAATTTATAAAAGGAAGTTGTTGTAAAATAAATAGAAATAGAATTTATAAACATTGTTCTATAAATCCGCAACGACTTATTTTGATAAGTGAATTGTTGTAATTTATTTATGGAGTTATATTCATGTTTTAGACAGTGAATAATTCTTTAAAATAAAATGAATAGAAGTGATGAAATTGGTTAACAAGTATATTCACGTTTTTGAATAGTGAATAATATGTTAAAGAAATTATTTTGGATGTGATGTTTGAAATAGAATTAAAACGATCTAAAGATGTTTTAAAATGTATTGAGATTCGAAACCATAGATTTCAACATTCATTGTTGAAATAGACTTTTTCGAGAAATAGAAGGAAATGGTAGATTATAACACTGTTGTTATAATAAATGATTTCCGGAAGGAAATGTTTTGTATAGTATTGGGATTTAATATCTATTTTTAATTTCGAATCCCTATACTAGTGATTTTGGGTTGTCGTAACGATGTTTTACGCAACATTCGTTTTGGCCCAAATAAATATGATTAAGTGAATGATTTCCTTAAAGAATGAAATATATACTTAATTTCGATTAGAGTATATTAAATATTTTCTAAGTATAGAAAATAAAAAGATATGTGAATTACTTATTTTTAATAAGTATAGAAATGCTTTTCCAATATTAAGTGAATATTTGGAATTTATCTTTTTGAAGATAAATTGAAAATGAATATTAGAAAACGAATGGAAATCGTATATTCATAAATATTTTGGAATGTAAATTCAATATAGAATTTATAAATGAAATTGGGAAATTAGATTTAAAAATAAATATTGATTTATTTTTAAAGTATGGAAATTATGTTTATATCTTGTAAAGATATTTTTGGGAAATAAATAATTTGGAAAATTATTTGGAATCTGGTGATGTTGGCATATCTATTGATAGTTCAATAACCGACTATCAATATTTACCTTTAAATAGGTATTTGTTGTGATTTGTTTGAAATTGAATGCCACACTTATTTTTATTTTTATTTTTAAAATAAGCGCTCACTATTCGGGTTAACCGGGAAAGGACCTTGGGGTCGTATAACCCATTCCGAATATGTGATACGTCGTTATGAATTGCATTCGAAGATCGGTGTTGAAGACCGGATATTTTCGAAAACGAAAGGGTTTCTTGTTGATTGTCTCTGCACTGGCTGATCCCTGGTATTGAGATCTCCATATGTGATGGGAAATCCGAACGTGGTTAGAGATTATTCGGATTGCAAGGACTTCTTTGTAAGTGCCTTCGGTTCTGTTCGAGCCCGGAACAGACTTGTATGGATTGTGTGTCTGACATTACAAATTGAGATGTAAAGCCGATTTCTTTCAAATATATTTCTGTTGGTGGCGGAGAATTTATTCTCTTAGCTTAACACCCTTCTCTGAGACGTACGAGCTCAGAGGTTATATAGTTGAAGTTATCAGCGATATATTCCCAATTTGGTAATGTGACATGCTGAGTGTTGCTGAAATGATCATTGTGTTGATTATTTGTGATAGGATCATTTATTTGATCGTCTATCTTGGTGATCATTTCTATGATCATTTGTTGACCTAAAGCATGGCTTTTGTATAAAGTATGTTTTTGTGGACGTGACTTCGTCGAGCCTCACACCCCGGAAATGGTCAAAACAGGAAAGATGCGGCAAGGTTATGAGGGGTAGCTCCCTTTAGGGTATGTACATTTCCTTCTGGATAGAGGTGGTATCATGGTATGGAGCCCAGATATTTAACCTATGTGGTTACTACAAATTTATTACTTTGTGGTTGTTGGTTATCGGGATCCCGTGAGAAAGGTCGTTTACGATCGGGGAATGGCGTGCTCGTGTCAGTAGTTACCCAGTTAGGGGTAACCCGGCCTTGTGTTGGCAGAGTTCCGGTTTGGTTCTCGGGAATGTCTTTCCAGAGGCATTCTCATGTGGCAATGGGAAGTTCCTTGGCCTAACCATTTGTTGGAAATCCAAAGAAACAATACGAAACTTGTACGGTATTAGTTGTAGAACCTATCATTCACTTATGGTGTCGCAACACTGTTTGGATGGTAGCTATAGTAGGCATAGTTCGAAATGTCTATGTTAGCTAAGATTTATATTCTACTTTCGAAATGAATTTCTTCTACACTATGCACTAGTAATAATATCAAATGCTTCTTTTTAATGCGTATCAAGCATCTTTGACTATCATAAGGAGAAATCTCCTCCGATTCTGCGTTTACATTGTGTGTGTGTGCGGGAGGCCTTATGGTAGTCCCATTCTTAAAAGCATTTCGAATTGAATTTAAAAATATTCCTCTATTTTGATTTTAAAAATAAATAAACTGTTTTGAGTTCTCACACCAGTCACATGACTGACTTGGAGTTTATTGTTTTCCTTCCTAAACTCTGGGTGCCCACCAATTTCCACACGGGCAGTCAAAAGTTAGGTTTATCAGGATATTCTGGATATTCTGGAGTGGCTGGAGGCAAGCTGGATGGCATGGCGTATTACTAGTATATAGTATTTCTTTTTCCGCTGTTTGATGTTGTATGTTGTTGTACACTCTGATGATATGATGTAATGAAATGAAATGTAATGTAATAACTGATATAGTTCTTTGTTTAAAGATTATTCATTTATTATTATATGTTGTTCCGCTGCGAATTGTGAGATTCTGATGTTGTTCTGTTGTTTTCTGTTCCGTTCTATTTTCTATCTCTTCTCTATTCTCTTTTCCTTCTATTTTAAAATTTTCTATTTTCTTTTCCCTCTATCTTCTTATCTCTTCTATGTCTTCTTCTTTCTTCTTCTTTTTCTTTTCTTAAATTCTTTTTAAAAACCCTAACTATTCGGTTTTTCGGCAACGAAAAATCGGTACGTTACAATAATTGCCATCTATGCGTAAAATTAACATTTCTATTAAACTTCCATTCACACTTCCATTATTATTTTAACAATTATTAAACATTATGATTAGTTAAAAGTTCACAATGGTTTAAATCAATTGGGATTACACTACACATTTAATATTTATCAACTTGTTCTAACCTTGTTACCTAAATTTACGTTCAGTTGCTATTCAATATATATATATAAATTCATAAATTCAATATTTAAGTTCGTTTCTTATATTAAATTTATTAATAAGCATTCCTTCTCCCGTATTACAACAAATTTGAAATTTCATTAGATCCATTAATTATAAATTTTAATTAGCATTGTTACGTTTTTAATTCACTTATTATTTCATAAATAAGTTACCCAAATTTTATTCTCCAAATATTAAACCACAAAGTCTTATGTGATTTACCGTTTACATTACCCTTTTTTATTCACGTTTGCTTCATTATAAATTACCAATTTTTGTCTCCTTCAAAAATTAAATTACTCAATTTTAATTAAAATAACCAACTTAATTATTAAAATTTTACGGGTCGTTACATTATCCTTTAAGACAAAGTTTAAGAATTAGATTTCTGACCAACTTCAAACTATTTTAGAGATAAATAAATATACATAATATATATCAAATCAAACTTTAAATCATATATTACATATATTATAAATCAAGCCATATTTTGGAAATTCAAACCAATTTAATTCTCCAAAGCAAGACTGTAGCTAAACTACAAAATGGTTTCTTCACTTTGAAACTCGATAATGCAGTCATCACCGAAACTTATTTTCCAACGACAAATAAAAGAGCACTGACTTACAAATTAAAATTCCTTTGAAACAATTTCTACTTGGAATACTTTAAACAATACACCCTGCAAAACTTTAAACACAAAGTTTGTAACCATCGAAAATTGAATTATTTATTTATAGTTTTAAATTCATTTAAATTTCCAAATTAATTTATAGCCGGGTTTTATAGTTCAATTATTCATATATGAAACCAAAGCCCATAGTTTACAAGCTATATATAAAGTCAAATATTATTTCTCAACATCCAATTTCAATTAACTATCAAAATTAAGAAAATTATACTTATGTACATATACAATATAATTATACAAATTTTATTTCATTTACCAAGTTGATAATAATATTGTATCGGTCTGCTCTGTTCAAGTGTTTTGGAGATCCAATCGATGCGTTGATCAAACGAATCGATCGAAAACCCAACTCAACATCAACAAATCAAACGACACAATATATAAAACATTTTAAATATGGATTTTCAAATACACTATACAGGAGTAGATTTTCAAAGCCAAGATAGAGATTCAAATTTGATTAATTCATATCAAAGAAAATTTTGATTTGAGGATAAGTTGGAACAAAAGATAAGATGATTAACTAACCAATAAGGGAAATGGATAGGCTTATATAAATCACGGGCAACCTTAATTAGGTCAATCGTGACTTCAAGAATTAGATCAAATGGGATCCTAAGGCAAATCTACATTCAATCTCAAGAGGTAGAATTCAGGACAACAAGAGATATTAGCATCTAGACCGAGGATGTATAAATCTCTGGTGAATCAATGCCTATTGTGAATGAGTTTCCCCCATTAAAAAATCCATTTGAGATTGGCGTGACTGCCGACTCATTATAAAGTTCATTCGAAGTGGAGTTATGAGATACTCCAGAATCAAATGAAGACGAATGGTTAGGGACAAGGATGGATTTCGGAACCAAGGAAACGCTATGAAATTCAAAGGAAACAATGTCAAAAAGGAAGAGATTCACACTCGAATGAAAGTGATTTTGTAAATAAATTTAGCATATATGCTAAGTTTTTCCTAGAGATAAAGCTCTGATACCAACTGTAACGACCCATTATTTTGAATCATTCAAATCGACAATAAATCCACACATGTAGGGCTTGAATAATTCAAAATACTGAATTGTTAATTTAAATTTTGCAAAAACAGAATATGCAGTAAATAAATGAATCGCGGACACAGGGTAATGTAATGTAGCGGAAGTAAAGAGATAGTAGTTCATGAAGCTATTATTAAACACAAATCAGTGTTAAACAAGAAACAACAGAAGTAACAAGATAATAATCAAGTATAGAGCTGAATACAACATAGGAATCAACTGAATAACTGGAATCAATTAGGTAACTGAAAGTAAAATAAATAGCTGGATCTTCAAGCAAAGCTCCAACTCCGAAGGTGAGTCATGAATGCTGTATCACTCAGTCTGACCCGAGCGTAAAGCAAAACACAAACACTCGAGTCAGGACATACATACTTATACAATGTAAACCAACTCATGTGAATTGTAATATAAGGTACAAGTAACTTAAAGGATGCTTGGGACCTCCCATCCTCTAAGGATTCATTAAACTATTTACTATGTAGTAATATTTCGCTATTATAATAGTGCCTATAGTAAAATAAACTTACTTTTAAATAGCATTAAGGCTTTACATTTTCCACCTTAACATGTAATAGTCTCGGGTATCATAGTCCCTCCTGATCGAGAAGACACCAGAGAATACTCCACGGGCTATGGGAGAAAACCAAACTCGTATAAGGCTCGTTAGGGTAGGTGACACGACACAACTAGGTAATGCCAGGGTAGATATACCAATTACTATCCGGATTAGTGGTGATGCATAGCGTGCAGCTACCGCCAACCTCGAGCCACACCCCCCAAATCAAAGGGCCCCAATCAATCACAAAGTAATAGAATGGTATCGAAGGAATGTGTCTGATAAGAGGAGCTACCTCTCTAGCTCGAAATTGCTCCTGTTTTAGCCACCTTATGTCAACTCGCGGGAGTCGGGCCTATGTATATACCTCAAAAGAACGTCGCCACCATCTTACTTTATTCTAGAGTCTCCACCGCGTACACGGTTGTTAAAGTGGGTTTTGGTATCGACAGAGAGTATGCCCATATTTGATCCCGGTCTCTTTAACAACCAACCATTATTACAACCCATGGATATATATTTCAAATCATTTTTCTTCCAAAACCATTAAAGATTAAATACCATTACTTTCCAAAATAATATCCATTTCAAAACTAAATACTATATTATTTCATTTCAAACCAAATCAATATATCATTTCCAATTCAAAACCAAAGTAATAATACACCATTTAAACTCCATAACCAAATCACTTTGGAACCATTATACTCTGAAATCATAACACTTTGAAATATTATCACTTGGAAATTATAATACTTATAAAATCATAACACTTTTAAATAATATTCATTACCCAAGTTATAGCATTTTCAAGTTCATTCATTCGATTATAAAATTTCCAAAACATTGTAAATTTCAGTACAACAGAACTTATTACATGTTACAGTAGATACCAGTAATATTTCAAAAACAATGCCAAATTCAAAATAGCAGCACTTATAAGCGCGATGGTAGGTATCTAGTTATTATTTCAAAACAGTTCAATTTCCGAAACAGGAGCACTTATAAAGTGTTGTAATAGGTGTTTGGTTATTCAAAAAAGTTCAGTTCAAAAACAACAGCATTTTAAAGTGCTCTAGTAGTTATTTAGTTATTTTAGAAATAGTTCAAATTCAGAAACAGCAGCACTTCTAAAGTGTTGTAATAGGTATTTAATTATTTCAAAACCTAGTTAAGTTTCAGAACTGATAGCACTTAGCAAATGCTATCCTAAAACCACAGCATTTCTGAAGTGCTACCAATAAAATTCTAGACTTTATACTAACATTTCAGCCACATTAAAATTTCAATTTTAGCCATTTTAACTTATAAAAATCATATTTCACGCTTCAGAAAATAATCATTTGGATATCAGTTATCTTATGATTAAATAAAATAAAATTTATAATTATAATATCTAAATTAACTATAATTCATTTATAAGTCAAAATTACACTATTTTACTTAACTTTTATTTTTAACAAATAACCTTACACTTATTTTATAATATCCACCTATAAAATACTTCTATCACTAAACTTACTTAACTAAATTTTCACTTATCAAGTTAAGTCATCTTTAAGTTACATTTTTCCATTTAAATCATAATCATTTGTATTTTACAGTACATAACCATGAACAGAATATTTTATCATAGTTAATATAACAATCCAATTCTCTTTATAAATCTGTTCATTTAGACATAAATTAACTATGATTCCAAGTTAAATAAATTTTATCCTAAAATGCCCAATTAAAACTATATTCATTTTCTTAATTCAAAATACATTATTCATTATACAACATATCCATTTCAGGAAATAACTTTAAATAAAATCACTAAGTTAGATTCAAGGTTCCATATTAAATCAAATATAATTATTAAGTTATTTATCATAAACAAAGTTCTTTAAATTACAATTTAAAACCAAATAAGGGTTTTTAAATTACAATTTAAAAACAATTATCAACTTATAAAATAACTTTGGAAAACCAATTTCTTTTTATATTTCAAATCTTTAAATCAAATTTCAAATTAAATTTTTTTGTATATTCTAAAAATTCAAAATACTTAATAATTTTTTTACGAAAATATTACTTTAAAATATTAACCACGGGCCTGTATAATATTTTCTAACCCAGGTCAAGTGATACAGATATGTATGATTTCAATCCGTAATTTAAAAATAAAAATCAGGGTCCTATCATTTCAAATCTGCAATCCCAAGTAAAATAAATACAATAAAAATCACTTAAGCCTATCATTTCAGCCCATAATGATTTTTCCTTATTCTAAAGTCCGTTCGGGTATGTATCATTTCAACCCATAGTGATAGGGAACTTACAGTGTGATAAACAGGAAATCAAATAATAGAATAGCAGCATTTAACATCATATAAACATATCATAGACAGGTATGAACATAGCATATTAATTTATAAAATTTACTTGTCATCATTTCACAATCATATAAGTACATAATGTCTAGAACGAATAACTCACATTTTAAAAGCCAGAATTGAAATTCAAACCCAAATCTAAACTCCGCAAAGCACAAAATAGCACGACAAAGCACGGCTATATTTTTGAGTGGATAAAGAGTCAAGATCCATATCTTGTATCCAAAAAAATACAATACATATAAGGATATATTTCAATAAAAAAGAATAAAATTACAACAATAGAAAATATGAGATAAAGGTGACATAGCCTTTGCTCTAACCCGCAAGTGGGCTTGGCCTTGTCTCAATGGGATAGACCACATCAAAGAATGCTCGGCCAAGATGGTTTTATGTAGGGCTAGGCTCGGCCATGGGTCATGCATACACGGCTATGGTGATGGTAGGTGAAGATCTAGGGTTTATGGAATGTAAAGGCAAGGTATGTGAATGGTCTTGGGTTCTTTGGTTCGTCCATGGCTCAAAGTGGCTCGGCCTATGGGTCCTTGCTTGGTTCATCCTGGTCTGGACACGGCTAAGGGTTTGGTCAGGTCATGTCATAGCTGGAGTTTGGTTGTGGCCGAGGCAAAGGAAGGGGATTTGTGCATATGTGGCTCGGCTAGGCTTGAAACAAGGAGATTAGGTGGTGTTTGGCATCTTGGTGGTCACGGCCATGTCATGGGTGATGGAGGAGGTGGTGATGGTCGGCATGGTGGTGTGGTGGAGATGGAGAGGTCGGCTATAGCATGGAGGCCGAGCAAAGCATGAAGATAAAATAGAATACAAAATGAAAAAGAGAAAAGGAAAAAGAAGGACGAGCAGGCCATAGCTTTCTGTATTTTTTTTCCAGAAACAAATGAGATTTGAGATGAGAACTTTCCACGTGAATAAGAAAAAGAGGAGGCGGCTAAGGTTTAGTGGTGAACGACTATGGATGCTATGAACGGCTAGGGTATTGAAATGGTTAAAATGAAGGGCCTACTTGATTTCCAAGCAAATAAGCCGAAGACTCTTAAAATTTCCAAGGCCAAAATCTATAAAAATCCAATCAAAATTCAGTAAATGAAATCAAATTCTAAACAAAATAAAATGGAAAAATAAAATAGAGAGACGAGCATAGAAAAAATAGAAAATAAAATATAGAAAATCATTGTGTGTGAACACTGTATTTTATCCAATTTTAAAAGTATAAATCTGAATTTAACGAAACAAAAAGCAGAACGGATATCAGAATTATATTCTGCTTCATAGAAAATATTAAAATTTAAAAATTCAAATTTGAAATTTTCAACTGTGATCAAACTTTGACTTTCAGTTGACCAAAATATAAAATTTTCTGAAAGTGTTTATTTTATTGAATTTGGAAATTAATTTATAAACAAATTCCAAATTTACACTGGAAAATTCTAAAAACTCACCTTTAGATGATTTAAAAATCAGAGTTTTCAATAGAATTTAATTACAAGGGCTTTTCCATTGATAGGAGTTTTGAATGTCCTTTTAAAAATATATAAAGCTTGTGTAAACTTATATATATAGCAGTTCCAATTTTAAGGGAAGTTTGAAATGAATAAAATTTGTTACTGAAAATATGTTTGAAGTACATAAAATATTTGGAACAATATGTAAAATTTTCCACGCCTAAGCAATGTATTGTTTCAATCATATTGTCAAACCATTAGTTCATTTTCGACTGATTTAATTTAATTAGAAATCTATGTTAGTAGCGAACAATTTTCATTTGAAGTGCAATGAAATACTTTGAGCATAACTATGGTTAAAACATTAATTTAAAATAATGTATGTACTTGTCGAAAAATTCAAAACTACATGTACCACAGCTGAACTGTTTTGATAATATCTTTCAGAAGGTTTGCCTTATTTCGATGATCTTGCCTTTTCTGAAAAGAAAAGAACATAAGCAACAATTTTTGTTTTAAGTATTCAAAATTATTTGCCATTTTCTAGACTAAAAAAGAAGATTTGTGAAGTAGGCATGCACTTGTATTTATTTTCCAAAATTTACTTTTTCTGGTAATTATACAATAACTCAAGTTGGAGTTAATGCTTTTGCGATCCATAATTTTTTGGAAAGCTATAACACTAAGTAACAACTTTAATTTTGAAACCTGTAGCTAATATTATGTTTTTGACCTTTGAAATTTTGGTGGAAAGTGGTTAAACATATGTATTATGTTTCTTTTACCTTAAATGAACGTAATCTTATCATATCCCTTATTACATGCGACTAATGCTAAACTTGAATTGAGAATACGTACTATTGGAGCATGTTTAGATGAACTGACGACTTTGGCTCACATAAAATTTAAATAGCTTGCTAAAATGCTGATAAAAAGATATGTTTTATAATATATTGATATATTGTGAAATTATATTGTTTCCCCGTGTTTTTGGATGCCTCATTAATTGGGATGTCTAGTTATTGTGATATATTATATTGTGATTTTTTGAAACGCTCTTTGTACAGAGGAGACTCGGTCAAAATTTTCTGAAAAATATGGCATTTAGAAAAAAAATCAAAAAATTATTTGTATGCAAAGAAGAAAGTCATTGGATGAGTCTATTTAATTGATAACATACAATAAGAGAAGTTAGAGAGAAAGAGCCATATAAGGGATTGTATAGTTTTAGCTTGATAGAAGGTTGTTGAATGTGAAGGAAGATTTAGGGTATGAGTTGTGTATGAAAATTCCCCATTAGAAATTGGTAGGAGACAATTTTCATAAGGGGAAGTCTTTAACAACCCTGCTTTCTACGTTGTAAATAGTTAAAATAAAAATATTCGAACTCGATTTTCGGTACTTATTATTTGAAAAAAATTCTTACTTATTTGAATTCTATTTAATAAAAGATTTTGTTTTAATAAACTGAATTAAGTTTATAATTTTTTTAATAATATATCAAAATCAAATAATTTTTTAATTAAATATAAAATATTCTAAAGGTGTAAATAATTCTATATGATTGAAATAGTTGAGAAATAAAATAAACAAACATTGAATTAAATGAAATTATCCAATTATCAAAATATAGTTTATGGAATGACATGTAAAATCTGTTTAAACAAGATTGGAATATAATTGTAAACAAATGTTAAGAATTAAAATTTAATTTTTAACAGAAAGTAAATAAGTTAAATATTAGACTAAATTAGAATTTAGATTGAACTAAAATAAAGAATAATTAAATGCCCATTTTAAAGGTTCCCTTCTCTTTTATTCCCCAAACTGGCCCATGCCTTTCATGATATTTGTTTCAAAAGCCCTAAATCCTCCAGATGATTTTGGAAACCATAAATCACAATAGATTAAAATAAAAAAATAGGCGCATGACCTTGTGTGTTTCGACAACCAGGTACGACGCCGTAGAGGGTGGCAACCCGAGTTCAATATCAGCGAGTGACATGATAGTGGGAGGGGATTTGCAAAGCATGATGGTTGACCATATCTGTAACTATGGGGTTCCACGATATGGATGAGGCCAAGGACTTTGGCTGCTTTTGTTAAAGAAGCGGCTGCGACGTCGAGGGTATGATAAGCAATGGCCATGCTAGCACATGATGAAGGATGTGGCAATTAGAGTTCATGTGATAGAGCTTCGATCTTGGTTACATGTTGAGGTGTGGTGTGCCGACTGTGACAAAGTTAAAGGTAGACAGTGCAATCGGAGATGAAGGCGAAAGACAACAATGAAGCCACCGATTTGGTTGAACAAGCATCGTGTCTATGCACACACACACACACTCCTGCCTACTATACATACATACATACATACATGCATACATACATACATATATATATCCTAATAATTGATTTTATTTCTTGGTTAAACTGATTGCGGTTATTAATTGGATCGCTTGGTTGAAGTGTTTGTTTGGGATATTGGATTGACTGTGTGATATTGGGTATGAATTAGGATTTGATGTTGAGATTTTGTATACGTTTGATCATCAAAATGAAAAGTAGACACTGTTAAATTGTATTTTGAATTATATTGTTTATTTATATGCTTTATGCATTATAAGGATAGCCAAAGTTCGATGGAATTAGACTTGGCCATATGATAAAATTATAGAGATGATTCTATAGAATTTCGCTCCATGATTTATAGTTTGGATGTTCGATTGATTTTCTAGTTTTAAAAGATTTTTGAAAGATTTGAAAAATTACTTCTACGGCTATAAAATTACACTGAAGTATATTTATAAATAAATAAAAGTGGTTGGAAAATAAAATAATTTATTGGAAATTATTTTGTAAATAAAAGTTGTTTTGAAAATGAAATGGAGAATTTTCAATATATTGGAATGTATGGAATTTTTGTAAGTATAGATGAAGAGTTTTGATAATATTTTAGAAAATGAATTTCTTTAGTAAAGTGTATATTTTAATAGAAAGGACTCAAGGAATATTTTTGAAAGTGGATTTTGAGTGTATAAGCTTATTTTGAAAATAAACCAAATGAGAAATATTTTTGAAAGGTTTTAGGAGTATTAAAATATAAATCCCGTTTTACATGCACACAGAGGTGCACGTACACACGCATATATAGTTTGATTTGAAATTGGTTTGTATGGATATTTGATGATTTTGTGATTTAATTCTATATAATGAGGATGTTAAATAGATGGGTTAGTAGTACCAGATGGTATGAGATGCTCGGTAATATTTTTTGGTTGTTTTATCGACTCATATTATTGAATTATTATGGATTTGATAAGTATATTTTACTAGATATTAGTAAATGTTTGGGTAGTGCTGAGTGGTATAAGGCGCTCAAGTAATACTTGTTCGATTACAGTTGGTAAGTTGACGTCACTTATATTTCAAAGATGGGTTAGGAATTTATGATATCGTTTGGAGTTGAATCCTTGGAACTTAGCACTCGAGAGTTCTATTACTCCCCAGTGGCTACAAGCTTGAGATATGTTGGGATTTACCAATTTACCCTCTTTGGACTAATTTGTTGAGTTATATTATTATTAACTCTTACGGCTAGTAGTCGAGGAATTTTTATAATTTGCGCTCTCATTAGGACATATGGAATCGAGAGTACCTATTAATACTCTGATTAGAACTCATCTCATCAAAAGTATTTCATTGCATCCTCTAAGGACTAACTATTCGAGTATTTTTATCTACTCTTAGGACTAGTAGTCAAGGATTTTTCATGTTGAAATTCTCTCTTTAGGTTAGGACCCATGGATTCAAGAACAGTCATCACTCTCATCCGGACTCCTAGATTCGAGAGGACTAGTATTACTCTCATCAGGACTTATCCAATCGGGAGTATATCGTTATATCCTTCTAGGACTAACTAGGCATGTACTATTATTATTTACTCTCAGGGTTAGTGCCAAGGAACGAGGAATTATTGTGCTATGATGCTCTCATTGGGACTTTTAGAGTCAAGAGTATTTGAATGGCTCTCATTAAGGCACACCGAGTCGAGAGTATCAGTTATCACTCTTAATAGAACGTATCGAGTCGAGAATATTAGTTGGGAATCTACATCATAGGGTTCATTCTACTATGGAGAGAACATCAATTAAATCCACAAGTTAAGGTAGTTATTCATCCTAGCTGTCTTGATTGCGAGGTCGCGCCTCAGATCCGTGATGTCACCTATTAAGTTTGTAGGCTAGGAATTATTTGTCCCATTAGAGCCATTGCCCATACGTCACTTAAGGACCAACAGTCTGTTACCAAGGAAAAGTAGGAGTCGTGACAAATGCATAGCGTTGTCTTGCATCATGTTTATGACAAGCGATGGATATGAGTGTCATGATTCTGGAAGTAATTAAGGGAATATAGGAAATATGATGCGGTCATTAGTGTTTTCTGGAGCAGTACTATGGTACGACAGTCTCCTATTTTGGTGGCTTAGGTAGATCCATTATATATGAGATATTTGATATTATCAACTCATTAGAGACGATAATCATATGACATTAGAGATTAGCTTTGTATTAGTTTTTCATTTAGAATAATCTAATCCATGACATTTAGAATAACAACAAATTTTGTATGATTCGCTGTTTCTGTCTCCTCAGACCATTCAGTCGATAGGTTTTCCTCTCTACGGATCGTAGGTCGAGATAAATGATTTTGTACATGCAGTAATTGATTGGCTTTGATGTTTATTGAGTTTGAGTTTTCTTGACATCTATGAAGGCCTTATAATCAAAAGTTATCACTTCCATTAGGATTGTATGTTAAGATAATTATTTGGATATTGCTTTTGATATTTTATATGAGTTGTGTTTTGGTTGAGATTTGTGTTTCTCGCTATCTCCAAAGACTAGCAGCCGAAAGTCTTTACTTCCATCAGGATTGAAAGTCAAGATAGTATTCTTGGATATAGGTTCATGTATTTTATATGGATTTTTCCTATTTAGGTTCCATATTTCCTGATTTACCTTCTCTGGTTTAGCAGCCAGAAGATATTGCTTCCATTAAGGCTATAAGTCGAGATTTGATGCTTTGATTATTTATTTGGTATTATGCCTTTCTTGATTTACATTTTTAGAGCTTGAAACTCAGAAGTCTTCACTTCCATTAGGACTTTTAGTCAACACGGATATTTTGGGTTGTGGACGTTTATGTTTGGTATGTTTCATGAGTCACTTCTTTATTTATGGCGTTTATGGACGCAATGTGTGCTTGTCCAGTGTATTTTGGGATTTCGATGAGTTTGATTGTTATCACACGATTTGCAGATGTCGTGATTCTTGCTTTCTTATATGTATTTCATCGGTGATTATTAAGACAAGTGGCATGGTATGCTTTTCATTTACCATGCTTTCAGTTACGTGCTTACATTGGATCTAGATATAGTTTGATCTTTTATTATTTATATAATACTTGGGTCATCCCTGTATTTGTTTTTGATAAGATGGCTATGAGTTGTGTATTTTTTACTTGACTTGGTATACATTGTCATAGTATGACAGAAATTACAGTTGGTATTAGTTTGTTATGTATTATGTCTTTCTACTGCAATTTGTGACTTCGTGTTCATTTGTATGTGTTGTATATTGCTCTGTCCTGGTAAAACCTATGTGTTTATTGCTTTGTACCGATACCAGACACATATGGATGCGTTATACGTGATTTCAATACATACTAGTGTTTTTCCAAGGGAATATTCAAGTGTGATCGCTCCTAACAAGACTCATTCTCCATACTACCAAATAGGATCACCTTGTAATTCTCTTTGGTAGTATAGATATTGAGGTTGGATTACACCATCCTACTAGATGGACCATACATCCTGGTGTAATAAGTTGTACTATGATATGAAGCAAACATATTATCAAGAAAGGATGAAGATGATATCGAGATGTTCATCTTGAAATGTATGAACTGCCAATTACTAAAGGCAAAGCAAAATAAACTAAGTTGGTTGGTGTGATCACTTGAAGTTCCTGAATGGAAATAGGAATAAGTTTCAATGGATTTCATTAATGGGCTACCGAGGACAAAAGAAGGGTACAATTGCATTTGGGATATAGTTCATAAATTAAAGAAGAGTGCCCAACTCATACCCATTAAGTCTATTTGAACAACATTAACATTTACCGAGTTGTATGTGAAATGGGAGGTACGATTTCATGGTATGTCGAAGAGCATTGTGAGTGACTGTGACGGCCCACCTTTTTGGATGGTTTAAATCGACAATAAGCCACGCATGTCTAACTTAAACCATTCAAAAGGGAGGATTGTCAATGGTTATTTAATAATAAAAAAAGAGAAAAGAAGAAAAAAATACAGAATCTCGTAGCAGAATGAAAAAATATAATAATCAAATAAAAAGTTAATGAAACTGTTTTACAATATACATTTGATTACACAAATTTACTACTAGAGTACAATCCACAAACATACCCAAAATAACACAGCGGAATAATAATAGTGAATATGACCTAGAAACGCCATCTCCATCTTCAAGGAATAATGTCTTCAACACTGGAACACTCAGGCTAACCTGAGTGTATTGAAAAGACAAAACCCTTGAGTTAAAACTAAAGGTTCTTATGTCAGTTAAATCAATAACAAGTAAATATGAGTTTGATAGCTTCAGAGATGTTTACTGGATTTCACATCTCATATCCAATGCACAACGTGCGTGCAATAACGTAAAAGATGTTATGGGATTTTCCATCTCTTAAGGATCCGTTAAACTATCTATATGTAGTAAGATATGCTATATATAGTGTCTATCAGTAATATAAAGTATTAAAGGCTATACATTGATCACCTTTAACACATTTTTAAGCAGGTAGTTTATGCAAATTCTGTAACACAACCAGTAACGTCGGTAGCCAGTGAGTCCCCTATAGGTACCATACTAAAAGAAATCGTAGTGGGCGTGAATAAGGATAAAGAGTATGACAAGGCACGTGAGGCAATGTCCAAGGTAGGATACTACAAGTTCAAGTCACGGGGCTGGTGGTAACACATCGTAGCTATGACCGCCCACCATGTCCAACATCTCCAAAATCAAATCAAGCTGCACCGTTCAAGCCAACATCAATACAGTAACACGAAGAGGTCTGTCTGCTAGGGTTAGTTGGCCTATTTGGCCTTGACAAGCCGCCCTGTTTTAGTCATTTCAAATTGGCACAAGTGCCAATGTCATCCATCATCTTTCTCTTTCTTCAAATCCAACAAACATTCACCAAATCCAACCACTTCATTCTGGATCATCCACCACATTCACGCTTGTTAAAGTAGTTCCAATATTGACATAGAGTATGCCAATAAGAGGCCTCGGTCTCTTTAACAACCAAACGTCATTTTTCAAACGGTTGGTTCTTTTACATTTCAAAATCGATTCATATTTGATATCAAAATGTCATATTCAATTCAAAATATTCTTCATTTCAAAATACCATATTTACTCAAAATATGTCATTTCCACTTAAAAATATCATTTCAAATTCGAACTTAGGTTATAACCTCATTTAACCACATTCATATTTTAAATCAACGATTTAAATATAAACATTCTAAATTTGCATAGCTTGAATTTTTAGAAAATATTTTATATAGTTTTAAATAGTTAAATAGTTCAAACAGTTTGATATAAAATGATTCGAGTATTGAAAATGATTTATATAGTAAAATAGTTGGAAAATCTGAATAATTTGAATATTAAAAATATAGATTTTAAATCATTTATATTAAAATAATTTATTTTGAAAATAGTATCAAATCAAAATGTTTCTTTCCGTTTCAACAATTCTGGACCTATGTCTAAATTTCAAATCAACAAAACTCAATTTCAAATCTTTCAATTCAATTGACTCAATTTCGATTTAATTTCAAATCAACTTGATTTCAGTTTCAATTCGAATTTACTTAAATCTTCGACCATACATTTTTTACTTCAAATTCAATTCAGAAATTCAATTTAATGATTTAAAATTCAAATTCAATTCTTATTTTAAGCCGTTTCAATTCATATCGATTTCAAGTCCAATTTCAATTTACTGATTTAAATCACTTAAATCAAATTAAACCTCATTTTTCAATTTCAAGGTTTGAATCTTAAAATAATTCAATTTCCAAAGTTAAGGTCATATACCAATAATAACTTCACACTTTAGTTTTTATTCTTTAAAACAATTTCCTTTTAACCAATTTCAATTTCAACATTTAAAAGCTTGAATTAGAAAACAATTTAACTCATATAGATCCACAATTTATTTCCTTCAAAACAATATCATTTAATCAAAATCCGAATTCAATATTTTAAAACCATTTAATTTAACCAATTCGGTGTACGTATATAATTTTCTACCCTATGGCAAGTGATCAGTTATTTCAATTTTAATTACACGGATAGATATATATCGTTTCAATCCAAATCAAAGTGTCATAGGAATATATCATTTCAACCTATTTCTTAATTTATTCGAAGTGATTCAAATAACAGTTTATATGCTTTCAATTAATATACAAGGAGACAATAGGGATATATATATATATATATATATATATATAAATGGACATCCAATCATCCAACTATCAACAAATAGACATCCATCACAATCAACATCCAAATCAACCAATAAATTACAACAATTAACTGGTTATCAGTACCAGGTATTTAACTATCTATTAGATTTTCAATATTAATTTAAATGGAAATTTAATTCAGTAAAATTTAACTTCAATTAAAATGTCAAATTAAACTACCAAACAAAAACCAATAAAAATATTATCACGTCATAAATTTAATTCAACTAACATACGAAGTTTTAGTATTTGCGTGAGTGGGTTAAATCACTCACCTTTGACTTACAGCCGATTAAAAATAAAATAAAAGCCCAAAATGTGAATAGTCACTTCAACCAAACCAATTTCATATTGTTTGGAATTTCGATACGAACTAATGGAAGAAACCACGCAGCAATCGGAGCTCGTATAGAATATTTATGCTAATTAGAAGTTTTAAATTTTAAATTTGAATTAAAATTAAACTAGGGGCAAAATTGTAAATACTCATCTCCTCAATCCCTATAGCAGATCACTCTAACCCATCGTCAACATTCAGTTGCCACGTCCAATTCTAGTTTGCCGCCCCTACGTTCGCCAAGCCCTCGATCTGACCAAGCTGCCGCCACTGCCTTGGCCAGGCGCACCCCTAGGCCTCGCATGGCCAACTCCGGCCTCCCCTTAGGCTCCGCAGTCGCAGCCACTTCCTCACCGGTCGTGGTGAATCCATGCTCCTTTAATAAGAATGAACCCTATAGATCGACTCTGTTAATCATCCTCTACCTCGCAGCAACCTCTGATCGTCGATTGGTCGACGATCCACCGTTGATCGCGAAACCCTAACATGGGCGGCCGAGAATAAATTGCCAATTTTTGGACAAAGAAGCCTCAAATCGAAAAAAAATTGCAGATGCAGATTACATTCGTTTAGAGCTTCATGATGATATATTATATGATAGGGTTTGAGCAGTTTGAATTTTGGAGTTTGATTTGGAATTGTAATTTAGGGGTTTAAGATGCCTATCATTGAGAAGGAATAGATATGATAGAAATTGTACGTGTATACAATGAAAATAGAAAGCTTTTGGGGTTTATAGTAGCCTATATATAGGTAGAGATGGAACAGATCGATTGGGCCAGAGCGATAACAAGAGCCCGAAAAGCCCGTCTCATTCCCTAAATGAAAGTAGGTCATCCCATATATCAAAATATAAGTTCACAATATTTTTAAACTCAATGGAACCAATTTCAAATCCTAATTCTATTTTATATAGAAGTTAGCTTCTAAAATTGAATTATATTCATTTGAATCCTTTAATTGATCCCTACACGTTTCCAGCACGCACGATCAAAAGATAAGTCTGGTCACTACAAATTTGAAATCCTATAATATTTCACTATTACGGATCCGATGAAACTGGTTTCGTCGAAATCCGAGACAGTGCCCAAAAAGACTAATCTTCACGTTAATTGAATGAATTATTATTAAAAATCAATTTAATCACCTTTAAATTCAAATTTAAAATTTGAAAATTTTCATCATTCCTGATTACACAGAAATTAATAATATTTTTAGAATTAAATTTTCCATGTTAAATCTAATGTTTAAATATTACATTAATTTCAGCTTTCAATTACAACTATATTAAAATCGTAGTTAATTAAATTTAAATAAATTCTATTATTTTGATTTGCAGGCTCTTATTATCAAATCTATAAATACCTTATGAATTTTATTAACATAAGTTTCCATTTTATTTCACCGAAACTCCATAGTTAACATCTTTCTTATATTAACTGCAATATTTCAATTGCATTGATTTTATTGATTTCCAAATTTATCCCAAAGAGGTTTAATTAATAAGATGAGAATAAACCAATTGTAACAACATAGTAATTTAAATCCATTTCAGAATAAATTAGTACATCATTCGACACATTTATACAATTATTGTTTGCATATAGAGGATAATAAATTACTTACTACCTAATTAGTTTCATATTCTATAGTAAAACCGATTAAATAGAATAATATACAATTTCACTATTGATACAACATTGATTTTAATCATTATTTACCTTATTGCAATTGATTGAAATTACATTAAGATGGTTGTCAATTACATTCAATCAACATTATTAAATTATATTCTAATATATATTTTTCCATATATAAATCATAAATTTTAATTTCTAACAATACTAGTTCCAAAGTCTTATTTAATTTAATATTTTTAATTATCAAAAATACTGTCGTCACAATCTCCCTTACTCAAAACATTTCGTCCTCGAAAAGGAACAAGAAGGAACCAAAAAAATTTGATATATTTTATACAAAATAATCAATTTATAATAATTAAATTTACATATCTAAGTTTAATATAAAATTTGAGAATAACTCAACTTCTATAAAAAAAAAAATTTAAGTCCTAAATTCATGGAAAATTTCGGCAGTCTCCTTTGCGCGGTTAGGTCCAAAAAATAGTAATATCAATAATTACAATATATATATATATAATATCTAATAAAATTTCCCGAACCATGGAAAAATAATAAAATACCGCTACAGAACGTAATCCGAAAACGTACCTATTTATCAGGCAACAACTTATTTATGAAACCAAAAGAAACAGCTATTTCTTCCATAAACCTGTATCTCGCTTACATACTCCAAAAGAGTTAACTAAGTAAAAGAGCAATACATTAGTCGTTTCAATCAATAGCACAAGCAACACAACATATGTAATAACCATATGCAAACAAAAGCGGCACAACCATTATATACAACAAATGAATCCATCATACATCTATAGCACCTAAAAACTAATTGTTTGTTTAGGTTAAAAAACTTTCCATTGTAAAAAGATGATAAATAACTACCAAGTATATCTTATGCTCGACAATTTTAGATAATTACTTAATAGATTATTCATACAACCTTAAACAATTTGATGCATCATTTCCCAAACTTCCGACAAGCCAAACAACATAAAATTTGTAAATATTATTTAAGTTTGTTCTATTGATTTCTTTTCACATTATTTATTTCAATTCTCAATTATTCACACAAGAACTTTTTTTATTAATTTACATTCATTACTTACATAATTTATTTCTCATTCAGTATTTGAAATCGTTAATGAATCCATTATTAAAGTATCACATACATTTCATTGCTGTTTAGTTCACATTTATTGTGTATTATATACTTGATTTCCAATTAATATTAATATTCATTAATGAATCAATTCATACTTAAGTTTCTTTATTTTGTAATTCACAGTCATTTCATGTATATCTTATTTTTTTCGTTTATAAACATATGTTCATTTTGAAGCATTTTTGTCATTAAGATTTGGCTTGTATAATATTTTATTACATATTCATATTTAACATTTCAATTTTTTAAATATTTCTACTAAGTTTTATATATGTTTTGATAATGTAACTGAGTGTTATACAAGTTTATCTTATTCATTTTAGTTAAAATAATGTTCAATAGTTTACATCTTCTTAATTTTGATTATCTTTTAATTTAAAGTGACAATTCTCCAATTTCTTTACCGTTTCATTAAAAACTTAGCTCCTAGTTTCTTAGTTCTCATTTTAGAAGTTTCCAACCATTATGATAGTCAAAGGTTTCATTTTATTTCTACAATTAAAAATCATTAATTTAACAGAAACTTAAAAACTAAATACTGGTTTCATTTCAAACCATCTTGAAATAATATATACTTATATCTTTTATATATGTCAATCATATTTATAAATTTTGAAACTAAAATTACTTTCACCAAAAAACTGTGTAGCAAAGCTACTATAGTGGTCTTCCCACTTTGAAACTCAAAAATAAACATCGATAATGCTGCGCAGTCATCATCGAAATTATTTTCGAGTGATAGAAGAGGGGAGTACAGAACTTATTTCCTTTTAAAATTCTTAAAACATTTCTTTCAATCCTATTGAAAATATTTCTATCCGAAAATACATCCAAATAATACAAATATATATACATATATATGTTTGTTTGTTTGTTTTTCCAAGATTCTTTGAAAACCAAATTCAAAACACTGGAATTTAAGTTCTCAAATTTTAAGTTTATATCATTTTACTTGTAAATCATATTTTATACCATATTTGTAAAATTTACATTTCTTATGACATACAATAGTTAATAGTTTAAGAACCTTGACTAATTAAACAATAAATGACAATAATTGAATATTATCATTTCCTAACAAACGGCACACCAAAACAATATCAATTTATGAAAAATTATATATATACACACACACAAACATAAAAAAATATAATACTAGGTAAAATTATTTCATTTACCTATTTCCAAAACAATATTGTGTTCGTCCACCATGTTAAAGTGTTTAGAAACCTCTATCGATGCCGTGAAGTCCTATGTATCGATCGGAATTCATAAATACTCAACCGAACAAACTAACACAAAAAAATGATTTTATAGCACTAACAAATATGCTTTCTCATACATATACAATCAAACTCATAGTATGGCATTCCATTACCCTATCTCTTAATGAGTTTATCCACAATAGGCTAAGGTATCTCTAAACCAAAGCTCTGATACGGCGACCCACCTTTTTGGACGGTTCAAATCGACAATAAACCACACATATCTAACTCAAACCATTCAAAAGGGAGGATTGTCAATGGGAATTTAATTAGGAAAAAAAATACAGAATCTCACAGCGAAATGACAAAATATAATAATCAAATAAACAGTTCATGAAGTTGTTTTAGAATGTATATTTGATTACGCAAACTTACAAAAAATCATAGTACAATCAACAAACACACGAAAAATAATGCAGTGGAATAGTAATAGTAAATACAATCTTGCAACTCCATCTCTATCTTCAAGGACTTCAACACTGGAATACTCAGGCTGGCCCGAGCATAATGAAAGGACAAAACACTCGAGTCAGGACTAAATGTTCTTATGTCAGTTAAATCAATAACAAGTAAATATAAGTGTGATAGCTTCAGAGATGTATATAGGATTTCACATCTCCTATCCAGTGCATAACGTGCGTGTATTAACTTAAGAGATGTTACGGGATTTTCCATCTCCTAAAGATCCGTTAAACTATCTATATGTAGTCAGATACGCTATATATGTAGTGTCTATTAGTAATGTAAAATATTAAACTAGCATTAAGGCTTTACATTGATCTTCCTTAACACATTTTTAAGTAGGTTGTCTATGCAGGTTCTATAACACAACCAGTAACATCGGTATCCAGTGAGTCCCCTATAGGTACCATACTAAAAAATTCATAGTGGACACGAATAAGGATAAAGAGTATGACAAGGCACGTGAGGCAATTCCCAAGACATGATACTATCAGCACGGTTCACAGGGCTAGTGGTAACGCATCGTAGCTACGACTTCCTACCACGTCCAACATCCCCAAAATCAATCAAGGTGCACTGATCAAGCCAACATCGATATAGTAATACGAAGAGGTTGTCTGCTAGGAGTAGCTAGCCCACTTGGTCTTGACAAGCCGTCCTGTTTTAGTCATTTCAAATTGGCACAAGTGCCAAGGTCATCCATCATCGTTCTCTTTCTTCAAATCTAGCAAACGTTCACCAAATCCAACCACTTCATTCTAGATCATCCACCATGTACACGGTTGTCAAAGTGGTTCCAATAATGATAGAGATATGCTAATAAGAGCCCTGGTCTACTTAACAACCAAACGTCATTTTTCACACCAGTTGGTTCTTTTACATTTCAAAATCGATTCATATTTGATATCAAAATATCACATTCAATTACAAATGTCCTTTATTTCAAAGTACCATATTTACTCAAAATATGTCATTTCCACTTAAAAATATCATTTCAAATGCCAACTTAGGTTATAACCTCATTTAACCACATTTGCATTTTAAATCAACGATTTAAATATAAGAATTCCAACCTTGCACAGTTTGAATTTTTAGAAAATAGTTTGAATAGTTTAAAATTGTTAAATAGTTTAGAATAGTTAAATAAAATAGTTTGATATAAAATGGTTTGAGTATTGAAAATGGTTTATATAGTAAAATAGTTTGAAAATTTTAAATAATTTGAATATTAAAAAGATAGATTTTAAACAGTTTATATTAAACTAATTTATTCTGAAAATAATATCAAATCAAATCAAACTATTTCTTTCCATTTCAACAAATTTGGTCCCATGTCCAAATTTCTAATCAACAAAACCCAATTTCAAGTCTTTCAATTTAATTGGCTTAATTTCGATTTAATTTCAAATCAACTTGATTTCAGTTTCAATTCAAATTTACTCAATTTTTGAAAATTCAATTTTAACTTCAAATTCAATTCAGTAATTCAATTCAATGATTTAAAATTCCAATTCAATTATTATTTTAAACCATTTCAATTCATATCAATTTCAAGTCCAATTTCAATTTGCTGATTTAAATCGCTTAAATCAAATTAAACCTCATTGTTTAATTTTAAGGTTCATATCTTAAAATAATTCAATTTCCAAAATTAAGGTCATATACCAACCATACCACCGATTGATTTAGCACCTTCTAACATAAAAGCAAGCAAAACAAAAGAAGTCATTCTCATTCTTCACATTTCAATTTTTATTCTTTAAAACGATCTCCTTTTAACCAATTTCATTTTCAACATTTCAAAGCTTGAATTAGAAAATAATTTAACTCATATAGATCCATAATTTATTTCCTTCAAAACAATATTATTTAATCAAAATCCAAATTCTAGATTTTAAAATCATTTAATTTAACCAAGCCAGTGTCCGTATATAATTTTCAACCCTACGGCCAATTGATCAGTTATTTCAATTTTAATTACATGGAGGATACACATCGTTTCAATCCAAATCAAAGTGTCAAAGGTATATATCATTTCAACCTATTTCTTAATTTATTCGAAATAATTCAAATAACGGTTTATATGCTTTCAATTAATATACAAGGCGATGACAGGGATATGTATAAATAAATGAACATCCAATCATCCAAATGTCAACAAATAGACATCCAGCACAGTCAACATCCAAATCAACCAATAGATCACAACAATTAATTGGTTATCAATATTGGGTATTTAACTATCAATTAAATTTTCAATATTAATTTAAATGGAATTTTAATTCAATAAAATTCAACTTCAATTAAAATGTCAAATTAAACTACCAAACAGCAACCAATAAAAATATTACCACATCATAAATTTAATTCAACTAACATAAGAAGATTTAGTATTGCGTGAGTGGGTTAAATCACTCACCTTCGATTTAGAGCCAATTAAAATTCAATAAAACAAAATTTGAATAGTCTCTTCAACCAAACCAATTTCATATTGTTTGGAATTTCGATACGAACAAACAGAAGAAACCACACGGCAATTAGAGCTTGTATGGAAAATTTATACTAATTAGAAGTTTTAGATTTTAAATTAAAATTAAACTAGGGGAAATATTATAAATACTCATCTTCTAAAACCCTATATCAGATCACTCCAACCCATCCTCAAAATTTAGCCACGACTTCCAATTCCAGTTTCCCGCCACTACATTAGCCAAGCCCTCAATCTGACCACGGTGCCGCCACCACCTTGGCCAAGCGCACCCCCAGGTCTCATGCGGCCAACTCCGGCCTCTTCCCTAAGCTCCGCTGTTGCAGCCACTCCCTTATCAATCATGGCGAATCCATTCTCCTTTGACAAGAATGAACCTCATAGATCGACTGTGCAAATCGTCGTCTACCTCGCAACAACCTTTGACTATCGATTGGTCGATGATCCACTATTGATCGTGAAACCCTAACATAGACGGTCGAGAATAAATTGCCAATTTTTGGAAAAATGGAGCCTCCAATTGAAAAAAATTGCAGGCGCAGATTACGTTCGTCGAAAGCATCGCGATGATATATTATATGATAAAGTTTAAGCAGTTTGAATTTGGAGTTTGATTTGGAATTGTAATTTAGGGTTTTGAGATGTCTGCATTAAGAAGGAACTAATGAGATAGAAATTGTACATACAGACAATGAAAATAGAAAGCTACAAGGGTTTATAACAGCTTATATATAGGCAGAGATGGAACAAAAATGGATGGAACAGATTGACTGGGGCAGAGCGATAACAAAGACCCAAAAAGCCCGTTTCGTTCCCGAAACGAAAGTAGGTCATCTCATACATCAAAATAAAGGTTTTCAATATTTTTAAACTCAATGGAACCAATTTCAAACCCTAATTTATTGTACATAGAAGTTAGCTTTTAAAATCGAATTATATTTATTTGAATTTCATTAATTGATTTCTACGCGCTTCGAACTCGCTCGATCAAACGATAAGCCCAATCACTACGAAATCTGAAATCCTATAATATTCCACTATTACGGATCTGATGAAACTGATTTCGTCAAAATCCAAGAAAGTGCCCAAATGGACTAATTTTAATGTTAATTAAATGAATTATTATTAAAATCAATTTAATCACTTTTAAATTCAAGTTTAAAAGTTAATTATACAGAAATTAATAGTATTTTTAGAATTA
Organism: Allium cepa; assembly: GCA_030765085.1. Lineage (NCBI taxonomy): Eukaryota > Viridiplantae > Streptophyta > Magnoliopsida > Asparagales > Amaryllidaceae > Allium > Allium cepa. Next base: position 204,419,530 of record CM060942.1, read on the forward strand.
AATTTTCCATGTTAAATCTAATATTTAAATATTACATTAATTTAAGCGTTCAATTACAGCTGTAATAAAATCCCAGTTAATTAAATTTGAATAAATTCTATTATTTTGATTTACAGGTTCTTATTATCAAACCAAAAAATACCTTATGAATTTTATTAACATAAGTTTCTATTTTATTTTACTGAAACTCTATAGTTAACAACTTTCTTATATTAACTGCAATATTTCAATTGCATTAATTTTATTGATTTCCAAATTTATCCCAAACATATTAAATTTATAAGATAAGAAAAAACCAATTGTTACAACTTAGTAATTTAAACCCATTTCAGAATTAATTGTTACATCTTAATAATTCAACACGTTTATATATTTATTGTTTGCACACAAAGGGTAATAAATTACTTACTACCTCACTGATTTCGTATTCTACATTAAAACTGATTAAATAAAATAACATACAATTTCACCATTAATACAACATTGATTTTCATCATATTTACCTTAATTATTGCAATAGACTGAAATTACATTAAGATGGTTGTCGATTACATTCAGTCAACATTATTAAATTGTATTCTGATAATTTTTTTCCGTTTATAAATCATAAATTTTACTTTCTAACAATATTAAATTCCAAAATATTATTTAATTTAATTTTTTTAATTATCAATATAATGGTTGTTACTGTGACCGAGACCCCTTTTCACTAGTGAGTTTTGGAAGAGCTTACAAGAGGCATTGAGGATGGAGCTGCACCTAAGTACAGATTATCACCTGCAAACCAACAGGTAGACCGCGAGAGTAAATCGTATATTGGAAGATCTTTTATGAGCTTGCATTCTCGATTTTGGAGGCACATGGGACGATCATTTGCATTTGGTGGAGTTAGATATAGCAATAATATCAGTTTAGTATCGGTATGGCATCACACGAAGCATTGTATGGCCGACCATGTAAAGCTCTTCATATTGGTGGGAAGCGGGCAAAGAACTGATACACGAGCCAGATATTATGGGAGAGACCGTGGAGAAGATTTAGATTAATTGGCAATGAATAAAAACTATGCAAGATAGGAAAAAGAGCTACGTTAATAAGAGACTTAGAGTTCTATATTGGCAATATGGTATTTGTAAAGATTTCTCCATTGAAGAATATTATTTAATTTGATGGTAAAGAGAAGTTTGTGTCGAGATTTGTTGGTCCTTTTTTGATAGTAGAGAGCATTGAAAACCTAGCATATAGGGTCGACTTACCTTACGAGATGGTGTGCGTGCACAACGTACTTAACATCTTTCACTTGCAAAAGTTTGTGCCCGACTCAGGCATGACGATTACGCCAGATCAGTGTAATGATACCAAGATTGAACCAGAAACTTCAAGATCTCGTAGACCAGTTTGTATTGCCAAAAGCAATACAAAATAGCTTAGAAGGAAGATGGTAGAGTTAGTGAAGATTCAACGGAGCAAAAGTGAAGGCAATTGCATGTATGAAACCAAGGAGAGCATGAGGGATGCCTATCTAGAACTCTTTGTATGGAAAGACATATGTTTACCAAATTTACTTTCACTTTTGATATAATATAGGATAGTTTAATATCTCGCATTCTAGGATGGGTTTACCAATATTATTGATTGCATAGCTATTTGTTTGATATGTTTGATAATTATATATGATTTTTAGGCATATGGGGTAACTATGAATGACTACTCTTTAACTTATCTGGGGATTTCGGTAGCAGAATTCCTAAAGGGGAAGAGTGTAACAACCCGTATTTTTTACATTGAAGGATTGTAAGTTATTATTATTTAAGTCATATGAGGCGAATGACTTAAAAACTTTAGGAAATGACTATTAGGGACATTTTCCACCTTTAGAATCTTTATTCCACAGTGTAGACCCAAAAATTCTTGTAAAGCCTATAACTTTTGATGGGCATTGAATTATGGTCTGAAACCACTACCATTAGACTGGGCCTGTGGCTTCTCTTTCCATAGGGTAGTCATAATAGGAAAACAGACATACTATTTAAAAGATATTGTCATTTAAGTTTTATTTGTTGTTGAACAGATTAATGGGCTACTAAACTAAGCCTAATTATGTCCACTGAATAATTTTAGGAATTGCGCCAAATTGGGGTTGATAGAAAGAAATAGATCATTATCTGCTCCATTAAAACAATTCCAAACCTTCATTAACCCTTATTTCATGAAAACTCTCACCTTTTTCTCAATAATCTTAGTCTAGTCCATCGTTAGAAGGGTAATTAGTGAAGGAGATTGAAGATCCATTATTTTGGTTACTTGGAATTTGTGTTCAGTTAACGAATTAATTCGCTAATACCCAAATGATTGTACAAAATGGCATATTCGAAGAAGTTCTAAATATACCCCTTGAATTTGTAATAATTCACGAGTTCGTTTAAATCGTAATCCAAATGTTCAAAAGATAGAATAGGCAAATTCAATAGTCAATGGGCGAATATGCAAGTCCATAAGTCAATGGGCAATATAGGCAAGTCGTGTCCTTCTATTCAATCATGAAAATGGTACCAATGTGCAAATATGCAATCGTTCAAGTCCTTATATGCAAATGTCATGTGTCCTACTTTGTTCGCCATTTGCTATTACAATAGTCTCAAGTTCACGAGAGAGCATAGAAAAAATTCTAGCCAAAAAATGATTTATGCTAAGAAAGGGGAAGAAATTCAACGCCCCTTTCCATGAGGGAGTACATATCTATATATAGCTGTTGGAAGGAGGTCGGCTTGCTCCAACCCTTGATGTGGGACTTATGGCACCATGAGATTTATGAATGAATGTGAAGGCTTTTGAAGCTTTATGAAGGAAAATGTACCTACTCCTCTTGAACTAGCTTTGTGAATGACTCTAATCCTTCTTCCTTACATTACTTTCGACATGCTCCAGCATTGGTGTTATGCAACATTGATTACTATGAAACATGGCCTTGATTTATGGCTTACAGAATGTTTTTTCATGGCTTCGGCAAGCTTAGCTTTGATAGTGTTCATATGTTATATTATTGGATTTCAACACAATTCTTTTGGTGATATGTAGCGCTGCGTTTATACAATATCAACTGCCTTTATAATGATTTTCGATGAGCTTGTTTCGAAGGCCATAGGTGGATAACAACGCGATTTTATTCCAGCATCAATGAAATGTGGCATGGCTTGCATTGACATTCATTGATGGCATATGATGTTGATTGTCTTTGATGCCTTTGCCTCTTTGGTTGCATGTGACCCTGATCCTTTTTCCTTGTTGAGGTGATACAATGCTAATGACCTGCGAAGTGATGAAGTGCGATGTGGTGATGCATGGCTATGTCATTGAGCTCTTCGAACACATGCGATGTCGTTTATACCCTCATATTGATGAGGTATAGTCTTTTTTTCTTTGTTGCTTTCACTTTTTCTCTTGATTTTGAAATTATATGAATAACTTTTAGCCCCCTGTAAGCTTTTTACTCTTTAGGGTAAAACCAAGAATTCCCTTGTATTGCTCCATCTTTAGTGAAATTTCATTGCTAGTCTTATTTTCTTATAAAAAATAAAGTGAATGTTATCTCTTGTTATTAATTTTAAACTTGATCTCAACTTCATTCAATCTCATCCTGGATTTAATTAAGTTATAGATTAGCACTCATTGCCTATATTGTTCAAATGATTTAAGATTATAATTTTTCTATATATAACAAAATGCAAAGAATAACCAAGTTCTCAAATGAAAATCCTAAAGATTATCTGGTAATATCATAGGACGAAGCATCAGAATTTTTCTTTGGTAATGAATAGAAGTCCAAAAACTCGCTTGGTAATGATAATAGAAGATCAGAAATTCATCTAATAATTATAATAGGAGACTAGAGATCTATATCTGGTTATAGAAGACTAGAAACCAATATCTGGTAACAATAGTGGAAGAGCAGAGCTCTTTCTACCAATAATAATAAAAATCCAAAAATTCTCGTATGGAAATAATAGATAGAAGACTAGAAATCCTTATCTAGAAATAATAATAAGACCAAAAATCAGTATTTGGTAATAAAAAGAGAAAATCAGAAATCCTTAATTAGAAATAATAACAGAAGACTAGAAATCCTTATCTGGTAATAATAACAGAAGACCGAAAATCTTTATCTGGAAATAATAACAAAAGAACAGAAATACAAATCTGGCAACAATAATAGAAGTCCAGAAATCCTTATCGGGAAGTAATAACAAAAGACTAGAATCTTTCGTTTGGTGGCCAAGAATTGCATTTGTTGGGAGACAAAAATAGCTCTTATTTGATGGACCTTTCTTTAGATAACTTGATTTGATTTGAAGCGCAACTTGGCTTAAATTTTAATCAACTTGGTAGCACTACTTAGCTCTGATTTTGATTGACTTGGGAGCACTACTTGGCTCTGATTTTGGTTGACTTGGAAACTACTTGGCTCTGATTTTAATTGACTTGGAGCACTATTTGGATAGTTTTTTTGGTTGATCTTCCATTCGAAGATTTCGATGCTTTAGTGAGGCCTCTGATGGTCGTCCTCCCGCTATGAGGCCCTTTAATGAGGTCTTGATGATAGCACTAAATCTTGGTTGGTGCTTCAATGAGGCCTTTGACAAAGGCACTGAAGGCTTAGGACCTTTGATGACCGAGGTCTTTGACGATTGGGACCTCTTGTGGTCAACCTTATGATAGTTAGGACCTCTTGAAGTCAAGCCTTTAAAAGTTGAGGCCTTTAATGGCCGAGACCTCTTGCGGTTAAGCCTTTGATGTCTGAGTCTTTTACTTTTGAAGTATTCTAATCTTTTCCATAATTGAAATGATAAAATTTTCTCTTATTCATCCATTCTTGAGGAATATGGCCGTAATTGCTTGGCATTCCATGTTCTTGTTATGGCATTGCCATCCGGTCGTCATAATTTATTAGTCCCAAGCAGGATTACTTTGTGTATGATTGCGGATCCTACCTAATTTGTCCTGAGTGGTCTTCTTAGTATTGGTCATAAATTTTGGAGTATAAATTCTCCTTTTGAAAATATTTTCCTCTTATTTTGTATTTGTGATACTTGGATATCCTTCTTTGATGTTAGGGCATTAATTTTGCTGCCTTAGTCCATTGATCAAATTTGAAATTTCCTTTTATCTCTTAACCCTTTGATAGGATTCAATCATATCCTTGACTGAAAGCAGATTCATTATGTATATAGAATCTATCCTATTGTGGCTTGATATATTCAGAGTGTCGGAGATAGTTATTGTTGATGCCAAAAATGGGCATCAACACCCGTAGAACTTTTGGAGATCAAGCAATGAATGAAATAAAAATCATAGCATAAAAATAAATGAACACTTAGATTTTATAGTTGTTGGCAATCTTGGACTACATCCACTTCATATTTTTATTGATATTCCACTTGACTATTACAAGAGTGTTTGGATCAGTTGGAATCCTTTAGTATAAAAGTAAAGAATAAAAATTCATTAAGAAAGCAGCCCCCTTTTCTGACGCCAATGAAGACATGTGCGGATCGGACCGAAATTTTGGCAGAAGGTTCAGGAGACCAAGATAAGGCGACCCAAAAATTTGTAGGCCTATTGAGGCCTACAATACGGGTCGGTACCGATCATATAAATGCATCCAAATGATTTGTGATCCTTATGAGGGATGCCCTATGATGTTAGCTTCTTTTTCCTTAAATTTTGTGTAATTTTGACATACGGTTTGTGAGATGTCGTATTTTCCATGAAGTAGGGTTACTTGGATTCTGATACCCACCGATCCCTCCAAAGGGATAGGTACTGATCCCTTCAACTTGCTCCAAATGCCATACAATTCCTTTGGGATGTTCCACGTGTCCCAATTAGCTTATACTCCAAGTTTCGTATTGATAACATCTATAGATTTTTAATTATTGACCTATTATTATTGCAATATATAGTGAAAGCTGAATATGGACGACCCCTTTTATACCGACTCCTTTTGATAGGTGAAGTAATTTTCCCATAATTTGGTCATACGAACTCTAAATGACTTGAAACTTGGGATGTAGTCTCATGGGGCCTTATTTGTCGCTCTATATCGATCTTACCGAGTTTGGGACATTAATCGAGGATATGTACCAATCCCTTAAGGAAAGGGATAAGCATTGAACCCCTGCCTAAGGGAGGCATTTTTCCTTACTTAGAATATTCTGAAGAGTCTATCTGTTGGCCTCGGTTGATAATCGCTTCATATCATTGCCTGCGCTTGATCTTTGGGCCTGATAATCATCTCTTTGGGCTGTCTTCCTCGATGATCGTCTAGTCTAACTTGTCCAGTCAGTCTGAATATAGTCGGGCCAAAAGGCTGGATAACAGTTATCTTATCCAATTTTATTTATAGTAGAGTTAGGGAGTTTTCCTTTATGTATGTATCCCTTTTGGTGGATCTATGCCTTTAGGAGTAATTTTTCTTTTTGTTGCACTTTATGACTTCATTGGCAATTGTGTCTCTCGCTCTGTAAATGAAAATTCTGTAATTATTCTAGATAGTTTATGTTTGTCATATATTGAATCCATGCTACGGGAGGGACCATGAATGCTTTTAGAATTTGATATGGTTATGCACTTTGTATTCTTATTATCCTTTTTTAGACGATCTTTATAGATCTAATTTGAACCTTATAGCTTGCAAATTATAACGTTGGATAGTGATTTTAATTTTGAGTTGTTAGGCTTCTTCCTTATGTTGTTTCGATATAATAAAAATGCCTTTGATACCTTGTCTTTCATTTCACTTTATTTGGCTAAGGTGATCCATGAAAATTTTCCTTGAAAATATTTCTTCCTTTTTGGTTCAACTATTTGCTTAATTAATTCATCCATTTTGGTTGCTTGTCGTCGTATCTCTAGATAGATACTTCTTCATTTCTTTACATTTCAAAAGTTACTTGGTGTGTTTAATGGTCTGGTAAGAGATTTCATTCCTAATGTTTGAAGTTTGAACAAAATTTTGTAAAACTTATAATCTCATAATAGAAATGTAAATCTCGAATAAAGGACTGAATAATCATGATACATGAATCAATAGTCCTTTAATTGAAATAGACTCTTCTAGTTAGAGTTTGGAAAATTTATCACAATACTTCTAATAACTTGTCATAGCTCACAATAGTATATAATTTTAAGGACTTTGCAAATTTCTTTTTTTAAATCAATAAACGTTGAATAATCAGTAATAGCTCTTTGATTTGCAAAGAATATTTTCTCAAAGAAATTTATGGTAAAATCGTTGAATAAAATAACTTGCCAGAATAAATATTATTATAGCTTTCTAAAATTGTCCTTTTTAGGCTTTATTCAGTGAAAAGAAATATCTTATTTCTAAATCCAAAAAGTGACGATCCATGAACTGATAGACTCTATAGATAAGGACATGTCTTTCTATAAGAATTTTTTCTTTTGAAACAGTCGCTATCTAGAAAATAATTCATAATGAAGAATCCTTACATCAATCTTAGTTTTGAGATAGGGATTAGAGTTCCATATATCATCAAAAAAAAGTGGACCACATAAAGAGGTCGCCTTGGATTCAAAATCAAGCCTTACTCATCTAGTCAGTGTTTGCTAGGTTTATTAAGCTACCTCACTACTGCTTTCATTGGAAGCGGCTTAGTTTGTGTTATGCATAAGACATGTAGTTGGCTTGGCAGGGTAGATTTACCTCCAAATGCCCTACCCATGACTAAGGCTTAGAACGGGGTCACAATGGAATGGGGAAGGAGAAAGTCAATTGACGCAGCCTGAGAAACTCTATGGCTAGTGCTTGGGATAAAAACCTGACAGTTATCCGTTTAGGGGCCTTCAAGTTTTTCTAGAGAATAAGGAATTCTTAATTATTAAAAGAAGCTTGATTCATAAAAATTTATATATATATTATATATAAATTTGTATATGAGAAATTATATATATCTAAGACAATGTGCATAAAGGCATTTAATGCATATGAATCTTCGGGTGTAGCCAACATTCCATGATGTCATCTGATATGGTCGAAGTCATCGTTTATGGCATTGTTCCATAGGTTATATCTCTATTCATGATGATTGCCAACCAACATCACCAGATGTGTCATTAATTTTCCAATACTTATGGCTTCATTTGATCTATATAACACCACTTGTCCATACTAAAGCTCGAAATCCTGAAATCTTGTATATATTTTTTTCTTTCAAAGATTGGTATCCGTTGAGATTCAATCTTTAGTGTAACTTGTACTTTGCCTAAACTTATACACATCGAAAATCCATAGATAATCTTTAACGACCAGCGTATCCATTTGAACTTCATGTATATATAAAAATGATATGTTTTGAAAATCGATATGTATATAAAATAATTTACTACTAACTTTGAAACTTATATGTGAAGCTCATAACATACGTTTGAAATTGTATACATGATATTTACATTTGAAACTTTTATATTTAAAACTTTTATTTGTATCTGACTTTCACACATATCTAAAATCTTTCATTATTTAAAGCTTTTATGATGTATGCACTTAAATCCATGTGCACTTAAAACTATAATTATGTATATCCATAAAAGTTATAGATTTTCTAAACGTGATATATATATTTTAGAAATTTTATGTTTTCTATGTATATTTGAATGCTTGAAACAATTTATATTCTATATTATGTATCATTGAAAATATACACACTTGAAATCTTATATTAATGAATATAACATTTGGAACTATATATTAATACATATATATATATATAGAACAAGATATTCATTCAAAGCTATTTATATACATGAAACAATATATATATATATACATATATATATATATGTATGTATGTATGTAAGCGTAAATATAAATTTCTTTCATTCAAAATTTATTATACAAATATATAGAGCTTTAATGCTTACAAAATTAAACATAGTCAAAACCCATATTCGTTTGAACTGTATGCATAGGAGACTTATACATTTTAAAAAATATGACATGCTCAATACTTTATTTTGGAATCTAATATATGTATTTGGAGATTTTCACTAAAAAAACTTTATCTATGAAAAATATATAACAATCGTGCATACTCAAATTTTGTATGTATCAAACTTCAATGCTAGAAACTTGCGCATCTGAAGGTGTATACCTAAAACCAAATGTGTATAGGAAACCTTTCTCATTCAAAACTTATGAACTTGATATTGGCATATTTAAAACCATATGCTTATACTCATTATTCTATAGCTTAATGCATGCCTTTAAAAACTGATATACTCTAAGGCCTAAAAGTCCTCAGCATCTATTATGTAGGTTTTTAAACCAGCAGGACCAAACGGAAAGCAGGACAACATCATGTAAATGGGATGGTTTAAAACATAGAAAGAGAAGCTAGAACAAGGAATTAACAAGGACCAAGCTATATGACTAATGCAACAAATGGGATCAATGAAACTAAGAGATCAGCATTCTTTTAGTACAATCAGTAGCTGAACGTAAACAGCTGGTGAATTGCCATCAAAATGAAACAACTATGATAAAAGGCTATGGAAAGATCTTCAATTCCAAACTCCAAAAAAATCCTAATTGGTTGGATCATCAGCAACCCATGGCTCTCCTCAAACCTTCAAACAAGGTAGATCAAGAATACTATGAAAATAGGCCAAGACATTGGCTCGCAAATGAGCCAAATCTATAGGTCGCCAGTGACCCATGGTTCTACCTCGTTTTGCGAGTCAAATCCTTCATGAGTCGTTCCATACCTACCTACGAGCAGATGATGAAGTGGCCTAGCGTAGAAGCTCTCCGATCCATATAAATACCATCATGCCTGCAACATAAAGAGGATCTTCTTCGGACTGGTTGCCGAAGCCCTGTTGGAATTATTCTTCACTATCTACCTCCCTCGCAAAAGTCTCCAAAGGAATACACTATGATTCTCCTGTAGATTCCAACTCTAGAGATTCAATCTAGCTAGAAGACAATTAAAGCCTTGTAATCGAACACCTATTGTAACAGCAATCAGTCTACAATAAAACTATAAAGTGGACATAGGCTTCATTAATAGCCGAACCCCTGTAAAAATTCTCCGTATAATTTCTTTTACTGTTCTTTCTTGATATCTATGATCTGTGATATTGCTTTGTTAGAACGGGGCTGGTGCTTTGAAACTCTAACCAAAATGTTGATCACAATAGTCTCCAAGGAATACACAGTGATTCTTCAGTGGATTCCAACTTTGGAGATTCAATCTAGCTACAAAAAAATCGAAGCCTTGTAATCGAACATCTATTGTAACAACAATCAATCTATAATAGAACTATAAGGTGAACATAGGCTTCATGAACAGCCGAACCACTATAAAAATTCTCTGCCTACTTTCTTTTACTGTTCTTTCTTTATATCCATGATTTGTGATATTTTTTCTATCAAAAGCGGGCCGGTGCTTTCAAACTCTAACCAGGGTGTTGGTCCATTTTTTAGGTCAATATTAATGCCTTCACTCAGAACCTAACTCAGGCTTAGATCTAGCTATCTACTTTGGATCAGGTAGGTCCAGAAGTTAGATCCTCAATCTTTGCTTAAAAGGTTTGTTGTTAGGAACAGAAGAACTAACCAACAAGGATTGGAGAAAAAGTAAGCAAACACATGCTAAGGTGATGGAGAACATCAACATGAGATAGTAGACGCGATCCTAAAGGCAAAGCTTAGAAATCACTTAAGTATATGGATTGCTAGCGATCCATGCACTATGCTTTGCTAGCGATCCATGCCTTTTCACCAGACCGCCATAAAACACCGACTAGGTTGTTCGAAGGAGATATAATGGAAAAAAAGTAATGGGAGTATCTCTAAGAGTAATGAAGGAAGAAAACGTTAACACTCCACCTACTACAAAAGCACCGACGACAAACCCAAACTTAGGAGTGAATACCCCATGAAAGGATATAACGATGGCTCTCTCCAACTCTATGAATGACGAACAATTTGAGGACGATAGATTGGATGGAAATGCCAATGTGTAAAAAGCTAGAAAAAGCTCTAGAACCCATGCCATAGCATAGTGTCAAGCAATGGACGAGGAACCGTTACTCAGACGGTATTCCTAGAGGCCGAAGGACCAAGAAGATATGATACATACCAAGATCAATTACAATGCCAAGCTCCTCTGGTATACTGTGACCACTCCCAACTGACCAGCTTCCAGTCCCATTATGGAGCTCACATCATCGAATCATGAATGGCCATTGTCGAAAATCATCAAAATGATTGTTGAAAAACTCATTCCAGGGTTGACTCGAAGTCAAACTTAATTAATCGCCTATTTGACCTGAAGCGTATTCTAGAAGTCCTGACTCGAAGTCGAATTTGGGTAATCACCCATTTGACCTGGAGTGAACCTAGGAAATTCTTGCCCGAAATCAGATTTGGGTAAAATCAACATTTTCCCCAAGAAAGCATGCAAATGGCTCCAAGCAACGTTTGTCACTAGCCCAGCAGTTCAAAGTCTGCGACTCCAAGCAAATGGAAAATTTTCTCGGGTCGGACTCCAAGTAAAATACCACTGATCCATCAATGTCGATCCAACCATTCAAGCATAGACAATCATACATATATCATTCTCAATCATTATAAACAGCAGTAACTTGAAAATGGACCAGTCTGACAACGATTAGAGCATCTTACCCACTCGAAACCCATTCACCAAAGTCGTTCAACATGCAAAATATCCAAAGAATTTTATCGTGCCAACTAGACATTTTGTACAACTGCACAACTAATTCAAAATTTCCCTTTTACAGGCATGACTAGCATACAGACGAAGCAAGGGCAACAGATGTAGTCTACTACAAGGCCTTTAAGAATCATTGAAGGATGAAACAACCAACTACCCTAGAGGAATTCTATGGGAAGGCATACAAGTTATAAAGACTAGAAGTAGTGCAATTAGAAGAAGGCAAACCCAATACTATGCCAAAGAACATAACAAAGGGTGAAGGAGCTACAGGACCTCAAGGACCCTCTGCCCAAGCAATGCTACTTAGACCAAGTAGAAAAGTGCACCAACTAACTGATAAAATTAGACGAAAAGATGATTATTAGATAACACTCAAACTAGCTAGCAACTAAGGAATGTGATAGCAAGCTAAAGCGATGCCTTCTCATCCATCCTCATCTACTCTCCTTTTCCAAATGAGACGTAATGGTACACTAGAGGCATTACAAATAGCACGATGAAAGAAATGCTTCTATGCCCTTGACGAGTCATGTTAATCCCCTTATTGGGAACTGACGTTGCTGGTGGCATTGAGAAGTCTTGTCCAAGTGATCGTCAAACAAAAAGACCCAACACCTTAGCCTATGGGAACCAATAAAATTGTGTTCACTCGAGCTGAATCCGAAAAATTCCTCATGATTTCGATGGATCATTGCTTTAAGACCGCCAGGCCGTCAGACATATGACCTAAAACTCCCCTTGGAATCGATAAATTATCATTCCAAGGCCGTCTGATCGTCGGAAATCCAACCCCAAAAAACCCTTCGAGAACATGAAGATCTTTCACGAAATAAAGCATCGTGGAGGCCAACCAGTAGATCAACGGTCATCTGATCCAAAAACCCTTCGTGAACGTGAAGATCTTTCATGAACTAAAGCATCGTGGAGGCTACATGGTAGATCAGCGGTCATCTAGTCCAAAAAACCCTTCGCGAACTTGAAGGTCTTTCATGAACTAAAGCATCATGAAGGCTAACCGGGAGATCAGCGGTCATCTGATCCAAAAACCCTTTGCGAACATGAAGGCCTTTCACGAACTAAAGCATCATGAAGGCTAACCAGTAGATCAGCGGTCGTCTAAGCTAAAAAAAACCTTCGTGAATGTGAAGGTCTTTCACGAACTAAAGCATCATGGAGGCTAGCTGGTAGATCAATGGTCATCTGTGCCAAGAAAACCCATCGTGAACGTGAAGGCCTTTCACGAAGTAAACCATCGTGAAGGCTAATCGGTGGAACAGTGGTTATCTGATCCAAAAAACCCTTCGTGAACAAGGTCTTTTATGAACTAAAGTGTCGTGGGGCTAATCAGTAGATCAACAGTCATCTGATCCAAAAAACCTTCGCGAACGCGAAGGTCTTTCACGAACTAAAGCGTCATGAAGGCTAACCGACAGATCGGCGGTCATCTGATCCAAAAACAACTTCGCGAATGCGAAGGTCTTTCATGAACTAAAGTGTCATAGTGTCTTACCAGTAGATCAGCGGTCATTTGATCCAAAAAACCCTTAGTGAACATAAAGGTCTTTCATGAACTAAAGCGTCGTGAAGGCTAACCGGTGATCAGTGGCCAACTAATCCCAAAAACCCTTCGCGAAGATGAAGGTCTTTCACGAACTAAAGCATCATGGGGGCTAACTGGTAGATCAATGGTCATCTAATCCCAAAAAATCCTTCGCGGACATGAAGGTCTTTCATGAACTAAAGCATCGAGACGGCTAACCGGTAGATCAGCGATCATCTGATCCAAAAAATCCTTCGTGAACATGAGGGTCTTTCACGAACTAAAGCGCCATGGAGGCTAACCGGTAGACCAGCGGCAATCTGTCCAAAAAACCCTTCACGAACGTGAAGGTCTTTCAAGAACTAAAGCATTGTGATAGCTAACCGATAGATCAGCAGTCATCTGATCCAAAAAACCCTTCGAAAACATGAAGGCCTTTCTAAAGCATCGTGAAGTCCAACCGGTAGATCAACGGTCATCTGATCCAAAAAACACTCCATGAACGTGAAGGTCTTTCATGAACTAAAGCATCATGAAGGCTAACTGGTAGATCAATAGTCATCTGATCCAAAAAGCCCTTCGCGAATGTGAAGGTCTTTCATGAACTAAAGCATCGTGAAGGCGACCAGTAGATTAACAGAGTTTATGTACGATTGATAACCACGAAGGTGAACTGCAAGATCAATAGTCATCTGATCCAGAGCCTCCTAAAGTCAATGAAGTCATGCTCCGGCGCTGCAAATCGACATTAATATTAGTCACTCCGTATAATTTATGGAATCGCTTCTAACCTTTGATGAAACAAACAGTGCCAAATTCTAGAGCTTCAAAGTCGCTCAAAGAAACTAAGCCAAAACTAAACTGACCTTTTGGTCAATCAGAGGCCAACTCAAATCAAGCCAAGAGTCGGCACCTAGGAAAACTGCACCCACTGGACTAGGGGCACCCAAGTACAATTATCGCAAAGCTTGAGATTTTCATTTCACTATAAATTTATCGCTCTGACTCACTCCTCATTACAACACGGGTTAGAGAGAGTAGTGGTGATTTAGAAGACGAAGGTGGAGATGAAGACTTGTAGCAGTGTCTATCTATTTATATTTTTTAAGTATTTTATTGTACCCAGTACGAACAGTTATGTTATTTTGAGATATTATACTATGGAGGCTTTATGTAAACTTTCTATAATGTTTATCATGTAATGCTTCTGAAATGGTTTTCTTTATGGAATGTGTATTTGTTCCTAATATTATATTTTATCCATTCCGCTATGAGATTCTAAAAGTACAGATAGATAGCACTATGTACTATGCAATGTTTTAATTTTATCAACCTAACAGCTCTCCTTAAGATGGGTCTAAGGTTCGAGGGGCTTTTGTTGGATCGAAATAAGGTTTGTTTCAAGATGGGTTATTATTTTTGTTATTAGCGTTTAAGTTACCCGATCAATGGGCAGGGGTATACGTATGCACGATGTACTTGTTATTTTTGAAGGTATTTTTCAAAAATATACTATATATATATAAATTTATATACTTAGCTTGAATGTACTCTATAGTTTCCAACCGTAGAAATAGTTGCGACCATATTTCGAAGAGGTTGTTTTGTAAGGAATTGGTTGGTTAAATGAAAAGAGTTGGGAATGAGTGATGAATGTCGTATTGTAAGGAATGTAAATGAAAAGGATTTTTACTCTAAAATTTATAGGGCAATAAATATGAAATAAATAGAGGGTTTCAATAATTTAATTGGGATATCAATGGACTAATTAAAGAAGTCATTAAGGTAATTATGGGATTATAAAAGTGGAAAGGTTGTAACTTAAAATTTTTAATAGATAATGAATGTGTAATAAGTGACATGCTACGAGGAATTACTTAGATTAATAAGACCGTTAAAGAAAAAGATTAATAAGTGTATAAATGCCTTTAGGAAACATCCATTAAGATAATAACCATTTAATACGAACCAAGTGACATTTGGAACGATAAATAAAAATTTTAAGTATTGATTAAATATTATAAGACAGGATAGCTGTAAACATCCAAAAGTAAGGGATGAAAGACAAATAAAATGCGATAGAGAAGACAATTACTTAGAAACTGTTTTGAAAAAGATTTTCTAAAATTTAACTCCACATGAAAGATTTGATAAAAATATTTTCTTTAGAAACTTACTTGAAATGTTTTTCAAAGTATTTATTCAGGAGCTATTTCTCTGAAAGAAAAAAATGGAGAACTTTAGAAATTCATAAATCAAAATTTTTGTTAAAGCAAAGGTTTGTGAATAAAAAGAAGCTATGCAGTCAAAACTTTTGATTAAAAGGTTCTTGGTAGAAGTCGCTTTTCATTTTTGAAACTCTTAGTTTAAAATTTTATTGGTTAAGGTTTTCAGTTTAAAGATTTTTCAATAAAGTGATTTTTTTTTATTTTTGAATAATAAATGAAAAATAGAGCGTAGGTTAGAATTGATGATTTGCTATTTCATAAATTTGAAAATTCTTTAAACTTCTTCTTTTTAAAATAGAAAAAAAACTTGATTAAAAATGATGAAGAAGCCATTTAGTAGGAAAAATATAAACAAAAGCAATAGTGAGAGATTTAGATGAGAATAACATTAGGAACTTATGAATTAGGATTAGTAATCGAGTTGGAGATAATGTAGGAGAGAACTAATGAGAATGGGATAGGAAAATATTAGGATATGAGTTTAAGATGTCTGCTCCACTTTTTTTATTTAAAATCATAGAAGATATTTTTGAATATTTTGAAATAAAAGACTAATTTTCAAAAAATAAATTCTTTGATGAAGAAAGCGTTGAAAGAGGGAATTTATTTTGCTTCTTTTTGGGGATGAAGGAATACTTTTTGAATTTTAACTTAATAATAATTTCTGTTTAATAATTGAGTTTTTGAATGTTCGGGGTTAAAGAATCTACTTTTAAAGAAGAAGGTTTTTGAGGCAAAATTGATTGAGAAATAAAAAAAAAATTACTAAGTAATTTTAGAACTTTTAATTTAGGGATAAGAATAAAGCAGTAAATATTTTGAAAAAGTGCAAAAAGTTGGGTCTAAATATTTTTGAAAAGATTTATCCAAATGTCTAATAAAAATGGAATAGATACATGAAATAAGATAAAATGTGAGTTTTACAAGCTATTGGGAATTTAATACCCCTAAACTATTTTTACAAGCGGGAAATTCTTTTTAAACGTATGCTTAAAGTCTTCTTTTAAGATGTGGAAATTCTGTTATAAGTTCGAATTTTAAATGTCGCCTACTAGCGTAGTATGGATTTCTAAGTATATTTTTTATGAAGTAGATAAGGATCACTATCTAGAAATGATTAAAGGTTTATGATATGAGTAAAATAAAGAAAAGTATGTACAACCTGATTTGAAAATTTAAAATTTGTCCTAAGTACTTATTTGTAAAATGTTGATAAAGTTGTTAAGGTATTCTACATTTAAAATTGGGTTGTAAGTTGGTTGCCCTTGGAATGTGAATTTATAGGTTTTTATTTATTGGGGGCAGGTTCCGTATAATTTCCATAAATTATCTATTTCCTTAAATGTATAAAAGTGCAACGTTTGAATTTACAAGGGGTATGCCAAAAGGAAAAGGAGATATGTAAGATATGGATATTTTTTTGTAGTTTACACTGTCTGTTTCAATAAAAGAAAAATAAATAATCCATCGTGATATCAAACAAAGCACAAATATCACTTTTGATTAATTTATGGAAGATTATAGCGGTAATCCTTTTCGAAAGGATGGCACTAATAAAATAAAATATAGAGAGGAATGTTATATTTTAGAAGTTAATAACTAGAAATAAGAAACATATAAATAGGATAATTTATAAAAGTATTCGTATTGATTATAAATAGCACAATAATTATAGGATTAGGATTGATGGACAATGATTATAGATTTAATTGGCAATAAATTTGTAATTAACAGATAATAAAAAGGGACTACTTAAGGAAATCCGATATGATATTTAGGGAGGAATTAAATACTCATAATAAGTAGATTTTGTAAGAAGTATATGAATTTAAAGGGATTAAATAAGGGTTGATTAAAGACTATAATTTTTGACATCAATGACCAGTTATTATGGGAAATGGGTATTTATTAGAACTAAAAAGGAGAATTGAGGAAGGTGAGTAATGGTGGAATGACGTTCTAGGAATGTTGTGACGACCAGGATTTTTGGCCCTCGAAAATCGACACTAATACATCCTTGGTATTGATCTCCCTCAAATTTAAATGCCGAAAACCCCGACCGTTGGGGTAAAGAAAAAATAAAGATAGACCTAAATCTTACATGAATGGAATAACATATATTATTTCAACATATAATCATTACAGTGGAATTTTTTTAATACATTTATTAGAGTTTAACTTAACATTAACATGGAGAGTTATAAATATATATCCTTGCAAATGCAGAATACAATAGTATATGAGTGCGGTGGAAATGGATAACAATATTCAGAAGAATCTTCTAACTCTATGCTCCGAGCTCTTCCAAAATGCTCCAAACAAAACCTGACTACTTGGATGCCCAAAAAAATAGGACATCTAGATTTTGAGAGAAAGAAAATAAACTTCAAGTCAGTCATATAACTGGTTTGAGAAACTCAAAAAATGAGTATTTGAAAACAAAGGACATCTCATAAAACCACATCACACATATGCACATAATGGTTTTTTACCTTATGATAACCAAAACATTTCTATGCAAAAACCAGTGATATTATTTTTAATGACATTCTTTTAAAACCTTTCAAAAAAACATAGTCAAATAGCTGAAATTATTACATTGGTTAAATTTGATGTCATAATAGGTTTACAGCTAAGTCAGAAGGCACTTATTGGAGAATGAATTTCCAATGAATAGCAAGGTAAGGGACTGCCTCCTATACGGTACATTTCTATGGAATGTACCAAGAACCGACATCTTCTAAACCTCTGTGAATTAAGACCAGCCTACTTGAGATCAACAAATGGTACGTATAGCATCGAATATGATATCATCTCCGCCATTCCCGACCTATCCGAGAGTTCTAATACCATACACCACGTATATATTTACTCGACGTCATAGCGGGTGCGAAATAAATCTTGAAAGGTGATATTATACCCTAATGATTGCGATCCACTTAGCTTTAAAGCAACCCATGTTTCAAAATTCCCCGGATGTGAGGCTAGAGCCAACGTTTACTTCTCTCGGAACATTTTCACTTAAAATGCCACATCGCCATTTCAGCAACACACTATTGATTTCAACAAAAGTACAACTTTGAGCTTGTACGCCTCAAAGATAGGTGTAAGTGTAAGAGAAGTTACCTCCTACACCACCAAACAGATGTATGTTTTTTAGAGACCAATGCACCGTGACCTCAGAAATGTAGTGTCAGACATTCATCCATACGAGTTGTCCAGGAATAGGACAAACTGAAGGCACTCTCTCACTACATCCTGTAGGAATAGTGGCGAGTGGTTCTTGCATATAAAGATCCGAGAACGAAGGGACCACTGATATTTATTTATCTCGAGAGCTACTCTGAAATTATCAATAAGCAGTCCTTCCGTTATGAAGATCCTCGTTTTCGGCTTCACTCACTTTAACATGTCTTCACTTTCAAACTCGTGAATTGGTTCGAAGTGGTTTTCGAATAAGAATTGCCCAGATCCGACCATGGTTTCTACAAACCAATCATCGATAAAAAGTTGCTAAGTGAGTGATTAATATTCCATTAATTTGTATCCTTTTATCCAAAATATCTTCTTAAAGATATATATCTTTTAGAACCATTTTTTAAGGATATATGGGATCATTAAACCTATTTATTAAATCTTTGTTTAATTAAAACCCTTTTAAAATCTTGGAGTAATTCTAAATCATTTCATACTTTACATAGGAAAATATCTCCAAATGTCTTAACAAAGATTTCTTATTTCCAAATCATAAGTTTTAAATGGATCGAAAACAATGTTATTTAAAACATTGTTTACTATAAACCTAAAACAATGTATTTTAAGTAAAAGGATCCACAGGAATTAAAATAATTCCAAATCATTTATTTAAATCTTGAAAAAAGATTCTTATTTTCAAATTAAAAATTTTTAATAGGTTGAAATCATGTTATCTAAGATGGTAAATCCAAATTAGTATTCAAGTAAAGCCGATCCATAGAAATTATACTAATTTTACACCACATCAATTTCCATATTCAACCTTTACTATCAGTCGGATAATGGTGGAATCACCTTTTAAACTCACATGGATAGTACGGGTTCCCTCCTCAAAATTTAATATCAAGTATAAGAAGATTGTCTTTATTCAGTCCAAGTTACAATTAATTACATAAATTAAATCTTTCATACTCGTCTCGTTATCGACATTTCGACCTTATCTATCTCTCGCCCTAGAAAGAGGCCAGGTGAGACAAAACAATGGTTGCTTCTGAACATCTTCTTAGTTAAAGCACCTCACATCTAGATCCCATGAATAGAAAAATCCAGTATACTCATCAGCTTTTAGAGCCAAGATTAAATCACTTGATTTTAGCATCTTTTTGTTAAATCATTTATCACTTTAATTTAGCTTTATGATTTTGGTAAATTATAATACCTCCAAATCATCTTTAAAATACTTAATTATTTATTTGAAAATTATTTTTAAAATATTTGGGAATGAATAATTAAGTTTAAAGATAAATTTCAAAAGTTATTAAAAGTGCTGCGATTAGTGTTTTCAAAGCTTATTTGATCAAATCAATTTTTCTATAATTTAGAAACCATGTTTATAACTCAAATCTCTTTTAAAATATTTTAAATATTTATAGAATTTATTCTATATTTTTAAAGAATTAGGATTATCATTTTTAAATGATTTATCGCTTTGGTTTTCGAACTACAAAACCACGACTATTTTGAAAACTTGATTTGCTTATATTTCAAAATCTACTAAAATAAATCTCGATCTTTTTCTTTTGTCTGAAAATTATGATTATAAGAGTTCAAAAAAAATTATTCGAAATAATTCCGACTCTTAAATCATCATATAAATGGATTTTAATTTCTAGGCACAAAATTATGGACTACCGTTACGCAACGTGCCTATTGTTGACTCAATGTTCATAACTTGTCCAAACTTCACCAAATTGGCTTCTAGTATTTATAAAACATTTATAAACCATTTTAAAGTAGTTTAACAATCCCTTGTATACCATTTTCATTTAATAAAGGAAAGCGATTTCTTTTGTGATATTCGACGTGTATTTAACGCGACTTGTTCACACCATTAAACAACTATAGTAAACAACCAAACTTGATGATCAGAGCATAGTAAATATCCATGGTAAACATATCACATCATATATATATAGAGTTTCTCACTTCTAACTTTACGGAAATTTGATATAGCTTTGCTACCATCAAATCAAAGCCTACGAAATCAAGCCTTGGACCTTTTAATAGGCTTAGCCTAGCTAGAAAAGAGAGAGTGCTCGGCCTTGACGGTAGGAGGTGGTGGTCGTGAGTTTGAAAGGTTGAGGAGGAGGTGTTTGACTTGGTTTTGAGGTGGACTGCAGATGTGTGTGTATAATTTGCTAATTTTTCTTCATAGTTTACTTAAGATGGGAAGCCATTAAAAATCTTAAGAAAAAGAATATAGAGTAATGTAGTGTGTAAAATTATAAAGAGAATGGTGGTGGGTATTTATAGAAAAAACTTTGGAAATAAATATCCAAAAGTTCGATGACCAAAATGCCATTGCCGACACCCCCTCCATCACCCTTAAAACACATGGCAAATGTAACAACCCGCATATTTATCGATTTTATATTTAAATATTTTATTTAAATATTTTGTCGTTAATCGGATATTGGTCCGAAAAGCTACTTTTTGCAAACGGCCAAATTAGGACTCGAGACCACTTCCATTGAGTTCGAAATGCCGTTTACAACTTTTTTTAAGTATAAACATTGATAGGTTTGTAGTTAGTGGAATTTCACTTACTTTTCCCACTTTGGACTTTGGGTTAAATTAGCCATTATAACTCAAACCCACTTCTCTCTTTCTCCTCACTGTTCATAAATTTCCTAACAACCAAGCTTAAGCATTAATGGTGAGTGGAAAGAGAAATTAAAATTCCAAGCTCAAATTCTCTTGCAAATCCAACATTCAATTCCAAATTCAAGAAGAAGACATTGGATTCAAGCTTGTGATTACTTCTCCATTGCTTTCAAGCTTTTCTTCATAAATTTAGTGAAAAGGTGAGATTTTTATCTCATAAATCTAGCCTATAACTATCTTGGACTGTTGGGAATGAATCCCTATCATGTTTGCATGTACATTTGCATTTGGTTTGGATTTGATTGGCGAAAAACCCCAAATTTTAGTGTTTTTGGTGAAAAACTGCACTTAGGTCGTTCTGCCTATGCTAGGTCGTTCGCGTGGAAAAGTCTCGGCCTCAAAATAGCTCGTTTCCGACCTTAAAATGGCCTACAACGTTAGGTCGCTCGGCACTCGGAATTAGGTCGTAGGTCGTTTGGTTCTAGGTCGCTAGGTCGTTGGGCTTTAGGTCGAATGGACCTTAGGTCGTAGGTCGTATGGACCTTTGGTCATAGGTCGTTCTGGCCATTTCTAATGTCTTCGGAGTTAGGTCGTATGGACCTTAGGTCGCTAGGTCGTATGGCTTTAGGTCGCTAGGTCGTATGACCTTAGGTCGTTAGGTCATATGGCTTTAGGTCGCTAGGTCGTATGACCTTAGGTCGTTAGGTCCTATGGCATTTTAGGTCGTGTGATCTTCTTACCTGTTAGTTCATTGGACCTACATCCTGTTAGGTCGTTGAACCTTTAGCTCGTAGGTCACTAGGCCTTATCTCCTTAGGTCGTGTGACCCATTTCAAGTTAGGTCACAAGACCTTGTAAACCGTTAGGTCGCGTGACCTATATTCCGTAGGTCGTTGACCCACTTAAGTCGCTTGTCCCTCATAGGTCGCGTTTCCTGCTTAGGTCGCTAGGTCGTGTGCCTTCAGGTCGCATTCCTTTATTAGGTCGCGTGTCTCTGTTAGGTCGTTGACCTCCTTAACTCGCATGACCTAACCCGTAGGTCGTTGGACCTCGATTCTATTTAAGTCGCTGCTTCTTATAGGTCGCTCGGCCCCTTATTTTCTTTAGGTCGTTTGAGTGTTAGGTCACGAACCCATTTTAGGTCGCATGACCTTTACCCTTTAGGTCGCCGGACCACTAGGTCGTGCCCCTTTAATCACTAGGTTGGACCACTAGGTCGTTGCCCCCGCACCCCCACCTTGGGGGGTTGCCACCCCCTCTGGACCCCCCTCCCCTCCGTAGGGGATCTTATCTGAAAAACATTCAACAGAACTTGCTTTGTTGAGATGCTGAGTTGACCATTCTTCGAGACAAACTATCTTGGGCTTCTCGGTCGATTTTATGGATTTTTGAATATCTATTTTGATGGATTCTTTATCGGTTTCTTTGGATTTTATTCACGTCTTCGTATGTGAATTTTTATGATTGATTGTTTCTACAATCACTTCTATGATTTGTCACTTTAAAATATGAAGGTTTCAATACTAGTAGTAAATATCAAAACTCTTTCAGCAAAATGATTTCAACACTATTTTCAATAACAAAGCTCTTTTCTTAAACCATTTTCCAATCTACTAGTATATACAAACCTTTACCTCACTCGTATGAGAAATTGAATTAAACGGCTTAGTAAAACAAGTGGTATGAAACGCTTGCATTTGCTTCGTCGGTTAACTCTTGGACTTGTTCGATTGAACCTTTTTGTGACAATTTTCTAGTGAAGATCTACAGTTTGTTCGTAAATATTTGAGTTAAGCAAGTGGTTATGGGACATGAAGCTAAACTTTTATATTTACTAGCTTAGTGTAATTGACACTTCTCGTTGATCATGACGATCATTTTGTGATTTAGGCTAGCAATTGTGCGATGTCTCTTTGTTTGCTTCCTGGTTAGGCTAGACACCATTTGTGTGATTCCATTCACACATACCTTTTTGCTTTTTGGTTAGCCTAGACACCATTTGTGTGATTCCACTCACACATACCTTTTTGTTGCGAGGTCAGGCTAGACACCATTTGTGTGATTCCATTCACACATAACTTTTTGCTTTTTGGTTAGCCTAGACCTCATCTGGGTGATTCCGACTCATCCATATGGGGTAGCTCCCCATGTTCTTCGGACCGTCATGTGATAGGCCTCTTTCCCTTTTTATGATTTCTGGATTTCTTGTGTTGATTTCTGGAATTTATGTCATTGACTTGTTATGAGTACAAGTTTAGGGTATGATGCCCTCTTTGGATCTTTGAGAAGATTCTTGTGATATTGATTTACCTCTTATTGATTGATCTTTTGTTGATTATCATTTGCATACTTATAGTAGCATGTCAGCATGGATATTTTATGTTTATGCCATATCTTTTATTTTATATCATGTAACTGATATTTATAGCTAGGCTGATCCGTTTATTATTTTCTTAAATAATACTCGGGTCAGACCGAGATGTTACAGGTGCTTCTGCTTGACTTCTTCCCGGGATTTGCTACTCTGACTTTTGGCTAACTATTTAGATTAGCATTTTTTGTTGTATACACTTGAGATATAGACTCATAGATGTATTCTTTTGTATAGCACGTGTTGTTATTCTTTTGTATTATTGTGGATCTTTTTGACCACTACTCTGATGTACACTTTCATGTGTTAGTTATATATTCATATCTTCTTCCGCCTTTGTGATATGGATGTCTGTGACTGATTGGCGTTATGCTTATTTCTATGTTTGTTTCCGAAGATTATTTATAGCCACCGTGTGATAGCTTTGAGTTTGTATCGTAATGTCGGACTTCCTCCTTAAATGAAATGCATGCTATACTATCTGACATATCGGTGCTCGCACAAAGAAGTTACATGGATGGTCGCTCCTCAACGGCCTTATTCTCCGTGCTAGTTGACAGCACTACATCGTAGTGTTCTTGGCTAGCGTGGGTATAGAGGTGGGGCGTAACAGCAAAGGCCACCCCTTTGTGCCTCCATGTGTTCGATGATGAAAATGCCATTACCCACACCCCCTCCATCACCCTTAAAACACATGGAAAAGGCCACCCCCTTGTGCCTCCATGTGTGCGATGATGATGGTGTGTAAGTGAGTTGATGTTTCTTTTTAAGGTGGAAAATATGTTGGATAATTATACTTTTCACTATAGAAAATTCTAATGTAGATGATAATTATATTTTTTACTTCTCTACATGTATTAATTGCATATGTATTTGTTAATGTATGCATGTTATCTTAGATATGTGTTCAAACGATATAAATAATGTTGTACAAATTCTATACGTTAAACCATTGAAAATCGGGAAGCCGATTCTCGGTCACATTTTCATTTATAAATTAATATTCATATAAATGTAAAAAAAATTTGAAAACTAATTTCTCATCATTTTTAACTAATTAAAATGATCACATTTGATTTATAAAACCATATATATTAATATTAAACAATTGTTTACAAATAGTGTTAATATCGATAAAGCGATACGAATTTCTTATATTTTCAAATCGAGTATATATCTTTATAAAATTATTATAAATGATTTGCTATCACTATATAAATAATCAAAATGAATTAATTATTATCATTTTAAGACAATTATTTGAATAATTATAATAGTTATTGAATCTTAATTTAAATTCATTAAATCAATTATTAAATATACGATGTCATTATTGATGACTTCATAAATACATTTTATTACCAAAATAAAATAAATAATTTCATTTAATATTATTATTTAAATGGATGAATATATATATATATATATATATATATATCCAACTCCATGCCCAATTTTTGATAATTATAGAGCCGTTTATTGGTAAAACGGATTTCGGTCATTTTATTGATATTTTTCCAAAGTATATATTCTTGTAAATACTTATTCAAAATAAGATTACCATCATTATTTATTGTTCAAGACAAAATAATCTATGTTGAAATGCTTATATTTGAATATTTTAAATATATATAATTTATCAAAGTGATAAATTTGCGGGTCATTACATACACCTCTCCTTAAAAAAATTCGTTCACATAATTACAATGCAAAATCCAAAGGTGTTTGTCCAAAATATTTATTTTTAAACTTATATTTGTATAATGTATATAGATTAAACATATGCGATATCTGATATGATCTACTATTCAAATATACAACTTTACTGCCGAACTAATATTGATCTTTCGATCCTCTAGTGCGGACTCCGATCAGGCTCAGAAAATTCTATTTTTCTTGCATTGCTCTTAACTATGATAGAAAATATAAGGATCTAGCTACAAATCTTCATCAATGTTTTCCCTAAAGAATTGAGTTATAAAATCCTTTTTGGATAACCAAATCCTATATTCAAATCTTTAGGTCAAATTTGTATTAAGAAATAATTCTTGTAAAATGCATATACTTTTTATCTTCTCCAAAATATCTCGAAAATCTTGGTTTGTGTATTTTTCATAAAGATATAGTTTTATTTATATGAAATTTTCTCTTTATTGGTTTGTGTATTTGCATTTGAACAAATTCATAAAAAAGGTCATAATTATATTATACATGCTTAATATTTTACATTCATCCTTTTCTTACATGCATCATACTTCTTAATTCCTTCTACTTGGGTTTTCATAATACTGATACACACATAACTACCTTACATGCCATATATATACATTCTACTTCATAATATTAATACTAGATAGGTGTTTCCAAACCTTCCAATCTCACAGCATGATCACTCCTTTGAGTCCGATGCTGACGGTCCACTTCCGCATCCAAAATCAAACAAGACTTCTCCCTCGTCATCACTATATCTTGTTCATTATCGCCTTCATTTCTATCCTCAATCTATGGTATCACATCCACTTCATATGGCAGCCAGAGCCGGTTCCATGGCACATGCCTCAGTCCATTGACATTTCTTGTATAGTTTCTCATTCTTCTAGTTCTTCCAAACCTTGCACTTCTTCTTCATTGGGATCCACAAATTCTTCCTTTTCGTCCTCCATGTTGTCCCAATGAATTGGAGAGTCTAACGACTCCTCGTGTCAAATAATATGGTCACCATCCATCTCCCATATGATGTTACTATTTATATTGTTGTTGCTTGAATCATGGGATATCATAGTGTACGATCTTCTTTAGGTTCAGATTCTTCATCATCGGCTCCTCCTCAGGAATTTCTTATTTCGGTTTAAGTTCTAAACATATTGGGTTAGTAATCCACATTCTTTCTTAAGCCTGAGGACTTTATAAGATATAGGCATTTTGACCATAGGGTAACCGTCTTTATCTAGTCGAGTGTATGGATCTAATTCTCCTTTAATAATGGACATACCATTACTAAGTGGTCATTCCCTGGGTTCTTCCTCACTGGAAAGAATGATTAGGTCATTCTTCTCATCCCAATTTGCTCTTGAGATCTCTTCCTTCCAATACTTTCTCGCATAGCTTGACGGTTTCTACAATTATCAAAAACAAACACTTAGTTACTAAGAATTTTAATTATCTTAACTAAATCTAATGTTAGGTTATAAAATTAAGTTTATCCCAGCATAAATCCATTTTAATTGTACAATTTTAAGGGTGATAGTTTGTTAAGCACATGATATTGTTTCTTCAAATTAATACCTAGAATATTTCAAATAAAACCCTCTGAAATTCTCTTTCCAAAAACTCTTTTTAGATAAAAGTTCCCATTATCCAAGTCCTTTTCCAGAGTATTACTCTTAAACTTCTCAGTGTAGTTGTTAAACATCTTATAGTAAAATTGTGAAATTCTAATCACAAGATGTTTATCCTTAGATTTTACAAATCTTGATTTCAAACTATCATTCAAGTTACACCATATCCAACTATATATTTTTTCAAAATATATTCTTTATATTCAAAATATAATCGTAGGTAAAATTATTTAATTTACCATATTTTTCTAAAGAAAAAATCATTTGTATATCATCAGTAAATACGAACTCTTATATAATATACTCTCAACTCATTCTAAGGTGTTACTAACCCTATCTTTAATGAGCTACTCATCCTAGGTGTTACTAACCCTATCTCTGATGAGATTTTACACCTATCGGGCTCAAGTGTTTGCTCAACGAAAGCTCTGATACCAAATCTGACGACCGAGAATTTCGACCCTCGAAAATCGAAACTAATACATCCTAAATATTCACATGCCACAAATTAAAGTGTCGAAAAACCCGACCATTAAGGGAAAGAAGAAAATAATGATAGACCAGAATCTTACATGAATGGAATAACATATATTATTTCAACATATAATCTTTACAGTGGAAATTTTTAAATACATTTATCAATGTTTAACTTAACACTAGCATTAACTGTTATAAATATTTATCCTTACAAATGAGGAATACAACAATACATGAGTACAGTGGAAATGGATAACAATCTTTAAAAGAATCTTCTAATTCTATGCTCCGAGCTCTTCTAAAATGCTCCAAGCAAATCTGGACTACTAGGCTGTCCAAAAAAGTAGGGCATCCAGAGTTTAAGAGAATGAAAACAATCTCCGGGTCAGTCATGGAGCTGGTGTGAGAACCTCAAAATACGAGTATTTAAAAACAAAGGTATATTATATGACCAATTAAACACTATTTATGACCCTCCAAGTGTTAATTTAGCCTTAAGATCCCTATTCCGTTGACTCATATATTTAACATGACTTGTTCACACTATTAAACAACTATAGTAAACAACCAAACTTGATGATCAAAGCATAGTAAACATTTCTAGAAAACATATCACATCATCATCATAAATATATATATATATATATATATATATATATATAGTTTCTCACCTTCATTGGTTTCTAACTTTACAAAAAAAATCTATAGCTTCACTATGATCAAATCAAAGCCTATGGAATCGAGAATTGGACCTTTGAATAGGGTCGGCCTAGCTTGGGAAAAGGGGGAGTACACGGCCTTAGCGGTAGGAGGTGGTGGTCGAAAGGTGGAAAGGAGGTGTTTGACTTGGTTTTGAGGTGGATTGCAAATGCATATAAATTTATTTCATTTTTCTTTCTAATTTTTCTTCATAATTTCCTTAAGGTAGGGAGCCATCAAAAAGCTTGAGAATGGGGTAGAAGATGTGGTAGAATAGTGTGTAAAGCTATAAAGAGAATGGTGAGTATTTATAGGAAAACCTTTGGAAATAAATATCCAAAAATGCATGGGCCCAAATCCCCTTGCCCACGCCCCCTCCATCACTCACTTGATGCATGGAAAAGGCCACCCCCTTGTGCCTCCATGTGTATGATGATGATGGTGTGTAAGTGAGTTGATGTTTACTTTTAGGGTAGAAAATATCTTGGATATTTATACTTTACTATAAGTAAATTCTAATGTAAACGATAAGTATATTTTTTACTTTTCTACATGAGTTAATTTCATATGCATGTGTTAATGTATGTATGTGTATGTTTGATATGTGTTCAAGTGATATAAACAACGTTGTACAACTTCTATACGTTAAACCGTTGAAAATCGAAAGTCGATTCTCAATCACATTTTCACTTATAAATTAATTTACATATAAATGCAAAAAAAAAATTGAAAACTAATTTCTTTTAATTTTTAACTAATTAAAATGATCACATTTGATTTATAAAACCATATATATTAATATTAAATAAATTTTTACAAAAAGTGCTATTATATCGATAGAGCGATATGAATTTTCTTATATTTTCAAATCGAGTATATATCTTTACAAAATTATTATAAATAATTTAATATCACTATATAACTAATTAAAATGAATTATTATCATTTTAAAACTATTACTTGAATAGTTTTAATAATAATAAAATTATTAAATCTTAATTTAAATTCATTAAATCAATTATTAGATACGATGCCATTATTGATGATGTCATAAATACGTTTTATCCCAAAAAATAAAATAAATAATTTATTTTATATTCTTGTTTAAATAGATACATAGGCGTCTATATCCAGCTCTGTGCGAAACTTCTGATAAATATAGAGTCGTTTATTGATAAAACAGTTTTCGGTCTTTTTATCGATAATTTTCCAAAGTATATATTTTTGTAAATACTTATTCAAAATAAGATTACCATCATTATTTATTAATCTAGACAACATAACCTATGTTTAAATGCTTATATCTGAATATTTTATAAATAAATACAATTTATCAAAGTAATAAATTTTTAGGTCGTTACAAATGCACATCTTGAATTTGTAAGGAGCATTACGACAGCAACATTATTAACACCAGTTGACGGTCAAGGGTAGCTTCCAATAAAATTTACTTTTAGATTTTTTTTGATTGAAATCGCTAGTTGTCGCCTTTAGGGAAAAGTATTTTATATGGTATAAGCAATGTCCCTATTTTATCATTGTGTTAATTTTAGGAATGAGATTAACCACTAAATAAATATATATCGGTGAATATTATAAATAAGAAAATTTCACAAGGAAACTTAACAAGTGATGAACCAAATATAAGACTGGAAGTTAATAAGGAAATTAGATTAGAATGCTTCAAACCCAAAGCTTGTGGAGTGCCACCATTCACCTTGAATGTGATAAGTTATATAGGAATACAAAGAGAATTTTCTAGTTGGTTAAGGATGAAGAAAGTGCCATTGAGATTGTTCTAGATGTTTGATGTGCCAAAGGATTAAAGCTAAGCAATACAAGTTTAACAGCCCGGATTTTTGATTAAATTACATAAAATAAATAATGATTTAAATTATAGACTTTAAATTTTTAGTTTGGAGTTATATTATTTTATAAAAAATAATTGGTTTAGAATGATAAATTCTAAATAGTTATGAAATTGAGATTTCATTTAATTTTAGTGAATCCTGAATTTATAGAAAATTAGAAATTTAAAGTATGGTCAAATATTTTGGGATTGGTAAATAAATCTAATCTCTAATGAAGAGTAGATATTTTATTCAATCGTTGTCAAATAGAATTTTGAAATAATGGTTTTGTTAATAATTAATTTAAAATGGACTGGGTAATTATTAGGGAATTAATTAATGATATAACAAAATAATATTAGAAAGTTTGTATTGTTAAATAAAAAAAAAATGAAGAAGAAAGGAGTGTTATTTGGAAATTTTAGGGTACAATGTTAAAAATGAGATTTATTGTTTAAAATGAGAATTTGAAGTTAACAGTTTATTTTATTTATTAGAAATAATGTGAATAACTTTTATTTTCAAAAGTTATATTTAATTTTACATGATATTTCAATATTAATATAAATGGGAATTTTAACTTGTTGATTGGTTTGGAAAATTTGAGAAATCAAAATAGGTTACGTAAATCATTGTTTAAAGAGAAAATAGTTTTTTATGATAAGTAAAATAAAAGAAAATTTGAATTAGAAGTTTGATAATGATATGAGATATTATTTCTTTTTTTCTAAATAAGATTGGTTGGTATTAGTGGGTTTATTGAGTTAGTGATATTGCTTCGTTTGGGCTAAAATAAAAATGCTAAGGCTTAACTACTTAATTAATGTAACTAAAATTCTATACTTAGCTAAGGATTAAGTAAAGTAGTGTGATTTGGGCCTAACCTATTTGGTAGAAAGAAATACTAAGTTAAGAAATGAACCGTACATTCATTTCAGTATCCCACTTCATAAAATAGATTATCCTCATTTCCTCTTTGCAAACCCTAGATCTAATTCACAATTCTTCATCTAAATTAAAGGATTTAATTGCTGGAAATCAATTAGAAAATTAATTCAGGTAATATAATCTCAGTTCCATTCCTTTCCATTATCAATTTCGGTTAGTAATTTGGGTATTGAATCCATATTGTCTATTTTCTTTTTACATGCATTGTTGGGGTTGAAATCTATGAATTATAAGCTCTAGTCTACCTCCAATTGGCAAAAATTCATGTTGTAAGGTAGTTAATCACTCACGCAATCTACCTCAAAGAAGTGCATGTGCATAAAATTCTATGCTTTGTTTGTGAAATTGGATGTGTGAAGTGTTGATTTGTGATTGAAACCCCAGTTAATCTTCTACTTGCTGAAAGTTTTGGTTATGTGAAGTTAGTAAACTTGATAACTGATGTTAGGATGCATTGCATGACTTGAAATAGTTGCTTACGCCTTAGATCAAATGCAAAAAATGCTAGAGCGAAACCACCATCACCATAGACCAACAGGTGTCATCCTTGAGCTGAAATCATTCTAGGATTCGACGCCACCGGTGGACTGGTGGCATGTGCACTTGGAACTATTTCAACTCCATGTGAAACATCGGTTTACCCAGTTGTTGCCTCGTTTGTCGTCTTGTTTCTTGTTGTCATTTCCTGTGCCATGTGTGTTCTATTGTTGCATCTTTAGTATTCATTGAAAGTCATTTGTTAAATTATAAATACAGTTAGGAGATGATATAGAACTTGAAATCTATGGATCAATTTATCGTTATATTCTTGTGATTACCTTGGATTTAGTTGCGGTGAATTCTCTTGTGTCTTATGTACTTTTGATTCAAAGTTTGGAATATTATAAACTTATATCTATCTATTTTATATAAAAGAGAGTGTACCTATATTTACAAATATCAAACTTGTTTCTAGATTAATCTAGTTTTTTTTGTAAATGATTTTAACAAATAGTTATATATGTATTAAGTATTTCTAGTATACATGGTCACAGATTTGGAAATATGATTTGGACATATAAACTTAATT
This sequence comes from Allium cepa, assembly GCA_030765085.1. Classification (NCBI taxonomy): domain Eukaryota; kingdom Viridiplantae; phylum Streptophyta; class Magnoliopsida; order Asparagales; family Amaryllidaceae; genus Allium; species Allium cepa. Next base: position 204,451,668 of record CM060942.1, read on the forward strand.
TATTTCTATATAATATGGAATACATACATACATATATACATATATCAAATATGGGTTTGGAAGAGTAATAAGTATGGTTCTATAACATAAATGGACATATATAAGTGCAATTTTAGAATAATTCGGTTTGATGAATACTTTTATCAAATAGTAAATATCTATATAAAGTTAAATAATAAATGAATTTATGGTAAACTATTTATTGTTTTCTAAACTATAAACTCATATAAGATAAATATTTTGAGAGCCTTAGTTCTATAAAACGGGTAGTGCTAATAATCGACTTGTGTTATCAATTGGTTTAAATGTTGTCGAGTAACGCTTTATTGGATATTGTACAACTCATTAAATAAAATGTTTGAGTGGAACTTACTAGCCCATTAGTGAATACTCGAATTTCACCTAATAGTATGGGATGTCTTGGTTAAATTATTGTGATTGTTATTGGAAAGTATTTAACACTTTAGAGTTGTATTCTCTTTTGGTGTTCGGTGGGACCAACAGATCCTTAAGAGAATATAGTTCAGGTTTTCTGGTGATATCTGTAACAAGTGATATCTACAAGCTTCTAATAAATACTTGAATTTCACTAGGCGATTTGGGACTTTTTCGTTAAATTATAGTGATTACTGAAAGTGATAGTATTTGGCACTCTAGATTTAGTGTTCAGTGGGACCAATAGATCCTTAAGGGTATAATTATGGATTTCTTTACGATCATAAATACATAAATAATAATGAATAATATGGAATTTTTGAGTGATGATTACTACGATCCTTGAGATCGATTATGATTCTATTTCATTTTATGGACGATCCTTGGTATCGGATCGGTACGAGTGATACCACATTTGTTTGCCACAGTGTGGATAATTATTAAGATTGGTATGAACGATTTGAGTGATCGGTATGGAATTAGTTTCTTTGTGTTAGGAATATTGTATTTTATTCTGTAGTTCTGCATTTAGTGACTAATTTGTGTTTGGGACCTGAATGCATCACCCCGTGCCTTGAGATAAATTCTGAGCTAAATTCATTCTATGACTTGTTATCTCTTGGACATATAGATTTACTTATATGTCATGTATCTTTATGTCATATCTTGTTCTCACCCTATTAGATATTTAGATATAGTCTGACCCGGGTGTTATCTTAATTCTTGGATTAGGCCGAAACTTTTCAGGTTACAGGACAGGTTAAACCTTGGATGGTTGCTCTAGCAAGTAGATAAATATTTTTTACTTTTAGTTTATCTCATTTAGGATTCATGTTTGTGTATGAGATGTATACTTGAGATAGAAATTTTTATCATATGTATATTATGTGAGTCTAGTGTTATATTTGATAGACTCTCACTTTTGTATATGTATATGATGTTTGTTATTCCATTGTGATATGTGACTACTGTTTATATGATATACTATTCTAACTCTGGGAAACTGGTGTGGTTATTACTTTGAATTGAGACTATACATGTCAAATTTTATTTAAGAGATTAAATAGACCTTAAGTATGACGTGTTAATGTTAGTTTAAAGGTATATTCACATTCAATCGCTTTTATCAAGCCGTATTCTCTCGTATTTTTGGACAAAATTATTTATAATGTTCTATAATAATATGGGTATCACGGTGGGGTCATTACAGTTTGGTATCGGAGCTGAACAGAACATTAAAGCATATAATATCACAGATTTAGACCTAGTGAGACTTAGAGTCTTGTCTCCTGGGGTGTGTGGTAGACAGTTTTATTAATTATTTATATAGAAATATGAATATAAATTGGTTATCAGGATAATCAATTAGGACATATTTTGATTTGAAATTTTAATTAGATAAGTCGGAATTTGTGACATTCAATTTTGGAAAGTGATGTGTTAAAATCTTTTAGAGTTAGGAAAATTTTAGATTATTAGAAATTTTGGGTAAATAATTTTAGGATTTAAATAATCTAGGAACAATCAAAGTTGTGCATTGGAATTTTAAAAATATAATTTTTCAGCTATAAGAGACTATTAGTTTTGGTTGACTGGTTTTTAGTAATTGATTGCTTGGTTATATTTATTTAAATTAAAAGCTTGGATGCTTGTGATAACAAAATAAATATAACTAAGGAAAACTTTTGATTGTTTATTTTGTTGACTTGTCTAGAAAATGCTTAAGGATTCTGATTGATAAGTGGGATGCCATATTATTAATAGGAGTCCTAAACATCAAATGAGACATTTTGACATGAGAAATAATTAATTTGTAAACTGGAACAGTATTCGAGTTAAAAATAGTATAAAATGATATTTTTCCATTTAATAAATTGTGAGAACAGGAGAGCATGGCTAGGTAATGCCGACATTCAATGCAATCAAATTTGTAGCCAAGTTACGAAACAAATCACTAAAAATTCATGGCCTAATATTATTTTATATAATGAGATAAGTTAATGAAATTGGTTTAAATTTGGAAGTAAAAAGAGACTTTGTGGAAATGTATGTACACTTGTATATATACAAATGTGATAAATTTTAGAAGTAAAAACCTTGGATATAAATAATATTTTAAAAAGAAATATTAATTGGAATTTTGGTAATTATATTAAGTAAATGATTTGGGACTTGATATTATTATCTTTGAAGATAAAATACTTTGGGAAAATTATTTTTTTGAGAAAATAAATTTAAAAGGAAAATTTATCTAGTATGTATAGGTTTTAAAGTTTGGGTGGTTTAGAAAATAAAAATGGAAATTATGAAAGTTTATTATATGCGTATTATTTTTATGACATGTGCAGCCATCGGGCCTTAGCAACAACAAAGGCAGTGGCGGCGAGGCCATGTTTACTTTATGGTGAACATCGCAGCCAATCGACATAGAGATTCGCTATATATGGATGGCAAGGCAACATCATTAAATTGCTTAATATGTGTAAATAGTGAATGGTTATTTTAAAATATATATATATATATATATATATATATATATATATATATAAACTGAGAAGAATAATATGTGATAATTTTTTTATATTTTGTATATTCATTTATGATTTAGATGGATGGCAAAATTTTGGAATTTAATTTAATGGGAGAAGGAATTGAAACCTTGTATTTGATGATTTTGATTGTATTATTTAGAAAGATGTACATTTCAGAAAGAGTTAATTGGAAGTAATGATTGGAATTTGAAATTAAAGGATGAAATTTTGAAAGAATTGAATTTAAAAGGGGTTTTCTTTTATTTTAAAACTTGGGCTAATAAAGAGTTATAAATAAAAATTTATTGAGAGAATTTTTAAAATTTAGAAATTTATATTATGGGTTTCTTTTATTAAGAAAATTATAGAGACACAATTTCTTTAAGGAGGAGTCTGTAACAACTCGGATTTTTGAGTAAATAAAATAAAATAAATAATTATTTAAATGGTAGAATTTAAAATATTAGTTTGGAATTAATATTCTTCTATAAATGATAATTGGTTTAGAATGATAAACTTTAGATAATTATGAAACTGAGAGTTCATTTAATTTTGATGAATTCTGAATTTATGAAAAATTGGAAAATTAAAATATGGTCAAATATTTTGGAATTGGTAAATAAATCTAATCTCTAATGAAGAGTGGAGATTTTATTCAATATTAAAAAGAATTTTGTAGCAATGGTTTTTTTAATAATTAATTTAAAACAGATTGGGTAATTATTAAGAAATTAATTTATAATATAACAAAAAAATATTAGAAAGTTTGTATTGTTAAATGAAGAGGAAAGGAGTGTTATATGGAAATTTTAGGGTAAAATTTTAATGATAAGATTTATTTTTAAAATGAGAATTTGCAATTGATAGTTTATTTATTTATTAGAAATAATGAGAATAACTTTTATTTTCAAAAGTTATATTTAATTTTACATGATATTCCAATGTTAATAGAAATGGGAATTTTAACTTGTTGATTAGTTTGGAAATTTTGAGAAATCAAAATAGGCTAAGTATATCATTATTTAAAGAGAAAAAAGTGTTTTATGACAAGTTAAATAAAAGAAAATTTGAATTAGAAGTTTGATAATGATATGAGGTATTATTTCTTTTTTTCTCAATAAGATTGATTGTTATTAGTGGGTTTGTTGAGTTAGTGATATTGCTTCATTTGGGCTAAAATAAAGATGCTAAGGCTTAACTACTTAATTAATGTAAATAAAATTCTATACTTAACTAAGGATTAATTAGATGTAACATCCCCTATCTAGAGGCCCGAAGCTAAGCGTTATAGATGCTACAGTCATCCATGGTATTAATTTCCACTGACCAAATACGGAAATGCTAATGGTATCCATAATATCAGAAGCACTTGAAAATGAAACAAATCACAGATTTAAAACAACATTTTTCATTACATTTCAAAACACATATTCCATATTCAAATTACACGATTCCATAATGTTTCCTAAGTAAAGATCAAATATAATTATTACATAAATACGCCAAGAGTGACATATAATGACGCCCCCTTGGCAGACCAGAGTACTACATAGTCATAATTGACTTATTACACTTAGTGGAATCAAACAAAATAAAGCAGCAACACCTAAATAGCTATCTGTCAGCCACCTTCTCGTCTTCGAAAGCATTATTCGCCAACGTACTAATAACCTATAAACCTCAATCCTCAGCCTACTCAAAGAGCACTTGAGATTTTAAGGGGAAAACATAAACTTTGAGTCAAACATAAAGCCTGCTGTGAATAATACTGTACATCTCGGTTGTTTGATATTAAGTGAGACCATGTCGTTTAGTGAAACAGATTTCCCCTCACTAATATCCTTTTAAAACATGTCTTTTTGCAAACCTTTTCCTGCAACCAAAACCGGTTAAAACTGTAAAGCATTACCATGTAAACAGATATATCGGGTAATAAATGGACTATCTGTCCAAACATTATAGTTTAGTTTGGCTAACTACTAACATTTGACTGACTCGGACCTATCAGACAATATAAAAAAATTATCTAACATTTGTTGGACACTTTTCTTCTGGATTGTCTGTCCTTAACTATCTGTTAAATACCTCTCTTCTGGACGGTCTGTCCCTAATTTAACATCTTCCAGGGTCACTTGATCCTAATAGTTTTGCAAGCTCACCAATAACCTATCTGTATACGAATATATAATCCCTTCTGTGTGTAATCATAATTTGTCTTACTTGTGGCAAAGCCCTACACACTGGAATTTTAGACTATATTAGCTGGGGTTAATATCTAATGTATAGGGCATGACCCTATACTGGTCTCATCTAGTATTCTAATATCTAATTCATTTTACTTAGGGTAGTCTTCTCTTAAATTTTCCATGAAAACCTTTTCAAAATAATTTAAAACCCATAAATCAAACTCACCTAAGGAAAATTCATATACTCTATGCTTTACTCAAAATTACCTTGCTATGTTATATATAAACACACACACACACACACTCTTTACTCAAACCTTTGTTGATGAGAAAATTTTGAACCTTTGAAAGTACCCCTTTCGAAACCAAGCAAAACACTTTATTCAACCTAGGCCGAAAGGCCAAAACTTTCCTTTTGAAGCCATTCATAGAAACCTTTCGAAATCATTGAAAAACCTTCCTTTCGAAAGCTTTAAAACCTTATGCATCTCTCTTTTAAAAAGGTTTAAAACTGCCTTTCAAAAACATTGGAAAAACCTTTCCTCTTGGACCTTTCGAAACCATTAGAAAACCTTCCTTCAGAACCTTTCGAAATTCTTGGGGAACCACCCCTTTGGAACCTTCATTTAAATCCCTTTCGAAAGCAATAAAACAATAAACCTTTCGAAAGCCTTTAGTTTTATTTAAAACATGTGGAAACCTTTCGAAACCATTAAAAATTTACTCCTTCGAAACTTTTGAAAGCCATTTCGATCAAAACCATTTAGATTATGCCTTCAAATGGAGTAAAAGGATTAGAAACCCATTAAAGTTGAAAGCATTCCTTTCGAAAGCTATTCCTAAGTAAAGAAGTGAAGTTGTCGAAACCAACTTTCCGAAAACATTAGAAGTTGCCAAGTTTTTTAAAACAAAGTATGCCTTCAGAAGCCATTAACTTTGAAAGGTAAGAAAAGCGGCAGCTAGATGTTTTGTCCCCTTCGAAGGCATTACTTAAACAAAAGAGTGAAACCTATTTAAAACCATTTCTTTAAAACAATTTGACCTGGTCGAAAGCTAACCAAGTTGAAAGCAAAACGGGTGCAACTTCATCTTAAAATAAAGGCATGCTTCGACCTTATCGGAACCATACGTTTCGACTCTGTACCTTCCGCTTTTTATCCAATTCACTATGTACCGAGTATATTGATACCATGCGCATTGGTTTCGATAGCAATGATGGCGAAACATCTAGGTCGGAACCCTTGATGTCGAAAGTGGCAAAACAGACTAAAAACAAGTAAATTTTGTCTTTAACTTAAAAGAGAAATAATTTTTGACTAACCTGCTATGTTTGTCAAGTTTTCATTGGTTACTATTTTTTTTCCAAAAGTACTGCCAAGATTTCAGAAATAAACAATTTTATTTTATAATATACCCCTTCTCCTTTTATAAATATATAAAACAATTAAGTCTCATACCTCAAATAATTTTATATATTCATTAAAACACTTAGGAAAATTCTATAAAATTCTAGAAAATCATTTTCAATATGTTTTCTCACATATATAAATTTCAGACCCAAAAAATTAATTATTTAGTCGTAAATAATTTATAACCCAAATAACCATCTTCTACACTAGAAAATTAATGTAAAATCCACAATAATTCAAAAAACTATAAAAATTGAAACCCATCTCTAAAATTTCATTCCCAATTTAAATCTAAAATCTCAAGGCATTTGGATGTCATTTAATAGGATTTTCTTATCAAAACATATCATAAAATCTGTATGAACAAGCATAAATCATCAACAAGCATATATAAACATTTAATAATTCAAAAACATGGAATAAACTTGCAAAACACTTCGGATTTAACTTAAGACCGAAAACACTTAGAAAAATGAGATGTAGTCATTATTCACCTTAGCTTTGTGATTTAGGATTTGAGATTTGAATACCTTTTGATTTGATTAATCTTCCCCCTTTGCTTTTTCTTCCTCTAGTTCTCTAAAATGGTGACCAACCTCAAAGTTTTAATTTTTCAAATGAGTATTAATAAGAGAATACACAAATAAGGGGTTTAAGGTTTGGGGTATAAGTTTTCCTTATTCCTATTTTGCCCCAGCCTACCTCCTAACCCTTTATATCTATTTTATTTCATGTTATCTCATTTGAATTACGCCTTAACCATTGCATGACTACCCCCATTAATCCCAAATCTCAATCCAATAATCATCTTACATTATTTTATTTTATTTAACTAATTAAATATCCTAAATAATGTTACTTAAAATATGGGGTATTGTAGTAGAGTAGTGTGATTTGGGCCTAACCATTTGGTAGAAAGAAATACTAAGTTAAGAAATAAACTGTAAACTGTACGTTCTTTTCAGTATTCCACTTCATAAAATAGATTATCCTCTTTTACTCTTTTTAAATCATAGAGCTAATTCACAATTCTTCATCTAAATTAAAGGATTCAATTGCTGAAAATCAATTAAGAAATTAATTCAGGTAATATAATCTCTATTATATTCCTTTCTATGATCAATTTCAGTTAGTAATTTGGGTTTGAAACCATATTATCTATTTTCTTTTTGCATGCATTATTGGGGTTAAAATCTATGAATTACAAGTGCAACTCGATCTCCAATCAGCAGAAATTTGTGTTATAATATGAGTTAATCAATCATGCAATATATCACTAAGAATTTATGTACATTCATATAAAATTCTATGCTTTTTTTGTGAAATTGGATGTGTGAATTATTGATATGTGATTGAAACCCTATTTAATCTTCTACTTGCTGAAACTATTGGTTATGTGAAGTTGGTAAACTTGATAATCAAATTGATGTTAGGATGCATTGCATGACTAGAAATAATTGCACAAAACACTGGAGCGATCCGCCGTCACCGGAGACCAACTGGGGGTTGTCCTGGAGCTGAAATAGCTCCAGGATTCGATGCCACCGGTGGACCTGTGGGGTATCATCTATGCACCTGTGGCATGTGCACCTGGAGCTATTTTAGCTTTAGGTTAAACCTCGATTTACGTGGTTGTTTCCCCATTTGCTGTCTTGTTTCTTCTCAATCATTTCTTGTGCTATGTGTGTTCTATTACTGCATTTTTGGTTTTCATTGCAACTCATTTGTTAAATTATAAAATATGTTTGGGAGATGATATAGAAATTGAAATCTATGGATCGATTTATTGTTATATTCTTGTGATGACCTTGGATTTAGTTGCCGTGAATTATGTTGTGTTCTATGGACTTTGAATCATTTTGATTCAAAGCTTTGGAATATTATAAACTTATATGTATGTATTTTACATAAAAGAGAGTTTACTTATGTTTACAAATATCAGATTTTTTTTCTTAATTAATCTAGTTCCTTTTATAAATGATTTTAACAAACAGTTATATATGTATTAAGTATTTCTAGTATACGTAGTTATGGATTTGGTATGATTTCAGAAATATAAACTTAATTTATTTCTAAATAATATGGATATATATTTCTATATATGTGTGTGTATACATATACATACATACACATATACACACACACACACATATGTATATATATCAAAAATAGGGTTTGGAAGAGTAATCAATATGGTTCTATAAAATAAATGGACATATATAAGTGCAATTTTAGAATAATTCGGTTTCATGGATTTTTTTTTATAAAATAGTGAATATCTATATAAAGTTAAATAATAAATGAACATGGAAAATTATATATTGTTTTCTAAACTATAAACTCATATAAGATGAATATTTTGAGAGCCATGGTTCTATAGACTGGCTAGTGCTAGTAATCGACTTAGTGTAATCGATTGGTTTAAATGCACTCGAGTAACACTTCATTAGATATTGTATAACTCCTAAATAGAATATTTGAGTGGAACTTACTAGTTCATTAGCGAATACTCGAATTTCACCTAGTAGAATGAGATGCCTTGATTAAATTCTTGTGATTGCTATTAGGAAGTAATTAACACTTTAGAGTTGTATTCTCTATTAATGTTTCATGAGACCAATAGATCCTTAAGAGAATATAGTTCTGGTTTTCTAGTGGTATCCTAACAAGTGAGATTTACTAGCTTCTAATAAATACTTGAATTTCACTAGGCGGTATGATATGTTTTGATTAAATTCTAGTGATTACTGAAAGTGGAAGTATTTGGCACTTTAGAGTATATCTTCTTTTGTTGTTCGGTGGGACTAATAGATCCTTAAAAGGTATACTCATGCATTTCTTTACGATTATACATATATAATAATAATGAATAATCTAGAATCTTCGAGTCATGGTTGCTACAATCCTTGAGATTGGTTTTGATTCTATTTCACAGTATGGACAATCCTTTGTGTCAGATCGGTACGAGTGATACCATATTTGTTTGTTATGGTATAGACAATCATTAAGATTGGCAGGGACGATCTAGGTGATCGGTATGTAATGGGTTTCTTTGTTTTAGGAATATTGTGCTTTATTCTATAATTATGTGTTTAGTGACTAATATGTGTTTGGGACCTAAATACATCACCATGTGCCTTGAGATGTATTATGAGTTAAATTCATTTTGTGACTTGTTATACCTTAGACATTTGGATATACTTATATGTTATATATCCTTATGTTATATCATGTTCTCACCCTTTTGGATATTTAGAGATAGCCTAACCTGGTGTTATTTTAATGCTCGAGTCAGGCTGAGACTTTTTAGGTTACATGATAGGTTGACCTTTGGATGGTTATGCTAGCAAGGAGATAAACATTTTTGACTTTTAGTTTATCTCATTTAGGATTCATGTTTGTGTATGAGATGTATAATTGAGATAGAGATTTGTATCAAATGTATATTATGTGAGTCTAGTGTTATATATGATAGACTCTCACTTTTGCATATGTACATGATGTTTATTATTCCACTTTGATATGTGGCTATTGTTTATATGATATACTATTTTAATTCTAAGAAACAAGTGTGGTTGTTACGTTGAACTGAGACGTACAGGTCAAATTTTATTTCAGAGATTAAATAGACCATAAATATGACATGTCGGTGTTAGTTTAGCGGTATCTTCACATTCGGTTGCCCTTGTTAAGCCGTATTATTTGTATTATTAGACGATATTATTTGTAATGTTCTTTAATAAATTGGGTACCACAATGGGGTTGTTGCATCAAGCACGAATGGTTATCGTTACCATTGGAGATTCCGATTTGGAATTGAGAGTTATATATATGGATTTTATAGATGGGTTGCCTAGAAGCAATGAAGCTATATAGATTATAGCAGATTAGATCATTGTACTTCCATTAGAAGTAATAGGATTGTAGCATCTATAATATAGATTGTGTTAAGGGAGTGGTGAAACTACATAGAGTTCCAGTTAGCATTATGAGTGGTAGAGTCCTTTTATTCGTTAGGAATTTTAAAGGAGTCTTGAAATTTACTTTGGGAACGACTTTGGATCTTAGCACCACTTACCTTCCGTAGACTGACAATTAGATGGAAAGGGTAAAGAAGAATTTTGAAGATTTGTGGAAAGCTTGCGTCATGGATTTTGTAAGGCCATGGAGAAGGTAGAAGTGTTGAGGTGGCAATTGAGGATCGCACAGGACAATTAGGAGTCATAAGCTGACAGGCAAAAATAAGAATTAAAGGTTTAGTTAGGGATATGGTATTCGTTAAGGTTCCCCCTTTTAGAAAGGTTATGAAGATTTGTACTTCTGGGAAGTTGGTGCCTAGGTTCGTTGGGCCTTTCTTAATTTTAGAGTGGATGAGGGAAACATGCTTGTTAGGTGGAGCTTCCAGACTAGTTAGCGGGAGACCATGATGTCTTTTATGTCCCATAATTGAGGAAATGTTTACACTACATTGCCTCGTAGAGCTTGATTAGTTAATTGATGTTGAAATGAAGCTCACCGCCCCTTCGTACTCCCACCTGCATAGTGGAGCACAGTATTGAGATGCTTCGTAACAATGAAAGTAGGTTAATTTAAGTAGACGGGGAGATAATATAGTGGAAAGTACAAGGGAAACCGAACGAAAAGTGAAGGTTTCTCATCATGGGCTTTTATTTGGAAAACATTTCTCTCTAAAAATATAGGTTTTTGAGTACATCATGGTTGCTAGATCGGATGGAAGGAAATGTTTGCCACACTTTTTACTGTTATTTTTACACTCATATAAAATTTTATGTGTATTTTGGATGCTTGCATACATGCCTATATGTCACAACCTTGCATTCACGCTAGGATTGAGCTCGCCTATAGAGTGTTTGGATACATAATCACATTACACTTTTAGTTGAGTGGATGGTTGTATATATTATTGTAAATAAATTAGTGTACAACATGGGTGTAGAGTGCACGTCACCATCTTTCCTTAGTGATTTCGGGGGCGAAATCCTTTTTAATATGGGAGAATGCAACGCCCCCTAAAATTTAATAAGAAATTAATAATCAAAATAAAGAAAAAATGAAATTTCTGTAAATTTTAGAATTTGTTCATGGAAGTTACATGATTATGTCCATGGCGATTTTCTGATGAATTTTCATATATAATTTGTCGTAAACTGAGTCTGTATGGAGAAGTAACGGATGTTTGAAGTTTATAGGTTTAAAAGAATTTAGAATGAATTTGACATTTATAATTTGAATTTTGGGAGAATTTCAAAGTTTGAAATTCGAATCAGATTATCTAATTAAGCAGGAACTAACGTTAAGGAGAACTTAAAGTGAAAGATGATTTAATTGGAACTAAAAATGGGTAATAAATCAACAAAACAGGCAAACAATCAAAAATCCTTGGCTGAAATGAGACCGGTTGACAGCCTTTATAGGGTTGGTCGATCACTAGCATTCGATGGCTCCTATAGTGTGGTCGACAGGTCATGCCATTTCATGACATATTTGCCCTGGCTAAACGACCCGAACTCTTCGGTTTTGATCTAACGGTCCTCATTTCTTTCTACCTCTATAAATAGATCCCTAGACCCTTGCTTTTCCTTCATAAAATTTTAAGAACGCCAACGAAGCTCTGTCAATATCTTACCCCTTAAGGTTTAAGGAACAATAAACTTTTTTGGTAAGTAATTCTAGTTTCTAATCTCTAATTTAAATTAATCCTTCTTCTCCCAATTTTTTGATTTCTGTAATCTAATTTATAAATACAATCTATTTGTTGTATATTGAAAATGGGGAAGATCTAAAAGAGAATTAAAAGCGGTATAAATCCGATCCCTTCTTCTTCTTTGGGTTTCAGAATCAGCTAGGGTTTTCAGGTAAGAGGGTTAGATGTTTAATTCTTTGATTTCTATTTGTGTTCCTCTTTGGTTTTTGATTCTAAATCAAATTTCTCTATAAATTTCACTTTGTTGTATATTCCAAAAGATGGAGATCTAAAAGAGGATTAGGCATGGTGGAATCAAATCCACTTAGGAGGCAAACAATTCTCTATGAGTGGTAAAATCAAGTTTTTCTCATTTTTGTAATTGAATAGTATTTATTTGGATTTGATGTATGCCTTCGGAAAAATTAAAAAACGAAAACATAACACCTAAAACCCCTAAAATTTCCCTAAGAAAATATCAATCTTTGTATATGTTGGAATTATAATTGTTTTTGTTATTGGTATATTAGAATCTAATTAACTATTAGAATTAGATAATCTACGGTCAGTTTAACCTATTTTTCCTCTTTTGAATTGAAATGTTAGAGGGACGAAAAAGAAAATAAATTAGAAAGGGTGTGTAGATTATGAATTGAATTTTTGTAGTTTACACTGTCTATTTCTATCACTTATGTAAATAAGGAATTCCATTCTCACTCCAAAATGTTGTGAACGAAGGATGATTGAATATACGTAATCTGATTTATGATGATTTGTTCTTTAAAACAGAAAAGGGATTCTAATGCATTATATGGAACAAGTGTAGATATTCCATGTTTATACAAATATATTTCATTTGGCTATGGTAGTATCATTTCTTGTTGGAACTGTTGATTCGTATAAGATTGATATTTCAAATACCATATAAGCAAATTATTATTAAAGTATCGTAATGTAATGATTGGACCTTAAATTTCACGAGTGTATATATAAAATATAATATAACGTATTGATTATAGCACATTGATTATAGTGTATTGAACATGATAAATAGTATTATTAGAATAGTTAAGTAATATTAATATGTAAGAAGGGAGTTAGAGTAAATTAGGGAATTAATCCTTAATTTGGGGCATAATAAGGGGATACCTTATATGGCCTCAATTATTATTCATGTAGGGTGATGATGTATATAGTGGATATACATATAAGTTATGACTAAGTTGTAGGGATGCGAGGTTAGCCCAAAGCTACATGGAAGGCTGCCCAGTTAAATATGGCTATCAACGGTGTGGTTTTACGGACTAATGTGAGACATTTCCTATAATAAATAACTCTAGTGGGCGCTAGGTTGCTCCTAATTCTGTAGAGTAAACCTGCCCAATCAATTCTCTACCAGTACCTATGAATAATTGGACTGATGTGATACGTCACAAGTGGGTTATGAGTCATAAATTGCATTTTGGATATAGTGGGTGAAATTATTAGGAAAGGTTCACTTCAGATTTGAGGTATTAAGTGGCTATGGTAGGGTTCGCCTCTTTCTTAGGTGAAGTATTAAGTGAGCTAATAGGATTTCTTACGGTGTTAGAAAGGAAAGAATCATGTAGGGACAGGCCTTTGTGTTAGGTCTAAAATGATGAGTATTTTCATATTTTATAGGTCGTAAATGATCTGAGTCTGCCTAAGCCCATTAAAAAGGTAGTAAGTGGATGGGTATTTCCTCTTACATCGTATACGCTAGTTATGTAGAGTTGTATAATCGGACTGGAAGAGACTTCGCGCTTACAGTTGGGTTTTGTGTAGTTGGGCTGGAAAGGCCTTCAGGCTAACAATTGATTTTATACGAATGTTATACAATTAGACTCAAAGAGCCTTCAGGCTTATAGTTGGCTTTATACGTACGTTGTGATTTTGTATGTAAGACATATTTCTTATTTAAATAAAACTACCTAAGTACAATTATATGAAAGCTTTAGATTTTCATTTCACCTGAAATTTATTGTTCTGACCCACTCCTTATTACAAAATATGTTAGGGAGAGTAATGCTGATTTAGGAGACGAAGGTGGAGATAAAGACTTATGGAAGTTATCTATCTATTTATGTTTTTTAAGTATTTTTTATACCTAGTACAGACAGTTATGTTATTTTGAGATATTGTACTATGGAGGATTTATGTAAATTTGTAATGTTTAACATGTTATGCTTCTGAAATGGTTTTCTTTATGGAATGGGTACTTGTTTCTAAGATTATATTTTATCCACCACTGCGAGATTTTGAAAGTATAGACAGATGGCTCTGTGCACTATGTAATGTTTTAATTTTATCAACCTAACGGCTCTCCTCGAGATGGGTCTAAGGTTCGATGGGTTTTGTTCGATCGAAATTAGGGCTGTTTCAGGGAAAGCTGTTACAAATATTTTATAACACACGATGGTTATGTAGAAAGATAAAATACAATGGTAGTGCATGTTAGCTTGGGATTTGCTTGCGACCGTTAATATCGTTTCTTATAAATTTGATGGCTATGGGATAACTGATATACAACGAGTAAAATGTGAGGCGCAATAGTTTGAGAAGCTATAGTTTTCTAAGTAAAATAACAAATGTTTAAGCCACCTTAGAAGATAGGTTCCAAATGTTATTGAACTATTTCATATGAATGAAATGAATGAAAGATTTTATAAGTTAAAATTATGTAACTTATTTTTGAAATGAAGTAAGCTTAGAGAAGCTAGAAAATGATAACGTATCATTAAATAAAAGATAAAAATATATTATCTAAGGAATGAATGTGTAGTGTACAAAGTTAATGAATGAAGCAATTTGTAAGAATGTAAATGGAAGGCATTGTGGTAATAAGAACGATAAACCCAACTATTTATTTGATAATGGTTGACGTAAGGTCGTAGTGGCAATTACATGTCCAAAAATGACATTACAAATAAGGAATGGCCTGAGTGGCAAGAGAAATCCTGTATGGCTACCAAATAATTGGTTTCGTTAAGTCCCATGTGGCCATCAAATTTTTGTTATCGTTAATTTTTGAGTGGCTACCAAATGTCAAACCACGATATTTTAAAAGGTATCGAAGGCTTGAGTGGCTACAAATCTCAAACTCACGACATTATGACCTATCGTTGATCAAAGTCCCATGTGGCTGCCAAGTGTCAAAACCACAACATTGACACTGGCATCGTTGGTCGAAGGCTTATGTAGCATCTGGGACAACCTACACTTTCCGACACACCAATCAAGAGCCTAGGATGACTTTCGAACTAGCGTCGGTGCCAAAGCACGAGCTATTTGGGTGTTTATTATATTACAGAGACAAAATATATATAGATATGATCAAAGATATACTATGATTTCAGAACTCACAGCAGAAGGCAATAAACTATAAATATAAAAAATAATCATCTTAGAAAATATCTCAAAAACATTCTCATAGTACGTAGTCAAATCCAGAATACACATAAATACGATACATCGTCTGATAATTACTAAGTATTGAATAAGATAGATAGTTACATAAAGAGTAAAATAAAGTGACAAGAAACTCTGAGCTTGGCTCTCCACGTACTAATCACGGGCCTATCACCTACTAACATATCCTCTTGTAGTAGGGAAAAGAAAGGAAAAGAGGTGGGTCAAAGAAAAGTCTAGTGAACGAGAACACTATTAATACATGGTGATCACATGCAATGGGCTCTAATAATACTCTACGTGACCTAGGGTGTCCTAAGAGTGTTCGTGAATTACTTATTTACTTTATTTAAGGGTTTAACTTAATACATACCTACACCAACTACTTACGTGGGCTCATGCTTAGGATCGAACAATTTGTAACGATCCCGGTTTTTGAGTTAAATTTAAATTGATAATTAAAATAAATTTTTGGATTAAATTGTGGGTTAATTTGAAATTTCCAAACTAAATAAAACATTTGTTTGTTTATTCATATATATATATATATGGATATAAATTGAATATAAAAGAATTTTGGTTTGAAATTCAAAGTAAATCTCTTACAAATAATATTTGGATTTGAAAAGCTCTATTTCAAAATTAATAGAAATTTGTTTTATAATTTATAATATACATATGCATGTATATTTTGAAAGTTGTATTGGAATTCAATATAGTAAATTTTTTAAAAGATATATGAAAGTTAAATATTAATTTGATATAAATAATTTTAAAAAGTTGTTTAAAGTTAAATTTATATTTTAAAGACTTATATATAATCTATATATGTGTTTATTTATTTAGTATAATTATATTTCAAACTCATTTTCTTATAAAGTTGTAAATATATAAAATGTAAGAAAACAAAATAGATAAACATGTTTTATAAATTAAAATAAAGTAAGGTTTAAAACATGAATTTGTAAGTAAATTATAAACCAAGGTTCAACATACAATTTAAGTAACATGTGACATTTGTAAAGATATAAAAACATAAAATTAAAAAGTGTAGAAGAATTAATAAATACACGTAACAAGCGTGACTTAATTTTATAAATGGCAATCCTATTCTTTAAGATTTTAAAATGTGAATAAATAAAAACCAGCCTAAGGTCTTTCGTCTTAATTTTCTGGAAATGAAAACCTGAGAATAAATTATCAAAATCCTTAACTCAAAAAACCTGAAGACCAAAGAAAAATCAAACAAAAACAAATAGAAGAAATTCGAAAATCGGAGAGGAAACTCAACCTGGAAGCAAATTACAAACCAAATTCAAGTGTTCAAGTTTCAACATAGCAAAGAAAAACAATATCAATGTTCAAGCTTTCAGCCTGGAAACAACAAAATCAAGTAAGATCAAAGTTTAACAACAAACCAAAGCTGCAGTCTGGAATCAAACTTGAATCAAAGCGAGAATTCAACTCAAACAATAAGCAAAGTTTCATATCATAAAACAAAAGCAGTTCCAGACTTTAAAAGAAAAAATATACTGTCTTTGTTCAACATCCAGGTGAGCAAACTGACCCCTTTAACTTAATAGCTATGATATATTTTGATGTTTCTACTGGTCGTTGTTGAGGAAAATATTGTACTGGATGAAGTATATCTGCGTACATAAATATATGTGAATTAATATGTGCATATCAATATACAGAGCAAAATATATGTATCTATTCATCATATACAGGTTTTAAAACCTGTTTATAAATCCCTATCTCTACATGCAATAAGATTTAGCCTATGATCTTTAAATGAAAAGTGATGATAAAAATAAAAACAAGTAGCATTATTAAGCAAATTTATTAAAGAAATGAGATTAGAGAGGAAATTTTTCAAACTGGAAAATTTTGATGATCGGGTTTTCAAGAATTGATTATAGGAATAAATTCATAGTTCAAAATCATGATTTTCAATAATCATTTCCGAATTTTTAAGTTTATATTGGTCGAGAAATTTTAGATTGAACGGAATGCACGTTTTCGTCAAATTCTGATGATCAACGTGGAGTGGAGGCTCGGGTTTGATGACGGATGTAGGGTAAAGGATGGAAATTGGAGGAAAAATGGGGGAAGTTTTTCTGATGATCAGAGCGATCAGGCGGCAACGTTTTAATGGTTTTGACCTAGTTTTTGTTGAACCTATTCTTGGGGAAATTGCGTTTTCATCGTCCAATCGGTCTTGACCGGGGCTAGTGGATTTGAAATATGGTTCATCGACGAAGTGATGAGCGTGATGGTGAAGGTTCAGGTGAGCTGGATCGGGGGGGAGAAGCGATTGGTTGATTGGAGTTTTGTTCCCGGGTTGATAGAGTACCTCAATGTCGATTTTGAGTCAATAGCGATCTTTGGGTGGTTGGAATTGAAGTGGTGGGACGTCAGTGACTTGTCAGCGGTGGTCTCGGAGGTCGGATCGTCGCCGTTGAACTGTGCAAGTGCACATGTGTCGTTGGTGTCAGTGGTTTTGGAAAGGGTGGAATCGAAAGAACAATTGGGGATGATGGAGTTGTTCTCGAATTCGAACGCGAGTGGATCAAAACTTGGCTCGGGTTATTAGTGCAAAAGCTAAGGGTTTCTGGTAGGTTGGCTCGAGTATTTGAGAGTATGGCCTGGGTTGTTTTATTTTAAGATTACTAAGTTTTAAATTTTGAAAGAAAACATTTCCGGGTTTTGAAATTTTAAAGAAATCATGACCAGATTTTTAAAAGGTGATAAGGAAATGGAGTTTTAATGTAAATGAAAATAAAAGCAACTGTGAAACAAGTTTTAAACGAGGTTTTCAAAGTTCTAAAATGTTTAAAATTTGTCTGTTTGAAATCAATTTTGAAATTTATTTGTAAATGTTTTTTCAAATGTAGTTTAATTATGATATTAAGGAAATGATTAGGATAAGGGTATTCTCAATGATTTAGTATAGGTTGATTTCAAGTTTTTTTAAATAAGAACTAAATGTAATTAAGTAATAATTAAGATAAAAGGATTTATCTTTAATTAATTAAGTTTATGCTTAATTAAAGATAATAAATTAGTGAAATCAATTAAAGGTTTATCACTTAATGTAATTAGTAAGGATTGATAAATTAATGTTAATTGTGTGACTGATTTAAAAGCTAATTACATTGTGTAATTAAATTAAAGCTAATTACTTTGTGTAATAAATTTACGGCTAATTAATTCTTATGATTAAATTAAAGAATGATTAATTAAGTTAATTAATCACTCAAAGATAATTACTTAATTAAAAGTAATTAATTAATGACTAAAGTTAATTAATCAAGTGACTAAAATTAATTTTTGATTTATTTATATAAGTGATTAGGATAATCATTTATTGTAATTAATTAAGGATAATTAATTTAATAATCATTAATTAAGGGATAATTGATTATGTAATTAACTTTAAGGTTAATTTAATTATTGTAATTAACTAAGAACGATTAATTAAGGATAATTAATTAAGGGTAATTAATTAATGTAATTAATTAATAAATAAAAGGATAATTATATAATTAAAGGTTAATTATTTAATGATTAAAGTTGATTAAATTATTAATTAAGGTTGATTAATTAATAATTAAAGGTTGATTAATTTATTATTGATGGTTAATTAATAAATGATTAAAGGTTAATTAATTAAGATAGTTTGTAATTAATTAATATTAATTAACCAGGATTAGTAATTTATTCATAAGTGATTAATCTGATTTAAATTAATCAGATGATTAATTAATCTTACTTATGGATGTTTGAATTGTATGGAATGCTTTGAATTGTTTGATATCCCTGATATGATATGCTTTGTGCTATGAATTGTTTTGGTATGAGCTGTGATAAACGTAATTTATTTATCTGTGATGAATTTATATTATTTATCTGTGTATATCTATGAATAAAGATAAGCGTTATAGGAATATAATGCTTTTCGATATTGATGTGCTTCAATCTGTAATGATTGATGATGTTGCACTATTGTGTAAAACCCCAGAACTACACTATACACACACAAATATGGATTTCATAGGAAAATCGATTAAGTCATAGATATTTGAATTTAATTCTATTTTATATAAGATGGTTTTAAAAGTTGAATTTTGAATCCAAAATAATTTGGAAATGGAATTGGGTATAGTATGAAAAGCTTTTGAAAAAGGAGTTTTGAAGATAAAGGTTATTTTGAATAACTTGTCAAAATGATGAAATTAAAACAATTAATTTGAATTTGAACTCAAGATTTTGAAATTGAGTTATATATATATATATATAGGATTTGAAATTATTTTCAAAAATATGGTTTGAAAAGTGGTGATACAAGTTATATAATATGTATACGGATTTCTAAACCATCTTTAAAGTATTTTAAAAATATTATTTTGGGAATTTGAATTTAACCCAAGTTTATACTTTAAAGATATAACTTGTAAATATTTGATCGGATTTTTCCGAAACGAAAAAGATTTTTTTCCAAATAATAATAGCTTTCCTATAAAGAAAGAATTTCCAATTTGTGTTGAAAAGATTTCAAGTTTGAAATGGAATTATTTTGAAAGATATGAATGAATCTTTGATTAAGATTGGTGAACTTTGTTTTCAAATCAAAGAAGATCTTAAAGGGGTATTTTTTGCATAAAAGAATTGAAATGGAATTGTGTCTGAAAGTAATGAATGAATCTTCGTGAAAGATTGGTGAACTTTGTGAACCTTTGGGTTTAAAAGATTAAAGTGGAAATTTGGTTAAACCATTTAAAAGGAAAATGTTTGGGGATTTAAAAGTTGTGACTTAACTAAGATCCCAATATCCATATGCTTTTTAAATTAAGCGCTCAATATTCGGTTTAGCCGGGAGAGGACTTTGTATCATATAACCCATTTCGAATAATGATACGACGTGATGGATAGCATTTGAAGACCGGTGGTGAAGACTGGGTATTTTCGAAAGCAAAGGGATAACCTGTCAATGTCTCTGCACCGACTGGTCCCCGGTATAGGATTTGATCTTCCTTTGTGATGGGGAGTCCGGACGTGACTAGGGATTATCCGGATTTGCAAGGGCTTCTTTTGCAGTGCCTTCGGTTCTGTTCGAACCCGGAACAGACTTGTGTGGATGTATGTCTGACATTACACTTTGAGATGTAAAGCTAGTTTCTACCAAATACATTTCTGTTTGGTGGCAGAGAATTTATTCTCTTAGCTTAACACTCTTATCTTAGACGTACGAGCTCAGAGGTTGTGTAGCTGATGGTTACTAGTGATACATTTCCAATTTGGTAATGTGGCACACGAAGTGCTGCTGATCATGTGTTGATCGAAGCATGGCTTTTGTGAAAAGCGAAGCTTTGTGGACGAGACTTTGTTGAGCCTCACAACCCGAAAATGGTCGAAACAGGAATGTTGCGGCAAGGTTATTAAGGGTCATTCCCCTAGGTTATGTCCATTTCCTTCTGGATAAAAGTGATATCATGGTATGGAGCCCAGATATTTAACTGTGTGGTTGTTGCTATTTGTTGGTGAATCCCAGGATAAAGGTCGGTAACGACCAGGGATGGCTTACGTGTAGGTGTTATCTAGTTACAGAGGTAACCCGGCCTTGCGTTGGCAGAGATCCGGTTTGGTTCTTGGGGAAGTTCCCTCCAGAGGCGTTCCATTCGGTGAGGATGTTCCTTAGCCTGACCATTGTTGGAAATCCAATCATCCAATACGCGCCTTGTACCATTGTAGTTGTAGAACCTGCCATTCTTAAATGGTAGCTATAGTAGGTGTAGTATAATGATACCTATGTTGGATAAGATTAATACTATACTTTCGAAAGGTTTTCTGCGCTATGCACTAATAATAATATAAAAAGGATTTTGCGTATCAAGAATGTTTGACTATCATAAGGAGAAATATCCTCCAAATGTGCGATTGCGTTGTGTGTGTGCCGAGAGGCCTTATGGTGGTTTCATTTTCCAAAAAGCATTGCAGATTTCAATTTTAAATTATTTTTTGTTTTTGTTTAAAACAAATGTTTTTGTTTGCTCATACCAGTCCCATGGCTGACCTAGATTTTATTGTTCCCTTTCTAAACTTTGGGTGCCCAAAATTTTCCACACGGGCGGTCTAGAGTTGGATTTTTCAAATAGTCGAATAGTAGGTGTAGATTCTATAGTATTCAATCTCTGGATATTTGCAATCGCATTTGGATTGAGTTGCTTCACTTCAACATTGATGGAGCTTTCGAGTTGGAATTTAGACTCTTTCTAAGCTTTAGAGCTTTGGCAATGGAGTCGCAATATGTTGGATTCTCGCTTTCTCACTTGGGAATTCGATTGAAGATATTCTTTCCGTTGTATCTTATGTCTCTGATAGTATAGATAAATTCTTGTCGTATCATTGTTGTAATCGACTATTGTGTATCAATGATATATTTTTTTCTTAAGCTGTGTTGTTGTACTCAATGTATTATAAGCTCCAACGAATCGGATTCGAGCAATTGAATCTGCGGCATTCGAATACGAGTGAAGTATGGATGTCGAATTTTGAACGCGAAAATATGGGTCGTCACAATTTGGTATCAGAGCTAAAGGTTGATGTAACGACCCGCAAATCCGTACCCCTTGAGTCAACACTATTCTACAACAATCAACTGAAGATGCACAGAAATACGAACCATTTGGGTTTAAGAAGAAGAGGTAGAAGAAGAGAAAACAAAATCAACATCAGAATCTAACCATCGCAGCGGAGTAAAATATAATAGATAATAAATAAGCTTTACTCAAATTCAAATTATCTGTTTACATACTACGTCATCAGAGTACATCAGTCACAACTCACATCAATGACATATAATGGCTACACAACAACTCAACACAGCGGATATATATATATATATATATATAAGTACGAGAATACGTATCGTCATCCAGCTCGTCTCCTGAACTCCACAGCATCATATCCTGTATTTTATAATACTCGGTCCGACCCGAGCATTACAGTTAAATAACACCCGAGTCAGTCTGGAATACCAGCGTGAGAAAATCACACCCAATTGATTATTAAAGTTTCAAAAATCCTTTGAAAACAAAAGCATCTCGTAAGACCACGCCACAAATAAACATGTCGGGTTTTTACCTTACGATAGCTAAAACAATTTTTATAGAAATCCTCTGATATTATAATAGGGTCTATATACAAATACTTATAAAATAGCCGAAATTGTTACATTCATTAAATTCCAGCTACTAGCCACAAAAGTGGGTAATACAAACAAAACTCATACAAGGCTCGTAGGGAGAATGAATTTCCAACAATGACTAGGCATTGGGGTACCACCTGTCACAGTACGGGGCCTAGATCACCGTACCGAGGATTACTCCCTTCATCCCCTGCAACACAAGGCCGGAACCATTCCTTACTGAACAGTCCCGAACAAGATAAACCCCGTGGTTGGCGCGACCAACCACCCACTAAGCCGAAATATATAAAAAGGGACATCTAGACAGGGGAATTATCTTGTCCTGCTTGGGCATGACCCACCTAACCTTGCTGCATATCCCCTGATTTTCAGTCATTAGCATTTGATGAGGCTTGAGGCTAAGCGTTACCTTTAGAACGTTTTCACTTAGAATGCCTATCGTCCACCTGACGATGTTTCGCAAGCATTCATCCATACAAGTCCGTCCCGGGTTCGAACGGAACCGAAGGCACTATTCCTACTACATCCATTTTGGAAATATCCTCAGGATTAGTAGCGACTAGCCCTTGCTCTTCACTGCTCCATCTTCGAATCCAAAATCGTTTTCACGAAACGTACAAACCGGATCGAAGTGGTTTTCGAGAAATAAATCTCGATCCCGGTCTCTTCGAAACGATCAACGCATTGTCCAATATTGATAGTCGGTTAATTAACTATCAATTAAGATTCACAACATCCATCACACAATAAATAATTTCTCAAATTATTTATTAACTTCAAAAATATCTTCACAAGATATATATCTATTTTCAATCCTTGAAAACAGTTTCAAAACCCTCCTTCTTTTCAGAATAAACTTTCCCAAATATTTTCTATCTCCACTGAAATTACCAAGCACAAAACTAGATTTTAAAAATAATTTAAACCTTTTACTTTGAAATATTCTTTATAACATTTAAGTTAAAACTACATCAATAACTTATTTAAAACACCATACTATATGAACATTTGAACATAAGGTTATTTAATAAATATAAAACTAGATTTATACTTTTAAAAACAAAATACTAAGTCACTTTTAAGTAATTCCAGTTATAATAGATTTGAGAAAATTCTTACTTTAGACTATAAATATCAAAAATAATAAATTTTCAAAACATACCTTTTTAAACAAATTTAAAACTAGTAACTTACATTTAAAAACTTACTATGAAAACGTACTTGGTTATCCAGGGAGAATATCCAAATTCAACCACTTGAATCAACTTTCCCAAATTGATTTCAAGTTTATTCCATTTAAATAAATTTCTTTAATTACTTAATTCATTTCAAAATTTATTAAGTAGGGACTTAATTATTGATTGCTATTATTATTTTTCATTTGATTTTAAAGCTTTTAACTGAAATATACAAATTCCAGATTTTTTCCCTACTTTTCCTTTATTCATCCAATAATTCAAATCTTAGCTTTTAAATAAATGTTTTGTTCTTTTAAATAATAACACTGAATTTTAAAATTCATCAACTTCCTGTTTATTCAAATTTTCCCTTTCATCCTCAGGATTCACTTATTAGAATTTTAAAGTTACTTTATTTCTTTTCCAAGTCATTCTTAAATTTATTCTATAATTATTTCACTTGCAATTTCACTTCTTTCATTTTCATTCAAAAATGACATTTTATATTTTTGGTAATTCATTATTCTCAATTATATCATCCAAACCATAGCATTCAATATTTCCACTTAATGCATCATAGAATATTCAATAAACAGAGCAGAGAATATTGCATAATTTAAATAAAAATTGAGGGATCCAGTTGGATCCCTCCAACCTATTTTCCCTGCATCCACAGATGTTAGCATAATATAAAAATGCAAATTCCAAATAAATACCACGCCACAGCACATGAATCAATTCAACCATTCCAAACAATTATTTAAATTTAATCATTCAAATTTAAATTTAACTGAGTGAGATTAACTCACCTTTGCTTTTGTTCGACAATCCACTACCAATTTAGCTTGTTTCCACCATTTCTTGGCCTTGTATAAATATTAGACGATATATTAATATTTGAACAATTTGAGTAATAAATTTCCATTTGATAGTTTTAATTTAGTTTAATTTAATTTAATTTATTTTAATTAATGATTTAATTTGAACAGATAATTAAGTATAAACTGATTTTTCTTTTTAAACAACCTTTTTGTAACTAAAATAATTGGTTACCCATTTAAACAAAATATTTCCTTGATAACTACTAACTTGGTAAATTAAAAATGTAAATACGTATATTTATTTCTGCTTTTGAAATTGCATATATATATATATATATATATATATAATTATATAAGAGTCAATATAGATTTGAAAAAAATCTATTCTTATATACATTTCCAAGCCTTCTAAAATCCCTAATCTTGGTCATTGGTGTATATATAACTATTAATTAATTACCGTTTAATAGATTCCTTTAACATTAAAAAAAATCCATTTTTGTTCTATCCTCACATCTTATTTATACAATAATAAATTTTCTGTTCAAATTTACTTAAATTAATTAAGTTAAATTACTTCAATAATTAATTTTACTGCAAACCCCCTTTTTATATAGATATATATAAGCAAAACATCTTCTTCTATTTTTTCTTCTCTGCACTAGGTATATACATATAATTAATTTTAATTAACAAAAATTGAAATTTTACGTTGCTGTGACTTTTTTTTCCAATTATACTTTAAAGTGATAAAACAATTGATAATGCCTCACCTTCAGATCCCGAGCCCCTCCCACTGCACCGCCCTACCAAGCCCTAATCGAACGGTCGACTCACCTCCAGTCATCACGCGCGTTCGCCGCCACATCTCATGAAACCGCCTCCCTGACCTTACTCTCAAACGAAGTCGCCACCACCTATCGAGTACCCCAGCAATTCACCAGCACCTCCCTCCTATCGCGAGCGCCTCGAGCAACCCGGCCTTCCCGAGCTTGCGATTGCGTGAAAAGATTTGAGGGAGAGGGTATGCTTCGATCGAGGAACAAATTAATGAGGGCGCGGTTATGAATTTGATTCACGAAACCCCCCCCCCCTTTTATTTTAGTTTCGGAGCGAAGGAAAAATAAACTCGTGAATTGCAAATTGTGAAATGAGGAAGAAAGCATTTGTACCTACTATTCTGTGTTCTGCAATTACAAATATTTTCTTTCCATTAAAAATTTTCGGACCAGCTTCTGCGAAATGGAAGAGAGCAAGAATAAAAAGAGAGGAGCGTGTTAGAGAAGGTATAGGCAGGAAGTGATTGAAAAGAAAGGAAGCGTGTAAAGGAAGCTTAACCAATTAAATTAAATTTTATTAGGTTATTATCAATTAAATTCCTAGCACTTTTATATATCGTGTGTTCACACAACAACTCCAATTGTTACGAAATTTTGAAATTCGATAATAATTCAATATTACGGACCCAATGGAACTGGTTTTGTCCAATTCCGAGATTGTGCCCCGAAAGGCTATTTTTAAATTCAATTTAAACGATTAAATTTCAAAACTGACCAATTCAGTGTTAGATTCCATTTTAACACTTTTATTATATTCAATGTTATCAATATAAATTTTATAAGTTTTCAAATTATATTTTTAACAGGCTTAAAATTTCAGGTTTCATATTTTATTCAATTCCAATTATTTGATTCAACAATCTAATTGTCAAATAAATTATGATATTCGTAATTTAAGTTGATAAATAACCTTTAAATACTTTAAAATCAATTAAATATTCCGATTTTTTTAATGCTCGAAAATTCCGGGTCGTCACATTCCTCCCCCCTTAAAAGAATTTCGTCCCCGAAATTTCTAGTTATGAAGAATGGTCCAATACCCGTTACTATTTATTTTTATTTTATTTTTTTATTTTTTTTCAAACCCACAATTTTACATCCTACCAATTATCTTTTTAATAAAAGTCACATTACTTTTCTTATTACTTTTCCAAATCTTTCTCTAATTTGCAAACAAACCTATTTGCCTAATCATTCAAGTTTCAATTTAAAACCAATTTGGAATTATCAAAATTTTCTCAAAAATTTTCTAACTCCCTAAATTCCCGAAAAATTTCGCCAGCGTCTCCTTTGCGCGGCTAGCTCGGTACAACTACAAAATGGCTCTACGGCCTCCCAAATCCAAAAAGAAAACAAAAAGCCAAGTGGCTCAATCCAAATCCAAGTCCCAATCAATTTTCATACCAAATTTAAATGCGTACCTTTGTCGGGCAATTCAAATTTATCTCTTGAAATCAAATCCAATTTCCTTTTCCCTTTTTATCATACCTGCATATCCTGCTTAGCACTAATATCCAATCACAATATTCCCAAACATTTTATCGATTTTCTCACAAAACGCCAATATCTATTCAGTCTAATATTATCTTAGGATACATTGTAGCATCAATTTCCAATTTAGAATTCACCATTCCCTTCTTAAATTAATATAAACATTTTATATGTTTCTTATCTTTATTTCTCTTTACCTCTTTTAGTTTATACTTACTTCTATTCGAATCGATTTCCACATTACATATGTATTCCATTTATTTTCAACTTTGAATTTTTAAATTTTATCCTTCATTTATAACTAATTTAAGTCATTACTTTAATTAGTTTCATTTACTAACTTATTTTAGTTTCCAATTCTAAATAGTTTTGTCGTTACAAAATTTTCTAAAATTTTCAAAAAAAAAAAATTCTAACTCCCAAAATTTCTGAAAATTTTTGGCAGAATCCCCTTTGTACGGAGGAGCTTTTGCAATTTGACAAAAGAGATAAATATATATACATCGACCCACACGGTCGGAAAAACCAAAAACAGTTCATATTTCCTATTTTAATTGCGTAGGCGTACCTTATTTAGCATTTTAAGCAAGCGGCTTATTATTTTTAGCAAATAGCCCAACCCAAATACAGCCATACGGCTTCCAGGTACTTGTACTTACTCAGTTTAAACTTGTAAGTGTCAAATATAAGAAGTTTAACTCATTTCACTTACTTGCAATAGTTACAACATATGAATTCTAAAAGAAATTCACACTAAACATTTTCCTGTAAGCAAATTATACAGTATTCATACTAAACTAACTATTTCAATTAATTTATAAACCATTTTCATTCAATTTGAATGGTTTAAAACTCAACCATTTACTTTTAATTTATTTTTAATCAACTGAACTCATATTTAATCTAATTGATCTCAAAAATCAATTTATTTTATTCCTATCCATCCAAGGTATTTTAATAACTTCTATTTACATTCAATAACAATTTATTCTTTGCAATTTGACGAGATTTATGTGAATAAATAAGCGCTTAAGTTTTATAATCAATTTAAATTGACTCCAACTCAACTTACACTTAATTCAATTCCATTTCGGATTTATTCACACTCCATATATTCTCAGTTTCATTGCATTTCAATTTTATTAACCAACTAGTCCATTCAAAACCATTAACAACCTAAGTTCCATCTCCATTACCAATTGATTCCCTTTTTTATTTTAATTCATTCACAACCATTTATTTAGCTCGACCCATTCCATTTAAATTTCATTTACCATCCATTTATTCGCATTTCATTCCATATTAGTTTATTCCAAACTATTTTATTTAGCTCGAAGACACTCCAAGCTATTTAATTTCATAACCATTTCTCAACTTATTTAAAACCACATTTCATTTGATACTTTTATTCCATCATTTATTTATTCAATATAAAATTTGTTTATCCACATTCATTTAAACTATTCTAACAAACTTGAAACATTCTATTTTCCTTATTGCCTCAAGTTATGTCAATCCCTTAATAAGTTAAATGGTTTACAATTATTTATTTAAGCATTTTCATTCCATTAAATATTATCAGCAACTCACCGAATTTTACTTCAATTGAAATTTATTTTTAGTTGATTTAAAACCAATCCAATTATTATTATACTTTGTTTAAGTTGAATTCAACTCAACTCTCCTTCATTCATTCATCTTATGTCAATTTACTTCAATTTATTCAAATTTTATACTTAAGCTCATTCTCAGTTTGCAAATAAGTTCTCCTTTCAATTTAACTTGATTCTATTTCAATCCAATCTCATTTTAAATTTGCAATTTCATTTGATTGGTTATTATAGAATTTAACTTCCCGGATTCAACTTATTTAATTTATCACAAAGCCATTTCCATCTTATTTCCACTGATTTGGATTTTATTTGCAATTCATACCATTACTATTTTAATCCATTTCATTTTTATTCTATACTTTCAAATTATATTTACTTTGTTAACACTTCAAGTCTAACTTTTATTAATAACTCAAGTTCTGGTCCCATTATTCACTTTTAATTTACCATCCAATTTTATTAACTTACATTGAAATTTCATTCACAAATCAATTAATTAATTTTCAAGGCCACTTTTAATTATATTTCCTTCATCGACAATGTAAGTCAAATTTAATTATAACTTGAGTTTTATTTTAAAACCTCATCATAAACTTACAATTCAATTCCATTAACTAATTTATTATCCAATTAGTTCTCCCCTTATTCATAATCCAACACTTGAATTTTTTTCTTCAAATATCATTATTTCTTAAGTTCAATATACTTTATAATTCAAGTTTGGATTTTTCTTCTCATTTTTCAATTCATCACAATATTGATTTTGGAGCTTTGCATTCCATTTTAAATTTTATAAGTCACAACTTATATGTCATACAATCACACTCATTCTAGGCTTGAATATATTCATCCATTATTTTTAACTCAAGCCTGCTATTTATTTATAGTCCAAGCATATTTAATTTCTATGGATTTTTAATTCTCTTATAAGTTATTCTGGTTTATTTATTTAAATTCCCATGTCTTATCCAATTTATTTTTCATTTATCCAGGTAAGAACTTAATTCCATCCCACATCTTAATTGAATTCCTATTCCAATTCAATTTAATTTTAACTCAGATTTATTTAATCCAATTCGATTTCAACTTAATTCGAATACAACTGGATATTCTTTCAGCTTATTCAATTAATTTCAATCCAGTCAAATTTTTATTTTCAAATCCAAGTTAATTTCATTTTACAACTTCTCATTTTATTTAACTCCAACATTCAAAGCCTATATTTCCTTCCTGATTTAAAAATCATCTCAATTTTATAAGCTTACAACCCATCCTATCAGGATTTTTAAACTCCTTGCTTTAGTTTCAATTTGATTTGAAATCTTCAACATCTCAAATCACATTTCTCAAAAATTTAACTAATCCTGTTTTATTCCCAACAAATTTCCTTTGAAATTTTAAAAAAAACAACTAGCTTTTCAGAGCAAATCAATTTTTGGCAGCAATCCATCACTTAGGAATTCGAAAATGAATACTGATGATGCGGCCGTCATCATCAGAATTATTTTCCAATAATCCAAGTGATTTCAATGCTATGTAACTTCCAAAATCCATTTTAAAACAGATTTCCATTCAGAAATATCTCCAAAACAATAATGCTATTATTTATCTCCAAAACACTTCCAAACTTCCGGGATTTAAATTTCCAAATCCTGCTTAAATAAGTTTTAACTATATTTCTTTTGTACAGTTAATGCTTATACAAATTCTCATTTGATTATATTTCAATTTTATAATTACATTTATAACTCATATTTATACATTTTATTTTATAATGAATTTATTTCCTTAAACTTTGGTTATTTTCAATTTCTAGTTAAATTTTCACTTAACAATGATAATACTCTAATATTACCATTTCTAACATACAAGCAACCATATATTAGCTAAGATAGTTTACAAAACTTTTATTTATATCAAAATATATTTTGGGTAAAATTATTTCATTTACCCACATTTAAAACAATACCATGTCGATTGTTCTATTCAAGTGTTTAGAAACCCCTTCAATACAGTTGCGCAGATTGTGTCGACGAAGGTCCATATGCCACTCAATAAACCAATCAACACAATATTAAAACAATTTATATTCACTAACAAATACGCGCTCATATCTATTAATACACTCAAACTCATTATAGAGTACTATAGACTCTAATTTAAATGAGTACTTCCCACCAGAGCCAAGGTTATCACCAACCTATGCTCTGATACCAAATGTAACGACCCGCAAATCCGTACCCCTTGAGTCAACACTATTCTACAACAATCAACTCAAGATGCACAGAAATACGAACCATTTGGGTTTAAGAAGAAGAGGTAGAAGAAGAGAAAACAAAATCAACATCAGAATCTAACCATCGCAGCGGAGTAAAATATAATAGATAATAAATAAGCTTTACTCAAATTCAAATTATCTGTTTACATACTACATCATCAGAGTACATCAGTCACAACTCACATCAATGACATATAATGGGTACACAATAACTCAACACATCGGAAATATATATATATATATATATATATATATATAAGTACGAGAATACGTATCGTCATCCAGCTCGTCTCCTGAACTCCACAGCATCATATCCTGTATTCTATAATACTCGGTCTGACCCGAGCATTACAGTTAATGTAACGACCCGTATTTTACGTGTTGATAAATCGTAAAATGGTTATATTAGGTCGTTAGTATTGTTTGAGTCAACCTGAGTTAGTTCGTGTTGTGGTGTTTAAGTCGTAGGAAGCTTGGGTCGTGTTGCCGAGTTAAGGTAGTGACCGACCTATAGTGCCTGACCGACTTAAGGAAGTTGCCGAGTTATAGAAGTTAACTTGTGTAGAGGCTTAGGTCGTGGTGTAGCTTAGGTCGTATGGTGGCTTAGGCAAGCGGCTTAAGATATGGAGCGACTTAAGTTGGGACAGGTTAGCGACCTAGTAGTGTAGTGAGTGTTAGCTCGTGCAGATTTTGGCTCGTATGATGTTTAGGTCGAGGGGAGCGACTTATAGGATTAGCGATCTATAGGATGGGAGCGACCTAAGGCAGATATCCGACCTATAGGAATGAGTGACTTAGGGTTACCGACCTAACAGTTAGCCGAGTTAACAAGATAAGTGATAGGTCGTATATGAGTTATAGTTTCTGACCGACCTAAGTATCGACCGAGTTAAGGAGAAGCGACCCAGTAGTTAGCCGACCTAAGAGTTAAACGACCTATAAGAATGGACTGACTTAAGGGTGTTTACGACCTAAGGAAGTTGGTCATGTTAGTTAGGTCGTAGACGACCTAAGTTAGGACGACAGGGTTTTTAGGTCGCGTGAGTTTAGGTCTGCACATGTTAAGTCGTTAGCGACTTAGTGATGAGTCGTAGCTCGTGTTGCTGTTAGGTCGGGGAGGTGGCTAGACCGTTAGGTCGAGTTTCCATTGAGTCATAGGTCGTTGGGAATGGTAGGTCGGCAATAGTTAGGTCGCTGGGTAGTTATGTGGTGCAGTTAGGTCGATTAGACGACCTAAGGTAGGTTGCACAGATTGTTAGGTCGCGCGCTTATGTTTTTAGATAGCATGCATACTGTGGGTCTTAGGTCGTAGTATAGTTAGGTCGAGACTTTTTAGGTCGGCAACGACCTAATAGCGAGCCTACGAGATAATATCTGGGCGACCTAAGGGTGATTTCAGCCTATAAATAGAGGGGTTTGGCTCACTTTTTGGCACCGGTTTTTGAAGCGACAAAGTGCTGCCATTTTGAGAGCTCGATTACAACATTTCTTCATCTTCTTTTCTCCATTCCAATCTAGTTCTAACATCCATCCAAGATCGAAGATCGAGATTGAAGATCCAAGAGCCAAAGTTGAAGATCTTCATCCAACGAAGCTAGATTTCATCGTTTCAACCGAGATTTCGACAAATCAAGCTTGAATCCTTGCTATCCAGATCTGAAGTGATTAGTTTTTGAGGTGTTTGGGTGATTCGGTGAGTGGTAGTTATCTCTCACGCGGACCCAAAGGAGTATGTTGGATTGGTGGTTTGTTTGGGTGTTAAAAATAGTGATTTCATGCATTTTTCTTAGATCTAAGTCTAGATCCATTTCTTATGAAGATATTTACTTATGCAAGTTCATTTATCAAGTTAGAGAAACAAAAACCATGATTTATATTTGTTAGATCTATGATAGAAACCCATGATTCATGTATGTTAGGCTTATGCTCATTTATTTACGAAATTGCCACTATAGTTAATATTGCTTATTAGATCTTGTTTGAATGCTTGATTGTTTGGATGTATGATTGGTTTAATTGTTTCAAGTTAGCTAGTGGTTGATTTGGAACAAGATGGTTGAGGATGATTCAAAAGCTAAGTGGAAAGGCTCTTGAATGGTGAAAGCTGCTGGTGGCATATGAAGCGGATGTTGAAGCTCATATGTATGGATTAGATGATGTTGAGATGGGACCTTGGCATGATGTGATGAGGCAAGCCATGATGTTGAGATGAGACTTCGCTATGATGCGATAAAGCGAAGCATGATGTGAGATAGCCTTGGTTTAATCCAGACGGGATCATCCCAAGCATGTTGATAACTCGATGATGCAATGCGAGTTGGTTGATAATGGTTAGCTTGAGAGGCGCTTGAGCTAGTATGAAAATAGTCGTCAAGGAGGATGACCAGGAGGCTGAGATCTCATCGTTATTGAAGGTTCTAGCATGCTCAAAGCAAGAGTACGTTGGAACGGGCTGCGACGACGTTCCAAGCACGGGCTGCGACGACGTGCTAGTACTCTGGGTAGTTGCGAAAATTCCTAGGCACGGGCTGCGACGAATTGTGGAGTTATGTCTAGAACCGGGGGTTACCATTAGCCCTTGACAAGTGGTCGTTCAACTAACGGTGAAATCAAGGCGATGATAACAGTGATAGCCAGAGTCATGGATGTTTGGACGTTTGATTGTATCATCATTCGGTCTCAAGAGCGGTGTTTTCTGGGTGCTTATCTGATCTTGGTTTAGGCCTTGGGGGTTTGTATTTGGAAAACATCGACCTTGACTCGAGTGATTATTGCTTTATTTTAATTTCTTGCTATGTTATGCTTGCTTCTCCTTAATGTGTGTCTGGGGGCTATCACTGTAGAAGGAGGTGGAGTGGGATGATTTGGGTTCCTATTCCTTTTTATCCTTTATGTTCCTTTGGTATGTTTGATAGTTGATTTACTGCTCACTAAGACTGTTGTCTGACTCAAGGTTTTATGTCTCCTCTTATTACCTTGGGCTGTTCATCCATGTTATGGGATGGGCAGACTAGGTGACAGGTGGCAGGTGCTGATCTTAGTGGCTCACGCTGATGATGACGAAGACGAGCAGGAGGCTTTACATATTATTTTCATATTCTATGTACTGGATATTCCGCTGATTGTTGATTACTCTGAGTGCTATGTAGTGAGGCTTCTTGTATTCATGATTCAGACCATGTATAAAGCTATTATGATTAGATGATGATATTCTGTTCTATGGGAGCTTCACTATATTATATTTCTCTATTGTATTTTACCCATGCGCTGTGAGTTTTACGATAGAGTCTGCGATGTTTATTTTACCCTTGGCGGTCACTCATGGCTGCCTGGCACACTTTCAGCGCACCATTCCCTTGTTTCCGTGCAGGAGTCATGGGCGGTCGTCACATTTGGTATCAGAGCTTTGGTTAATCGATTTTAGCCAACGCTCACTGACGTAACTACGTAAGAGAGACGTAATTGTATTTTGATGGATGATTACTATATATATATATATAGTAGCTTAGAAGGATTTGAACTCCTTGTGCAGTTGTTTCTCAAAGGTTTTCTAATCATTCCTTTTTGTAGATATTAAGGATGAGTCGAAGAGGGAGACCAGCTGCCAGGGAAGGTCGTGCTGCTGATGGAGTTGCTGACTATGGAGCTATGTTCGAAGCGATGATGACTTCGATCATGAGAAGGATACCAACTCCAGGGTCAGCGGTAGATGTTGGAATTCAAGTTCAAGCTCCAAAGCCAGTGGATTTTGCTAAGTTGTGCAAGGATTATACTGCTCTTGGAGGAAAGGTTTTCTTGGGGATAGAGTCAACCATTGAAGTCCAAAGATGGATATATGCTTGTAGAAGGATCTTTGGTGACTTGGGAATTGAGGATGCAACTAAAAGGAAGCTTGCATCAAGACAGCTTCAAGGAAGAGCTGCTGATTGGTGGAACTCTATCACCATAGATACTCCGGAGGAAGAAATTACTTGGGTGCAGTTCCAAGCTAGATTTGAAGCCAAGTTCATCTCTACGGCTCAGAAGTCTGTTTTGTTCAAGAAGTTTGTTGAGCTCAAGCAAGGTGGAAGATCGGTTCTTGAGTATGTTTCTGAATTTGAGGCTTTGTCCAAGTATGCCAGATCGTATATTGATTCTCCCTATCAGAAGAATGAGAAGTTTGTGACCGGTTTGGATGCTTATCTTGGAAGACAGTTGGTGGATCATCTGGACGATCCGTTTGAGAAGCTTGTGGAGAAAGCTCTCAGGCATGAGAGTTTGTTTCCTAGGGAGAGTTCTGTTGTTGCTGCAACCAAGGAAGGGTTTAAGCCACAGAAGGGTGGAAACAAGAAGAGGAAGCAACAACAACAGAAGGGTAAGGATGGCCAGAAGAAGCCGAAGGGCGAAATGACTTGCTATAATTGCCAGCATAAGGGCCATCTCTCCAAGGATTGTAGGAATCCAAAAGCGCCGGCGAAATGCCACAACTGTGACAAACCAGGGCATTTCAGGAAAGATTGTCCAGAACCGAGGAAGGACAAGCAGATTGTGAAAGCTTATGCTTTGGGGGCTGTTCCATCGTCTTCGAAAGCTCCTACTGCTGAAGAGAAGGGGAAGAGTGTGGTGGTTCAAGGTACTCTTTCCATTTGTGGTGTTCCAGTTAGAGTGTTATTTGATACTGGAGCGTCTCATTCTTTTGTTTGTAATGAGTTGGTAGACCGGTTGGGTTTGGAACCGGATATTGTTGATAGACCATTCGTAGTGACTAATCCAGTTGGGGGTTCGTCTTGTTTGTGTATGCTATGCCGTGGTCTAGTTATATCGAGTCATGATTGCTCTTTTGTTTGTGATTGCTTTGTTCTGAACTTTGCGGGGTTCGAAATTATTTTGGGTATGGACTGGCTTAGGAAGTATGCGGCAAGGATTGATTGTGAGAGGCTAGAGGTGACAGTCGGGAGTGTGGAAGGGCGAAAGGTTGTGATACGATGTAAGCATGAGAAAGGCGTCTTCATGAGCTTCATGTATTCGCTGGTTGTTCCACGGGATGGACTGTCATCGGTGCCTATTGTGAATGGATTTGAGGATGTCTTTGACGAAGTCAAAGGATTACCGCCGCATAGGGAGATCGAGTTTCGTATCGATCTAGTTGAGGGAGCCAGACCTGTTGTAATGCCTCTTAGGCGGATGGCGCCTAGGGAGCAACAAGAGTTGAAGGTGCAAGTTGATGACCTTTTGCGGAAAGGATTCATTCGGCGTAGTGTGTCCGAATGGGGTGCACCAGTTGTGTTCGCAACCAAAGCGGATGGATCGTTGAGGTTGTGTGTTGATTATCGTGAGCTGAATAAGGTTACTAAGAAGAACAAGTATCCATTGCCGAGAATAGATGACTTGTTTGATCAGCTTCACGAGGCTAAGGTGTTCTCTCAGATGGATTTGGCAACGGGATTTCACCAGTTGAGAGTGGCTAAAGATAGTGTGCCGAAGACTGCTTTTAGGACACCATCCGGTTTTTATGAGTGGCTGGTAATGCCGTTTGGATTGACTAACGCACCAGCATATTTTGTGGATCTTATGAATAGAGTGTTCAGAGATCAGTTGAACAAGTTTGTACTTGTGTTCGTGGATGATATTCTGATTTACTCCAGAACTGAGGAAGAGCACAAGACGCACTTGCGTATTGTTTTGGAAATCTTACGGAAACATCAGCTGAAGGCTAAGTTTTCGAAGTGTCACTTCTGGAAGAGTGAAGTGAGGTTCTTAGGCCATGTTATTTCTGGAAAAGGAATAGCGGTTGATCCCGCTAAGGTGGCAGCGATCCAGGATTGGGTTAGACCTAAGAATGCATCTGATGTGAGAAGTTTTCTTGGATTAGCAGGATATTATCGTCGGTTTATTAAGGACTTTTCCAAGATAGCTGCACCGTTAACAGGATTGACGAAGAAGAATCAGGTATTCAGTTGGGATGCTAAGTGTGAGCAAGCCTTTGGAATCCTGAAAGAGCGACTGACGAGTGCTCCTGTTTTGGTTATTCCAAGTGCGAATGATGAGATGGTGGTTTACACCGATGCATGTGGTACTGGACTTGGGGCAGTGCTGATGCAGAAGGATAGAGTTGTTGCATATGCAAGTCGACAACTGAAGCCACACGAGAGGAATTATCTGACTCATGATTTGGAGTTAGCGGCGATTGTTTTTGCTCTGAAGATGTGGAGACACTATCTATTGGGAGTTCGATTCGAGTTGTTTACAGATCACAAGTCGTTGAAGTATCTTTTCTCCCAAAAGGATTTGAATCTTCGGCAGCAACGATGGTTGGAGTTTTTAGCATCATATGATTTTGGTATAGCTTATACTCCGGGAAAGGGTAACGCTATAGCTGATGCGTTGAGTCGAAGACATGCAGGATTGGGAGCCATGTTTTCAGAATGGAAGAGTCTCGAGTATTTAGCTGGATTTGATTTCAAGCCTAGATGCGAATTGGAACCTGAGATGTTGGCAAACTTATCGATAAGACCTACTCTTGTGGAAAGGATCGGCGAGGGTCAAAAGCGAGACGATAAGCTTGTCAAGATTATCCGAGATTTGGAATCTGGATTGGACCTAGAGAAGGATAAAAGATTCGAAGTCGATCGAAAGGGTTGGCTTCGTAAGCAAGGACGACTAGTTGTTCCCGATATCGATGAATTAAGAGATGAAGTTCTGAGGGAAAGTCATCACTCGAAGTTGACGATTCATCCAGGTGGAAATAAGATGTATCGGGACATGAAGAGAACCTACTACTGGGAAGGTATGAAGAAGGATGTTGGAAATTTTATTTCCAAATGTATGAACTGCCAGTTGGTGAAAACTGAGCAGAAGAAGCCCAGTGGATTACTTCAGCCACTAGAGGTTCCTACATGGAAGTGGGAGCAAGTGTCGATGGATTTTATCGATGGCCTACCTAGAACCAAGGCGGGAAATGAAGGGATTTGGGTCATCGTAGATCGTTTGACCAAGAGTGCAAGATTCATTCCTGTTCGATCGACTAGGACTGCATCGAAGTTGGCTGAATTGTATGTTAAGTGGATAGTTCGATTCCATGGTATCCGAAGAGTATAGTGAGCGATCGAGATCCATTGTTCACTAGTGGATTTTGGAAGAGCTTTCAGGAAGTTTTGGGAACCGAGTTGTGTTTGAGTACAGCTTATCATCCCCAAACAGATGGTCATACTGAGAGAGTCAAGCGAGTTTTGGAAGATCTCTTGAGAGCGTGTGTCTTGGATTTCGGAGGATCATGGGAAGATCATCTTCATTTAGTGGAATTTGCGTATAATAACAGTTATCAGTCGAGTATTGGTATGGCACCATATGAGGCATTGTATGGAAGACCGTGTAACTCTCTGACATGTTGGTTGGAAACTGGAGAAAAGCTGATACTTGGGCCAGAGATGATTCGACAGGCTTCGGATTGTATAGAAATCATTCGGCAACGAATGAAGGCAGCCCAAGATCGTCAGAAAAGTTATGCCGATAATCGTCGTAAGGATTTGGAATTCGACGTGGGTGATATGGTTTTTGTGAAGATTTCTCCATTGAAGAATCTTATTCGATTTGGAAAGAAAGGAAAGTTGACTCCGAGATTTGTTGGACCATTCCCGATTATCGAGCGAATTGGAAAACTCGCTTATAGATTGGAGTTACCGGAAAAGATGGCGGGTGTGCACAATGTTTTTCATGTATCTTATCTACGGAAGTATGTGCATGACTCAAATACGGTGGTTTCTGCTGATAGCTGTGAAGATTTGGAGGTTGATCCAGTTGTTAGAAGACCTCGTAAGCCGCTTCGTATTGTTGAAACCGATACGAAACAGCTTAGGAGGAAGACGATTACGTTGCTCAAGATACAATGGAGTGATGATGTTAACGACTGTACGTGGGAGGAGGAAGAGAGGATGAAGGCAGCTCATCCTGAACTCTTCGAGGTATGGCCCTAAGGTGTCGTGACATCTCATGAATTTGTAGCTTGTTCTAGTCTTAGGATTCTGCATGCTAGGTTAGTAATTGGATGCATGGTTTGTTGATTGCTATGGATGGTAGGCATGCGGAATAATTTTGATTGCTCTTGTTTGTTTGGAATTTCGGGGGCGAAATTCCTAAGGGGGAGAGAATGTAACGACCCGTATTTTACGTGTCGATAAATCGTAAAATGGTTATATTAGGTCGTTAGTATTGTTTGAGTCAACCTGAGTTAGTTCGTGTTGTGGTGTTTAAGTCGTAGGAAGCTTGGGTCGTGTTGCCGAGTTAAGGTAGTGACCGACCTATAGTGCCTGACCGACTTAAGGAAGTTGCCGAGTTATAGAAGTTAACTTGTGTAGATGCTTAGGTCGTGGTGTAGCTTAGGTCGTATGGTGGCTTAGGCAAGCGGCTTAAGATATGGAGCGACTTAAGTTGGGACAGGTTAGCGACCTAGTAGTGTAGTGAGTGTTAGCTCGTGCAGATTTTGGCTCGTATGATGTTTAGGTCGAGGGGAGCGACTTATAGGATTAGCGACCTATAGGATGGGAGGTTTAAGCTGAACCAAAGTCAGAGCCATATCCGATGCGAGACATATCGGTTCGAATCCAGTTCAAAGCCGTGCAGAGTTCAGAGCCGAACTAAGTTAGGTCGGAGCCGAGTTAAAACCGAGCTAAATCAAAGAAACGAGATTGTTTGAAGATCATGCCTCCGAGACGTGCTAATCGCTATCATAATGTTGAGGATATATATAGAAGACAAGAAGCTGAGCAGATGGAGCAGCGTATCAATGAAAGGTTCGATGAAGGTATTGGAAAGTTAGAGAAGTTGATGAAAGACATGAATCACAATCAAAGGAGAACTTCACCAGTTTCGAACCATAGTGGAAACAGGGTTTCACCATCGGTGTCGGGAGAAAGGAGAATGTCACCACAATCTTATCGAGATAGGAGAGAATCTTCAGTTTCAATAAGAAGAGAACACCATGAGTATCGACATAAAGAAAGAAGAATCCCACGTGAGTTTGAGAATGAATCTTATCGTGATGTTGAAAGACATGATAGAAGGGATATGCGTGATCGTAGAGACATAGATGGTCGAGATCGATATCGAAGTACATATATTTTGAGGAATATGGTGATAAAGGAAGTATTCATTATCGAGATCGAGGCCAAGTGCGAAATCAATATCTTGATTCAGACAATGATCGTAAATGGGAGTCAGGTATGAGGATGGAAATTCCAGAATTCAAAGGTGGTATGCAAGCAGAAGAATTTCTTGATTGGTTGTCAAATGTTGAAGAAATTTTGGAATTCAAGGAGGTGCCTGAGAATAGCAGAGTTCAGTTAGTTGCTACAAGGCTAAGGGGAAGAGCTATGGCTTGGTGGCAGCAAACTAAACTAACTCGGGAGAGAATGGGAAAATCGAAAGTTTTCACTTGGGAGAAGATGAGAAAGATGATGAAAGCAACTTTCTTGCCGTACAATTATCTATTTCTTATGTATCAACTATTGCAGAATTTGAGACAAGGGACGAGGACAGTGAATGATTATGCAGATGAATTTTATCAATTGATTGCAAGGAATGATATTATGGAGACAGAGGAACAGCTAACAGCTAGATATATTGGATGGTTACGAATGCAAATTCAAGACATGGTGAATATGTTTAATCCAATGTATGTTGCTGAAGCACATCAGAAAGCTCTAGCTTGGGAAAAGCAAGGGAGACGAGGAGGTGGTGTGTTTACGAGTTCTAACAATTAAAATAAAGGTGCTAATAGCAGTGCTAATGTTTCCAAGGCAGTCAGTAAACCAATTGTCAATGAAGTCGCTAAAGCAAAGGTCAACAACAGTATCAAGTGCTATAATTGTCAGGAGTTTGGCCACAAAAGTAATGAATGTACAAAGCCAAAGAAGAGAGCATTGGTTGTAGAGGAATGTGAGTATGAGGATGTGGAAGTTGAAGTTGACTATACTCAACCATCGAAGTTTGATGAAGATGAAGAAGTTGTGTCGGGAGACAAAGGATGTAATTTGATGATAAGGAGGTCTTGTTTAATGCCAAAGCATGCGAATGATTCTAGTTGGCTAAGAAGCAATATCTTTCAGTCTACATGTACTATCTTGGGGAAGGTTTGTCGATTTGTTATTGATGCGGAAGCTGTGATAACATTATTTCTGAAGAAGTCGTCACGAAGTTAGGGTTGAAGACTGAAAAACATCCTAGATCTTATAAACTGGCATAGCTGAAGAAAGGTGGAGAAGTTACAGTGGGAAGACGAGCATTTGTTACATTTTCTATTAGGAAGAAGTAACATTTTCTATTGGGAAGAAGTACAAAGATGATATTTGGTGTGATGTTATGGACATGGATGTGTGTACTATTGGGAAGGCCGTGGCAGTATGATCGAGCTGTACAACATAATGGTCGCACCAACAGCTACAGTTTCATGTTCGAAGGTACTTAAATTACTTTGGTTCCTA
This sequence comes from Allium cepa, assembly GCA_030765085.1. NCBI lineage: Eukaryota > Viridiplantae > Streptophyta > Magnoliopsida > Asparagales > Amaryllidaceae > Allium > Allium cepa. The sequence goes on from CM060942.1 coordinate 204,493,249, forward strand.
AGAAGCGTGAACAAAGTGAAAGCAAAGCTGAGAAGAAGGTGGAATAAACTAGCCTATTATCGATGAGGGAATTTGTTGAAGAAGTGAAAGATAGTACTGAAATGTTTATATTGATTGGGTATGAAGCAAGAGAGGATTGTGAAATTCCTGCGGAGGTTAAACCGGTGATGGATGAATTTGAAGATGTTTTTCTATAGAATTGCCCAAGGAGTTACCGCCATTGAGGGACATACAACATCAGATTGATTTAGTGCCAGGTGTTGTTTTACCGCATGGCCACATTATCGTATGGGTCCGAAAGAGCATAAAGAGTTGAGGAGACAGGTTGAGGAGTTGCTTGAGCAAGGGCGTGTTCGGGAAAGTCTCAGTCCTTGTGTTGTACCAGCTTTGTTAGTGCCAAAGAAAGATGGTTCATGGAGGATGTGTACGGATAGCAGGGCACTCAACAAAATAACTGCCAGATACAGATTTCCTATGCCAAGACTTGATGATCTATTAGATCAACTTAGTGGGTCTGTAATCTTTTCAAAGATTGATCTTAAGAGTGGTTATCATCAGATTCGCATTAGATCAGGTGATGAATGGAAAACAGCAATCAAGACTCGGGAAGGATTATATGAATGGCTGGTAATGTCGTTTGGTCTATCTAATGCACCACGTACATTTATGAGGGTGATGAATCAAATTTTCAGACCTTACATTGGGAAGTTTGTTGTTGTTTACTTTGATGATATCTTGATCTATAGTGCAAGCACAGAGGAGCATATTCAACATTTGCGAAAGGTGTTAACTATTCTTCGTCAAGAACAATTCTATGCAGCGACGAAGAAATGCGTGTTCATGACGCCAAGTGTTTTATTTCTGGGTTATGTCGTGTCTGAGGAAGGGACACAGGTGGATCAAAGTAAAGTTGCCGCAATCAGAAACTGGCAACAATCCAAAACTATCACAGAAGTCAGAAATTTTCATGGGTTAGCTTCATTTTACCGAAGATTTATACCACACTTTAGTAATGTGATGGCCCCTGTTACTGATTGTATGAAAGGAAAGAAGTTTTCATGGACGGAAGAGGCAGGATTTGCTTTTAAGCGAATCAAGGAACTTTTAACCTCAACACCGATTCTAGTGTTGCCAGATTTTCAGTTACTATTTGAGTTACATACGGGTGCATCGAAAGTTGGAATTGGAGGAGTGTTGAGTCAGATGGGTCGTCCAATTGCCTATTTCAGCGAGAAACTTTCTAAAGCAAAGATGAGATACAATACTTATGATGTGGAGTTTTATGCGATTGTGCAAGCTGTGAAGCATTGGAGACATTATTTGTTCCATAAAGAATTTGTCTTGTATACGGATCATGAAGCATAGAAACATTTGCAAGGGCAGGATAAAATTGCAGCTAGGCATGCATCGTGGATAGCTTATTTGCAGCAATTTACATTCGTCGTGAAGCACAAGTCTGGAGTAACTAATCGTGTTACCGATGCATTGAGTCGAAGGAGTAGTTTATTAACAACTATGCGAGCAGAGGTGATGGGTTTTGACTTACTTCCAGATTTGCTTACTTCAGATTCATATTTTTCCAGGATCCTAGACAAAGTCAAGCAGGGAAGCATGAATGAATATATGCTGGTTGATGGTTTTCTATTCAAAGGAAATCAGTTGTGTATTCCCGATTGCAGTTTACGAATGAAGATCATCAAAGAATTGCATGAGGAAGGACACGTTGGTCGTGACCGTACTATGCAGTTGATCTCACAGTCTTATTTTTGGCCATCAATGAGAAAAGAAGTTGAAAGGTTCGTTCAGAGGTGCCATATTTGTCAAGTTTCAAAGGGGACCGCGACAAATGCAGGTTTATATTTGTCGTTGCCTATACCTACTAAGCCATGGGTGGATGTTAGTATGGACTTTGTATTGGGTATGCCGGGGATGCAAGGTGGCAATGATTCTATCTATGTGGTGATTGATCGATTTTAAAAAATGGTACATTTTTATCGCATGCAAGAAGACGGCAGATGCAGTTAACGTTGCACGGTTATAATTCAGAGAGATCTATCGTCTTTATGGGTTGCCTGAGTCAATTGTATCAGATAGAGACACTCGTTTTCTAAGTCATTTTTGGATGAGTCTATGGAGAATGGTCGAGACAAAGTTGAAATTTAGTAGTGTTTATCATCCACAGACGGATGGACGGACAGAAGTTGTGAATAGATCCCTAGGTAATCTATTGAGATAACTCGTGAATGATAATTTGAAGAGTTGGGATTCTAAACTGTGCCAAGCCGAGTTTGCACACAACCATGTAGTTAATCGTAGCACTGGTTTCAGTCCATTCCAGGTTGTTTATTTAACAATTCCGAAGGGACCATTGGATTTATCTATATTACCACAGCAGAAAGGAGTGATCAAGCGAGCTAGTGAATTTGTGAATGAGTTGCAAGAATGCCACAAGGTTGTGCAGGAACGATTGCTTAAGGCAAATGATAAATATAAGCAATCCGCAGATATCAAACGACGACATGTTGAATTCAAAGAAGGAGATTTTGTATATGCAGTGTTGACTAAAGATCGATTTCCTATTGGTGCTTACAACAAGCTAGCTGCTAGAAAGATTGGTCATTTGGAAATCGTAAAGAAGATTAATGAGAATGCTCATCAGTTGAGATTGCCGGATCATATCCATATTGTTGACGTTTTCAAAGTCAAACACTTGATCCCATATCATGAGACTGAGTATGTCGAAGAAGAGGAAAGTGTAAATTCGGGGACGAATTCTTTTCAACCAAGGGAGGACGATGCAGCGGAGGATGATACAGTGCCCTATGATAAGTCATTTGAGCGACCTAGCGAGTTAAGTCACCATGATAAGTCGCCTGAGCGACCTAACGTGTTAAGTCACTATGATAAGTCGTTTGAGTGACCTAGCGAGTTAAGTCACCGTGATAAGTCGCCTGAGCGACCTAACGAGTTAAGTCACTTTGATAAGTCACTTGCCCTATGCCGCAGTTCTTTATGCCGCTATCTTCTTTAGGTCGCTGGTATCTTATGTCGCTCATTTCTATAAGTCACTCGTGATGTTGCTTCCTTAAGTCGCTCACTTGATGTCGCAGTTCCTAAGTCGTTTGTGAGCCAACCAACATATGTCGCATGCATCTCTTAAGCCGTTCAGCAAACCGCATTGTTCTCTTAAGTCGCTGATGTCTTAGGTCGTATGTCGTTATGTTGTATGATATTAAGTCGTTCGTGTTGTATTTTCCTTATATCGCATTGTGTTAAGTCGCGTGATGTTGCATTGTGTTAAGTCGTGTGATGTTGTATTCTGTTATGTCGCATATGTGTGTTGTAACTGTTAGGTCGTGGGTCGTATGTTTTTATGTCGTGGAGTGTTAAGTCGCATGGATGTAATGTGTTAGGCCGTAAGTCGCGTGTGTTGAGTCGCCGGCCTATGTTGTAAATTCCTATAAATAGGGTTGATTTTTGAATAAAATTTGTTTGTGTGCTTTTTGCCACTTTTGTTGAAGTTGAGTGTGATCTCCTTCTTCTTCCATCTTCGGATATTCGAGTGCGCTCGAATCAACGAACTTGAAGCCGATTCACGGAATCTCGTGCACGAGATCAACGTCGAAGAATCATAGATCTTCTAACGTAGAATCGTGCGCAATCAACGTGTTGAAGATAGCTAGAATCCAGTATCTTGAGAGATCAATGGATTTGGGCCTTTATCTTGGTTTACTTGACACGAAATCATTTCGTGAGGAAGAAAGTTGCGTCAATTTGTATCAAAACATTATTGGCACGTCAAAGTGTTATATCCGCTGCGTCAAATAAGGACATACATAAATAGACAAGTGTAAAAATTTTAAACTATGAAATTAACTGTTAACAAAATAATAAAAGTGGCAATCAAATTTCTTTTAAAATTAAAATATATAAAACATTTTGGTTAAAAAAATAACAAGGCTATTTTCAATTGTCTCAAGCCTGAAACAAATCTGGAAACAAAGAAAACAAAATCAAAACTGAAAAACAAAAACCAAAACCTATTTTTAGTCTTCAATAAAACCTGAAAGCTTGAGATAACCTTAAAACAAAATAAAAATTTGAAGCATCTTCAAAGTACATCAAGCATAAATCTAAAATCAAGTTCCAGATTCAAAAAAAATCAAATCTGAAAGCAAAATCTGGAAGTAGTTCAATATCTTGAAGCATTTCAAATATCTGAAAACAAGCAGGATCCAGAGCCTTAGATCAAAAACATTTCAAAATCTAGAAATGGAAAAAAAATCAAAATAGTATAAAAGAAAATCGAGAACTGAGAAATTCAAAGTTTTTCAACATCATACAACTTCAGTTCCTTTAAAGTTTCAACATGGATCAAGTTCAGGTTTAAAGTAGCATATCAAGTTTCTCTGTTCTTCCAGAAACCAGGTGAGCAAACTCACTTATCTACCTAGGTGCTTTTGATATTGTGGATGACACTTGAAGTATGATTGTTTGAAATGTCTGCATATTTGAATTTACATATATTTATGGGTGTGAATGTCTGGGTATGTTTAAATACATATCTCTATATATGTCAGGTTCAAATTTTCTTAAAGAAAATTCAAATTCTTATTGTACAATCGATGTTCAGCCAATATTTTAAAAAGGAAGATGATCACAACAATATAATTTCATTTTCAAAAATATTTGCGAGTGAAAATATTCAGTAAATTTTTCAAGAATAATATATTACAGTAAAATTTAATCAAAGCCATAAAAATCAATGCTAAAAATTTCTTGTTTTGAATTTAGAAACCGATACGAGTTGTAGAATCGTGAATTTTAATGGTTGAATCAAGATTTTTAACTTTGATTAGAGATAGAATTTTCGAATTGAACGAAAAACACAAAAGTGTTGAATTTCGGTGATCATCAACGAACTAGGTGATGCGGTTGGAACTGGAGGTGGATGGAAGGAAGGGTTGCTCGGGAAAAATGGTGAAAAAAATTTCCTGATGATCGTGGTGGCTAGGCGACAGTGATTTAGGGTTTATAGAGCCAGTTGGGTCGTTGTTAAATTGAGTTGATTTCATCACCGTGAGTAGATCGAAATGGTTCGGACCCAAGGGAATCGTGGAATCGTGTCGCGGCGAACATTTGGGTGGAAGGGCAGAATTTTAGATGGTCAGAGGTGGCCACGTAGGGAGTTTCTAGGTGATCGGTCTGTTCAGATTGGTGATGGGTAGCTCGTTTTCGACCTATGACAAATATGAAGGTTCTGGTGGGTTAGGCTGGTCGGCGGCGACGTCGATGGCCTACGGGGAAAAATAGTGATGGTCGGAGAGACTCTGGCCATATGTGTAGGTGCACACGTACACAAAATTGTATCTGGGTTTGTTAAGTTCGGGGAAGAAAAGGGTGATCCTTGGGTTGGCTCGCGAGAAGTCGCGGGGTTAGTTCGTGTGTTGTCTCGGGGTATTTTGAGGAATACAGGTTTTTAAATTATGTCCATATTTTTAAAACCTGGGGTGATTTATGCCAAGTTTCCAAAATTTTTAAAGTAATATGTTTTTCATGTTTCTAAATTTGTAAATAAATTATGTATCAGATTTGAAAATAGAAGAGGATGTGAAACTAAGATTTCAAATACAAAGAAAAATCAATGTCTTAAAATATAAGGAAGATGGTATAAATTTGCAAAGCTAAAATAAATTTTAAAGTACATTAAAAATATTTAAGCTTTAAAGTAAAAATAATAATAAAACAAGTTTTCGATTTTAAATTATGAACAAGTTTTTAAATCAAGTTTTCAAAGAATTGATTTTTAAGATAAAAATATGTTAAAATTGTTTTTAGGTTTTAAATAATTTTATTGGGATGATTATTTAAAAATGTTCTTAAGTGTTTCCAAATGGAAATTGATGATGTGATTAAACAAGTGATTAAGATAAGTGGTTTATATTAAGTTAATTAAGGCCTTGGATAATTAAAGATTAATCAATTAATTGATAATTAAAAGTTAATCGGTTAATTAAAGTAATTAAGGGTAATCAATTACTTAAAGATAATTACTTAATAAAAGTAACTGAAGGAATAATTAATTAAAAGGATAATTACTTGATGTAATTAATTTATGATTTATTAATATAAGTGATTAGGATAATCACGTATGGTAATTAATTAAGGATAATTAATTAAATGGTAATTAATTAAGGATTAATTAATTTATTGTAATTAATTAAGGATAATTATTAAATGGTAATTAATTAAAGATTGATTAATTAATTAAATTAATTGGGGATAATTAATTAATTAAGGAATAATTAAATAATTAAGGATAATTATTTAATGATTAAAAGTTGATTGATTTATTAATTAAGGTTGATAAATTAATAATTAAAGGTTAATTAATTTATTATTAAGGTTAATTAATTTATTATTAAAGTTTAATTAAGAAATGATTCAAGGACAATTAATCAAAATGTTTTGTAATTAATCAGGATTAGTAATTTATTCATAAGTAATTAATCTGATTTAAATTAATCAGATAATTAATTGATCTTACTTATGGATGTTTGGATTCTATTCAATGTTGAATTATTTGATATCCCAAATGTGTGACGCTCTATTTTGATTTGAGCTATGATGAATGTAATTTATTTATCTGTGATGAATGTAATTTATTTATCTGTAATAAATTTATTTATTTGTGAATCTGTGGATGAAGATAAGCGTTATAAGATTATACTGCTTATCAATCTTGCTATGCTTGAATATGTGATGGTTGATGATATTGCACTATTGTGTAAAACCCCTGGACTACACCATACACACACAAATATGGATTTCACGAGGAAATCAGTTAAGTCACGGATATTTCAATTTAATATTTTGAAATGGTTTTAAAAAGATGAATTTTGAATCCAAATGAAAGGCTTTTGAAAAGGAAGTTTGAAATTGAAATCTAGTTTGAATATATATATTTTGTTTAAGTTTGAAATTGTTTTGGAAATTTGGTTTGAAAGGTTTATACAAGTTATATAAAATATATCTGGATTTTAAACCATCATTAAAGTATATTGAATATATTATTTTTGGGGAATTTAAATTTAACCCAAGTTTATGCTTTAAAGATATGACGTGTGCATACTTGATCGGATTTTTCCGAAACGAAAAGGATTGTTTTTCAAATATTAATGGCTTTCATACAAAGAAAGGATTTCCAATTTGAGTTGAAAAGATTTCAAGTTTGAAATAGAATTGTTTTGAAAGCTATGAACGAATCTTTGTGAAAGATTGTTGAACCTTGTTTTGAAATTGAAGAGGATCTTAAAGGTGTATCTTTTGTATAAATAATTTGAAATGGAATAGTTTTGAAAGCTATGAATGAATCTTTGTGGAAGATTGGTGAACTTTGTGAAGTGAATCTTTTTGTTTAAAGATTTGAAAATGGCAATTTGTTTAAACCATTTGAACAAAGGTTTTGGGCTTTAAGTTGTGACTTAACTAAGATCCCACTATATCCATATGCTTTTTTAAATTAAGCGCTCATTATTCGGTTTAGCCGGGAGAGGACTTTATGTCATAAAACCCATTCCTAATAATGATACAACGTTATGGATTGCATTTGAAGACAGGTGGTGAAGACCGGATATTTTCGAAAGCGAAAGGATAAATCATCGAGTATCTCTGCACCGGCTGATCCCCATATAAAGATTTGATCACCTTTTGTGATGGGGAGTCCGGACGTGATTAGGGGTTATCCGGATTTGCAAGGGATTCTTTGTGAAGTGCCTTCGGTTCTGTTCGAACTCGGAACAGACTTGTATGGATGTGTGTGTGGCGTTACACTTTGAGATGCAAAGCTGGTTTCTATCAAATACATTTCTGTTTGGTGGCTCTCTCACGTACAAACTCGAATGCACACTCGAGCCATCACCAAAATTTCACGATCCCAGCGTCGAGCTTCCTTCTTCTTCCACAACTCTGTAAAATAATCAGATACCTAAGATGATCGTGCATGTGCACAGTTTGTCGGAGTCTCTCCCACCATCACCACTAGTTCCAACAGGTCGACGATTACCTCACCGTTCAATTCGACAACCCAGATCGAAGATATCACCTGCTAATCAATATTTAACCCAATCGACCAATGCCTGTAACCCATTCAAATCGGAAAACCCCCCTTCACTAGCGATCCCGACCTTGATAACCCATGCTACTCCTCCCAGAGATGCGTCACATCCTTACACATCAATCCCATCAGGTGAGGTAGTTCTCGATCCATCCACGACGATGTACAAACTCGAAGACCCTCGCCGACCAAGCCCTGTCCTTAAAACCTAAAACATCTTCGCCCCGCCACCACGTCGCATTTTAAGATCATCCACTATTTTTTCGATGGTCGCCAGCAACCTATCTACCTTCAACAACTAGAACGACACCTAGTTCCTCATCGATTGCCAGGATTGCTCAAAACATGCTTCCCGTTCATCCTATGAATGCTCCCCAAAGGCACAATTAAAAAATCTTGATTTTATTTTTAAAAAATCATTATTTTAGATAACAAATCACGTTAAGTAATTGAATCAAGAAATTAAATCACTTAAATTTTGACACCTTAAGTAATTGAATCAAGTTAAATCACTTAAATTTAGACATACTTCTGAGTTCCACTGTATTTTCTTGTTTTCTAGAAAATATTCTAACTAATTTTATTTTAAAAAAATATTTTTACAACTTGAATCTTGATTATACAAGTATATTTCATTTAGATCCTAAGACCTAACAAGGGTTAGAGGAAGATAATTTGATTTTTAATTTTAATTTTAAAACCTATACAAAGAACAGGGGTCTACTTTCCTGTTTCCATACATGCACAACATAAACTATATACATACAGGCATATTCCCAACCATCAACACTATCATCACAGGCATAAGATTCAAAAGAAACTGGTTTAAGAAATAAAGTTTGCTCACCTTTTATATTGAAGCAGAGAACCAGATTTTAGTTTTGATTTGGTTTAGCCTATACTTGATTAAAAAATGGATTCTTTGTTTTAGATGATCTGAACTTGCTCCCTGATCTGAATGCTTGCTTTATTCTTGATTCTGATCCTTGTTCCGGGTTGATCATCATTTTTGGTTTTGATTTTGAGATAATTTGGTTTGATTTTTTATTTTCTGGTTTCCTTTCTTGATTTTCCATGTTTTACTTTTGATTTCCAGATATTATCCTTTTGTTTTAGAAAATGAGGAATGAAGAGAAAAGATTGATGAAGATGAGGATTTCACAGGAAATGGCATGGATTCTTCATTATATATATTTTTATTTATTTCAATTTAAAGAGATAATGCCACCTGTTCTTTTATGTTTACACTTGTTATCTTCATGATCTACATATTTTACATTTGTCCTAAACAATAAAAAAAAATTTAAACCTTTTCTTGAATTTATTTACAATTTATGTTTTAAACCTTATTTATAATTAATTTATAGATTTATGTTTTAACCCCTTGTTTAAATAAATTAATTAATTTATATACAAACTAATTTATGTTAACTCTTGTCTAGTTTTATTATTACATATGTATTATATTTAAATTTATACTTGTACTTTCAAAAGATATGATCATATCAAAGCTTAAATGCTTATTTACATATATACTAACTGTAAAAGAAATTTTTTTTAAATATTTTATAAAATCTTACTATATATATGTTTACAAACCAATTCTAAACATATATATTTTCCTTATTAATTTCCAAATATATATGAAAGAAAAGTAATTTAAATCTTTTATCAAATCTTATTTAATCTCAAAAGATTCGTATATATATGTATATCAAAACCTTTATTCATTCTTATTTTAAAAATATATGTGTATACATTATACATACATTTTCAATTATTTATACTTACATAACTTTTAAAGAAAAATAAATTGAAAACAATTTATACACTTAATAAATAATCAAACATGTATATATATTTTTTCAAAACATAGCTTTTAAATCAAATTAATTTTATAAAATATTTATCTTTGAATTTCAACCCAAAATTCTATTTACAATATCTTACTATATATTTATTTCAAATTTCCAAATTAATTCTCAATTAATCCCAAAAATTTATATTAATTACCAATTTTTTATTTGTTCTAAAACCGGGAATGTTACAGATTCCCCCTTAAGAAAATTTCGTCCCCAAAATTTGCTAGACAGGGAGACAACAAAAGATGAATACACAAAGAAAGAGTATCGACTCATCAAATCAAGCTGAATATCTATTCTGCATTTGGCTTACCAAATCAGAATATCAACAGTAATTACGAGAACGAACTCATTCAACACTTTACGAAGTACTCGGGTTACCAGATCTATGAAATATGCAGGGGCATTGGTTAGTTTGAAGAATAACTAACCATTCGTAGAATATATATCTGGACCCAAAAGGACAGACAAATAGATTCAATCTTCCCCAATTCTCAAATGCTAGGTATGAATTCCAAACTCAGGTCGGAGTACCCCAAAGTACACCGGCTTGTCCCTCTTCGGACTTTGATCCTCATAAGAAATCTTAACAAAAAATTTCAAGTTTGGTTTTAACCGAAATCATTTTATCAGTACGATCCAATTTAACCTTATATTTATTAGTCGATTTATTTCAATAAAGTTTCAAATTCATTAGAGTTAAAACGAAAAGAAACCGATGAAGCGAATAAGAAACAGAAACTTATCTGCACGATTCATAGGGCTACTATCGCACCAAAGTTCCTTCTTGTAGCTGCCACGAAGCAATCAAAGAATTTATATTGGATGATGATCAAAAGAAGATTGATAGAGAAAGTTGTTTCCGTTATTGCAGAGTATTGACCATTTGAAGTGGTATTTCCCCTACCTCGTCCTCTTTATGTACTCGTACCCAGTATCAGTGGATAGTAAGAGAATTTACTGAGGCATATGGACAGATATCTTAGGGACATACTCATTCTAGGGTATTTTGTAACCCTATCTCTAATGAGTCACCTAATGTATGATACTTCTGAGCTAAAGTCTTTCTCAACCTTCAGCTCTGATACCAATTGTGATCTTTGTAACGACCCAATTTTCTGACTTTCGAAAGTCGACATCAATGCGTCCACTGTATCAGATGCCGCACAATCGAATGCCACAAAACCGAACCGTTAGAGTTAAAGAAGAAGAATATAGAAGAAGAAATAGAAACAACAACAGAATCTAAAATTTTACAGCGGAACAATATATAATAGATAAATGAATAATCTATAAAACAAAGATCTATATCATTTTTTTTTCATACATCACATTATCAGAGTTAAACAACATGATACAGCGCCGACAGTCATTATAACTTGATATATGGAAACTGACTTTTCACCAATGCAAACGCAATGGATAATACATAGTATAGATGATTCGCCTCGCCATCCAGCTTCAACTCCTGATTTCCACAGCATACTTCTAGACTTCGCTCCATAATAATGATAACTTAACTCTAGACTGCCCGTGTGGAAAATTATAGGCACGCAGATTTTAGAAAGAGAACAATATACTAGAGGTCAGTCATGGGACTGATGTGAGATCTCAAAAATAGTTATTCTTTAGCAAAAGAATTTAAAAGAAATCTGCATTGCTTTTTGGAACAGAAACTACCATAAGGCCTCTAGGCACACACACAATGCAATCGCACACTTGAGGGAAATTTCTCCTTATGATAGTCAAATATGCTTGATATGAGAAAACTTCTTGATATTATTAGTAGTACATAGTGTGTAAAACATTTCGAAAGTATAATATTAATCTTAGCCATCATACGTACCATTATAGTATGCCTACTATAGCTACCATATTAGATGGCAGGTTCTACAAGTAAAACCGTATAGGGCTCGTATTAAATGTTTGGATTTTCAACAAATGGTCAGGCTAAGGAACTTCCTTTCTAAATGGAACGCCTCTGGAGGGACACCCCCAAGAACCAAACCAGATCTTTGCCAACACAAGGTCGGGTTACCTCTGTAAGTAGGTAACACCTACAAGTATGCCATCCCCAGTCGTTACCAACCTTTATCACTGGATTCACTAACAAATAGCAACAACCACACAGTTAAATATCTAGGCTCCATACCATGATACCACTTTCTATCCAGAAGAAAATGGACATACCCTAGGGGCGCGACCCTTAATAATCTTGCCGCAACATTCCTGTTTCGATCATTTCCGGGTTGTAAGGTTCGACGAAGTCTCGTCCACAAAGCAACGCTTTTTATAAAAGCCATGCTTTGATCAACAAATGATCAGCAGCACTTAGCATGACACACTACCAAATTGGGAGTATATCACTAATAATCATCAACTACATAACCTCTGAGCTCGTACGTCTCAAAGAAGGGTGTTAAGCTAAGAGAATAAATTCTTTGCCACCAACATAAATGTATTTGATAGAAATCAGCTTTATATCTCGAAGTGTAATGTCAGACATATAACCATACAAGTCCATTCCGGGTTCGAACGGAACCGAAGGCACTTCCAAAGAATCCCTTGCAATCTGGGCATCCACAATCCCAATCGAACTCCCCATCACATATGGAGATCTCTATATCGAAGCAACTTAGTGCAGAATCATTCGATGGGTTATCCTATCATTCTCGAAAACACCTTGTTTTCACCACTGTCTTAAATGCTATCCACCTCTTCGTATCACTATTCGGAATATGTTATATGACACAAACCCCTCTCCCGGCTAAACCTAATAGTGAGCGCTTAATTTAAGAACACGTGGATATTTCAATCACAAAGATTCATCATCAAGATTCGATGTGCGTTTCGGATAACCATCTAGAATCCGACTCCCTATCGCATCGAAATTCAAATGCCATTTAAAGGCCAATATTGATAGTCGGTTATTTAACTATCAAACAATATTCACAACAATCACCAAGATTTAAATAATTTTCCCCCAATTATTTACTTTCAAAATATCTTCGCAAGATATGTTTTCATACTTCAACATTTTGAAAACAAATTTCAAATCATTTCCTTCACGCGGTATATATATCCAAATATTTATTCATTTCCACTGAAAATTCGCCGAGTTAGAATATTTCAAAATAATTCAAATCACTTATCCAAAATATTCTTGGAAACATTTAAAATAAAACTATTTTAAACACTTTATTTTAAATTATTAGTTACAAAAATTTATACCCATATCTCATACAAATCTTAAGCCCAAAATAATTTTAAAATAAAATTATTAGATAGAGTATAACTATTTAAATAATTGTTTCCTAAATCAAATATCAATTAGTTCGTTAAATAATCACTTCTATAATTAATTAAATAAATCTTTACTCTAAAGATTTTCAAAATAACTTAAGAAAATAATTTCTCCAAAACATTCTTTTAAAACCAACCCTAGAACTTTTAATTTATAATTTAGAAGTTACATTAAAAACATACTCGGCTTTCCAGGGAAGAATACACTTTCCTTTTCAAAATAGTCCATTTAAATCAATTAATAAATCCCTGTTGATTTATTTTTAAATTTACATTCCAAATCTGTAAATTTCTTTCCACGCATTTTATAAATAAACCAATATTTATTTTTAAAACAAATTTCCCTTTCCTTTATAAATTCCTATTGTGAATTTAAATTTCTATATATCCAGTGATATACGATTTCCAAATCGATTTTTAAATATTCATTCTCAACACCAAATTCAATTTTCAAATTGATTTCCCAATTTATTCCAACACCAAATCAAATTCCAAATTGATTTTCCAAACATTTTATCCCGAACACCAAATTGATTTCAGAATTGGTTTCCCAAAATTTAATTTCAAATTTCAAATCGATTCTCAAATTTATTTCAAACACCAAATTTATTTTCTTTTAAAATAAATTCCTTTATCTTTTCCAAACTATTTAAAATCCGTATTTTAAATAAATTCTTCAACCCTTTGAGTAATATTACTCGAAATCCATTTATTAAACCTTTTTCCCACATTTTGGAATTAGTTCGATAAGATTACAAAAATCAAACTTTATACTTTTAAATTTCTTCCTTTAAATTTATCCAATTTCTGAAATTCATTTGTTTAAAATTTCCTACTTTAATTTCCAAAAATCTAATTCTTAATTTCTGTTATCCTACGATACCAAAAATATATACGGCTAAATATAGCCATCAATGATTTCAATCACAAACATAATCATACACAGATTATAAATAAATCAACACACAACATTGAAACAAATTCAAATATTTGAGGAATCCAGTTGGATCCCTCCAACCTGTTTCCCTGCATCCACAGATATTAGCACAACAATTAAATACCAATTCCACTTGAGGTGGAATATCGTGGTATATGGGATAAAATAATATCATCCGCTATTATGCGGCGCATATGGTCTCATCCGCTGTATAATGGGGGAAATCAATAACTCCAAATACATATATATACACTACTATATATACTATCACAAACAAGCAATCAATCAATAACTGAAATTCCTATTATTTAAATTTCTGAGTGAGAAGACCTCACCTTTTATTATACATGCAATCCATTTTCATTCCCGACTTGTCTTCCCCATAGTATTAGACCTTGTATAGACAATTTTATATAGTTGATTAATATTCGAAATAAATCGAATAATAAATTTCCATTTAATAGATTTATTTAATTTAAACTAAAAACTAAATTTCTTAAACCCATTTTCCTTTAATAAATTTAATTAACTAACAATTTTGTTTTTTAATCTAGTATTTTTAATTTTAATCAAATTCCTTTTAATAAATTTATTTAACTAGAAAAATTAAATTTAAAATTAAATTTACTTTAATACATTATTTTCAAAATAAACTAGTAAATTTTATAATGTATTTATTTAGTTTTTTTCACTTTGAAAATACATACATATATATATACATACATACATACATACATAAATATATATATATATATATAAATTAATCGTAGATTTTAAAATTCCCATTTTATATTTTCAAATCTTCCTATATAAAAAATTTCTTGTTTACCTTGAATTAAAATAGGCATGTGTGAAATTCATTCCCTTTTTCTGTAAATAATTAAATTCCTTTACTGTATATAGATTTATGAATTTAAGAAATAAATTGTTTTTTGTACCTTACTGATCTGCTATCGAGACCATCCAGGCACGCATGCGGTCGTCATAGCCACGAGCTTGAACGCAACAGCAGGCGAGCGCCACTCTTTTTCCCACCTTCACGCGCGCAAGCAATGCGATGACAGTGTTGTACTACTAAATCGATCATCGCGTCGAAACCCTAAATGCATGCGATTTGATTCGACCACCCTTCCAGGTTGCCCTCCCAATCGTGACGCCACTAACCTCGAGCTTGAACCACGCGCAGTCGCGCTCCCACCTGCGCAGCGCTTAAACATCATTGCCGTGATATATTCGCATGTCGCTCGACAATTTTGAGCCTCGCCCACTCCACTGCCTGGCTTTGCCGATGACATTACCCCTTGATCGATCGCTCGATCGATTGCTTTGAATTATTTTTGAATCGGCCGGCTCCCCAATTTAGGGATCGGAAGTTGTGGCCATTAAACTGGATTTTGATTTAAAACTCAAATTTAAAGCAACAGCCATTAATATTTTCTTTGATTGTGTTTTTTTCTGAAATGAAAACGTTTCGCCCCCTTTTTTCCTTTAATTTATTTCATCTGGTTTTTGATTTGAACGAGTTAAAAGAAAATTACCCAATGCGTGTTAAAACTGTACGGAGGAAAGGAAACACGTGCCTTAACTTCTACACGTGTACGCAAAGTGTGTGACACAATCTTTTAAGAAAACAAGATTATTTATATTCAAAATTAAATTTAAATTTGAATCGTCTCGATAACCGAACCCATAATCTCGATCTCCAATCGATGCATGCTACTAGGCGTTTATAATGTTATACGCCCATTCCGAACGCAATGGAAAAGTTCCAATTGCAAATTCGATTGTATGTAGAAGATAGCTTTTTGAACCCAGTTATTAAATTAAACTTCGATTTAATTTTTAGGTCATTTGCTTACGTACGGGCAAATGATCACTCTAAACATTAAGAAAATTGAAATCCGATAATAGTACAATATTACGGATCTACTGGAACTGATTTTGTCGAATTCCGAGACTGTGCCTCGGAAGGCTATTTTTGAATATCGATTTAAGCGATATAATTTCAAAACTGAACAAATCATTTTCAAATCAAATTCTGAAGCTTCCATTATCTTCAGTATTATCAATACAAATTTTCTAAGCCTTCGAAATATTTTTAATTAGCTTAAATCTGTAGATTTAATATTTACCCAAATTCAATAAATTAAATTCAAAAATTTAATCGCCAAATAAATCCTGGTATTTGAAATTCAAGTCAAACTAACTTCCAAATATTTAAAATCACAATTTCAAACGTTTAAAATTCTGGATCGTCACATTTTTCCCCCTTAAAAGAATTTCACCCCGAAATTACTAGTTAAGAAGAATGATCCTTAACCCGTTCATTTTTTTCCAAAACCAAATAGTTTTATTAACTTACCAAAACAAATCTTTTTATTCAAGACTCATTCACTTCAAAGAACTTTCCAAAGTCTTCCATAGTTTCCAAACTACTTTATTTTCCCAACAATTCAAATTTCAAATTTTCAAAATTTTCTCAAAATTTTTCTAACTCCCTAAATTTTCGAAAAATTTCGCCAGCGTCTCCTTTGCGCGGCTAGCTCGATATGACTACAAAATGGCAGCACGGGCCTCCAGATTCAAAAGGAAAACGAAAAGGCAAGCGGCTAGACAAGAAAATCATCAAATTTCATATAGAAATTTAAATGCGTATCTTTTTCGAGCAATTTTAAGTTATCTTCAAAATCAAAAATCCAATTCCCTTTTTCTTCATAACACGCATGTATACCCTACTAGCAGTAATTTCCAATTACAACAATCAAAAACCATTTTGCACATTCCATTACAAAAGTTTCAATATATATTTCATTCAAATCCGTACGATATACATACATCATTCGTACGCAACATTAAATTTGATGGCTCACTCGATCACACAATTTCACTACCGAACTAGTATCGTTCACCCGACTTCCTAGTGCGGACTCAAATCTGGTTTCTTAATCAGAAATCGTCATTCTCCTTGCATAGCCATAAACTATGATAGAGAATTTCCAGAATCAACCAAAAATCCATATCAAGGGTTCGCCGTCGAAAATCGAGTGAAAAATCCCAACTCGGATCGATATAATTATCTCGAAATTCTGTGCTCGAATTCTGGATCAAATCGTTATGCGAATAAAGTAATATACGTACATCCTACATATTTACTCCAATTGATTATTAGATATATCAATTTTCTTTTTTTTTATACACGTTGATTTTCATTCCCTTATTCACAATTTTCATTTCACAATTTCCCATTTTAATTTTCATTCACTTATCAATTTACAATATTTTCTCAATTCAAAAATTACTTAAGAATTTCATTACCCGTTTCTTAAGTTTAATACAAGTATTTTACATCCTTTTTTTTCAATTTGCCACTTTGGTTTTATATCTACTTATATTTAAACTAGATTTCAAATTCCATATGAATTCAATCTGTCTTTCATTTATAAATATTGAATTCAATTCTTTTATCTTCAATTAGTTTCACTTACTAATTTTATTTCTGTAACGACCCGCCGCTCTGACCGCCTCTAGTCGGTAATTAAACCAACTAGAAACGTTCAAAGTGACGAATTGTTAGTCAGTTTATAAAGTTTAAACAGAATCAGCCACAGAATCACAGAATAATCATAATATTATTCATAATTGAATTTTTCTTACATACATATATCAGAGTTTGTACAATGCATTAAATTTTTATATACAGCGGAATATATATCTTTTTAGAGTACAAAGAAAAATTTTACTGAAAACTTTAGTAGAGCTTTAATCCCCCTCTCTCTAACTTCGCGGCCTGAAAATCTTCAAGCTATAAAAATACTCGGTCTGACCCGAGCGTTAATTGCAAAACACAAAAACACTCGAGTCAGGATTAATCTTAACTCAAGTAAATAAATTTGAAATGAACTGAATAAAATGGATCACATGAATCAATTTAATCTATTATGAATTTTTAAAATCTGACGATCTCGTGTGGCTGCAGTACACACGTGTACTTTGCACACATGTGCACTGCCTCGCCAACACATATACACCAAACCAAAAATAGCAAGTGTGCAAGCACGACTTCAACAACTAGACAATGCACTACGCAATGTACAACAAGTTCAAACAGCCCAAACGAACAACAAAAGGGCAAAGTTCAATGCACATGAAACCAAAGGACTAACGAACAAAGGACATAGACCAAGCAATGGCCAAGACTACAAGTACAAGCTGCAACTCGGACAAATCACTGCAAAGAAAAGGCTCAAGGCAAAAAGTGGCTTCTAGAAACACATCTAGAAGTATTTTCGGGAAAATATGCAGTTTTTGGTGCAAATAAATGCAAATATCTACAAAACAAATATTTGCAGCTTTTACTGTAAATATTTGCTGAAAAGAAAAAAAAATGCAACTACGTGCATTAAAACTGGAAATTTTCACTGCTGAGTTGACAGCGTCATGAAGCATCAAATATTAGCAGATGGAATGTGCCACTTAAATCCCAAAATGAAATCATTGGAGATGAACATATAAAAAATATGGCAAGGCAGCAGCGCTCCTGCAACTGTTGGTTCTGACTAAAATTGTGTTACATCTTTCAGTTATTTGTTAAGTCTATAAAATGAGGCAATAATGATTTTGCCTGTAGAAACATAAAATTACTTCGTGCATGCTAGCACAGACCTTTTTTTTTTTCAAGTTTTGTGTTTCTGCATTTTCAGTATGTATTTTAAAAAAACATGGAAGAGGAGCAGAGAGTGGAAAAATTATAACCATTACAACAAAAGGGGAAAATAGTAAAGGGGAGAGATCTTTATGTTTCCCAAAATGCAGAAAATAAGAATAAGTGATATTCCATTTTATATGTTAAAATGCAGGCCTGAAAACCGCAAACCAAACAAGTACAGGCAGCAGTAATACAAAGGCCAGAACAAAGCCCAAACAAAGAACTTCAACCAAACAGGGTTACAACAGGGACAATAGTTTTAAAATTTATGTTGTTTCTAAACTGCAGTACAGGGCACACTGCACACCAAAACAGGTTCAAATTACACAAGCTCGAGATGAAAGTGTCGAAGTTACCCGAAGTCAACAGCAATTCATGTATTATGAATTTACACAATGCAGTACAACTACAGGACAAGGCTAAATGTCCAATGAATGCAACTACAGGATTGCAACAGGTCAACAGAAGTTTTGAAGCAAACATAATCAGGGCTAGTTGATAACAGGGAACTAAAATACAGGCATGTTCATATTACCCAGAGGAATGTATAAATCCCAATACTCCTCATTTTGTTCAAAACAGAAATGCTCACACAACAGTTCACTAAAAATTGTGATATTTGTTTTAAAAATCATGATTTCTAAAATGCATTCAAGTTCTAAACTTATTTCAATGATTTAAGATGGTTTTGATTTTTCATATTTGGAACATAACTGGTCCTGTTGTTTACAGAGACAACAGTTCTTAAATAAAGCTAGATTTTGATTTATAGCCAAGATTTTACACTGAACAAACAATTTTTGTTAACTTGTCAAACCAAACAGAGAAACAAACCAAGTGGAAATGAATTTCCATTAAGAATCTGGGTTTTAAGGCAGAGATAAGTATGCAAATGGGTTTCTGGCACCAGCTATTCATACATACATATTTATATATGTATACACAAACATTATCACAAACAAGATCAAATAACATGTTTACTTCTATCAGAACACCTGCACCACTAATTTAAAGCAACCCTTAAAAATTGTGAAGTTATTCTTCAAATGCAGGCAATGCAGTTTCAAATCATAGCAGTTTTGATTTTTTTTCAAATGACAGTTTACTTTTAACTTAAGTTCTAATGCTTGCTCAAGCATTGATTTTTTTAAAAGTGAAGAACTGTTTTTTTAAAAAGAAGTTTACTCACAGTGACATGCATATGCATAAATACATAATCACATAATGGTTCCAAGAACTTTAGCATGAATCATTTTCATCAAACAATTTGTTTAAACTTGTAAATTTTGTTATTTTCAGATTATAAGATGTTCAGACCTTTATAACTAAGGTCATTCATATATATACATGCAAGCTTGATACACAGCAAAACATCAAACCATAGGGGGGGTTTATAGGCACATATATACAACACATGCAGCAACATAAACAAGCAAAGTTTTTGGCATAGCATCTGTTCTTATCAATTGTAAAAAAACAAAACCAATTAGCATTTGTTCTTATCAGTAAAAAAAAAAACAAATTACACATATCAAAAATTGAGTAGAATCTGTTCTTATCAATTTAAAAATACAATTTATAACATCCATTCTCATCAGTTTAATTAAAAATCAAGTAGCATCAGTTCTTATTAGTTTTAAAAACAAAATTTGGTAGCATCTGTTCTTATTAATTTAAATAAAAAAAAACAAATTTCAGTATCTGTTCTTATAAATTTTAAAACAAAATTTCAGTATCTGTTCTCAACAGTTTAAAATCGAATTATCAGAGCAACAATGGTAAATAACCCCAACAACCATACATGCAACTTAACCGAGCAAATAGAAGCCAAATAACACAAATTCATAGCATGAAATCAAGCACGTATCTGTTCTTATCAGTTAAAGTTCAAGAAATCGAGCAAGTGACAGCAAAAGCCCCAAATCATAGCATGCAAATTAACCGAGCAATTGATAACCAATAACCCCCATGCAACCAAAATTCAATGCAAACAAATTTAAATACTTGCATTACGATAATCGTGAGCCAAAAGACTCACCTTTCACTGAATCGAAATGGAGCGCACGCGAGAGATTTGAAGCAAGTAACAAAGAACCGATCGAGCAAGGCAACACCAAACAATCCAGAGAATCGATCGAATCTAATAGGCGCTTTGAAAAAGCCCTAATTTGTTGAAGGTCGGCGAAGAAGATTTACACGGCCGCCATTTTTTTCTTTCTTTTTTTTTATTTCGTATGAATGAATAATGGGGAGAGGGCCGGGTATAAAATAGAAAAGAGGCGACGTGCAATTACGTGATGAAAGGCATGGAACACGCATGTATCATGGGTATGGAGGAATGCTCAAAGTAAGGTAAGGTTTACTTCTTTTTTTTTTTATTATTATTATTATTATTTTTTTTTTTTATTTTCTCTTTTAAATTTAATTAGTTTTTGTTAAAATTATGTTGTAAAAAATCTTAACTAGTATATATTCTTTATTTATTTTAATATATATATATATATATATATTTTTATTTATTTTCATATTTTAAATCCAAATTATTTTTTTCTAAATCATTAATCCAAATTTAAAATATAAGTTCAATATTAAATTTCAACTTCAAAGTCAAAAATTCAAATTTCTATTCAACTTTTAAATAGATTAAATTCTAAATTTTAATCACCAATTCATTCTGAAAATTTGAAATTTAAGTCAAATTATCATTTAAATATTTAAAATAAATTAAATATTTACAAATTAAATTGTTCAAAATTTAAGATCGTTACAATTTCGATACTTTGCTTTATTTCAATTTCATTTGAATCCATATCATCATTTTATTTGACTCAAATATTCAATGTCAATTTTTTTATTCAATTTTCATTTTCAATTCCACCTGAATTAAATTTTCCTTCCAACTTATTTTGTTACCACATTTACTTTATCTAACTTCTCTTTAAGTTAGATTTTATTTTTTAACAACTTCAAACTTTACAAGTTATCAAACTTAATTATATTCTATAAATATTTTATATAGGATTCCAGAGTCTTTCCATCTTTTCAAAATCATTTTTGAAATCAATTCTAATTATCTTTTAAATTCCCAAAACCAAACCCATTTTTGCACACAACTTTTATTTAAAATAATTTGGCAGCAATTCCTCTCTTGGAAACTCGAAAATGAATACCGACGATGTCGTGATCATCATCGGAATTATTTTCCAGCGACTGAAAAGAGTTTAGTGCTTTTATCCCTTTAAAACATTTTCCAAACCTTTGAAAACAAATTTCAAATAAAAAGGGATTTAAACTTTTCACCAAAATTTCAAATTTCAAATCCTTTCAGAAACATGCTCAAATTTTTCTTTGGAATTTTCTTTGAAATTATAAATCACATTTACGATTTACACTTACAAATCTCATTTGTATATGAATTTATTTCTTAGCTGTTTAGTTATGATTTCAATTTCCTACTTAATAATGATAATAGTTTAACATTACCATTCCCTTAACAATCAAGCAACCACGTACCATAATAATTTGTGGAAAATTATTTCTTTCATATACAAAAATAATTTGGGTAAAATTATTTCATCCACCCTATTTTTAAAACAGTATCGAGCCGAATTGTTCTGTACATGTGTTTAGAAATCCCTATCGATAGAGTTGTACAGACTATACAGACCAAAATCCATATACCACTCAACAAACCAATCATCATAATATAAAACAACTTTTATGTTCACTGACAAATACGCGCTCATATCTATTATTACACTCAAACTCATTCTAGAGTACTACTGACTCTATTTATAATGAGTAACACCCACCAGAGCCAAGGTTGTCGCTTAACCAAATGCTTTGATACCACGTTGTAACGACCCAATTTTTCGACTTTCGAAAGTCGACATCAATACGTCCACTGTATCAGATGCCGCACAATCGAACCGTTAGGATTAAAGAAGAAGAAATAGAAACAACAACAAAATGTCACATTTCGCAATGGAACAATATATAATAGATAAATGAATAATCTTTAAAACAAAGATTTATATCATTTTTTTCATACATCACATTGTCAGAGTTACACAACACGATACAACACTGGGAGTCATTATAACTTGACTACATGGAAACTAACTTTTCACCAATCCAAACGCAATAGGTAATACATAGTATAAATGATACGCCTCGCCATCCAGCTTCAAATCCTAATTTCCATAGCATACTTCTAGACTTCGCTCCAGAATAATGATAACTTGACTCTAGACTGCCCGTGTGAAAAATTATAGGCATCCGGAGTTTAGAAAGGAAACAATAAACTCCAGGTCAGTAATGGGACTGGTGTGAGATCTTAAAAACAGTTATTCTTTAACAAAAGAAAACGAAAGAATTTAAAATAAGTCCACAATGATTTTTGGAAAATGAAACTACCATAAGGCCTCCCGGTGCACACACACAATGCAATCGCACACTTGGGGGAGATTTCTCCTTATGATAGTCAAATATGCTCGATACGAGAAAAACTTCTTGATATTATTATTTGTGCATAGTGTAAAAAAAAATTTGAAAGTATATATTAATCTTAACCAGCATACGTACCTTTATAGTATGCCTACTATAGCTACCATATTAGATGGAAGGTTCTACAACTAAAACCGTACAGAGCTCGTATTGAATGATTGGATTTCCAACAAATGGTCAGGCTAAGGAACTTCATTTCCAAATGGAACACCTCTAGAGGGATTCCCCCCAAGAACCAAACCAAATCTCTACCAACACAAGGTCGGGTAACCTCTGTAACTAGGTAACACCTACAAGTATGCCATCCCCGGTCGTTACCGACCTTTATCCTGGGATTCATCAACAAATAGCAACAACCACATAGTTAAATATCTAGGCTCCATACCATGATACCACTTTCTGTCTAGAAGAAAATGGACATACCCTAGGGGTGTGACCCCTAATAACCTCGCCGCAATATTCTTGTTTCAACCATTTTCGGGTTTTGAGGTTCGACGAAGTCTCGTCCACAAAGCTACGCATTTCACAAAAGCCATGCTTTGATCAACAAATGATCAGCAACACTCAACATGACACACTACCAAATTGGGAGTATATCACTAATAATCATCAACTACATAACCTCGGAGCTCATACATCTCAGAGAAGAGTGTTAAGCTAAGAGAATAAATTCTCCGCCACTAACAGAAATGTATTTGATAGAAATCAGCTTTATATCTCAAAGTGTAATGTCGGACATACAACCATAAAAGTTCTTCCGGGTTCGAACGGAACCGAAGGCACTTCCAAAGAAGCCCTTGAAATCCGGGCATCCATAATCCCGATCGGACTCCCCATCACATATGGAGATCTCTATACCGAAGCAACTTAGTGCAGAGTCATTCGACAGGTTATCTTATCGTTCACAAAAACACCCGGCCTTCACCACTGTCTTCAAATGCTGTCCACCTTGTCGTATCACTATTCAGAATGGGTTATATGACACAAAGCTCTCTCGCGGCTAAACCGAATAGTGAGTGCTTAGTTAAAAACACGTGGATATTTCCATCACAAAGATTCATCATCAAGATTCGATGTGGGTTTCGAAAAACCATCTGGAATCTGACTCCCTGTCGCATCGAAATTCAAATGTCATTTAAAGGCCAATATTGATAGTCGGTTATTAAACTATCAAACAATATTCACAACAATCACCAAGATTTAAATCATTTTCCCCCAATTATTTACTTTTAAAATATCTTCGTAATATATGTTTTCATATTTCAACCTTTTGAAAACAAATTTCAAATCATTTTCCTTATGCGGAAAATATATCCAAATATTTATTCATTTCCACTGAAAATTCGCCGAGTTAGAATACTTTAAAATAATTCAAATCACTTATCCAAAATATTCTGGGAAACATTTAAAATAAAACTATTTTAAACACTTTATTTTAAAATATTAGTTATGAAACTTTATACCCATATCTCATATAAATCTTAAGCCCAAAATAATTTTAAAATAAAATTATTACATGGAGCATAACTATTTAAATAACCATTTCCTAAATCAAATATCAAATAATTCTATAAATAATCACTTCTATAATTAATTAAATAAATCTTTACTCCAAAGATTTTCAAAATAACTTAAGAAAATAATTTCTCCAAAATATTCTTTTAAAACCAACACTAGAACTTTTAATTTATAATTTAAAAGTTACTTTAAAAAAATACTCGGCTTTCCAGGGAAGAATACACTTTCCTTTTCAAAATAGTCTACTTAAATAAATTAATAAATCCCTCTTGATTTATATTAAAATTCACATTCCAAATCTGTAAATTTCTCTCCACACTTTTTAAAAATAAACCAATATTTATTTTTAAAATAAAATTCCCTTTCCTTCGACTTCTTCACCTAACCGATTAACCAACCCCTCCCCGTGGACATGTACGGGTAAGAGTCTGCCGTTCGCCACCAAACACAAAGCGAGAACCCCCTATCACATTGTATTAAGCAAGGGCAGGGTACCATTTTATGCCGCGACGAGGCTGGGATGGTTGAAAAGCCTACGAGTCGAGAGTGGCCGCTGTCGATGGTTGAAAAGTCTAGACCGTTACAATTTGGTATCAGAGCTAAAGGTTGAACTTCAGCTTTTGGAGTATAACACATTAGGTGACTCGTTAGAGATAGGGTGAAGTATACCCTAGAATGAGTATTCCCTAAGATATCTTGTTCGAGTGCCTTAGTAAATTCTCTTACCATTCACGGATAGTGAGTATGAGTGCAAGAAGAAGACAAGATAGGGGACAGGGAAGTACCAATACAAATGGTCAAAATCCTGCAACAACAAGGTAACAACTCTTCTCAATCTCCTCTGATCCAGTTTCAATTCGTTGTTTGCTTCGTGGCAGCTCCAGAAGAAGCTTTGGTATGATGGTGGCCATGCGAATCGTTGTAGATAAGTTCTAAATTCGTATTCTCTTCAATGGTTTTCTATCAGTTTTCCATTTTTAAACTTTATTGAATCTAAAATTCTATTTAAAATAAACTGATGAATAAAATATGAAGATTTGTATCGATAAAACGATTTCGTTTAAAACCAAATTTGAGAAATTTTGTTGTGATTTCTTGTATGGATCCAAGTCCAAAAAGGGATAAGCCGGGTAAACTTTGGGGTATTCCGACCTGAGTTTGGAATCCATATCTAGTGTTTGAGAATTGTGGAAGATTGAATCCATTTATTTGTTCTTTATGGTCAAGAAATATTCTACGAACAATTAGTTAGCCCTTCGAACTAACCAATCTCCTGCATATTTCGCTCACCAGATGACCCGAGAATACTTCATAAAATATTGTATAAGTTCATTCTCATATTTATTGTTGATATTATAATTTGGTAAGCCAAATGCAGAATAAATATTTAGCTTGATCTGATGAGTCGATTCTCTATCTTTGTGTATCCATCTTTGGTTGGTCTCCCTGTGTAACGACCCGGATTTTTTGACGGCTAAATTATAATATTTAAATTGGATTTAAATATCTAATTTGAACTTTAATTTGATTATAATATATATAGTTTGGTTTTATTTAATATAAAAGTGATTCAGGATTTAAATATAACCATTAATTGAATAAATTACATAGTAATTGACAATTGGGTAAATTATTTAAATTTGGAATTGTGAGTTTGTTAGAAGTATTTTAACGGCTTATAAAATTTATATTAATAATACTGAGAATAATAGATGGATTAAAATGGAATTCAACTGTCGTTTGTTCAATTTTAAATTTGCATTGTTTAAATTGACAATTGAAAATAGCCTTCCGAGGCACAGTCTCGGAATTCAACGAAACCAGTGCCGTTGGATCCGTAATATTAAATTATTGCCGGATTTCAAATTTCGTAATTTTTGGAGTGACCGTGTGTTTGTACGATAAGCAAACGCGCTATGATTGAATTCGAGAATATTTTTAAATATAACGTTTAAAATAAAATAATTCGTTTAGCTTCCTCAACACACTATTACCTCGTCTTCTTGAATACGCTTCCATCTTATTTTTATATCACGATACTTCTCGTTTACACCCTCGTTCAGAAAATAAAAATCTAATTAATGGCCGCTATCTTCCTTTAATCGCGAGCTCACCCTCCTTATTCCCTCTTCTTCCTTTATCAACCCCGTTCCCTCTTATTCTTCAAACGAAATCGAAATCTACTTCGTTTCCTTTCTTCTTCCTCAGCCGATTTGAAGGGAAAAAAAAAAAACCTAACGCGAATTAAATCGTGTTTGAGCTGCTCGCGATGGTGAGATAGAGGGGAAAGGGGGAACCGAGTGAATTGATTCGCGTGCGAGCATTGAAGGCCGTGCCGTTATTGTCGAGCGCAATCGCGAGGTTGCTGGCCGCGCGCGCGAAGGCGTGGACCGTCGAGGCTTTTCTAATCGGGTAGGGCAAACGTGCTGTTGGTTGAGCCTTGATTTGAAGCTCGGTCTCAAATCGAAAAGGGGGAAGACGCGACTCGTTTCGCGTTTGGCCATGTCGTGATTGTTGAAGCTAGGTTGCGAGAAGTCGTGAGGTCGTGTAGTTGCCGTGGATGGTGCGGCAACGTCTTCGGTGGCGACGTGGGGTTTGCTATGAGGTATTTTAGCCTTTTTCTTTGACATATTGCTTCATCAGTAAAATCAAATACTTATATTTTTATCAAAGAGAAATTCGTTTCAACTGTAAATTATTTTATAAACAAACAGAGAGATAATTACATATAGATATTTTGATTTACTAGATTATGTTAAAATAATTTATTTAGGGCTGTTCTGTTTTAAGTTAGTTATTTAATATATATATATATATACAGGTTGTAATTATGTATAATATAATGTTAAAGCAGAAAATTGTTTAGGGGAGATATATAAATATGTGTATATAGTTAAACTTCGAATTTTATTAATATTTGTGTATGGATTAAAAAGGAAAACAAATTTTTGTTAAACTGTTTAAAACAGAAAATATTATAGTTGAACTATATTAACATTTATTTTGAAAGTGTTGATTTTTTTGAAAAAAAAATAAAATAAAATTTTAAAGGCCTCTTATGTTTAAAATTCGTAAAATGGGTTTTTGTATTTCACTAATAGGAAGTTAACAGTAGGATATTATTAGTATTTCTGTTTAATAAGGTTAATAGTCGAAAAATAAATAGCTTAAATAAATGGTAGATTAACTAAAAGTATTTATTAAAAGAAAATTAGCTTAAATCAAATTATTAATTTAAACCCAGAATTCTTAGTTAATTAAATTAATGGAAATTTAATTGTTTGATTTGTAAAATATTAATAAATCATCAAATTGTTATTCAAGGTCAAAAGGGAAAACGAGTCGAGATTGGGAATGATTGCAACTTAAAGGCAAAGGTGAGATTTTCTCACTCATTTGGATACCTAAACTAAATTGAAATGTGAAATATAAATTATTTGATGTGATTGATTGGTTGATTTATTTCATTCACTGGTTAATATTATAACCCATATGCTGAAATATTTCACATTGAAGTGAAATTGTTAATTTATTGTGCTAACATCTGTGGATGCAGTGAAACAGGTTGGAGGGATCCAACAGGATTCCTCAAAACTATTTATTTTATTTCGTATATATGATGTTCTGTGACAGGATGATATATTGAGTTGGGTGGTTATAGATAATTGAATTATCAACTGGTGAATAACAAAGAAGTTGAAAACTTCAAATTTCTATTACCGTTGATAAATTAATTTTGAAGAAGTTAAATAAAACTCAAATAGAAAATATTTATTTGAAATTTAAATCTACTTTAATTGAGAATGAAGAAAAGAAATAAAAGTATATTTTCTATTTAAGTTAAACCTTAATGTGATAAAGTTGAGTTTTGAAAATTTAAATTATAAATTTATATTTGAAGGAATATTGAAATCGATAAGTGAATTAAAGAAAATGGAATTTATATGAAGAAATAAAAATGAAGGTCTATTAAGGAAATAAAAAGGAATATTAATAAGAAAAGAAAAGAAAATTTATTAGGAAATAAAGAAGATGCTATTAAGAATTTTAAATAAGAAATTCTGTTAAGAGTCAAAAGAAAATTTTATTTAATAATGAATGGAATTTATTAAAATGAGACAACATGGAACTTTATAGAGAAAAATAATTTATAAAAATGAGATTTTTAAATCAAACTATCTTATAATAAATAAAATCCAAGGTGATTTTATAAATTCATGAATGGAATTTATAAATGAGATATGAAATTGATTGAATGGAAATAGCAAGATATTTCCAAAGGTGAATATGGACAAGAGGTATATATAAATGGATATTGGATTTTCTAAAATTATAATTTATTTTAAAACGAATATTTTAAATTACTATACTATATAAAAAAAAATTTTATATATAAACTATTGTCTGAATGTAAATTATTTTCGAATTAGTTATTTTTGAAAGTTTAGCTATTATTTATTATAAACACTAAGTTTTCTAAAACCAGCTTTGAAATTTATAAATAACTAGATATAAATTTTAATATTTAATATTACTTCTTATTTTATAAATCTATATGTTTTCAAATGTTTTTAAAAATCCAATTAAAATCCTCTTGTAATGGTAAGCAAAATTTATTCAAATGAGATAAGATTTAGGAGAAATCTTATTAAGTGAAGGAATTGAGTTTGAAATTTATAAGCAAAGTATAAATTGATTTTTGAGAAAGGAATAAGAGAATAAGAAATATTTTCAAAAGCCAAATCAAAGAGAGTATGTATGAGAAATCAGTTAAGTGATTTCATGGGAATAGAAGACTTTGAAAATTTATTCCAAATGGGTTAAATGGGAATATTATCTGTATGATAATTGAGATAAATAATTTGTGGAAATTGTTTGATGGTTGCTTGTCTATGATTAATTGATAGTTAAATAACCGACTATCAATATTGGACAAATGTGCTGATCGTTTCGAAGAGTCCGGGATCGAGATTTATTTCTCGAAAACCACTTCGATCCGGTTTGTACGATTACGAATGAAGACCGTGAAGAGTTGAAGACGGTGATTCGGTTTGTCCAAACCCAGGGCAACTTGTATGGATTGAATGCTTTCAGAACATCGTCAGGTGGACGATGAGCATTCTAAGTAACGCGTTCTTTAAAGGTAACGTTTAGCCTCAAGCCTCATCAACCGGGAATGGCTAAAACATGGGAGGTGCAGCAAGGTTAGGTGGGTCATGCCCAAGCAGGACAAGATATTTCCCCTGTCTAGATGTCCCTTTTTATTTCGGCTTAGTGGGTGGTTGGTCGCGCCAACCACGGGGTTTATCTTGTTCGGGACTGTTCAGTAAGGAATGGTTCCGGCCTTGTGTTGCAGGGGATGAAGGGAGTAATCCTCGGTACGGTGATCTAGGCCCCGTACTGTGACGGGCAGTACCCCAGTAGCCCTGTCATTGTATGGAATCCAAACTCCAATAAGCGCCTGTACGGATTTGATTGTGCCCAACTATTGCTGAAACGTGAGATGCAAGCATTTTAGCTAGATTCTATTTTACTTTCTATAGACACTATTATAATATCAGAGAACTTTGAGAAAATTGTTTTAGCTATCGTAAGGTAAAAACCCGACATGTTTATTTGTGGCGTGGTCTTACGAGATGCTTTTGTTTTCAAAGGATTTTCGAAACTTTAATAATCCAATTGAGTGTGATTTTCTCACGCTGGTATTCCAGACTGACTCGGGTGTTGTTTTATATGATGCTCGGGTCAGACCGAGTTAAACAGGTTCGGGTTATATGCTGGAGCTCAGGAGACGAGCTGATGACAGAGCGTATCTACGTATTTGTCTATTATTTCCACTGTGTATGGACATGTATGACTGATTGATATACTCTGATGATGGTATGTATGTATATGTATACAGTACAGATTTCTTGTATTTAAAACTGTATTCTATATATTATATTTTATTCCGCTGCGATGTGAGATTCTGATGTTTGATTTTAGTCCTTCTTCTTCTACCTCTTTCTTCTTTAACCCGAAGACTCGTACTTTTGTGCCTCTTTGGATTGAACTGTGGTGAATTTGGTTAGTTCAAAGGGGTACGGATTTGCGGGCCTTTACACTTGGTATCAGAGCTGAAAGGTTAAGCGAGAACCTTGGCACTGGTGGGAATTACTCATTAGAGATAGAGTCAGTAGTACTCTAGAATGAGTTTGAGCGTATATAGATATGAGTGCGTATTTGTTAGTGAATATAAACTGGTGTTGATTGATTTATTGAGTGGTATATGAACCTTCGTCAGCACGGTCTGCACAACTGTGCCGAAGGGGTTTCTAAACACTTGAATAGAACAATTCGACACAATATTGTTTTCAAAAGTGGGTGAATGAAATAATTTCATCCAAAATATATTTTTATATAAAAAGAATATTTTCTGAATTATTATTATAACTTGGATGTTTGGATGTTATATTTAGACTTATGAGATGATTAAATAGTTATCTAATCAAAAAAAAAAAAATCAAAGGTTGGATTTTGGAATTAAGTTTAAAGTGAAAGGTTAAAAATGGAAATTTAACTTGGATTAAAATTTTAAACTTGAAATTTAATTAATGATTTGGGAAGAATAAGTTAGTAGATTTTAAATGAAATTGAAATGAGAAATAAAACTTGAAGTGGATTGAAATTTATTCAAGTTATGTGAATGGAAGAAATTGAATTAAAACTGGAAAATAAATTCAGTTGTATTGATTTAAATTGTAATTGGAATTAAGAATGGAATCTAGTGATGAAACCCGAGTTATAAATAGAAATTTCATTGAATGGTTAGTAAATTATATATGAATTGAAATTGTTTTGGAATTGGACTAAAGTAAAGGTAATTTGAAGTACAAATAAAATCCAAATCAAGTATGGATGGAATAAATTGGCCTTGAATGTTATCTTAACAAATTTAGAATGGCTAATTAAATTACTTGGGATTTGATCTAGATGAGTATCCAATCAATTGCAATGAATTCAAGTAAGAAGTTGCAATAAATGAATAAACTTAAGATTTAAAATTTATGGAAAGGTGATTTTGATAAAAGTGAAAGTTCATTTAATAAAATGGATTGGTAAAGTGTTGTGAATGGATAGAGAATAGCAAATTTAATTGGATTGGGCACTTTGATTGAACTGGAATTATCTTAAGCTAAGTTAATGTTTAAATTTGAATGAAGATGGATTAAATTGAGATATAAATGATATTTTAATAAAAACTCTCACTTGAGTAAAATTCATTACACTGAAATGAAGTTGAATTTAATGTAAGCTAAGTGAAATTGAATTTGAATTTGAAGTAATAAGACTTCGAGAGCTTATAAAAGAGGTGAGTAGCGATGAAATAAAAAAATATAATTGGCTAAGTAAAAATGTATAAGCCTGAGTTAAAATAAAATAGGAATATGGTTAACTATAAATAAATGGAAGTGTGAAGATAAATAAGAAGTGGACTTATAAAATTAAGATGGAATAAATAAGTCAATAGAATTGTTTGAATCTGGAAAATGAATAGAAAATCCAAACCTGAATTTCAAATTAGAATTGAACCAAAGAAAATTTAAATGATGAAATTTTGAAGCTAAAAATCATGTATTGAATTATAAATTGGGAATAAACTAATTTGAGATAAATCAGTAACTTGAATATGTGGATAAACTTTGGATTGGTCAAATAGTAGTTGAATGGTAAATTAATAAAATTGGATTGGGAATTTAAGTGAATGGTAGAAAGAGAACATGAGTTCTATATCTAAAATTCAACTTGGTTTGGTTAAATTGTAAAATAAATTGGATTAAATATAAATGGTTGGAAGTGCAAATATAATCCGATTGTGCGTAAATATAAAGTGAAAGTGGTCTTGTAATAAATTAAATAAGTTCGAGAATGAATCAAACATGGAAATTGAAATTTTTAAATAAAATAATTAATTGAGCTAAGAAGTAAATGAAAGAGATTTGATATAAATAAAATCAAATTAAATTGGAAAAGAATTTATGGATAAATGAAATTAACTTAAGTTATGAAAATTAAATAATTTGAAGTAAATTAACCTAAGTCTAAATTCAATGAAGCACGACTTATATAAATTTGAGACATGTTTGTTAAATTTTAAGCATTGAAGTTGTCGAGCTTAATAAGAATGATTTTGAATAAAGTTAATGCAAGGATATGGTTTAAAAAAAATTAAAAAAAAATAAATAAATAAATTAGAATGGAATGAAATTTCATATAACTTGAGTTGGAATCAATTTTAAAACAGTTATAAAACTAAAGAAATTGTTTGTTGAATGGATATTGTCGAATTTGCATGAAATAATTGAATTTTTAATAAAGTGCCATGAATACGAATAGTTTGGGTTAAAAATGAATTGAATATAAAAAGGAATGATATTAAAAATCATTCCGATTTGGATAAGATGTATAAATGGAGTAAAAGCAATTGGATTTAATTGGAACTTTATCAATTGTTTATACAAAATGCTTGTATAATTGTTTATAAAAGTATGGTTTTGAATTGATAAGAAGCAGGAATTGATTTTGAAATCAATTAAATGGAAAATGGGTTTGATTGGGCATAATTATGGATTAGAGTTAAGTGAATGAATCGTAACTCACTTAAAGTTGAATGCAAACGGTATTTAGGTCAGTTATAAACAAATGGAACGAGTTTGGAAACTATAGGAATTGGTTATGAAGTTATTCATATAGCATTACTTAAGTTATTGATTGTAGTAGTTGCTTAAATGAATGCAATGTTATAAATCTTCATAAATATGTTACTAATGTTTATAAACTGAGTAAGTACAGGTACCAGAAGATTGTATAGCGGGATTGTGGGCGCGCTAATGCTAAAATAAATTAAGCCGCTTGCTTTAAAATGCTAAATAAGGTACGCCTACGCAATAAAACTAGGAAATATGAACTGTTTTTGGTTTTTCCGACCGTGTGGGTCGATGTATATATATTTATCTCTATTGTCAAATTGCAAAAGCTCCTCCGTACAAAGGGGATTCTGCCAAAAAATTTCAGAAATTTCGGGAGTTAGAAATTTTTTTTGAAGTTTTTGAAAATTTTTGTTAACGACAAACGTTTTCAAATTGGAAATTGAAGTAAATTAGTGAATAAAGCTAATTTAAAGTTAAGACATGAATTTGATATAAATGAAAATTAGAATTTAAATATTTAGAGTTTTAGATAAATTAAATTCATATGGAAATGAAAGAATAAATTGAATAAGGATGAATACAAACTAAAATAGTAAGATGAAAATAAATATAAGAAACACATAAGATGTTTATACTAACTTGAGTAAAGAATTATGCATTCTCAATTGGGAATTGATATTGCATAAATAATCTAAGGTAATATTTGAATGAATGAATATGGACATTTGTAAGGATGTCGATAAAATCTTTTGTGTTTTGTGATTGGATATATTGTTGTGTAAGGTTATACGGGTGATATAAAGCTTTAAGAGAATTGATTTTGATTTCAGAAGATAAATAGTAATGCCCGACAAAAAGGTATGTGTTTAAGTTTATATATGGAAATTGATTGGGATTCTGATTGAGCCGCTTGGCGTTTTTGTTTTCTTTTGAGATTTGGGAGGCCGTAGAGCCATTTTGTAGTTGTACCGAGCTAGCCGCGCAAAGGAAACGCTGGCAAAAATTTTCGGGAATTTAGGGTGTTAGAAAAATTTTGAGAAAATTTTGATAAGTCAAAATTTGAGTTTAAATTGCAACGTGAATAGTTAAGCATATAGTATAGTTTGAAACTAAAGAAGTTTTAGAAAGTTAACAAAAAGATAATTAGTCGGATGTGAATAGTTGGTCTTGGAGTAATAGAATTGGGTATGAGACCATTCTTCCTAACTAGTAATTTCGGGGACGAAATTCTTTTAAGGGGGGAGGAATGTAACGACCCGGATTTTTTGACGGCTAAATTATAATATTTAAATTGGATTTAAATATCTAATTTGAACTTTAATTTGATTATAATATATATAGTTTGGTTTTATTTAATATAAAAGTGATTCAGGATTTAAATATAATCATTAATTGAATAAATTACATAGTAATTGACAATTGGGTAAATTATTTAAATTTGGAATCGTGAGTTTGTTAGAAGTATTTTAACGGCTTATAAAATTTATATTAATAATACTGAGAATAATAGATGGATTAAAATGGAATTCAACTGTCGTTTGTTCAATTTTAAATTTGCATTGTTTAAATTGACAATTGAAAATAGCCTTCCGAGGCACAGTCTCGGAATTCAACGAAACCAGTGCCGTTGGATCCGTAATATTAAATTATTGCCGGATTTCAAATTTCGTAATTTTTGGAGTGACCGTGTGTTTGTACGATAAGCAAACGCGCTATGATTGAATTCGAGAATATTTTTAAATATAACGTTTAAAATAAAATAATTCGTTTAGCTTCCTCAACACACTATTACCTCGTCTTCTTGAATACGCTTCCATCTTATTTTTATATCACGATACTTCTCGTTTACACCCTCGTTCAGAAAATAAAAATCTAATTAATGGCCGCTATCTTCCTTTAATCGCGAGCTCACCCTCCTTATTCCCTCTTCTTCCTTTATCAACCCCGTTCCCTCTTATTCTTCAAACGAAATCGAAATCTACTTCGTTTCCTTTCTTCTTCCTCAGCCGATTTGAAGAAGAAAAAAAAAAAACCTAACGCGAATTAAATCGTGTTTGAGCTGCTCGCGATGGTGAGATAGAGGGGAAAGGGGGAACCGAGTGAATTGATTCGCGTGCGAGCATTGAAGGCCGTGCCGTTATTGTCGAGCTCAATCGCGAGGTTGCTGGCCGCGCGCGCGAAGGCGTGGACCGTCGAGGCTTTTCTAATCGGGTAGGGCAAACGTGCTGTTGGTTGAGCCTTGATTTGAAGCTCGGTCTCAAATCGAAAAGGGGGAAGACGCGACTCGTTTCGCGTTTGGCCATGTCGTGATTGCTGAAGCTAGGTTGCGAGAAGTCGTGAGGTCGTGTAGTTGCTGTGGATGGTGCGGCAACGTCTTCGGTGGCGACGTGGGGTTTGCTATGAGGTATTTTAGCCTTTTTCTTTGACATATTACTTCATCAGTAAAATCAAATACTTATATTTTTATCAAAGAGAAATTCGTTTCAACTGTAAATTATTTTATAAACAAACAGAGAGATAATTACATATAGATATTTTGATTTACTAGATTATGTTAAAATAATTTATTTAGGGCTGTTCTGTTTTAAGTTAGTTATTTAATATATATATATATATATATATATATACAGGTTGTAATTATGTATAATATAATGTTAAAGCAGAAAATTGTTTAGGGGAGATATATAAATATGTGTATATAGTTAAGCTTCGAATTTTATTAATATTTGTGTATGGATTAAAAAGGAAAACAAATTTTTGTTAAACTGTTTAAAACAGAAAATATTATAGTTGAACTATATTAACATTTATTTTGAAAGTGTTGATTTTTTTGAAAAAAAAATAAAATAAAATTTTAAAGGCCTCTTAAGTTTAAAATTCGTAAAATGGGTTTTTGTATTTCACTAATAGGAAGTTAACAGTAGGATATTATTAGTATTTCTGTTTAATAAGGTTAATAGTCGAAAAATAAATAGCTTAAATAAATGGTAGATTAACTAAAAGTATTTATTAAAAGAAAATTAGCTTAAATCAAATTATTAATTTAAACCCAGAATTCTTAGTTAATTAAATTAATGGAAATTTAATTGTTTGATTTGTAAAATATTAATAAATCATCAAATTGTTATTCAAGGTCAAAACGGAAAACGAGTCGAGATTGGGAATGATTGCAACTTAAAGGCAAAGGTGAGATTTTCTCACTCATTTGGATACCTAAACTAAATTGAAATGTGAAATATAAATTATTTGATGTGATTGATTGGTTGATTTATTTCATTCACTGGTTAATATTATAACCCATATGCTGAAATATTTCACATTGAAGTGAAATTGTTAATTTATTGTGCTAACATCTGTGGATGCAGGGAAACAGGTTGGAGGGATCCAACAGGATTCCTCAAAACTATTTATTTTATTTCGTATATATGATGTTCTGTGACAGGATGATATATTGAGTTGGGTGGTTATAGATAATTGAATTATCAACTGGTGAATAACAAAGAAGTTGAAAACTTCAAATTTCTATTACCGTTGATAAATTAATTTTGAAGAAGTTAAATAAAACTCAAATAGAAAATATTTATTTGAAATTTAAATCTACTTTAATTGAGAATGAAGAAAAGAAATAAAAGTATATTTTCTATTTAAGTTAAACCTTAATGTGATAAAGTTGAGTTTTGAAAATTTAAATTATAAATTTATATTTGAAGGAATATTGAAATCGATAAGTGAATTAAAGAAAATGGAATTTATATGAAGAAATAAAAATGAAGGTCTATTAAGGAAATAAAAAGGAATATTAATAAGAAAAGAAAAGAAAATTTATTAGGAAATAAAGAAGATGCTATTAAGAATTTTAAATAAGAAATTCTGTTAAGAGTCAAAAGAAAATTTTATTTAATAATGAATGGAATTTATTAAAATGAGACAACATGGAACTTTATAGAGAAAAATAATTTATAAAAATGAGATTTTTAAATCAAACTATCTTATAATAAATAAAATCCAAGGTGATTTTATAAATTCATGAATGGAATTTATAAATGAGATATGAAATTGATTGAATGGAAATAGCAAGATATTTCCAAAGGTGAATATGGACAAGAGGTATATATAAATGGATATTGGATTTTCTAAAATTATAATTTATTTTAAAACGAATATTTTAAATTACTATACTATATAAAAAAAAATTTTATATATAAACTATTGTCTGAATGTAAATTATTTTCGAATTAGTTATTTTTGAAAGTTTAGCTATTATTTATTATAAACACTAAGTTTTCTAAAACCAGCTTTGAAATTTATAAATAACTAGATATAAATTTTAATATTTAATATTACTTCTTATTTTATAAATCTATATGTTTTCAAATGTTTTTAAAAATCCAATTAAAATCCTCTTGTAATGGTAAGCAAAATTTATTCAAATGAGATAAGATTTAGGAGAAATCTTATTAAGTGAAGGAATTGAGTTTGAAATTTATAAGCAAAGTATAAATTGATTTTTGAGAAAGGAATAAGAGAATAAGAAATATTTTCAAAAGCCAAATCAAAGAGAGTATGTATGAGAAATCAGTTAAGTGATTTCATGGGAATAGAAGACTTTGAAAATTTATTCCAAATGGGTTAAATGGGAATATTATCTGTATGATAATTGAGATAAATAATTTGTGGAAATTGTTTGATGGTTGCTTGTCTGTGATTAATTGATAGTTAAATAACCGACTATCAATATTGGACAAATGTGCTGATCGTTTCGAAGAGTCCGGGATCGAGATTTATTTCTCGAAAACCACTTCGATCCGGTTTGTACGATTACGAATGAAGACCGTGAAGAGTTGAAGACGGTGATTCGGTTTGTCCAAACCCAGGGCAACTTGTATGGATTGAATGCTTTCAGAACATCGTCAGGTGGACGATGAGCATTCTAAGTAACGCGTTCTTTAAAGGTAACGTTTAGCCTCAAGCCTCATCAACCGGGAATGGCTAAAACAGGGGAGGTGCAGCAAGGTTAGGTGGGTCATGCCCAAGCAGGACAAGATATTTCCCCTGTCTAGATGTCCCTTTTTATTTCGGCTTAGTGGGTGGTTGGTCGCGCCAACCACGGGGTTTATCTTGTTCGGGACTGTTCAGTAAGGAATGGTTCCGACCTTGTGTTGCAGGGGATGAAAGGAGTAATCCTCGGTACGGTGATCTAGGCCCCGTACTGTGACGGGCGGTACCCCAGTAGCCCTGTCATTGTATGGAATCCAAACTCCAATAAGCGCCTGTACGGATTTGATTGTGCCCAACTATTGCTGAAACGTGAGATGCAAGCATTTCAGCTAGATTCTATTTTACTTTCTATAGACACTATTATAATATCAGAGAACTTTGAGAAAATTGTTTTAGCTATCGTAAGGTAAAAACCCGACATGTTTATTTGTGGCGTGGTCTTACGAGATGCTTTTGTTTTCAAAGGATTTTCGAAACTTTAATAATCCAATTGAGTGTGATTTTCTCACGCTGGTATTCCAGACTGACTCGGGTGTTGTTTTATATGATGCTCGGGTCAGACCGAGTTAAACAGGTTCGGGTTATATGCTGGAGCTCAGGAGACGAGCTGATGACAGAGCGTATCTACGTATTTGTCTATTATTTCCACTGTGTATGGACATGTATGACTGATTGATATACTCTGATGATGGTATGTATGTATATGTATACAGTACAGATTTCTTGTATTTAAAACTGTATTCTATATATTATATTTTATTCCGCTGCGATGTGAGATTCTGATGTTTGATTTTAGTCCTTCTTCTTCTACCTCTTTCTTCTTTTACCCGAAGACTCGTACTTTTGTGCCTCTTTGGATTGAACTGTGGTGAATTTGGTTAGTTCAAAGGGGTACGGATTTGCGGGCCTTTACACCCTGCCTAGCAAATTTCGAAGACGAAATTTTCTTAACGGGAAATCTGTAACGATCTCAGTTTTTGAGTTAAATTTAAATTGATAATTAAAATAAATTTTTGGATTAAATTGTGGGTAATTTTGAAATTTCCAAACTAAATAAAAAAATTGTTTGTTCATTCATATATATATATATATATATATATATATATTTGTGTGTGTGTGTATGTATATAAATTGAATATAAAAATAATTTTGATTTGAAATTCAAAGTAAATCTCTTATAAATAATATTTGGATTTGAAAGCTCTATTTCAAAATTAATAGAAATTTGTTTTTAATTTATAATACAAATATGTAATATATATATTGAAAGTTGTATTGGAATTCAATATAGTAAAAAATTTAAAAGATATTTGAAATTTAAATTTTAATTTGATACAAATAATTTTAAAAAGTTGTTTAAAGTTAAATTTATATTTTAAAGACTTATATATAATCAATATACATGTTTATTTATTTAGTATAATTAGATTTCAAACTCATTTTCTTATAAAGTTGTAAATATATAAAATGTAAGAAAACAAAATAGATAAACATGTTTTATAAATTAAAATAAAGTAAGGTTTAAAACATGAATTTGTAAGTACAATTTAAGTAACATGTGACATTTGTAAAGATATAAAAACATAAAATTAACAAGTGTAAAAGAATTAATAAATACACATAACAAGTGTAAGTTAATTTTATAAATGGCAATCCTATTTTTTAAGATTTTAGAATGTGAATAAATAAAAACCAGGCTAAGGTCTTTCATCTTCATTTTCTAGAAATGAAAACATGGTAATAAATTATCAAAATCCTTAACTCAAAAAAAACCTAAAGATCAAAGAAAAATCAAACAAAAGCAAACAGAAGAAATTTGGAAATCAGAAAGGAAACTCACCCTGGAAGCAAATTACAAACCAAATTCAAGTATTCAAGTTTCAACAGAGTAAAGCAAAATAATATCAATGTTCAAGATTTCAGCCTGGAAACAACAAAATCAAGTAAGACCAAAGTTTAATAAACGAAAAAAGCTGTAGTCTGGAATCAAACCTGAATCAAAGAAAAAATTCAACTTAAACAATAAGCAAAGTTTCAGATCATAAAAATAAAGTAGTTCTAGACTTTAAAAGAAAAAATATACTGTCTCTGTTCAACATCCAGATGAGCAAACTGACCCCTTTTAACTTAAAAGCTGTGATATTTTAGATGTTTCTACTTGTTGTTGTTGAGGAAAATATTGTATTGGATGAAGTACATCTGCATACATAAATATATGTGAATTAGTATGTGCATATCAGTATACAGAGAAAAATATATGCCTCTGTTCATCATATACAGGTTTTAAAACCTGTTTATTAATCCCTATCTCCACATGCAATAAGATTTAGCCTATGATCTTTAAATAAAACGTGATGATAATTAAGAAATAAAATTTTTAAAAATAGAAAAGTAGCATTATTTAGCAAATTTATCAAAAAAATGAGATAACAGAGGAAATTGTTCAAACTGGAAAAATTTGATGATCGGATTTTCAAGAATGGATTATAGGAATAAATTCGTAGTTCAAAATCATGGCTTTTATTAATCATTTCGGAATTTTTAAGTTTATATTAGTCGAGAAATTTTAGGTTGAACGGAATGCACATTTTCGTCAAATTCTGATGATCAGCGTGGAGTGAAGGCTCGGGTTTCATGTCAGAGGTAGGGTGAAGGATGGGTATTGGAGGAAAAATAGTGGGAAGTATTTCTGATGATCGAAGCAATCAGGCGGCAACGTTTTAGTGGTTTAGACCTATTTTTGTCGAACTTGTTCTCGGGGAAATTACGTTTTCATCGTCGAATCGGTATTGACTGGGGCTAGTGGATTTGAAACATGGTTCATCGACGAAGTGATGAGCGTGGTGGCGAAGGTTCAGGTGGGCTGGATCGACGAGGCTAAGCGATTGGTTGATCGGAATTTTGGTCTAGTGTTGGTGGAGTACCTCAATTTCAATTCTGAGTCGATAGCGATCTTTAGGTGGACGAAATTGAAGTGGTGGGACATCAGTGACTTGTCAGCGGTGGTCTCGGATGTCGGAGCATAGCCATTGAACTATGCAGGTGCACATGTGTCGTTGGTGTCAGCGGTTTTGGAGAGGGTAGAATCGAAAGAACACTTGGGGATGATGGGGTTGTTCTCGAATTCGAACGCGAGTGGATTGAAGCTTGGCTCGGGTTATTAGTGTAAAAGCTAGGGGTTTCTGGTAGGTTGGCTCGAGTATTTGACAGTATGGCCTGGGTTGTTTTATTTTAAGATTACGAAATTTTAAGTTTTGAAAGAAAACATTTTCGGGTTTTGAAATTTTAAAGAGATCATGACTAGACTTTTAAAGGTAATAAGGAAATGAAGTTTTAATGTAAATAAAAATAAAAGCAACTATGAAACAAGTTTTAAATGAGTTTTTCAAAGTTCTAAAATGTTTTAAAAAAATTTGTTTGAAAGTAATTTTGAAATTTATTCATAAATGTTTTTCAAATGTAGTTTAATTATGAAATTAAGGAAATGATTAAGATAAGGGTATTCTCAATGATTTGGTATAGGTTGATTTCAAGTTTTTTTAAATAAGAATTAAATGTAATTAAGTAATAATTAAGATAAAAATTTTTATCTTTAATTAATTAAGGTCATGCTTAATTAAAGATAATAAACTGATGAAATCAATTAAAGGTTTATCACTTAATGTAATTAGTAAGGACTTATCAATTAATGTTAATTGTGTGACTGATTTAAAAGCTAATTACATTGTGTAATTAAATTAAAGCTAACTACTTTATGTAATAAATTTATGGCTAATTAATTCTTGTGATTAAATTAAAAAATGATTAATTAAGTTAATTAATTACTTAAAGATATTTACTTAATTAAAAGTAATTAATTAATGACTAAAGTTAATTAATCAAGTGATTAAAATTAATTTATGATTTATTTATATAAGTGATTAGGATAATCGCTTATTGTAATTAATTAAGGATAATTAATTTATTGGTAATTAATTAAAGGATAATTGAATATGTAATTAACTTTAAGGTTAATTTAATTATTATAACTAATTAAGAACAATTAGTTAAGGATAACTAATTAAGAGTAATAAATTAATGTAATTAATTAATAGATTAAAGGATAATTAAATAATTAAAGGTTAATTATTTAATGATTAAAGGTTGATTAAATTATTAATTAAGGTTGATTAATTAATAGTTAAAGGTTGATTAATTTATTATTAAAGGTTAATTGATAAATGATTAATGGTTAATTAATTAAGATAGTTTGTAATTAATTAATATTAATTAACCAGGATTAGTAATTTATTCATAAGTGACTAATCTGATTTAAATTAATCAAATGATTAATTAATCTTACTTATGGATGTCTGAATTGTATGGAATGCTTCGAATTGTTTGATATTCCTGATATGATATGCTTTGTGCTATGAATTGTTTTGGTATGAGCTGTGATAAATGTAATTTATTTATCTGTGGTGAATTTATATTACTTATTATCTGTGAATAAAAATAAGAGTTATAGGAATATACCGCTTATCGATATTGATGTACTTAAATCTGTAACGATTGTTGATGTTGCACTATCGTGTAAAACCCCTGGACCACACTATACGCACACAAATATGGATTTCACGGGGAAATCATTTAAGTCACAGATTTTTGAATTTAATTCTATTTTATTCAAAATGTTTTTAAAAGTTGAATTTTGAATCCAAAATAATTTGGAAATGGAATTGGGTATAGTATGAAAAGCTTTTGAAAAAGGAGTTTTGAATATAAAGGTTATTTTGAATAACTTGCCAAAATGGTGAAATTAAAACAATTGATTCGAATTTGAACTCAAGATTTTAAAATTGAGTTTTTTTTATATTTATGTATAAGATTTGAAATTATTTTGGAAAAATATGGTTTGAAAATTGGTGAAACAAGTTATATAACATGTATATGGATTTCTAAACCATCTTTAAAATATTTTAAAAATATTATTTTGAGAATTTGAATTTAAACCAAGTTTATACTTTAATGATATAACTTATGCATATTTGATCGGATTTTTCTGAAACGAAAAGGATGGTTTTTCAAATAATAATAGCTTTCATATAAAGAAAGAATTTCCAATTTGTGTTGAAAAGATTTCAAGTTTGAAATGGAATTGTTTCGAAAGATATGAATGAATCTTTGATTAAGATTGGTGAACTTTGTTTTCAAATCAAAGAAGATCTTAAAGGGGTATCTTTTGCATAAAAGAATTGAAATGGAATTGTGTCTGAAAGTAATGAATGAATCTTCATGAAAGATTGGTGAACTTTGTGAACCTTTTGGTTTAAAAGATTAAAGTGGAAATTTGGTTAAACCATTTAAAATAAAAAGGTTTGGGGATTTAAAAGTTGTGACTTAACTAAGATCCCAATATCCATATGCTTTTTAAATTAAGCGCTCGTTATTCGGTTAGCCGGGAGAGGACTTTGTGTCATATATTCCGAATAATGATACGACGTTATGGATAGCATTTGAAGACCAGTGGTGAAGACCGGGTATTTTCGAAAGTGAAAGGATAACCTGTCGAATGTCTCTGCACCGACTGGTCCCCGGTATAGAGATTTGATCACCCTTTGTGATGGGGAGTCCGGACGTGACTATGGATTATTCGGATTTGGGCTTCTTTTGAAGTGCCTTCGGTTCTGTTCGAACCTGGAACAGACTTGTGTGGACGTGTGTCTGACATTACACTTTGAGATGTAAAGCTGGTTTCTATCAAATACATTTCTGTTTAGTGGCGGAGAATTTATTCTTTTAGCTTAACACCCTTCTCTGAGACGTACGAGCTCAGAGGTTATGTAGTTGATGGTTACTAGTGATACAGTTTCAATTTGGAAATGTGGCATACGAAGTGCTGTTGATCATGTGTTGATCGAAACATGGCTTTTGTGAAAAGAGAAGCCTTGTGGACGAGACTTCGTCGAGCCTCACAACCCGGAAATGGTCGAAGAAGGAATGTTGCGGCAAGGTTATTAGGGGTCGCGCCCCTAGGGTATGTCCATTTCCTTCTGGATAAAAAGTGATATCATGGTATGGATCTCGGATATTTAACTATGTGGTTATTGCTATTTGTTGGTGAATCCGGGGATAAAGGTCGGTAACGACCAGAGACGGCTTACTTGTAGGTGTTACCTAGTTACAGAGGTAACTCGGCCTTGTGTTGGCAGAGATCCCGTTTGGTTCTTGGGGGCGTCCCTCCAGAGGTGTTCCATTCGGTAAGGAAGTTCCTTAGCGTGAC
Organism: Allium cepa; assembly: GCA_030765085.1. Lineage (NCBI taxonomy): Eukaryota > Viridiplantae > Streptophyta > Magnoliopsida > Asparagales > Amaryllidaceae > Allium > Allium cepa. Next base: position 204,538,146 of record CM060942.1, read on the forward strand.
CATTGTTGGAAATCCAATCATCCAATACGTGCCTTGTACGATGCAGTTGTAGAACTTGCCATTCTTAATTGGTAGCTATAGTAGGCATAGTATAATGGTACCTATGCTGGCTAAGATTAATATTATAATTTCGAAAGGTTTTCTGCACTATGCATTAATAATAATATAAAAATATTTTGTGTATCAAGCATGTTTGGCTACCATAAGGAGAAATCTCCCCCAAGTGTGTGATTGCATTATGTGTGTGCCGGGAGGACTTATGGTAGTTTCGTTTTCCAAAAAGCATTGCGGATTTCAATTTTAAATTCTTTGTTTGTTTTTGTTTAAAACAAATGTTTTTGTTTGCTCATACCAGTCCCATGACTGATCTGGAATTTATTGTTCCCTTTCTAAACTCTAGGTGCCTACAATTTTCCACACGGGCAGTCTAGAGTTGGATTTTTCAGATAGTCGAATAGTAGGTGTAAATTCGATAGCATTAATCTCTAGATATTGGCAATCGCTTTTGGATCGGGTTGCTTCACTTCAGCATTGATGGAGCTTTCGATTTGGAATTTGGAGTCTTTCTAAGCTTTAGAGCTTTGGCAATGGGGTCACAATATGTTGGATTCTCGCTTTCTCACTTGGGAATTCTATTGAAGATATTCTTTCCGTTGTATCTCGTGTCTCTGATAGTATAGACAAATTCTTGTCGTATCATTGTTGTAATCAACTATTGTGTATCAATGATATATTCTTTTTCTTCCGCTCTGTTGTTGTACTTAATATGTTATAAGCTCCGGCGAATTGAATTCGAACGTTTGAATCTACGGCATTCGAATATGAGTGAAGTATAGATGACGATTTTCGAACGCGAAAATCCAGGTCGTCACACAATTGATCGAACCTATAGACAACTATTGATCGGCTAATAGCTACTAGAAATTTTCCAACCTAGGGTTATCCTAGAATTTCCTTTATGGGACTACATCTCTAACATTACAACATAACTACTCCACATAGGTTTCCCTACAATTTCTATCATACGACTAAGTTATCCAAAACTACAACATGTACCCTCATTACGCATTGAGGGGAAGCCCGTGATGCTAACTCCTCGAAGTGTCTCATCGTCTGCATATGTGTCCACTTCTCAATGGTAACGTTACACCTCTTATTGAATGTGTCGGGACCCAACAACGCTACATCACGTCGCATCAGTATTTGTGAATACCAAGGAACTCCCATTGTGTCGAGCCACACACTTCATCAGGCATCACTCAGTGTCGCACATCCATCGTAGACCTCATGTGCGTGCCATATGAAATAGATTCAATCCCAGTCGACTATCAACCCTTACTGGACAAAGAGCATTTACCAACCCCACAATGTCCTAGTGTCACCTCATAGGGAACTAGCTTCCCTACTGCTAATACACACACACATACATACACTACTAATGAATTTATTTACAACCCAAGCCTTATGACGAGATTTAATTGCGTTCAGGAAATGCCAACCAGTCAAACGCATGCCCCTAAAGCAGTCAACTGCTCCAAATAGTGCGGTTGGCTAATCATCATCGATCAGGGTATTTAAGTGTGTGATTTTTGTTCATTTGGTTGATTAATTGTTAGTTATTACATTCTTTTCAAAATTAGAGAGTTACAAAACATTCACAGTGAATCAACCTTATAGTTCCCCAAATTTCTTATTCGATCTCAGTTTACTAATTTACAGAGAAATAGTTCAACCTAGAGTTACTATAAACATCCTTATTCACATGTTACATGTGACGACCCAGAATTTCAGGATATTTGTAATTGAAATATTCAATTGATTTTAAATATTCGAAAGCTAGTTTAATTTGAATTTCAAATATCACTATTTATTTAGCAATTGAATTATTGAATTTAATTATTGAAAATTGGGTAAATGGTTGAATCTGAAAGTTTAAACTTGTTAAAAATGGTTTAAAAGATTGTAAAATTTATATTGATAATATTAAACATAGTAAAAATGTTAAATTTGAATTCGGGAGTGTTTTGTTTAGTTTTAAAAATACATAGTTTAAATTGAATTTAAAAATGGCTTTCCAAGGCACAGTCTCGGAATTCGACAAAACCAGTTCCATTGGATCCATAATGTTGTATTATGATCGGATTTCAAATTTCGTAGTGATTGAATTTGTTGTGTGAGCATACGATATATAAACACGCTGAAATCTATATCGAAAATTCAATATAATAACTAGATCCAAAAGCTATCTTCTTCATACGATCGAATTAGGACTCGAAACTTTTTCCATTGTGTTTAAAATAGGGATCTAACATTATAAACGCCTAGCAGGATGCCTCGATAGGAAGTCGAAATTTTGAGGGTGATTTTAAGATGATTTAAGTTTGAATTTAAATTTAAATATAAAATATATATTTTTTCCTTTCAAAATTACTATTGACTTCATCCGACACTTATCCTCCCCCTGAGAGCACGTGTTCCCCCTTCCTTTTGATTTTTCTCACACGCATCTCGTAAAAAAAAGTAAAGTAAAAATAATGAACGAAAGCATGGGAGGAGGAGAAATATAATAGATTTCTTCCTAAAATAAAATAGGCCGAGTAAATAATTTTCTTTCGTTCGAAATTCACCTCCCTCTCTTCTCTTTGAATCTAACCCTCTCTAATTCAATTCAAAGAAATCAGCTAAGGCGCGAACGAGTTCGCGATTGGAGGCAAGTGCGATCGACTAGAAAGAGGAACGTGCGAGGGCTAGTATTCATGAAGCCGCGATGTTTGGAAGGCATGGGAAGGTCGAAGCATCGAAGTGAGTTCATGGTCATGGGGGTTCTTCGACAACCAGAGGGGCAATTTCATCATGGCGGTAGGCCCTAGGTCACGAGGTGGTGAGTGGTGATGGGGCAGGTGGTCGATCGCGATGGCTGGGTTATGGTGGCATTCGGGTCACGTGAGCATTTGAGGAGATGGTCAAAGGCTTTGTCTGAGAAATTTAGGCAGTGAGTATTCGATTTCATCTTTCTAGAGTTTAACTAGATTTTGTAATTTATAATCAGATTGAGGATGTATAAGGTTTATGTACAGGAAACAGTAGGAAATAAAATAATTCTATTTTTTTAAATATATATATATATATATATATATATATATATATTAATTCACATACATATTTTAATTTGAAATAGAAATGTATACATAGATAAGATTTTGAAAAAATTAATAATAGAAATTTTAAATATTTTTAAGTGTTTATATAAAGTTAAATTTTGAAATCTACATAATTGTTTTTATAAGTATAAGTGTTTTCAAAAATAATCATAAACATGCATGTACACATTTTAGTTCACTAGTTTGTTTAAAATAATGTATTATAAGTGATTAACTTATTTAATAAACTTTTTAATTGTTTTAGTTACTAAAGGATTTTTATGGAAAGGAATTAGTTTAAAATTAAATTAAATTAATTACAAAATGGTAATTGAATTGTTCGATTTTTTTCGAATATTAATAAATGATATAAATTGTTTATTCAAGGTCAAAAATCGGGAAAACCAATGCAATATTGAAGTGGATTGCTAATGGAAGGCAAATGTGAGTTACTCTCACTCATCTGGTTGCTATTTAAATTTAAATGGTTAAATTTAAATAATTGGTCGGATGAGTGAATTGATTGCATGTGGTATATATTATATAGTAGTATACAGTATACTAGAGTGATTGATTTCCCGCATTATATAGCGGATGAGACCCTATGTGCCGCATAAAGGCGGATGATATTATATTGATCCCATATACCGCGATATTCCACCTTGTAGTGGAATTGGTATTTTATCTTGTGCTAACATCTGTGGATGCGGGGAAACAGGTTGGAGGATCCAACTGGATTCCTCAAAGTACTGTAATTTATTTTTATAGTTTATATTTTATTTGATAATCTGTGATAGGTTATTGATTATATTGGAATATTGGATGCTATAAATGGATTAAATAATTTTGGTGTTGAGTTATCAAAATATAAAGATTTGATTTTTGAAAGGAAATAAAAGGAGAGAATTTTTAAGAAAAAATAATTTTGGAGAATTGGAATAATTAAAGAATGAATTGGGAAAAAGATAAAAGCTGATTTTAAATTCAAATAAATAATTCTGTTATGGAAAAGGGAGATATATGGATAAATGGGAATAAATGAATTTTAAACTTAAGTGATATTATTTAAGGAAATAAAGAATTTATTTTAAATTCAAGGCTTAAAATTTGTTTAGAAAGATAAAGAAGAGTTTTGGAAAAGTATGAAATTGGTCTCTATTTTAAATAAGATTTTAGATTATAATAAAGAAATTAAATCTGAGATTTATGGGTTCTGAAATAAATTTTGGATAAGTAAAGGAATTTATTTTAATGAAGTAAATTTTGAAAATCAATTTGCAAATTGATGAAGTGTTTGAAATTGTGTTTTTTTTTTTTAAAAAGAAGGAAGATAAGACTATGGAATTTATAAACTGGGTTTTTAAAGTGAAACGGATATCAGTGGACATTTGGAAGTATAAATTCATGGTAGGAATTTATAAAGGAAATGGGAAGTGTATTTCCCTGGAAAGCCAAGTATATTTTAAAAGGAGACTTTTTATAAGTTAAAGACTTTAAAAAAATATTTTAAAGAAATATTTAGAATATTTATTATTTTTAAATGTTTCAAGTTTTAAAGTAAATATTTTTCAAATTTATTTTAGTAGTAAGTATTTAAAGGTTAATTGGTATTATGTTTTAAAAAGATAATTATTAATATGTATATAAAATAGTTTTATTTTAAAAGACAGTTTGGTTAAAGTTATATTTAAAAACTTGTATAGAATTTTGTAACTCTTATTTTAAATTTAGTTTGCCTTAATTTTTATTTTAAAAATTAGATTTATATTTTATAAAGTAGTTTTATTTTAAAATTTTTAAATTATATATTATCGAATAAAGTGTTTAAGTAGTTTTTTATTTAAATGTTTTAAAGTATATTTTAAAACAAAGTGTTTTAATTATTTTAAAATCTAAAGTATCGGTACTTAGTTATTTCGGTGGGAATAGAAAATATTTGGGAAATTTATTCCATGAGAGAAAGATGGTTGAAATTGTTTTCAAAGGGTTGAAAAGTGGAAATATATCTTGCGAAGATATTTTGAGGTTAATAAATAATTTGGAAAAATTATTATGGCTTGATGATTGTTCGTGAATGTTATTTGATAGTTAAATAACTAACTATCAATATTGGCCAAATGTGTTGATCGTTTCGAAGAGACCGGGATGAGGATTAATTTTCCAAAAACCACTTCGATTCCGTTTGAATGTTTTCGTGAGGAAGACAAGAGCTGTGAGTCGAAGATGGAGCAGTGAAGTGCAAGGGCTATTCGCTACTAATCCTGAGGGTGATACCAAAATGGATGTAGTAGGAGTAGTGCCTTCGGTTCCGTTCGAACCCAAGATGGACTTGTATTGATGAATGCTTCAGAACATCGTCAGGAGGACGATGAGCATTCTAAGAGATGTGTTCTAAAAAGGTAACGCTTAGCCTCGAGCCTCATCAACCAAGAATGACATAAAATCAAGGGTTATGCAGCAAGGTTAAGTGGGTAGCGCCCGTTAGGGTAAGGTCATCCCTGCCTAGATGTCCCTTTTATTTCGGTTGTGTGGTGCGGTTGCCGATCCCAACCGTGGGATGATATTACTTGGGATTATCGAGTAAGGGGTAGTCCCGGTCTTGTGTTGTAGGGGATCGGGAGGGATCCTCGCTACGATGGTCTAGGCCCCGTACTGTGACAGGTGGTACTCTAGTGCCTAGTCATTCGTTGGAAATCCATTTTCCCTACGTGCCTTTACGACATTTATTTGTAGAACCCAATTTGTGGCTAGTATTCTGGAATTTAATCATGTAACAATTTACGCTATTTGAATAAGTATTTGTATATAGACACTATTATAATATTATAGGATTTTGATAAGAAATGTTTTGGCTATCGTAGGTAAAAACCCGACATGTCTATTTGTGGCGTGGTCTTACGAGATGCTTTTGATTTTCAAAGGATTTTGAAAACTTTAATAATCCAATTGAGTGTGTTTTCTCACGTTGGTATTCCAGACCGACTCGGGTGTTATTTAACTATAATGCTCGGGTCAGACCGAGTATTATAGAATATAGGATATGATGCTTTGGAGCTCAGAAGATGAGCTGGTTGGCGAGACGTACATCCGTATTTGATTATTTTTCCGCTGTGTATTCTGTTATGTGGGCGAGTTTATATAACTGTCCGGCATTTGGATATTGATTGTGTGAATTAATTTGAGTTATACTTCGATAATATAATGTATCAAACAGATATAGTTTTCTTTTGTGTAAAGATCAGTTATTATCTATTATATTTTATTCTGTTGCGTTGGTAAGATTCTGATATTGTTTGTATTTCTTCTTCTACCTTCTTCTTCTTTAGATCCTAATGGTTCAATTTTCAGACATCGAAAATCGGGTCGTTACATTTGGTACCAGAGCAGAAGGTTGAGCGAGAACCTTGGCTCTGGTGGAAATCACTCAATAGAGTCTATAGTACTCTAGAATGAGTTTGAGAGTATTAATAGTATGAGCGCGTATTTGTTAGTGGATATAAAAAAATAGTTTTTATATTGTGTTGACTTATCGAGTGTTTATGGATTCTGGTCGATATGTGGGACGCCACATCATCGATAGGGGTTTCTAAACTCTTAAACAAGATAAACCGACATAGTATTGTTTTTAAAATAGGGTAAATGAAATAATTTCACCCAAATAATTTTTGTATATAAAAGAAATAATTTTCTGTAAATTAATATATTTATATATGGTTGCTTGGTTGTTAAGAAATGACAATATTAAATTATTATCATCGTTAAGTGGAAGTTGAATAAAGGATTAAAATTTTAACCAAAGGTTAAGGAATAAATTTATATAACAAAATAAGATTTGTAAATGTAAATTATAAGTGTGATTTATAATTTAAATAAAGTGGAAATTAGCCACAAGGGCCTCTTTAGCAAGTGCAATTTGTTTCTAGGACACACAACTGAAATAATTACTTTTAAGGACAAAATGCAAAATAATTAGTTTCTAAGGCCTAAAAACCTATGAAATTATGTCCTTGAAAGTTATTGGATGGCTGACTTTGTCCTTAAAAGTAACTATTCTACTGACTTTGGACTTGAAATTAATTTTTGTAGATGTGTCTCCTAGAAACTAATTATACTGCAAAGTTTGTCCTTTTAGTGAAATACCTATTAAATAAAATTCCAAAGTAATGTTGGATATGAATTGAAAGAATTTGGAATTTGAAATTGTGGAAAAGTTTAAATTCCTTTGAGTTTGAAAATGATTTTCAAAGGTTTTGGAATAAATGGTGATAGTATTTGAAGAATGTTTTTGAAATGGATTTGAAATCTGGTGAGATTTGAAATTTTAAAATATTTGGGATTTTTTTAAAGAGATGAAGCATTGAACTCTTTTTGGCCACTGGAAAATAACTTCGGTGATGACTGCGGCATTATCGATGTTCATTTTCGAGTTTCCAAGAGAGAAATTGCTGCCCGAATAATTTAATTTGGAATTGTTTGCAAAACTGGGTTGGTTTTGAAATTCAATGAGATAATTGGATTTACCAAAGGATTTTGGATATAAATAATTTAGAAAAGGATTTTGAAATACTTATGTGATTATTGAAAGCTCTGGAGTCGGTTTAAAATATTTTGGAATGTTTAAGCAATTGCTTAAAACTCAGGAAGTAAATTGGAAATGGTTAAAGAATAAATTTGGGAACTTATAAAAGTTTGAAATTTGTTTAGAATAGAAATTTAACTTATTAAGAGTTAAATTAGAATAAGTGGTAAAACTTACAAAAGTTAAAAAAAACTGAATTGAAATTGAGCATAACTAAATCTAGTTAAATAAAAAAGTGAATTTGAAGAAAAGGCTAAGTGGACTAAGTGAAATGGTTACTTAAATAAATTTGTTTACAATCGCAAGTAAATGAAATTGAAATTGAATGCTGAAGTTCATTTGAATTTGTAAGTAAATGGAATGGAAATAAAATTATGGATAGATAAATGAATTTGCATTTGTAAGAAAATAGAATTGAAACTGAATATTGGCAATTAATTTAAACAATGTTTAATGGAAGTTAGTCAAGTTTTGACTAATTAAAATAAAGGATTAAGATAAAATTTGTGAGTAAACTAATAGATTCTAGAGGGTAAACAAATGAATTGTAATTTGTATATTGGAAAATAAAGTGAAGTTATAAAAGTTATTCGAAGTGAACTAAAATTATGAAGTCTGTAAATAAGAAATTGTTTAAGATTAGAAATAAATCAGTAAGTGGAACTGATTTAAAATAGTGATATGAACAAGTTGTGAATGAAAGATAGTTGATAAAATTCAATATTCATAGTTTGATGATGAATTGAATTCAACTAGAATTAGAAATGAAACTTTGGATGAAAATTGAGGAAATATTGAGATTTGAGATAAATTAGTAAATTGAAACAAATTGAACTACATGGAATTGGAATCCAAATTGATTAAATGTAGATAAAAACCAAGTGATAAAGTGAAGTTGAAAGATTTATTCGTAGTAGACAAAAAATAATTTAAAGTTGGAAATAAATCCGTTGGGATTTAAATAAATCAGTAGTGGGACTAATTAAATAAATGATTAATTGAATATGGATGAGATAAAGGTAAATAGAATTCAATATTTAAAATGAAAGGTAAATTGAATTCATATGGAAATTGGAGATTCAATTTGAATAGAAGTAGATATAAACTAAAGTGGTGAGATAAAAATAAATATTTAAAGTGTGCAAAATATTTATATTGGACTTAAGAAGGAATGGTGAAATTCTTAAGTAAGTTTGGTATTGGAAACATACCAATTAATTTTTGAATGGAGATTAAGAAAATTTGTGAAATGGGATAATTATGGATAAGAAAATGGAAACCAAAAATAATGTGAATAAAAGAGAATTAATATTGTTAATAATCAATGGATATAAATACGTAAGATGTACGTATATTATTTATTTGCATAGTGGTTTGATCCAGATTCGAGCACAGAATTTCGAGGTAATTATACCAATCCGAGTCGGAATTTTTCACTCGATTTTCAACGACAAACTCTGGATATGGATTTTTGATTTATTCTAAAAATTCTCTATCATAGTTTGTGGCTATGCAAGGAGAATGACAATTTCTGATCAAGAAAGCAGATCTGAGTCCGTACTAGGAAGTCGGGTGGACGTTACTAGTTCGGAAGTGAAATTGTGTGATCGAGTGAGCGATCGAATTGGATATTGCATACGAATGATATAGGTGCATCGTATGACTGGGAATGAAATAGATATGAAAACTTTTGTAAAGAAATGTGTAAAGCAATTTTTGAACGTTGTAATTGAACATTATTGCTTAGTCGGATATTCAGGTATTAAAAAGCAAAAAGGAATTGGGATTTATGATTTTCGAAGGTAAATTGAAATTTGCTCGGCAAAGGTATGTATTTAAATTTCTACATGAAATTTTAGGATTTTTTGGTCTAGCCACTTGGCGTTTTTGTTTTCTTTTGAAAACTGGAAGCCCGTAGAGGCATTTTGTAGTTGTACCAAGCTAGCAGCGCAAAGGAGACGCTGGCGAATTTTTTCAGAAAATTTAAGGAGTTGGAAAATTTTTGAGAAAATATTGATATTTTGAATTTGGTTTTAAAATTAAAATTTGAAACGATTGAGTTAGTAATATGGATTGTAATCTATAGTTGAGTTTAGGAGATAGTAAGAATGGAGTGTCTTTACTAAAAAGGTTGTTTTGGTTGTTGTTAAAACTATTTGGCTTTAGAAATAATTAACGAGTTAGGGATCATCCCTCTTAACTAATAATTTCGGGGATGAAATTCTTTTAAGGGCGGAGGAATGTGACGACCCGGAATTTCTGGATATTTGGGATTTAAATATTCAATTGATTTTAAATATTTGAAAGCTAGTTTAATTTGAATTTCAAATATCACTATGTATTTGGCAATTGAATTATTGAATTGAATTATTGAAAATTGGGTAAATGGTTTAATCTGAAATTTTAAGCTTGTTAAAAATGGTTTAAAAGCTTGTAAATTTTATATTGATAATATTGAAGATAGTAAAAATGTTAAATTTGAATTCGAGAATGTTTTGTTCAGTTTTAAAAATATATAGTTTAAATTGAATTTAAAAATGGCCTTCGGAGGCATAGTCTCGGAGTTTGACAAAACCAGTTCTATTGGATCTGTAATATTGTATTATTATCGGATTTCAAGTTTCGTAGTGATTAGAGTTGTTGTGCGAGCATACGATATATAAACGCGCTGAAATCTATATCGAAAATTCAATATAGTAACTAGATCCAAAAGCTATTTTCTCCACACGATCGAATTAGGACTTGAAACCTTTTCTATTGTGTTAGAAATAGGGGTTTAACATTATAAACGTCTAGCGGCACGCCTCGATAGGAAGTCGAACTTTTGAGGGTAATTTCGAGACGATTTAAGTTTGAATTTAAATTTAAATATAATATATATATATATATATGAGAGCATGTGTTCCCCTTTCTCTAATTTTTCTCACACGCGTCTCGTAAAAAAAGGAAACTAAAAATAATGAACAAAAGCAAGGGCGGAGGTGAAATATGATAGATTTCTTCCTAAAATAGAATGATCCGAGTAAATAATTTTCTTTCGTTCGAAATTCACCTCCCTCGCTTCTCTTCGAATCTAACCCTCTCTAATTCAATTCAAAGAAATCGGATGAGGCGCGAACGAGTTCGCGATTGGAGGCAAGTGCGATCGACTCGAAAGAGGAACGTGCGAGGGCTAGTATTCACGAAGCCGCGATGTTTGGAAGGCATGGGAAGGTCGAAGCATCGAAGTGAGTTCGCGATCATGGGGATTCGTCGACAATCGGAGGAGCAATTTCATCATGGCGGTAGGCTCTAGGTCACGACGTGGCAAGTGGTGATGGAGCAGGTGGTCGATCGCGACGGCTGGGTTATGGTGGCATTCATGTCATGTGAGCATTTGAGGAGATGGCCGAAGGCTTTGTCTGGGCAATTTAGGCAGTGAGTATTCGATTTCATCTTTCCAGAGTTTAACTTGATTTTGTAATTTATAATCAGATTGAGGATGTATAAGGTTTATATACAAGAAGCGGTAGGAAATAAAATAATTCTATTTTTTTAAATATATATATATATATATATTAATTCACATACATATTTTAATTTGAAATAGAAATGTGTACATATATAGGATTTAAAAAAAATATAATAGAAATTTTAAATATTTTTAAGTGTTTATATAAAGTTAAATTTTGAAATCTACATAATTGTTTTTATAAGTATAAATGTTTTCGAAAATAATCATAAACATGCATGTACACATTTTAGTTCACTAGTTTGTTTTAAATAATGTATTATAAGTGATTAGCTTGTTTAATAAACTTGTTAATTGTTTTAGTTACTAAAGGATTTTTAAGGAAAGGAATTTGTTTAAAATTAAATTAAATAAAATTACTAAATGGTAATTGAATTGTACAATTTTTTTTCAAATGTTAATAAATCATATAAATTGTTTATTCAAGATCAAAAATTGGGAAAACCAAGGCAGTATTGAAGTGGATTGCTAATGAAAGGCAAAGGTTGAGCGAGAACCTTGGCTCTGGTGGGAATTACTCAATAGAGTCTGTGGTACTCTAGAATGAGTTTGACAGAATTAATACTATGAGTGCGTATTTGTTAGTGAATATAAAAAAATTGTTTTAATATTGTGTTGACTTATCGATTGAGTGTTTATGGATTCTATTCGATATGTAGGACGCCACATCATCGATAGAGGTTTCTAAACTCTTAAACAAGATAAAACGACATAGTATTATTTTTAAAATAGGGTAAATGAAATAATTTTACGCAAATTATTTTTGTATATAAAAGAAATAATTTTCTGTAAATTATTATAGTTATATATGGTTGCTTGCTTGTTTGAAATGATAATATTAAACTATTATCATTGTTAAGTGGAAGTTGAATAAAGGATTAAAATTTGAATCAAAGGTTAAGGAATAAATTTATATAACAAAATAAGATTTGTAAATGTAAATTATAATTGTGATTTATAATTTAAATAAAATTCTATAGTAATATTGGATTTGAATTGAAAGAATTTGGAATTTGAAATTGTGGGAAAGTTTAAATTACTTTGAGTTTGAAAATGATTTTCAAAGGTTTTGGAATAAATGGTGATAGTATTTGAAGAATGCATTTGAATAGGATTTGAAATCTGGTGAGATTTGAAATTTTAAAATATTTAGGAATTTTTTTTAAAGAGATGAAACATTGAACTCTTTTCGATCACTGGAAATTAACTTCGGTGATGACTGCAGCATCATCGATGTTCATTTTCGAGTTTCCAAAAGAGAAATAGCTACCCGAATAATTTAATTTGGAATTGTTTGCAAAACTGGGTTGTGACGCCCCACCTCTATACCCACACTAGCCAAGAACACTACGGTGTAGTGCTGTCAACTAGCATGGAGAATAAGGCTGTTGAGGAGCGACCATCCGTGTAATTGCTTATCACACGGTGGCTATAAATAATCTTCGAAAACAAACATAGAAATAATCATAACACAAATCAGTCACAGATATCCATATCACAAAGGCGGAAGAAGATATGAATATATAACTAACACATGAAAGTGTACATCAGAGTAGTGGTCAGTAAGATCCACGATAATACAAAAGAATAGCAACACGTGCTATACAAATAATTACAACTATGAGTCTATATCTCAAGTGTATACAACAAAAACTGCTAATCTAAACAGTTAGCCAAAAGTCAGAGTGATGAATCCCTGGGAAGAAGTCAAGCAGAAGCACCTGTAACATCTCGGTCTGACCCGAGTATTATTTAAGAAAATAATAAACGGGTCAGTCTAGCTATAAATATCAGATGACATGATATAACATAAAAGATATGGCATAAACATAAAATATCCATAATGACATACCACTATAAGTATGTAAATAATGATCAACAGAAGATCAATCAATAAGAGATAATCAATATCACAAGAATCTTCTCAAAGATTCGGAAAGGGCATCATACCCCAAACTTGTACTCATAACAAGTCAATGACATAAATTCTAGAAATCAATGCAAGAAGTCCAGAAATCATGGAAAAGAGAAAGAGGCCTATCACATGACGGTCCGAAGACCAAGGGGAGCTACCCCACATGTGTGAATGGAATCACACAGATTAAGGTCCAGACTAACCAAAAAGCAAAAAGGTATGTGTGAGTGGAATCACACAAGTGGTGTCTAGTCTAACCTCGCAACAAGAGACATCGCACAGTTGCTAGTCTAAATCATCAGAATGATCGTCATGATCAACGAGAAGTGTCAATTACACTAAGCTAGTAAATATAGAAGTTTAGCTTCATGTCCCATAACCACTTGCTTAACTTAAATATTTACGAACAAACTGTAAATCTTCACTAATAAAATTGTCACAAGAGGTTCAATCGAACAAGTCCAAGAATTAACCGACGAAGTGAACGCAAGCGTTTCATACCACTTGTTTTACTAAGTCGTTTAATTAGATTTCTCATCCGAGTGAGGTAAAGGTTTGTATATACTAATAGATTGGAAAACGGTTTAAGAAAAGAGCTTTGTTATTAAAAATAGAGTTGAAATTGTTTGTTAAAAGAGTTTTGATATTTACTACTAGTATTGAAACCTTTATATTATAAAGTGACAAAACATAGTAGCAATTATAGAAACAATCAGTCACAAAGATCGCATACGGAGATGTGAATAAAATCTAAGGAAATCAGCTCAATGTTTTTCAGATAAGATCCCCTACGGAGGGGGGGTCCGGGGGGGTGGCAACCCCCCAAGGTGGGGGTGCGGGGGCAACGCCACCGCTTACAGGGTTCGACCTGCCCGGTCAGGTCGCGGGGGTCCGGGGGCAGCGCCCCGTCCAAAACGGTACGACCTAGTGAAGACAAAATGAGGTCTAACGACCTAAGAGGAATAGGGTCGAGCGACCTAATGGTTGCGACCTAGGGGTGTAAGGGGTCAAACGACCTAGTGGTGTTCGCGAGTTAGCAGAAGCGAGCGACCTAAGAGAGACGAGTGACTTAAGGAACTCGCGACCTAACATTTGAATAGATCAAGCGACCTAAGGTCTTACGACCTAACGACCTACGGTCTAAACAAGGTCACGCGACCTAAGGCCAGCAACGACCTAATGTGGGACGACCTAAGGTCCAGCGACCTATCGGTATGAGGACTAGTGACCTAATGGAAAACGGCTTAGGGTCTTACGACCTAACGACCTAAGTCAAGTACAAGGTCACGCGACCTAAAATGGTTAAGAGTCGTACGTGTTAACGACTTAACGACTTAAGGGGGTCAACGACCTACGGGATATAGGTCACGCGACCTAACGGTTTACAAGGTCTTGCGACCTAAGGAGACAGGGTCTAGCGACCTACGACCTAGGTCAATACGACCTACGACCTAAGGTCCATACGACCTAACTCCGAAGACGTTAGAAATGGCCAGAACGACCTACGACCTAGGATCCATACGACCTACGACCTAAGCCCGAACGACCTAACACCGAACAAGCATTTAGATGGACCAGCGACCTATGGCTAACTCGCGAGCGACCCAAGGGTTAGGTCGCGAGCGACCTAACTCCGAGCACCAAAAATGGCCAGAACGACCTAAGTGCAGAAAATTCACCAAAACGCTAAAAATTGGAGTTTTTCGCCAATCCAATCCAAATCAAATGCTAATATGCATGCAAAAGTGATAGGGAATCATTCCCAACAGTCCAATATAGTTATAGACTAGAATTGTTAGATAAAAGTCTCACCTTTGCACTAAAATTTATGAAGATTAAGCTTTAAAGCAAGGAGAAGCAATCCAAAGCTTGAATCCAATATCTTCTACTTGAATTTGGAGTTGAATGTTGGAGTTGCAATTGAATTTGAGCTTGGAGTTTTAATTTTCCATTCTCTTCACCATTAATGCCAAAGCTTGGGTTAGTTAGGAAATTTATGAAGAGCGAGGAGAAGAGGGTTGGAACTTGGGCTTAATAGGCCAAACTAACCCAAAGTCCAAAGCGGGAAAAGTTAGTGAAATTTCACTAACTCCAAACCTATCGATGTTTATACTTAAAAAAATTATAAACGGCATTTCGAACTCAATGGAAGTGGTCTTGAGTCCTAATTTGACCGTTTGCAAAAGGTAGCTTTTCGGACCAAAATCTGATTAACGATTTAATATTTAAATAAAATATTTAAATATAAACTCGATAAATATTCGGGTTGTTACATGGGTTGGTTTTGAAATTTAACGAGATAATTGAATTTACCAAAGGATTTTGGATATAAATAATTTCAAAAAGGATTTTGAAATACTTATGTGATTATTGAAAACTCTAGATTCGGTTTAAAATATTTTGGAATGTTTAGGCAATCGCTTAAAATTCTAGAAGTAAATTGGATATGCTTAAAGAATAAATTTGGGAACTTATAAAAGTTTGAAAGTTGTTTAGAATAGAAATTTAACTCAAGAAGAGTTAAATTAGAATAAGTGGGAAAAATTATAAAAGTTTAGAAAAATAATTGAATTGAAATTGAGCATAACTAAATCTAGTTAAATAAAAAGGTGAATTTGAAGAAAAGTCCAAGTGGACTAAGTGAAATGGCTATTTAAATAAATTTGTTTACAATCGCAAGTAAATGAAATTGAAATTGAATGCTGACATTTGAATTTGTAAGTAAATGGAATGGAAATAAAATTGTGGATAGACAAATGAATTTGCATTTGTAAGAAACAAAATATCGAGAATTAATTTAAACAATGTGTAATGGAAGTTAGTCAAGTTTTGACTAATTAAAATAAAGGACTAAGATAAAATTTGTGAGTAAACTAATTGACTCTAGAGGGTAAACAAATGAATGGAATTTGTATATTGGAAAATAAAGTGAAGTTATAAAAGTTATTCGAAGTGAACTAAAATTATAAAGTCTGTAAATAAGAAATTGTTTAAGTTTAGAAATAAATTAGTAAGTGGAACTGATTTAAAATAGTGATATGAACTAGTTGTGAATGAAAGTAGTTGATAAAATTCAATATTCAGAGTTTGAAGATGAACTGAATTCAAGTAGAATTGGAATTGAAACTATGGATGAAAAATGAGAAAATACTAAGATTTGAGATAAACTAGTAAATTGAAACAAATTGAACTATATGGAATTGGATTCCAAATTGATTAAATGTAGATAAAAACCAAGTAATAAAGTGAAGTTGAAAGATTTATTCGTAGTAGACTAAAAATAATTTAAAGTTGGAAATAAATCCATTGGGATTTAAATAATTTAGTAGTGGGACTAATTAAAGAAATGATTAATTGAATATGGATTGAGATAAAGGTAAATATAATTCAATATTTCAAATGAAAGGTAACTTGAATTCATATGGAAATTGGAGATTCAATTTGAATAAAAGTAGATATAAACTAAAGTGGTTAGATAAAAATAAATATTTAAAGTGCGTAAGATATTTATATTGGACTTAAGAAGGATGGTGAAATTTTTAAGTAAGTTTGGTATTGGAAATATACCAAGTAATTTTTGAATGGAGATTAAGTAAATTTGTGAAATGGGATAATTGTGGATAAGAAAATGGAAACAAAAAATAATGTGAATAAAAGAGAATTGATATAGTTAATAATCAATGGATATAAATACGTAGATGTACGTATATTATTTATTCGCATAGTGGTTTGATCCAGATTCGAGCACAGAATTTCGAGGTAATTATACCAATCCGAGCTGGAATTTTTCACTCGATTTTCAACGACGAACTCTGAATATGAATTTTTGGTTGATTCTGAAATTTCTCTATCATAGTTTGTGGCTATGCAAGGAGGATGACGGTTTCTGATCAAGAAAGCAGATCTGAGTCCGCACTAGGAAGTCGGTGGACTATACTAGTTCGGAAGTGAAATTGTGTGATCGAGTGAGCGATCGAATTGGATATTGCATACGAATGATATAGGTGCATCGTACGGCTGGGAATGAAATAGATATGAAAACCTTTGTAAAGAAATGTGTAAAGCCATTTTTGAATGTTGTAATTGAAAATTATTGCTTAGTCGGATATTCAGGTGTTAAAAAGCAAAAAGGAATTGGGATTTTTGATTTTTGAAGATAAATTGAAATTTGCTCGGCAAATGTATGTATTTAAATTTCCGTTTGGAATTTTATGATTTTCTGGTCTAGCCCCTTGGCTTTATTGTTTTCTTTTGAAAATTGGAAGTCCGTAGAGGCATTTTGTAGTTGTACCGAGCTAGCCGCGCAAAGGAGACGCTGGCGAAATTTTTCAAAAAATTTAGGAAGTTGGAAATTTTTTGAGAAAATATTGATAATTTGAGTTTGGTTTTAAATTTAAAATTTGAAACGATTGAGTTAGTAATATGGATTGTAATCTATGGTTGAGTTTAGGAGATAGTAAGAATGGAGTGTCTTTACTAAAAAGGTTGTCTTGATAGTTGTTAAAACTATTTCGCTTTAGAAATAATCGACGAATTAGGGATCATCCCTCTTAACTAGTAATTTCGTAGTAATTTCGGGTACGAAATTCTTTTAAGGGGGGAGGAATGTGACGATCCGGAATTTTTGGATATTTGGAATTGAAATATTCAATTGATTTTAAATATTTGAAAGCTAGTTTAATTTGAATTTCAAATATCATTATTTATTTGGCAATTGAATTATTGAATTTAATTGTTGAAAATTGGGTAAATGGTTGAATCTGAAATTTTAAGCTTGTTATAAATTGTTTTGAAAGCTTGTAAAATTTATATTGATAACATTGAGATAATAAAAATGTAAAATTTGAATTCGGGAATGTTTTGTTCATTTTTAAAAATATGTAGTTTAAATTGAATCTAAAAATGGCCTTCGGAGGCACAGTCTCGGAACTCGACAAAACCAGTTCCATTGAATCTGTAATATTGTATTATTATCGGATTTCAAGTTTCGTAGTGATTGGATTTGTTGTGTGAGCATACGGTATATAAACGTGTTGAAATCTATATCGAAAATTCAATAAAATTACTGGCTCCAAAAGCTATCTTCTCCATGTGGTCGAATTAGGACTTGAAACCTTTTCCACTGCGTTCGAAATAGGGGTTTAACATTATAAACGCCTAGCGGCACGCCTCGGTAGGAAGTCAAAATTTTGAGGGTGATTTCGAGACGATTTAAGTTTGAATTTAAATTTAAATATAATATATATATTTCCTTTCAAAATTACTGTTGACTTCATCTAACACTTATCCTCCCCCTAAGAGCACGTGTTCCCCCTTCCTTTGATTTTTCTCACACGCATCTCGTGAAAAAAAGTAAAGTAAAAATAATGAACAAAAGCAAGGGCGGAGGTGAAATATAATAGATTTCTTCCTAAAATCAAATGGGTCGAGTAAATAATTTTCTTTCGTTCGAAATTCACCTCCCTCTCTTCACTTCAAATCTAACTCTCTCTAATTCAATTCAAAGAAATCGGATGAGGCGCGAACGAGTTCGCGATTGGAGGCAAGTGCGATGGACTCGAAAGAGGAACATGCGAGGGCTAGTATTCATGAAGCTGCGATGTTTGGAAGGCATGGGTAGGTCGAAGCATCAAAGTGAGTTCGTGGTCATGGGGGTTCGTCGATAATTATAGGGGCAATTTCATCACGGCGGTAGGCTCCAGGTCACGAGGTGGCGAGTGGTGATGGGGCAGGTGGTCGATCGCGACGGCTGGGTTATGGTGGCATTTGGGTCACGTGAGCATTTGAAGAGATGGTCGAAGGCTTTGTTTGATAAATTTAGGTAGTGAGTATTCGATTTCACCTTTCTAGAGTTTAACTTGATTTTGTAATTTATAATCAGATTGATGATGTATATGGTTTATATACAGGAAGCAGTAGGAAATAAAATGATTCTATTTTTTTAAAATATATATATTAATTCACATACATATTTTAATTTGAAATAGAAATGTATACGTAGATAGGATTTTTTTTTAAAATATAATAGAAATTTTAAATATTTTTAAGTGTTTATATAAAGTTAAATTTTGAAATCTACATAATTGTTTTTTAAGTGTTTTCAAAAATAATCATAAACATGTATGTACACATTTTAGTTCACTAGTTTGTTTTAAAAAATGTACTATAAGTGATTAATTTGTTTAATGAATTTTTAACTATTTTAGTTACTAAAGGATTTTTATGGAAAGGAATTAGTTTAAAATTAAATTAAATAAAATTACTAAATGGTAATTGAATTGTTCGATTTTTTTCGAATATTAATAGATCATATAAATTGTTTATTTAAGGTCAAAAATCTAGAAAACCAAGGCAATATTGAAATGGATTGCTAATGAAAGGCAAAGGTGAGTTACTCTCACTGTTCTGTTGCTATTTAAATTTAAATGGTTAAATTTAAATAATTGGTTGAATGATTGAATTGATTGGATGTGGAATATATTATATAGTAGTATATAGTATATTGAGTGGTTGATTTCCTGCATTATATAGCGGATGAGACCCTATGCGCCGCATAATAGCGGATGATATTATGCTAATCCCATATACCGCGATATTCCACCTCGAAGTGGAATTGGTATTTTATCTTGTGTTAACATTGGTGAATGCATGGAAACAGGTTGGAGGGATCCAACTGGATTCGTCGAAGTAGTGTAATTTATTTTTATAGTTTATGTTTTGTTTGATAATCTGTGATAGATTATTGATTATATTGGTATATTGGATGCTATAAATGGATTGAATAATTTTGGTATTGAGTTATCAAAATATAAAGATTTGATTTTTGAAAGGAAATAAATGGAGAGAATTTTTAAGAAAAAATAATTTTGGAGAATTGGAATAATCAAAGAATGAATTGGGAAAAAGATAAAAGTTGATTTTAAATTCAAATAAATAATTCCAGTATGGAAAAGGGAGATATATGGATAAATGGGAATAAATGAATTTTTAACTTAAGTGATATTATTTAAGGGAATAAAGAATTTATTTTAAATTCAAGGCTTAAAATTTGTTTAGAAAGATAAAGAAGAGTTTTGGAAAAGTATGAAATTGGTATCCAATTTAAATAAGATTTTAGATTATAATAAAGAAATTAAATCTGAAATTTATGGGTTTTGAAATAAATTTGGATAAGTAAAGGGATTTATTTTAATGAAGTAAATTTTGGAAATAAATTTGCAAATTGATGAAGTGTTTGAAATTGTGTTTTAAAAAAAAAGGAAGATGAGACTATGGAATTTATAAACTGGGTTTTTAATGTGAAACGGATATCAGTGGATATTTGGAAGTATAAATTCATTGTAGGAATTTATAAAGGAATGTGAATTTGTTTTAAAAATAAACAGTGGTTTATTTTTTTAAAAGGTATGGAAATAGGAAGTGTATTTCCCTGGAAAGCCAAGAATATTTTAAAAGGAGACTTTTTATAAGTTAAAGACTTTAAAAAAAAAATTAAAGAAAAATTTAGAATATTTATTATTTTTAAATGTTTTAAATTTTAAAGTAGATATTTTTCAAATTTATTTTAGTAGTAAGTATTTAAAGGTTAATTCGTATTATGATTTAAAAAGACAATTATTAATATTTTCATAAAATAGTTTTATTTTAAAAGATAGTTTGGTTAATGTTATATTTAAAAACTTGTATAGAATTTTGTAACTCTTATTTTAAATTTAGTTTTCCTTAATTTTTATTTTAAAAATTAGTTCTATATTTTATAAAGTAGTTTTGTTTTAAATATTTTTAAAGTATATATTTTCGAATAATGTGTTTAAGTAGTTTTTAATTTAAATGTTTTAAAGTATATTTTAAAACAAAGTGTTTTAAATTGTTTTAAAATCTAAAGTATTGCTACTTGGTGATTTCAGTGGGAATAGAAAATATTTAGACATTTATTCCGTGAGAGAAAGACGGTTTAAAACTGTTTTCAAAGGGTTGAAAAGTGGAAATATATCTTGCGAAGATATTGAGGTTAATAAATAGTTTGGGAGAAATTATTCTGGCTTGATGATTGTTTGTGAATGTTATTAGATAGTTAAATAGCCGACTATCAATATTGGCCAAATGCGTTGATCGTTTCGAAGAGACCGGGATCGAGATTAATTTCTCGAAAACCACTTCGATCTGGTTTGAACGTTTTCGTGAGGAAGACAAGAGCCGTGAGTCGAAGATGGAGCAGTGAAGTGCAAGGGCTAGTCGCTACTAATCATGAGGGTGATTCCAAAATAAATGTAGTAGAAGTAGTGCCTTCGGTTCCGTTCGAACTCTGAACGGACTTGTATGGATGAATGCTTTCAGAACATCACCAAGAGGACGGTGAGCATTCTAAGAGATGTGCTCGGAAAAAATAACGCTTAGCCTCGAGCCTCATCAACCGAGAATGACTAAAAATCAAGGGTTATGTAGTAAGGCTAAGTGGATAGCGCCCATTAGGGTAAGGTCATCCCTGTCTAGATGTCCTTTTTATTTCGGCTGTGCGGTGTGGTTGTTGATCCCAACCGTGGGGTGATCTTACTCGGGATTATCCAGTAAGGGGTAGTCCCGGTCTGTGTTGCAGGGGATCGGGAGGGATCCTCGGTACGGTGATCTAGGCCACGTACTGTGACAGGTGGTACCCAATGCCTAGTCGTTCGTTGGAAATCCATTTTCCCTACGTGCCTTTACGGTATTTATTTGTAGAACCCACTTTCTGGCTAGTATGCTGGAATTTATTCATGTAACAATTTCAGCTATTGAGTAAGTATTTGTATATATACACTATTATAATATCGTAGGATTTTGATAAGAAATGTTTTGGCTATCATAAGGTAAAAACCCGACATGTTTATTTGTGGCGTGATCTTACGAGTTTCTTTTGATTTTCAAAGGATTTTGAAAACTTTAATAATCCAATTGAGTGTGTTTTCTTACGTTGGTTTTCCAGACTGACTCGGGTGTTATTTAACTATAATGCTCGGGTCAGACCGAGTATTATAGAATACAGGACATGATGCTGTGGAGCTCAGAAGACGAGCTAGATGGCGAGACATACATCCGTATTTGATTATTATTCCGCTGTGTATTCTGTTATGTAGACGAGTTTATATAACTGTTCGCCATTTGGATATTGATTGTGTGAATTAATTTGAGTTGTACTCTGATAATGTAATGTATAAAACGGATATAGTTTTCTTTTGTGTAAAGATCAGTTATTATCTATTATGTTTTATTCCGTTGCGTTGGTAAGATTCTGATATTGTTTCTATTTCTTCTTCTACCTTCTTCTTCTTTATATCCTAATGGTTCGATTTTCGAGCAATGGTAATCGAGTCGTTACATTACAGGAATTTCTACTTTATTAGAAAAAGGTTTTAATCCTAGACTAATTCCTATTTAACAGGTTTACATCAAGTTATCTTGTTATTAAATCTCAGAAACAAACAATATGATTCACAATTTAGTTTCTAACAACTTGAATCAGATAGGGTATATAAATTAAATTCATATAATGATCTTATTAAAAATATATCCACTCACCTCAGATTCAAGCTTTCCTTCAAATCTTGTTTGAAAATCTCTCCCCTTCCGTTCTTTAGTTATTTGCTTGATTTGATCTTCTTAGATTCCTTTATTTTATTCTAATTTACTATGAAGAATTTTATAAATTGATGAGAAAAGAATTGAAAGAGTTCAGGTATACAGACAGTTTTCTAATGAATTTGGGTTTAGGTTAGCTATGTATTTATAGAGGTTTTGGATTAATACTGACCGTTATCAACCCTAGGAGAATATTTGTTTACATCATGTACGTTGATTCTTTACTTTCTTATCAAATTAAAATATTTCATTAAATTCGGGCCATTGGACGCTCAAAATTATCGATCTAAAACATCAACCGGTCGACCATTAGGTCCTGACCGATAGACCGCAACATGTCGACCGACAAACCCCTGGGATGTTGACTGTTTTTTATTATTTTTGTTCATTAATTCTTAATGTTTATTCCTTTCCAAATTTACATATTTAATTATTTTCTACTGTGAATTTTCAAATGTTTATGACTTCTTTATATCAGATTTGATTTCATAGTGTTATGTATGAAAATCATTCAGAAAATCACTGAGAATGCAACAGCACAAGTTGCGTAGCTAGATTCAGACATTTATAGAAATTCCATTTTTTTCCCTTTTTATATTTCTAATTTAATTCCTTTATTAAATTCTCTCTTAAATTTCCAAGGTGTTACAACATCTAATGGTCAATTTACGACAATTAAGCATTACGGTACAGTAAGGCTTATATAGCGTCTAATGGTACATTCATGATATGGGAACGGGGGAGTAAGGCTTAGCAGCATCCGATGGTCTATTCTTGACAAACACGGGAATAATGGCGAGAGGCTTGTATAGCAACCTAATTATCTACTGATGATAAAATAAAGATAAACACCTACGAATAAAACATAAGTGTAGGAACTGGAAGTTGAGTTAGGCCTAGGTGGCAACCTGAAATTAAGACTATAATGGTTAGTCCTATACGCACGATGAATGATATAGCACATGGATGCTTTTGGTGATATATATATATATATATATATATATATATATATATATATTGTTGGGTATTATGTTGTGATGACCAAGTGAGGGGTAACCTCGTTCCTTGCTAGCGGCATGGTCTCACTATGGATGCTTACGGTAAAGGTTTTGCTCATACCAGACTTATCATCTAATCAGTGTTCACAAGTATTAGTTCGAGTAGGCTGGGTTTATAGATTAGACAGGTACCTCTTTAGAAGAAGAATTAAGATTCTAAAGGTGAAGCGGGAGGCTTGCTATTTAATTAAAAATAATTTGTAATTCTGCTGTGTAAAAGTAAGATTTATAACTGGTTAGGTCAGGTGTTCGTTATATATTTACCCGTATATGGGAATGATTTGGGTTTAATGGTGTAATAGATTATGTAAAATAGTTTGATGTAATGAAAAAGGATATTTAGCTGCACTGTTTATTTATATTGTGAAAAAAATATTTAACTCACTTTGTCGCTAGAAAATGATTCAGTGATGACTACAGCATCACGGCGTCTATTTTCGAGTCTCGTAGTAGGGGATGTTACAGAGATGAAATTAAAGAAATACCTTCCCATAGCCATTCACCATATTGTCAATCCTCCCGCTGTGTTAGAAACCTTAATGAATGAGGTAAAGCAGCTTAAAGATCAATTAGAATTAACAGTTTTACATCGCTAAGTCTTCTCAACTTGATTCTCTTATTGGTTACTTAATTAAAGTTGTAGTTTCTTATGACTTACAAATTGACTTCACATTTTTAGGCATGAAAATAAATAACAAATTAAGGAAGGCGGGTCTTTCTAGCTATTAAAGATATCAAAAATTCTTTCAATATTGATGCTTCGATGCTCTTAGAAAAATAAGGGGCCTCTAATCTTGTACAAGGAAGTTGATTCAACTAGTGAAATAGACTACTGCGCTTTAGAAATCGAAGGGAAAGGGAAAGAGCTGGTTTACCAACATCACCATCTTCGGATATTTTATTATAAGTGCTAGTTTTACTGTAAACGAAAATTATTGTATATTATAACTTTTGTGTAACAAAAAGCTTGTGTAACATTTTCGTAGCGCCTTCTAATGAGCTGCATATTTGTTCCTTGCAATATAACCTTTGTGCTTTTCTATTAGTGCCCTGCTTATATTGAATTCCTATATTGAATGATAAAGTTTGAGAAACTTGCCTTATATTTCTTCTGCATTGATAATTTGTTGGTAAGGCTTTTGGAGCTTTATATTATTAAAGTTTTATCTCCCTTTGTTCATCTTCCATGAATAGCTGCTTTTGCTTGACCCGATGATAAGACCAAAGGCTTGATTGACCACCACCCTTTGAGTGGTTGTTGGGTCAGGCCTCGTAGCGGGGCCAAAGGATTCTCATCCATCTCCCTTGGATGGGCAGTTTGACTAAGCTCGATGGAAGGATCAAAGGCTTAATTGAGTATCAGTCTTTCGATGGTTGCTTTGGCCAAGCCTTGCGGTAGGACCAAAGGCTTCTCGTCCATCACCCTTGGATGAGTGCTTTGACTAAGCCTGACGGCAAGATAAGGATTAATTGACCACCACTCTTTAGATGGTTGCTTTGGTCAAGCCTTGCGGCAGGATTAAAGGCTTCTCTTATATCTCCCATAAATGGATGTTTTGACCAAGCCCGACGATAAGATCAAAGGCGTAACTAAACATCACTTATTAGATGGTTGCTTTGGCTAGGCCATGAGATGGGACCAAAGGCTTCTCTTTGGCTTTTGTTCCATTTCATTCGAAGTTCATTTTATAAAAATATGGCCTTGATTACCAAGTTCACTCTTCATTATTTGAGATCTTATTCGTCTTTTCTTCTAGTTCTATCAAAGCTCGTATTGAATAAATTCATGTAACACTCCCTTTCTTACATGATATTTAATAATTTCTAATAAAACTCTACATTTATTAGTATGGTGCCCATCGGCTTTATGATGATAACCGTATTCTCCTCCTTTATATTTTTCTTCCCTCTATGGGGTTTTCTTAAAACTCTGATAATTCAATATGTCTATTACAAAAAAATACACCCTCTCTTGAGAAATACAAAGGGGAGTGACAATTTTGCCATTTGGTCCTTTAGTTGTGTGATTTCTTTGTTTACCTTTGTGCTTTTTTCATGGATTTACAATTTTCTCACGGTTCTCATCCAATCTCCTTTTTATTTTTTGATGATTTCTTTCTTTTTTAACAAGAGTCAAATTGACAACATCCAGCCATTTCCATGCAAATTTATCAAAGTTATAGGATCATCCTTAAAAACCATTCCTTGAGCTTGAAGTTGGATGCTTCATCTAGCTTGAGCAAAAGGATCGTTTCCTGATTCGATATTTTTATATGCCTCTAGCTTGGACTTTCTCTGCTTAACTTGTTTTGCTAAAGCGAAGATTGACTCTTTCCTCATAAGGAATGGGTTCAAGCTCCATTTATTTGGGCAATATTATGTGATCCTCTTCTTTTCCTCTAAAGTTCAAAGGGCTAAATTACTAGGATTTATTTCTCATTCCTCGTTGAATCGTTGAACACTTCATGAATGTTTCAAGATATTCAAATGTGATTCTAATGATCCTTGTTGAGACTTAACCATTATGGCAAAAGCTTGAAGGAAACATGTTTGGTTTCATTGGAAGGGATTTTTGCTTCGTGTTCAATTCTCAGTGAAAACACCACCAAATGTTATGCTGAAATTTGGACCTCATGCAAACTTGAAGATTCAAGTTGAAAGAAGTTCCTTGGTTCCTTATCTAATTCAATTGCCTTTAATCATACATGAAAATCTAAAAAATAAGAGTCATATAAATAAGGCATAGATCATGTCATATATGTTAGTCAAAGTTCATGGTAGTTGAATATGCAAATTGTTTAAAGTAAAAATCCTTGATTACAAATCTTGGATTTTACATTGACCTAACGGCCATGGAAATATCACTTTCAAGTTCTTTCTTATGCACTTTAGAAAAATGAAAAATGAGGAAGAAGGGAATCAAAAAATTGTTACCTTTTTAGATGGGGATATATGCCTATTTATAGAGAATTTAAACCTTTAGATTCTTAGGACGTGGTGCCTTGTCAAAAATAGACAATCATGACATATTGAAGTGGCACATGTTCAAAGTGGTATGTATCACATCTTCTTTTCCCAGTTGAAACGTTATAGTGTTGATGATCCAATCATAACTTGCCATATAGCCAATGGAATGTTGTTAATATATTAGTCAACATGCAACGGTATAGAAGTATCACCATTTGAAAGCTTAATTCATCATCACGCGACAACATTATAACACTTCAATAGCTTGCTTTATCAACATGTGATAACTTTAAATCGCTATCTATTGGTAGTTTAATTCATCATCATGCGATAACTTGACATTATACCCCTTTGATAGCTTGCTTTATCAGCATGCGATAACTTTAAATCATTATCCATTGTTAGTTTATTTTATCGTCATGTGACAGCTCATGCAAATCATCCTTTAATGGCTTTTGGACTCAGCATACAAAGGCTTTCATGAATCATTCTTCGATGACTCTTATAGTCACCATGCGAAGACTTGTATAAATCATCTTTCGATGGCTTTCATATTCACCATGTGATAACTCTAAGAAATCAACCTTAGATGGTTGGCATTTTCCTTTGATCTTCATCCCATGATAGCTTAATTTGTCATCAACTTGCTATAGCTCTAAATCCACCAACCTTCGGTAGCTAGCCAGGTCAACCTATGATAGCTCTAAGACCATCATTCTTCGATAGCTAGTCTGGTTAACCTGTGATAGCTTTAAGACCATCATCCTTCGACAGCTAGCTTAGTCAACCTGCGATAGCTCTAAGACCATTGTCCTTCGATAACTAGTCTAGTTAACCTGTGATAGTATTAAGACCATCATTCTTCGATAGCTAGCTTGGTTAACCTACGACAACTTTAGACCATCATCCTTCGATGGCTAGTTTGTCAGCTAGCGATAACTGTAATGCCTCAACCTTTGATGGCTAGTTTGGCGGTCTTGCGATAGCTTTAAGGCCATCAACCTTTGATAGCTAGTTATTATCAATATGTAATGACTCGCCTTCAACCTGTGATGGTTAGTATATTTTGGCTATAACAAGCAAAAATAGATGATAATATATGACAGTTTAAAATTTTCTTTTAGACAAGGAATATGAGAAAATAAAAGTAATAAAGGGAAATTAAAAGGGAAGATATATATAAAAAATGAAATAGAAAATGAAAATGCAAGTTGTTATTACCTTACAATTGAAATTTTACCTTTATACAGAACATTATTATAACTTGTTACACAAAAGGAATTGACCGTTTTTATGCATTACTAGCTTACTTAGTTAGATAAATTTTACATTAATTGTAGTAAAGGTTAAAGCACATTAAAAGACCTTAGTTAGTATATCATTTAAAATGAAAAAATATCGAGGAAGTAAAATGTAAAAGTTCACCTAGAATTGTAATAATTTAGTATTTGGAATGTGAATAAATGGGATAAAAACAAGTTGATGTCTTGTATTCAACGTCTTATATAATAGAATAGATAAATATATACACTAAATTTTCCTCATGTAAGAAAATGATTTGAGCGAGAATAGTAGTATAGGTTCTAATGGACATGAGAAGGGAAATAAGCGTAGCTTAAATTAGAGGAGAAATAAAGATATAATTTTAAAAGGTGTCATAGATGGAAGACCATTGATTAATGTGGCAATTAAAGTGTTAATTTTAATCTAAGGTACAAATGGTTAGGACTGTAATATAACAGGTAGTGAAAGATAAGAGTATGCGAAAAGACATTGGTTATATATATTAAATAAAATGAGAAAATGTCAAGGAAGTAAAATATAAAAGTTCACCCAGAAATTTAATAATTTAGTATTTGAAATGAGAATGAATGTGGTGAGAGATAAGTTATTATCACTTTTTATATAATAGTAGAATAATTAACATAGTAGATAGGTATACACAATAGATTTTCATCATTTAAGAAAATGATTCGAGTGATAAAATTAATGTAAGTTTTAATTGTCGTGAGAAGTGATATAAGCATGGTGTTCATTGGAGGAGGAATAAAGATAAAATTAAGAAAGTGTCATAAATAGAAAAATGTTGGTTTTTATGGAATTTAAATCTTAATTTAAATGTACAGTTGCTTAGGGATTATAGTGTAATATTTATGCTAGAAAATCTAACAAATCTCCATTTAAATGAGAATGAATTGATAAGAGATAAATATTGACTCCATATTCAATTTCCTATGTAATAAAACTAATGCGAAGCTATCCTACACACATGGTTGTCTCATACGTTTATTTTGCATGCCATGGCATATAACCATGCCGAAGACAATGCATGACCCTTTGCTTAAATTCAATCAATTTAAAACATGAATTTTTTTGGTTAATCATCTATTATCTAAGAATCATATATTTTACTTAATTATTTTAGCTTACTAATGTATTTTCTGACCAATAATTTGTTAGAAAATCAATTTTCTATCATATATTATTGAAAAGAAAATGTTTGAAATCGGTAATGTTATGAAATTTATGTGTTTTCTTTATAAATATATTGATTATTTCCGCATTCTCCAATTTTTATCAAAAAAAGTTAACTTTATTGTAGATTTGTGTCTTTTGATCTTTATAACATTTTGATAATTTTTTATATTTGTGAATCATAGATATTATTTTAGTATTCTTAGTTTGAAAACTAACTGAATGTTGGTATCCTTTGAATTAATATAATGTTTTTGGATTTTAAAATTATTTTTGGATATTAGGTTAAAAAAATTAGCAAGTTGGGAAGTATTAAAGTTCTTTGATTTATTGCAAATATTTTATATCATTGAAAATAAATTAAATATTTTGAAGCATTATATTTTCTAATCTTCTAATTTTTTATTTTCTTTATAATTATGGAATACCCCAAATTGACTTAATAGGGAAAAAAATTAGTTATTTCATTTTTTGATTTCTTTTATTATTTCCTACCTTTTAAGGTATTTAAATTTTACAAATGTCATTAAATTATTTGAAAAAATATTTTTTGACTTGTATTTAATACTTTTGAATTTTGAAATATATATATAAAAACACACATACGTCCTTGACTATATAATCCATACAATATCTATAAGAAATCATTAGTTTCATCTACATTTACTATGTAGCCAACAACAGTGCTTGGTAAGAAACTGTTATAATACATTATAATGAAGAAACTTTAGATACACCAATATTCTTTTAAATAATTTTAATAAAACAACAAAATAAATACTACATGTTAAGTTCTTAAAACATGCTCATTTGTGTATTTGTCCCTTCTTATTTCTTAAGAATATTATTATACAAATAATAAAATAATACATGACTTAATGATATGCTTCAAGTCGAAATGTATAATCAGTACTCACATTCCACAGATTTACATGGTTTTCCTATGCTATTAGTTATACACATAGAATACAAGATTACAACTAAAGGAAATAATTTCTAAAACCATGCATTTTGTTTTACCAGCTTCCTATTAATATTACTAAGATCAAAGCTTTGACTTAGCATGTAGTTTCTAATCACAAATGCAAATAAGAAATATTTGGAACTTGTTTCCACCAACAGGATATGAATTTCATCTATAAACGTATTTCATATGTAAAATCAAAAATACTTATATGTTAATATATTGCCTCATCTCTTTTATTTTTACAACTCATGTTTCTTCCCATGTTATAAGATATAAGATTTGGTGATACAACATTTCCAATTGCATAAATTTGAAAGATATTGTTGATTTCAGTGATACAATATTTTTAATTGCAAAAGATTTGAAAGATATTTGAGATAATTACTCAAATCAATGGTGTCTCTTTTATAGCATTAAAGGGAGTAATAAATTACCTATGTGAGAAGAAGAACTATTTTAGGAGATTAAGTTAACCAATTAATTCCCTAATTAGCTAATTAAAGAAGGATTCTTATCAGACGCATGCAAATTGGGGGAAATTGGAATATCAAATGGATAAATGTTTCATGTATGAATAGGAGAATTAACGAGGCATTGATTTATGACCATAAATAAATTACTCTAACCCCTGATAATAATATCTATGTAAAGACAGAGATTAGCATAAGTAGAATTATCTCTCTCGGTTGTATTTCTTATTCTTCTTCCCCATTATCAACCTTGCAAAATTTTCTCCTATTAGAAGGTAATAAAATCTTCACTTTCCAAGTGGATGTACATTGCCTTACGGCAGTGGAACAACTATGAATTACATGTATTATTTTCTTTTATTTCTTGATCTACGATTGCTTTTAGCTGGTGATTATCTATTGTTTGTTTTGCCTCACCATCAATCCGATCCTATTTGTTTTTCCACCTGGTTGTGTTTTTTGTTCCTAAGGTGATCTTGATGGAATTTTTCCCCAAATAGTCTGGTATCAGAGCAACAAGGTAGATTAAGAAATGGCGTTAGGCATTATGGCAAGAGTGAGGAAACTCCAACTGTTGCACCAAGACCCCATGTTAGATGGACCTAATTGCATCCGGATCTACTTTAGCAATAGAGAAGTGGAACGGTAATAAAGACTTCGAGAAGTGACAATAGAGGATGAAAGTTGTTCTAATGAGAAACGAAGTTCATCCCGTGGTGTTTTCTCCTGAGGAGTTAACGACTGAAATTTCAACCGCAAAAAGGAAGGAGATGGAAAAATGGGCGTTTACTACTTTGCAATTAGCTATGGAAGAAAATGTTAGTTCTTGGATAAGCGGTGAAACTACTGCTAAGGGCATTTGGACCAAACTGGAGAATCTATGACCATCCATCTGATTTTTTTGGAGACATTTTTCACCATGAGGATGAAAGATAGTATTTCTATCAAAGAGCATTTGGGTTTCTTCGACAATCCAGGGATGAAGACTGTGGATTTGAAGGTAGATAAAGAGCATATGGCTATGATGCTCTTGTGTTCCATTTCATAGCATTACACGGGTTTTCCTAACAGCCTTATCTTTGTGAGAGATACTTTGGTTGTTTAAGATGTGAAGTTGGATCTTCTATTTGAGAACCTGAGGGATCAGACGAAGGAGATGAATGAAGATAGAGGAGGAAGTAGTAGCCAATGCCTATTTACCGAGAGAGGGAGAGTGGAGAAGAAGAATTGAAATTCTAGAGGGCGTGTCAAATCTAGAAAGCCCGATAATGATTGGAAAGGTAAATCCAAAGATGGGAAATGCTATATATGTAAGAAAGCAAACCATTAGAAAAGAGATTGTCCGAACTTGAAGATGGAAGTTCATCGATTGCGATGGAGAAAGTTATATTCAATGACTTGTTAACGGCGGTAGTATTGGATGTATCAGACCATTAGGTGCTTGATATAGGAGCGTCTTTCCATGAGACACCTAATAAGAATTATCTCGGTTCTTTTGAAAGAAAAGGGGAAAGGAGATTCTTATGGGAAATGATGTTGGCTATAGAGTCATGGGCATAGGTACTGTGCAGATTCGCATGTTTGATGGGGTGATACGCACCTTAACAAGTGTCTGTTATGTTTTAGGTCTTCGAAAGTCAATGATATCTCTTAAACAGTTGTCATCGAAAGGATGCAATGTGACTACAGAGAAGGATAGTTTGAGAGTTTCTAAGGGTGTACTTGTAGTGATAAAGGGAGACATGTTCCAGAATATGTATCTTCTGAACGGAAGTATTGTACTTGGAGGGTTTAGGGTTGGAGCCTACAGTTCTCGGAGAAGATGTCAAAGCTAGGCGTACGAGAAGGTACTTTGAGTTTTTGCATAGACAGAATGGGATCAAAGGGGAAAGCTTCAATGGTCAGGTTCTGCTAAGAGGATATGCTTGATAAGCGGAAGAAAGGATCATCTGAAGTTGGCCATCAGAGATCAAAGGAGAAAGCTGTGGATATGCATAAGTCTTTACAGGCTATAGAGTTTGGGTGTTGCTTGCACTAGAATCACTTATCAAAATACTAAGTGCCACATAGTGGCACGGGGGGGGGGGGGGGGGGGGAGTTGATAAGGTTCATGGATATGTTTGTTTCCATTGTGGATATTGATAGATCCTACTTGGAGTAAAAGGATGTAGTTGGAGCAGATAGGCATGTGGGGAAATATAGTATCAAGGTGGGGATTGTAAAATTTGGTGATACAATATTTTGAACTGTAGAAGATTTGGAAGATATTGTTGACTTCAAATATTTCAAATTGTAGAAGCTTTGGAAGATAATTGAGATAATTAGTCAAATATATATTACATCTTTTATAGCGTTAAAGAGAGTAATAAATTAACTACATGAGAAGAAGAATCATTTTGGAAGATTGAAGTAATCAATTAATTCTTTAATTAGCTGATTAAAGAATAAATCTTATTAAGCACATGTATATTGGGAGAAACTGAAAAATTAAATGGATAAATGTTTCCTGTATGAATATAAGAGTTAATGAGGGATTGATTTATGACCATAAATCAATTACTTCAACTCCAAGTAATAATCTCTATATAAAGGCAGAGATTAGCATGAGTAGAATTATCTCTCTCTGTTGTATTTCTTATTCTTCTTCTCCATTTTCAATCTTGTAAAATTTTCTCCTATTAGAAAGTAATAAAATCTCCTCTCCTCAAGTGGGTGTACACAACCTTGCAGTAGTGGAACCACTATAAATCCTCTTTTTTACTAACTTAAGTGGATCGACGTATTCAATACATTTCTAATACAAAACTATAGGTGGTCGCTTCTAACCAGCCCTATTCTCTGCATTAGCAGAAAGTATTACCCAGCAATACTCTTTGTTAATGTGGGTCTCACGTTGGGGCGCATAGCTTGGTATCAGAGCCAAGTTCAAAATAAAATATGATAAACACAGAACAAAAATACATATATAGATACGTCACCATAGTAATACAAAATGATACAACATATGTGGTACGACAACCATAATATACATCGAGTCAATAATATATAGATATCAGAGTCAACAAAAAAAGGCTACAACAAAAAGGATGATAACAAATATATCCAAGCGGAAGCATTAAAGCGAAGCTAAGCCCAAAAGCAGGCATCTGACCTGAAACAACTTGATCTGACCCGGGTATAGTGTGTTATTTTCTTTTATTGCTTGATCTGTGATTTCCTTTAGCCGATGACTATTTGTTGTTTATTTTGCCTCACTATCAGTTCGGTTCTATTTGTTTTTTTCACAATGTTGGGTTTCTTGTTCCTAAGGCGACCTTGAGGGATTTTTCTCCAACATAAGAAACCTTATCATCCAAGGCATATGTTCAAAACAAGTTATGAAAATATATAAATTTTATGAACTTGGCAATCCTTGATTTGATTAGATGTAACATCGACCACCTCATTTCGGCAAAGCCAGCCGGTTTTATAGTGGACGTACTACTTATATTGTTAACTGAAAATATGTGTTCTGTACATGCACAGAACAACTAAATAAAATGAAAAATACAGATCATAAGTTAGTTAAAGATGCCTAAGCTACTAAAAAGACTAATATCCGGTCTATTTCCTCCCAGGAGGATTCATGTAATAAGTCAAAATTTAAACTATAGTAATTAATTAACGAATTAATTAAATAATAAAATAACCTTTTGAAATTATCAGAATTGAGCCATGGGAATTGCACCATTGTGTCCACGGTAATTATCTGGTCAATTTCCATACGTAGAACGTCAGAATTCGAGCTAGAACGAGAGAGATATGAATTAAACAAGGAAAGCAAAAAGAGAAAAGAAGGAACACATATAAATATATGTATATATATATATATATATATATGCATATGTAGGTCGACACCAAAGTCGACCATAAAAAGTCTAGGTCAACATGCATGTCAACCCTAGCTTGTGCTAGGTCGACGCCTTAGTCGATCCTCCCAGGCATTTGAATGAGGAAATGAATTCTCTTGCTCGGCATGAATGTTACACGTTATTTCTCTATTTTCGACCAATCCTGTGCATCCGTGCTTCGATTCGATGGTTTTCTATCGAGCCTATGACATGGTTTCATCAGATTTAATCTCCAAATCCAACGTCTGAGATCCACAAGTGACACTATAAATAAGACCTTAGGCCTAACTATTTTTCTCGTTCGGATTTTTTCCATATGGGTCCATTGGCTGAGGCTGGACCGTAAAAGGAATATTTTTCTGAGGAGAAGATCTTTTTAATTAAAATATTTTACACGCCATAAGTGGATCCGAGAAGGCCAAGGAAAGAGCTAAGGACCGTAGGTGAGTGTTTAAGTAATTATTTTATATTTTTAAGTAATTTAAAATAATAGGGTTCTCAATAGTTGTAGTTTTTCTGCAATTTTGAGATTGCATTAATATAAATTGTTTACAGTTAATTTTTGATATTCTTTTCAGTCTATTTTGCTCGGCTATTTTTATTTAGCTATTTTATTCATTTATTTACAGTTATTTACGGTCATTGGTATTTTATTTACATCCATTTTACGTTAGAATTTAGCCTATAAAATTCAGTTCCTTTTATTCCTTTTTACGCGAATAAAAAATAATAAAAAGAGGATAATTCACTAATATGGACTAAGTTTTAAGAATACTAAAATTACAGAAAATTGAATGTAAATAAGTAGAATTGTAATAAAAGAATTTAGACTGAAATAGGCAAATTTGGCATTTGAAAGCAAGTTATAACTAGTAGATTATAACTAGAAAGACAAGTTAAAATAGAAATTATAACATAGGTTATAATTAAATAGAAAGAGGCTTATTTTAAAAACTTCCACTATGTTAATAAGGAAATATAGTTGAGATAATAGAAGAGGTTTATTTAAAAGACTTAGAATAAGTAAATAAGCAAATAGAGCATAATGAATAGAAGAGGCTTATTTAAAAGACTTATATTAAGTTAACAAGCAAAGACAGAAGTAGGGCTCATAAACAATAGCATTCCCTTTTAGAATAGGATTGATGGTTTCACAATAGGTGAGGCTGGACATGACCCTTTCAGAGTAGGACTGATGGTCTAACGGTCAGTGAGGCTGGGGATAACTCTTTCAGACTAGGACTGATGGTCTCACGGTAGGTTAGGCGAGGCTGGGATACGCTTATGCTAACTAAAATAACTAAGGGGCCAATGGATAGAAGTTCAAATCAAGGAATTTGGGCAAGGAGTGCAACTAGATTTTGTTCAGTAGGACCCGAATTGGCAGCATTCCCTTTCAAACTAGGACTGATGGTCTCACAACACACTTAGGTTAGGCTGGGTAGGACCCTTTCTGACTAGGACTGATGGTCTGATAATGGAGGAGGTGAGGTTGGGTACGCTTATCCTATTTAGGGTAAAAGGCAGAAAAAAATAGCACGAGCCTAATGGTGGTCGTTCCTGCAGCCTCGGTGCGGGGGGGATAAGTCGCTATTGTGTTACAGAGCACCAGCAGGTGTCTTTTGCTATGGGACCCACAGGATAGGACTAGCTCGTTGTGGCACAACAGCGATGGAAGGCCGATCAAAGAGTAGAATTAGGAATTCAGCCTAATTAAAGTAGGATTAAGAATTCAGCCTAATCAAAGCAGTAATCTAAGACAAGTGCAAACAATCGAAATAATCAAAGCGAGCAGCGTTTTATTCCAGCTTTATCTTTTCCTTTTTCTCCTTTTTATACTAGAACTATTGATAAGTCTATTATCTTTATCTCGCTTAAAAGTACTAGTAGTTACTTCCACTTACCAGACTTTAATTTTGACATACTCCTCTATTTTCCCTTTTTTTCCCCATAGGCTAGGAGAGGTAGGGACAGTAGATTTCAGACTCTTGGAGATTTCGGACTCTTGGAGATTTCAGCTGCGAAGATTTTCTTCATGTATTCTACTTCTTCATTTTCAGTTTTTATTTCATTTTTATGTACTGATACTTTTCTTTGACAGGGATCATTATTTTATGTACTTTGATGTTATGACCGAGTAATGTTTTTCACTAGACAAGGATATTTGTTATTTTGAGACATATTTGGTTTTTTGAAGTATTTATGAAGTTTGACTTTTAAATAAGTTAATGTTTTAAATGTTTCCACTGTTTTATTTATTTATTTTGCCTTGTGAATCTTAGTCTCTGTAATGTTTTTAGCTATACATATAGCACACCATATCCTTTAATGTGTCCTTTTGGGGTATACTAAGGGATATGAGGTGTTTCATTTGGTATCAGAGCCTAAGATTACAGTATTCCTAAAAATTTGTTTTAAAGTAAAGTATTTTTGAAAGTAAGATAATTTCAAACTATTTTTCAGAAAGAAACTCTTATTGTATAAGTGGTTTTAAAGTATAAAAGATTTTATAAAAATCCCCTCAAACTCCAGTTCAATCTCCTTTCGATTTTTTCGAGCTTAAATTTTCTTTTTCTTTGCACAGCATGACGGATGCCCCTAATCTTCCTGAGGGTGTCCTAGCCCCAGGCAGGTTTCGTAGATTACTCCAAGCAACGACACCAAAGGTGCAAGGGCATGTGCCCAATCCAGCACTAGAGGGTGGAGATCCCATTAATCCACCCGTAGCAGACTACTTTCTAAGCTATGCAAGGACTTTGCTAGTCTTGGAGGCAAGACATTTTCTGGTATGGAGGATTTTGTGGAGGCACGAGCTTGGTTGAGGAGTACGGAGCGGATATTTGGGCTGTTAGGATTGGAGGATCGGTAGAGAGTTCAGCTTGCATCTTGACAACTGAAAGGAGAAGCTTCTTATTGGTGGGAGGCTGTTGAGTTGGAAGGTAGAAATGTTGGTTGGAATGGATTCCGAGAGAGGTTTGAAAGGAATTTTTTGTCACAAGCAGAAGAAAGTATGCAGGTGGAGAAGTTCATTGGTTTGAAGCAAGGAAGTCAGTTATCGTGGTTTGGAATGGAGCTAGTGAATACACCGCACAAGAAGGCCATAAAGTTCACGAAGGGATTGAATCAGCCCCTCCAAAGGTTGTTATTGACTCACGTACCGATAGGAGCTACATATGAGTCACTGGTGGAGATGGCGCTTATGTCTGAGGCAGCTAAGTAAGGAGAAGTTAAGGAGGTTCCTAAGTCAGAGAATTCTAAGAAGTCGTGGTTGAAGAATAAGAAGGATAAGAAGAAAGGAGGAGGACCTCAAAAAAAATCAAGAATAGCTAGAAATGCAATAATGGTGGTCGGGGTAGTCATTATGCAAAGGAGTGCAAGAAGGAGACAATGAAGGGAAAATGTTATAATTGTGGGCAATCCGGTCACCTTTGTAGATTTTATCCTCGAAGGACGGGGCAGGCAGCGGGTGCATCTACAACACAGATTCAGGCTTTGGAAGCAGCACCTTCCAACAGTGGACCAAATAGAGGTAGGAAAGTCACCGTAGAAGGTTTGATTTCTATTTCTAATTTCCCATTCGGACTCTTTTTGATTCTGGAGCATCACACTCTTTCATTTCTAGTTCTATGATTGATTGTTTGCACTTAGACGGTTGAATATGCTAGTATATGATTTTTTTGATGATGATAATAAACATATGTATATATTCATTTAAATGTATTTGTACTATTTTTTTCATATAATTAAATAAATATTTGCTGAATAAAATAAATAACATAGAATTTAAATTCAAACATATATTTTATTCAAACAAGTATTTTTTGAATAGTACAAATTTGAGCTCTCACAATATATACACAATTTCAGTTACAATACAAATTTGATTACATCACAATTTTTAATTTACGTCTACAGCTCACTACATATCACTCATTCACTTGTACTTAATCTTCAACTCTATTCCAGATTGGATCCAGCATCTAAGTTATCTGCATAATAAACACTGACGCGGTAAAATTGAAAAGGAAATAGTTGTTTAGTGTAAAATAAATTGTGTATTTTGAAAATGTTATTTGCCTTTGTTATTTGGATTGTTCGTCATCATTTAATTTTGAATTCATCACACGAACAACTTGTGACATGCACAGTGTATCACTTACGTGCCACAAGGCCGTGCACACCGATATACACTTGATAAAATTACAACGATAGGTGAGCACAAGGTCAAACCCAACCAAAAACAGGGTTCAACTCAAGTGCAATACAAATAAAGTGACGATACGAGTACAAGGACAAACTCGAGCTATAAGCTGGATTTAACATAGGTGGGTCAAGGCTTAAATGACTAGAACAAGACCCGACCAAAAATTCAATTATGTACACATGAAAACAATTCAAATCAACAATGAACATGTATAAAGCTCAAAGGTTCATTTAAATGCAGACTACAGCAACAATCAGAGGCAATCAATATCAAGTGCACTAGTACAAAGCAGAAGCATGGATGAGCATTAATGCATATAGACTAGAGCACTAGGATATACATGCATGTATACCAGACCAGACTCAAAGCTTAAATTCAGAAGAAAAGGTTTTCATATCAATATAGTAGCTCAAATGAGAAATCTCAGACAAGAACAAAAATGAAACATTGATGCAACATTGATACCAAAGACTATAAGAACAGCAAACAACAATGTCTGGACTAAATGCATATTATGTAGACAGTGCAACCAAGAAACATATATACGAAATGCAGCAGGGACAAATAGAATATGTACATAAGCACATTTCAGTTCATATAGAAATGCAAACATTTCAAGTGAGACAGATTCACGAAAACTATGCAATAGTACAGACAATCAGAGCAACTCAATGCAAGCTAACATACAGTATCACTAACACTGACCAGTTATAAAACATGGACAATGGTGAACTTGATTGATTCAGACTATATATATATATTATATATATATATATAGACATGAATCAAGTACATATCTACATGAACAACAAGTAACATATACAAGCTACAGAGATGTAACAACCCGCATATTTATCGAGTTTGTATTTAAATATTTTATTTAAATATTAACTCGTTAATCGGATTTTGGTCCTAAAAGCTACTTTTTGCAAACGGTCAAATTAGGACTCGAGACCACTTCCATTGAGTTCGAAATGTCGTTTACAACTTTTTTAAGTATAAACATCGATAGGTTTGGAGTTAGTGAAATTTCACTAACTTTTCCCGCTTTGGACTTTGGGTTAGTTTAGCCTATTAAGCCCAAGTTCCAACCCTCTTCTCCTCACTCTTCATAAATTTCCTAACTAATCAAGCTTTGGCATTAATGGTGGAGGGAATGGGAAATTAAAATTCCAAAACTTAAATTCAATTGCAATCCATCTTTCTACTCCAAATTCAAGAAGAAGACATTGGATTCAAGCTTCTTGTGCTTAGATAGAAGAAGGATTGATTCTTGCTTGCTTAAAACTTCATTTTCATTGATATTTGGTGCAAAGGTGAGATTTTTATCTCACAAATCTAGTTTATAACTATATTGGACTGTTGGGAATGATTCCCTATCCCTTTTGCATGCACATTTGCATTTGGTTTGGATTGGATTGGCGAAAAACTCCAATTTTTAGCG
The DNA here is from genome assembly GCA_030765085.1 of Allium cepa. NCBI lineage: Eukaryota > Viridiplantae > Streptophyta > Magnoliopsida > Asparagales > Amaryllidaceae > Allium > Allium cepa. The sequence continues at coordinate 204,578,381 of CM060942.1, forward strand.
TTTTGGTGAATTTTCTGCACTTAGGTCGTTCTGGCCATTTTCGTGTGTTCGGAGTTAGGTTGCTCGCGACCTAACCCTTAGGTCGTAGGTCGTTTCTGGCCTTAAATTCCCCCTGCAGCGTTAGGTCGTTAGCCTCGGAATTAGGTCGTTGACCCTTAGGTCGTAGGTCGTTTCTGGCCTTAAATTCCCCCTGCAGCGTTAGGTCGTTAGCCTCGGAATTAGGTCGTTGAGCCTTAGGTCGTAGGTCGTATGGACCTTAGGTCGTAGGTCGTCCTGACCATTTCTAACGTCTTCGGAGTTAGGTCGTATGGACCTTAGGTCGTAGGTCGTCCTGGCCATTTCTAACGTCTTCGGAGTTAGGTCGTATGGACCTTAGGTCATAGGTCGTCCTGGCCATTTCTAACGTCTTCGGAGTTAGGTCGTATGGACCTTAGGTCGTAGGTCGTCCTGGCCATTTCTAACGTCTTCGGAGTTAGGTCGTATGGACCTTAGGTCGTAGGTCGTATGGACCTTAGGTCGCTAGGTCGTATGGCTTTAGGTCGCTAGGTCGTATGACCTTAGGTCGTTAGGTCGTATGGCTTTAGGTCGCTAGGTCGTATGACCTTAGGTCGTTAGGTCGTTTGGCTTTTAGGCCGCTTCCACGCTAGGTCGTTCGACTCTTAGGTCGTAACACTTAGGTCCCTCTCCTCTTAAGTCGCTAGGTCGCGTGCCTTTAGGTCGTGTTTCTTTCTTAGGTCGCGTGTCTTTGTTAGGTCGCTGACCTTCTTAACTCGCATGACCTAACCCCTAGGTCGTTGGGCCTCGTTTCTACTTAGGTCGCTGCTTCTTATAGGTCGCTCGGCTCCTTAATTTCTTTAGGTCGTTTGAGTGTTAGGTCGCGAACCCATTTTAGGTCGCATGACCTTTACCCTTTAGGTCACCGGACCACTAGGTCGTGCCCCTTAGACCCCTAGGTCGCAACCATTAGGTCGCTCGACCCTATCCCTCTTAGGTCGTTAGACCTCATTTTGTCTTCACTAAGTCGTACCATTTTGGACGGGGCGCTGCCCCGCACCCCGCCGGGGGCGCTGCCCCCTGGACCCCCGCGACCTGACCGGGCAGGTCGAACCCCGTAAGCGGTGGAGTTGCCCCCGCACCCCCACCTTGGGGGGTTGCCACCCCCCCGGACCCCCCCTCCGTAGGGGATCTTATCTGAAAAACATTGAGCTGATTTCCTTGGATTTTATTCACATCTCCGTATGCGATTTTTGTGACTGATTGTTTCTACAATTGCTTCTGTGTTTTTTCACTTTATAATATAAAGGTTTTAGTACTATTAGTAAATATCAAAACTCTTTTAACAAACAATTTCAACTCTATTTTTAATAACAAAGCTCTTTTCTTAAACCGTTTTCCAATCTATTAGTATATACAAACCTTTACCTCACTCGGATGAGAAATCTAATTAAACGACTTAGTAAAACAAGTGGTATGAAACGCTTGCGTTCACTTCGTCGGTTAATTCTTGGACTTGTTCGATTGAACCTCTTGTGACAATTTATTTAGTGAAGATTTACAGTTTGTTCGTAAATATTTAAGTTAAGCAAGTGGTTATGGGACATGAAGCTAAACTTCTATATTTACTAGCTTAGTGTAATTGACACTTCTCGTTGATCATGACGATCATTCTGATGATTTAGACTAGCAATTGTGCGATGTCTCTTGTTGCGAGGTTAGACTAGACACCACTTGTGTGATTCCACTCACACATACCTTTTTGCTTTTTGGTTAGTCTGGACCTTAATCTGTGTGATTCCATTCACACATGTGGGGTAGCTCCCCTTGGTCTTCGGACCGTCATGTGATAGGCCTCTTTCTCTTTTCTATGATTTCTGGACTTCTTGCATTGATTTCTAGAATTTATGTCATTGACTTGTTATGAGTACAAGTTTGGGGTATGATGCCCTTTCCGAATCTTTGAGAAGATTCTTGTGATATTGATTATCTCTTATTGATTGATCTTCTGTTGATCATTATTTACATACTTATAGTGGTATGTCGTTATGGATGTTTATGTTTATGCCATATCTTTTATGTTATATCATGTCATCTGATATTTATAGCTAGACTGACCCGTTTATTATTTTCTTAAATAATACTCGGGTCAGACCGAGATGTTACAGGTGCTTCTGCTTGACTTCTTCCCAGGGATTCATCACTCTGACTTTTGGCTAACTGTTTAGATTAGCAGTTTTTGTTGTATACACTTGAGATATAGACTCATAGTTGTATTCTTTTGTATAGCACGTGTTGCTATTCTTTTGTATTATCGTGGATCTTACTGACCACTACTCTGATGTACACTTTCATGTGTTAGTTATATATTCATATCTTCTTCCGCCTTTGTGATATGGATATCTGTGACTAATTTGTGATATGATTATTTCTATGTTTGTTTCCGAAGTTTATTTATAGCCACCGTGTGATAAGCAATTACATGGATGGTCGCTCCTCAACAGCCTTATTCTCCGTGCTAGTTGACAGCACTACTCCGGAGTGTTCTTGGCTAGCGTGGGTATAGAGGTGGGGCGTCACAAGAGACCAGAGAACCAAGCTACAGACTTTAAGCACAATACATATTGAAGCACATGGCAGTGGAAAATGCAATGCACAAGTACAGGTATAACATGAATTTATACATGAGTAAGCATACATATATACATGTATGCAGGATATAGTGGTGCAGTGTACATATACTTAAGGCCGAGATAAAATCAAGCAGCGAATTTCAAAAATAACCAAGTCAATTTAAATGTCAAATTCAAAGCCAGTGAGTAACACATTATCAAAAATATTATCACAATGTAAAGTACCGAAATCAAAGATGTCACATGAGAAAAGAACGGAACCACAACCAAAGCAAACTCAAAACCATGATATTCACGAAATCAAAGAATACGATGAACAAGTCAGAAAAATGAACAGAACTAAATCAGAAAACAAGCCATGGTAACCAAGCAACCAGATCAGGAAATTATACGAGTTAAACCAGTCAGAGAAATCTTAAGCATTCAAGCATAATCAAACGGCCAAACAAAATTATCAGACGAGTTTAAACAATTTATTCGAACAAAACTTTAGGGAATTAAACCCTATAAAACCCATTAACATCATAGGCAAGAAAAGCACCAAATTCAAGCATATCAACCAGAAAAGCAAAAGAGAAATAACATACCATTTCAAATCGAACTCGATCGAGAAGTGGCTAAAAGAAATATGGAGATAGTGAGTCGATTGTCGAAGCAAATCAAAGCAATAGTCACTGTAATCGACCAACATTCAAATGGCGACTTCAAATTATCACCAAGCCCTATTTTTTGTTTATAGAGGAACGAACAAGCTAAAGGAAGAGCTATGTTTCAACGAAAAAGGATACATGCCGATTAGAGATTAAAAAAAAGAGGGACAATGGTTTATCACTTCATAATATTTGGGTCGACCTTTTTATTTTCTTTCGGTTCATAATTATTGTATAAGGCCTTTAGTTTATAAATTAGGGTTTTGTTGTTTTTTAAATGGCTTTTTATTTTGTAATTTACTTTTAAATATTTGTAAATTCTAGTCATGTGACTAGGGGACGAACTACGGTGGTGTAATTCGAGAATTCGCAACTCGGTGGCTGAGTTGTGGTAGGGTTTTGAGCGTAGAGTTAGGTTAGTCGATAGCGGATGTCGCGAGTTTACGTATGCAAACGTCTGACTACTTAATTCTAATAGAAACCTTGGGGGTAGCACGTAGGCAGATTTTTGCCGAAGCTGGGTAAATCTATGTGTATTATCTTCTTCTTTTAATTTTCTGCTATTATTTGTGCTGCTATTATTCTGCTATTATCAGTGCTGCAATTATTTTATATACTTCCACAATAAATTTTTATAATTAATAATATCACCCTGTTTAACCCCTCTCTAGGGTGAAATCGATCATACAAGTGGTATCGGAGCTAGGAACATAGGTCAATTTTAATTTTAAAATTTTAATTTTTCAAAAACCAATTTTTGTTTTAAAATTTTGAATTTTTAAATTGGCTTGCTTTAATAATGCTTTTGCTGAGGGTCGATCCATAGTTAGACTACTAATGTTCAATGGTGAATACGCTTACTGGAAAATTTGAATGAAATTTTTTTTGAAAACCATTGATGCTTGGAATATAGTTGAGACAGGATATAGGAAACCAACTGTAGTGGTAGATAATTAGGAAAAAGATAAACCGATGGATCAATGGATAGATCGAGAAAATAGACTACAGAATGCTAATGCTAAAGCTATGAATTCTATTATTTGTTCATTGGATCAAATTGTATTTAATCGTGTCTTACATTGTCTAACTGCGTAGGAAATGTGGCAGACACTTGAAGTGACTCATGAAGGAACATCTCAAGTTAAAGAATATCGCCTTGCCATGCTGAGTAGCGATTGCGAGAACTTCACAATGGCCAAGGATGAAAATGTCAAAGAGATGTATGGACAACTTTCCAATCTCGTATACAAACCAAAAGCTTTCGAAAATCATATACAAAGTTGGAAGTAGTCTGAAAAATCCTCAGAGTGCTTCCACGAAATTTTGAAGCCAAAGTCACTACCATTCAAGAATCAAAAGATTTGAAACAAATCAAAGTTGAAGAATTCATCGGAATCTCACTACTTATGAGCTAGAAATTAAATTTAAGGAAGAGCTTGAAGGAGGTGATACTCGAAAGAAATCAATAGCTCTCAAAGGAACAACCAAAAGTGAAGATGATGATGATGGTGCAGCAGAACTGGCACTGATAATAAAGAAATTCAAAAGGTGGAATCACAAATATGGAAATCCAGCTCTAAATCAACAATTAAAAAGCAGAATAGTTAAAGTACTAGACAACCTAGAAGAGCGGAAGATCATCTTTACAAGTGCAACAAACCTGGTCAGATCAAGCCCAATTTTCCTTAGAATCGACACGGCTAAGAAAGAAATCAAAAAGGAGAAGTTTTGCATCCATGTGGAATAAAAGTGATGATGATTATAAAAGCACTAGCAGTGAGAGTGAAAGCATATATGTGCCCTCGAGGTGATGTAACTGATAACGATGATGATGAGCCAAGCGAGATATCAAAACTTACTCATTTAGAATTGCTTATATATTTCCCCAAAGTAAATGACTATTCTGAAAGACTTAGGGAGAAATATGCTAAAATGATCACAAAGAGATATTTGATAGATTTAAATAAACAGCTTGATCAATTGGTTAAAAATTATCAAAGCAAGAGCCCTAAGTGTGATAAATGTCCATCATTTGAAGAAGAGATTAAAAAATAAAAAATTAAAGTCAAATTACTTGAAAATGAAATCCTAATCTTGGAAGGAGGTGAAAATACTGGGAGAGAGAATTCTATTAAAAAGTGCATATAATTATTGAATGAAAATGAATCTCTCAAAACACAAGTCCAACAATTTTCTACAACTTTAGGAAATTTTCCAAAAGTGAAAGATCGCTAAATATATTAGGAAAACAAACTATTAATACTGTTAGACAAGGACTTAGGTAGAATCAATCTGAACATGTTAGAACGAAATTAAACAAGTCAATTCCATCCATGTGCACAATTTGTAGAAATTAGGACACAATCAAAATAATTATTGGTATAGACCCAAACATGTGAAAATCATTCCAATTTGGGTTCCAAAAGGCACAAATATAAAATCTCTTAAAGTCAAACAATTCTGGGTGCCAAAAGGAGCATATATAAATAGTTTTGGGTCTACTCAAACATATTTTTCAAAATCTTTTACCACTAACAACCATGGACCTATAAAAATAAATAGGTCATAAAAATCAATTCTTGTGTAGGTGTGGTGGCGGGCTAAGCAACAACAAAAATGTTACCTGGATTCTGGCTGTTCCAGGCAAACAACGGGCGACAAATCAAAGTTCCTTAGCCTAGTATAAAGGTAGCAGAATCACAATGGGCAACAAAGGAAAATTATCGTAAAGGTAAAATAGGTAGCGGTGTATTTATTTTGAATGATTTATTAAATGTGAAAATCTGCACCATAGTATGATTTAAATTAGCCAGTCGTGTGATATAGAAATGAATGATGATATTGATTCTATTTTTTGTTGGCCAATTATATTATGCCGAGAACACTCTAAGTACTTCTAGAGTCTTTGAACTAGTTCACATAGATTTGTTTAGACTAATGATGGTGTTTTAATGATTGTTGATCACTCTTGATACATATGGATATATCTGCTTATTTTACTGCTTTTGGATCTGACACTATGGTCACCGTTTGTTTATTTACACGGCTTCAATACAAATCAAGAGAATTTCATTTAAAAGCTGTTAAAAATGATTTTAAGGAAATTTGTTGCAACTTCACGGTCCAGTCTATAACATTCAACTAATGATAATCTTGAGTCTAGGAGAAATTCAGATGTAGATTACACTGGCAATCTAGTTGATAGAAAAATTACTAGTGGAACGTGATTTATGTTGATACATTCAATAGCTTCATCATTTTTCAAAGAAAATCTCTGCATATTTTTTTACTTGAAATAGTTTTCAAATAGCAGACATTTTTCTAAAACCCCTTCTAGAAAATCTTTTTTTGTTGACCTTGTTTCAGATTAGTCATTTTAGAAAATTTGATTTTATAATTATTTTTAGATTTGATCTTAAATGACTATATTAACTAATCTGACTCCCTACTGAATATCGAAATGATAAATAGTGGTTGAAAAAGTGATGAGTGTTGGTATTAATCGTATATTATAACTTGGGACAGTATATTTAGTAAATTTCTTTAGAAATTTAAACAAGATTTATAGTAACATTTGATGGGTAAAAAATACATGACCATCTCTATTTCTATCATATTTGTAACGACCATCACTCATCAACATCCAAGATAATATGTCAATATGTGGTATTTTAAACGGGAAGTCATCCTATTTTCAATTTATTACATTTTTAAGCAACAAAAACATCCAGAGTATTCACTCTCATTTAAAAGTCCTCATGGTTATGCATGGGTGAATTACTTGAATTTTTTTATTATGTGCTTTCATGCTCATTTAAAAGTCCTCACGGTTATGCATGTATGGAACACATGCCAATATTGATTAATTAAATGGATAAGTTGATTCTAATCCCATTTAAAAGTCCATACAATTATGCGTTGTTAGAAGATACTTGAATTCATTTTTTTTTAGTTCGGAAAACTGCTAATCTCATTTAAAAGTCCAAACAGTTATGCATGGTTAGTAGGAATATCTAATATAAATATACCACAAATCGACACAACTATATGGGTTTGTATACCAATATCATCCCTAGCATTCTAAAGTGGAAGCATCAAATAGAGTATTTATGATTTTTGTTTGATTTTTAATATTATACTTGATTGAGTATTAATGTGTATTAATGTCTATCACTTTATCTCTATTTTTCTAACACTACTACTCTTTTTGCTGATAACAAAAGGGGGAGAGAAAAGTTAAGAATTTGGCAAACAAAGGTCAAATATTTTATTTTGTATTTTCTAGTTGCATCTAGGCTCATTTGCATATTTTTATTTATTTTTTATGCATATATGAAGGGGAAGCTTTGTGTAGAGAGGAAGCATTCAAATAGGGGGAGCAAATTGAATGATCAAATACATTTAATAAATTCAAAATCTTAAATATATGTTTGTTATCATCAAAAGGGGGAGATTGTTGAATATGCTAGTATTTTTGTTTGATGATAATAGGCATATATATATTCATTAAATGTATCTGTTAATGTACTATTTTAATTTTCACATATTAAATAAATATTTGCTGAATAAAATAAATAACACAGAATTTAAATTCAAACAGATATTTTATTCAAACAAATATTTATTACAATTTTGAATAGTACAAATTTGAGCTCTCACTATATATACACAATTTCAGTTACAATACAAATTCGATTACATCACAATTTTTAATTTACATCTGCACCTCACTGCATATACCTATTCACTCGTACTTAATCTTCAACTCTATTCCAGATTGAATCCATCATTTGAGTTATCTGCATAATAAACACTGACACAGTAAAATTGAAAAAGAAATATTTGTTCAATGTAAAATAAAATGTGTATTTTGAAAATGTTTTTTGCCTCGGTCATTTGGGTTGTTCATCATCATTTAATTTTGAATTCATCATACAGGAACAGCTTGTGACATGCACAGTGTATCACTGTACATGCCATACGGTCGTGCATACCGATATACACTTGATAAAATTATAGGGACAGATGAGCACAAGGCCAAATCCAATCTAAAACTGGGTTCAACTCAAGTGCAATACGAATAAAGTCATGGCATAAGCACAAGGTCAAACCTGAGCTATAAGCTGGATTCAACATAGATGCAATCTAAATGTACAAGTTCAATAAAATGGTCAAGTCTTAAATGACTGGAACAAACCTTGACCAAAAATTCAATTGTGTACACATGAAAACAATTCAACTCAACAATGAACATGTACAAAGCTCAAAGGTTCAGTTGAATCCAGACTATACCAACAATCAAAGGCAATCAATATCAAGTGCACCAGTACAAAACAGAAGCATGGATGAGCACTAATGCATATAGACAAGAGCACTAGGATATACATACATGTATACTAGACCAGATTCAAAGCTTAAACTCGGAAGAAAAGGTTTTCACATCAATACAGCAGCACAAATGTGCAATCTCAGACAAGAACAAAAATGAAACAGTGATGCAACATTGATACCAGAGACTACAAGAACAGCAAACAACAATGTTTGGACTAAATGCATATGAACTCATGTGTACAGTGCTACCAAGAAACATATATATGAAATGCAGCAGTGATAAATAGAATATGTGCATATATACACAACCACATATCAGTTCATATAGAAATGCAAACAGTTCAAGTGAGACAGATTCACAACAACTATGCAATAGTACAGACAATCAGAGCAACTCAATGCAAGCTAACATACAGTATCACTAACACCGACCACTTATAAAACATGGATAATGGTGAACTTGATGGATTTGGACTATATACATATGTATATATATATGGACATGAATCAAGTACATATCTACATGAACAACAAGTAACATATATATGCTACAGAGACTAGAAAACCAAGCTATTGACTTTAAGCACAATGCATATTGAAGCACACGACAGTGGAGAATGCAATGCACAAGTACAGGTATAACATGAATTTATACATGAGTAAACATACATATATACATGTATGCAGGATATACTGATGCAGTGTACATATACTTAAGGTCGAGACCAAATCAAGCAGGTATTTTCAAAATTAACTAAGTCAATTTAAATGTCAAATTCAAAGCCAGTGAGTAACATATTATCAAAAATATTATCACAATGTAAAGTACCGAAATCAAAGATGTCACAAGAGAAAAGAATGGAACCACAACTAAAGCAAACTCAAAGCCGTGATATTCACGAAATCAAAGAATACGACGAACAAGTTAGAAAAATGAAAGGAACCAAATCAAAAATCAAGTCGTAGTGATCAAGAAACCAGATCAGAAAATTATACGAATTGAACAAGTCGGATAAATCTCAAGCATTCAGGCACAAATGGCCAAACAAAATTATCAAACGAGTTCAAACAATTTATTCGAACAAAACTTTAGGGAATTAAACCCTGTAAAACCCACTAACATCATAGGCAAGAAAAGCATAGAGTTTAAGCATATCAACCAAAAAATAAAAAGGGAAATAATATACCAATTCAAATCAAACTCGATCGAGAAGTGGCCGAAAGCAAATCAGAGATAGTGAGTCGATTGTCGAAGCAAATCAAAGTAATAGTCATTGTAATCAACCAACATTCAAGCGGCGACTTCAAATTATCACGAAGCCCTAAATTTTGTTTATAGAGGAACGAACAAACTAAAGGAAGTTGCCATGTTTCAACGAAAAAGGATACATGCCGACTAGAGATAAAAGAAAAGGGGACAATGGTTTATCATTTCATAATATTTGGGTCGGCCTTTTTATTTTCTTTGGGTTCATAATTATTATATAAGACCTTTAGTTTATACATTAGGTTTTGTTGTTTTTTAAATTACTTTTTATTTTGTAATTTACTTTTAAATATTTGTAAATTCTAGTCATGTGACAAGGGGATGAACTACGATGGTGTAGTTCGAGAATTCGCGACTTGGTGGCTAAGTTGTGGTAGGGTTTTGAGAATAGAGTTAAGTTAGTCGATAGCGGGTGTCGCGAGTTTACATGTGCAAGCGTCGAACTACTTAATTTCTAGTAGAAACATTGAGGGCAGCACGTAGGCAGGGTTTTGCCGAAGCTGGGTAAATCTGTATGTTCTATTTTCTACTTTTAATTTTCTGCTATTATTTATATTGCCATTATTCTGCTATTATCAATGCTTTAATTATTTTATATATTTCCGCAATAAATTTTTGTAATTAATAGTATCACTCTATTCACCCCCTCTAGGGTGAAATCGATCCTACATAGACATCTCTTTAGTAGTAGACCCAATTGTTGTTTCAAACCCTATAGGAGGATCGGCACATTTATCTATGATTTGTAGGGATTTGAATTTTTTTATCCTAGGTGTAGAATTTGATTGTGACGCCTAAGTATTAAGATTTTTGCGATATGGAATGATTTTGGGGATGGATTGTGTTATCCCATTTTTTGGACAAAACTGGAATATCAATGTTGTGTGCGTTTCCACCACGACCGGAATAAGAAGAAGCAAGCAAGCGTACATAAGTCAGGAATTTCACTCATGATTCAAGCGCAAAAGTTCATTCGGCGAAACCATACAAGAACCCATTCGGCACTCATCCCATTCGGCATGCCCTGGTTCATCCGGCATCTCCAACACACAAGCCCATTCGGCATTCCCATTCGGCTCTCCCATTCGGCATTCCCAACATGATCCATTCGGTGGTACCGAACCAACGTGCCTCCATGCTCCTCTATAACCAACCTACCACCGGTCCAACCATCCAACAACTACCGAACCAAACTCCAACCTCTCCAAGTATGACCGAATGAAGCTTCGCCGAACCAGAATTGCCAGTCCAGATTGCTTCAGCCCGGGCCCACCAGCAGCTATATCCATCCAAGACCCCTGCCCCTTACCTCACTCTATAAATAGAGGGGCAGGGGTACAACAATGGCAGACAAGTTTGAGAGCTCAAGCCTGGAAGGAACTCTCAAACAACTTTAGATACTTGTAATCAAAGCTTTGTACTTGTAATCTGAAGAAAAACGGAGAATAACATATAAAGTGGATGTAGGCACGTTCTGGCCGAACCACTATAAATCTGTGTGTCTTTTACAGTTTAGTCCTTGCTTTTTATATATTTGCATAAATCACCCAAATCACTTAAAACAACATAAAATCAACCAACTCATACGACTATGGGTGTTTGCGGCCATTTTTTACGCAAACATTTTGGTGCTTTCACTGAGAGGAACCAGCTCCCGCTACATAGGATAGAAGTTGAATTTGAAAATCTAAGAATTCAGATCTGAGAGTTATGACGAGAAAAACAAGTAGAAGGCAAAGGCCAGAAAGAAGTGAAAACCCAGGAAGTCAAGAGGCTTCCTCAGGAGGAAATCAAGCGTCGGCCTTCATCACTAGGGAGGAGATGGAGGCCATGATGAGAAGACAAGAAGAGATGATCCAGAACTTACTTCAACAAATTGGGCAAATTGGAGCACAAATCCAAGGAGCAACTGGAGTTCAGAATGGAGCAGGACCATCTGGCGCAGCACCAGAGCTAGGGGGCACTCACGTAGAGCATGTTGATCCGACCCCGGGAAGTGAGATGGGGGCATCCGAGCCACCTGGTAGCAATAGAGGAATGAACGTTCAGCCAGGGAGGCATACACATGGAAACTCCCGCGGACTTGGGGGGCAGGTCGAAGGCAGTGAACGAGAACTACAGCTTGGAGACAATGACAGATTAGCAGAGATGGTTAGAAGAGCTATGAGAGGCGGTTTAGTAAACAGAGACTTGGAAGATGTAAACAGGAGTCCTTTTTCTTCTGCGATTAGGATGGCTAGGAACCCACCAGAATTCAAGCTACCATCATTGGACATGTACAACGGGAAAACGGACCCCACGGTCCATCTAACGAAGTATATGAGACATATGGAAGTGCTGGGGGCATCAGAGGAGGTTATGGCCCGGTGCTTTCCACTGTATTTGACGGACATTGCAGCGTTATGGTTTAGGCAACTGGAGAGCGGCTCCATAGGAACATGGGCAGATTTAACTGAGAGATTCATGAGGCAATTCAGGGTTCATATTGCGCGACCCAAGAATGTGATGACTTTGGCAACCTTGAAACAGAAAACTGGAGAGACTTTGAGGAGCTTTCTAACGCGATTTAATGCGGCGGCAGCATCAGTGGATCGACCAGATCCATCTATGGTCATGATGGCGGCTGTATCTGGAATAGCTGGAAATACAGAGTTCAAGAATTCATTAACCAAGGACCCGCCTATGAATTTGGGAGAGTTCTATCATGAGGCTGAAAAGTTTCTGCGTTTGGAAGATGCTAGTGCAGAAAGAGAGGAAGAAGATGACGTTTACACAATCAAGAGCGGAAACCCACCTGGAAAGGGTGCGGAGACTAGCAAAGGAAAAAGAAAGGCTGAGGATAATGATGACAGGACAAAGTGGCTACGAAGAGAGCCACGATTCACCACCTATTCAGAGCTTAATGAGAGTCTGGAACGGATTTATCAGGATACCAAGGGGCAGGTTCCATACCGTAGACCAATGCGAAGGGATCCAACCTCTGACGAAAGAAAATCAGATAAGTTTTGTGCATTTCATGAATTGAATGGTCATAACACTAATAATTGTAGGCATTTGAAGGACGAGGTGGAAGGGCTTATCAGGAACGGTATGCTCCGTCAGTATGTGAGGAGGCGAACCCTAGCAGTGGAGCCAGAGCAACCGCCCTCTACGTCAGCTAGAGGTGCCCCTGGATCAGGGCACCATTTGATTATCCATTGATTGCTTGATTAAAATAATGATGAACAAGTTGTAAGCTTCCACTAAAGCAATTAAATCATTTACACATGTACGAGATCGCGAACGATCTCCAGGCATGCTCTGAATGATCATTGGCTGCTTCGAAGTGGGAACTTACACTTTGACATCCTTGCTTTGCATTTGTTTCGATTTGAACATTTGAATTCTTCCTGTTTGAACAGTTCTGCTGTAAGGTACTATTGCTTTAACATTTACAATTCTATGAAAAAATTGTTTACTTGTATGCCCGTTGGATCGCGAACGGTCCACGAGCACCTATTGCATGGCAACGAACTGCCAAAGTCTTTGATTCGAGAAATTCCCCCAAACAATGACTCCAACACTGATAATATTAAGTCCCCCCCCGGGCACACTCATTCGCCTCGAACGGCACCCGACTTCGAACAGTCACAATTCGCCTCGAACGGCACCCGACTTCGAACAGTCACAACTCGCCTTGAACGGCACCCGACTTCGAACAGTCACAATTCGCCTCGAATGGCACCCGACTTCGAACAGTCACAACTCGCCTCGAACGGCACCCGACTTCGAACAGTCACAACTCGCCTCGAACGGCACCACTCGCCTCGAACGGCACAACTCGCCTCGAACGGCACAACTCTCCTTACCTCAAATGGCTCGATCGCGAACGGTCGTCATTTGAGGTCCGCCACCTGATCACTGACTGTTACACCTTACCTCAAATGGCTTGATCGCGAACGGTCGTCATTTGAGGACCGCCACTTGACCGCACACTGTCGCACCTTACCTCGAATGACTTGATCATGAACGATCGTCATTTGAAGTTAGGCGCTTGACCTTGAACGGTCACATTTCATCTCAAATGGCTCGGTCTCGAACGATCGACGCGTGGACTTACAAACTTGACCGCGCACTGTCGCACTTTACCTCGAATGACTCGATCACGAACGATCGTCGTTTGAAGTCAAGCGCTTGACCCTGAACGGTCCACACTCGACCGCGAACTGTCGCACTTTACCTCGAATGACTCGATCCCGAACGGTCGTCATTTGAAGTAAAGCGCTTGACCTTGAACGGTCACATTTCTCTGCAGATGACTCGATCCCGAACGATCGACGCACGGATTTATGCGCTTGACCGCGCACGGTCGCACTTCGCCTCAGATGACTCGATCGCGAACGGTCGTCGTTTGAAGTTAGGCGCTTGACCATGAACGGCCGCGCTTCATCCCAAATAGCTCGATCCCGAACGGTCGTCATGTGGGGCCATATAAACTATCAAGCTCTTTACAGGTTGTCAACAGGATATGAACATCCAGCTCATGGCATTTACAAAACACGCCTTCCTACCGCAAGGCATATTTTGGGGGGCAAAGTGTTATCCCATTTTTTGGACAAAACTGGAATATCAATGTTGTGTGCGTTTCCACCACGACCGGAATAAGAAGAAGCAAGCAAGCGTACATAAGTCAGGAATTTCACTCATGATTCAAGCGCAAAAGTTCATTCGGCGAAACCATACAAGAACCCATTCGGCACTCATCCCATTCGGCATGCCCTGGTTCATCCGGCATCTCCAACACACAAGCCCATTCGGCATTCCCATTCGGCTCTCCCATTCGGCATTCCCAACATGATCCATTCGGTGGTACCGAACCAACGTGCCTCCATGCTCCTCTATAACCAACCTACCACCGGTCCAACCATCCAACAACTACCGAACCAAACTCCAACCTCTCCAAGTATGACCGAATGAAGCTTCGCCGAACCAGAATTGCCAGTCCAGATTGCTTCAGCCCGGGCCCACCAGCAGCTATATCCATCCAAGACCCCTGCCCCTTACCTCACTCTATAAATAGAGGGGCAGGGGTACAACAATGGCAGACAAGTTTGAGAGCTCAAGCCTGGAAGGAACTCTCAAACAACTTTAGATACTTGTAATCAAAGCTTTGTACTTGTAATCTGAAGAAAAACGGAGAATAACATATAAAGTGGATGTAGGCACGTTCTGGCCGAACCACTATAAATCTGTGTGTCTTTTACAGTTTAGTCCTTGCTTTTTATATATTTGCATAAATCACCCAAATCACTTAAAACAACATAAAATCAACCAACTCATACGACTATGGGTGTTTGCGGCCATTTTTTACGCAAACAGATTGGCTCTCCACTTATGGAGCGATATGGACTGCAGGAGGAGAGTCGTTCGACTAGAGAAATACAACGGTAGGACTCTCGAGGTCCCTTGCGACCCACAGGGGTCAGTCATGTTGATCTTTCTTTATTCCCTCAATTCATCGCCAATAAAGTTAGATTCAGTTCTAGTCGTCAGAGATTTTCCAGACGTCTTTAAGTAGGTTAAGGGACTACCCCCTAAGAGAGAGATCGACTTTAGGATCTATCTTAATGATAATGCTAAGCCTGTGCTATTGCTAGTGAGACATATGGCTCCTAGGGAGAATAAGGAGTTAAGCAAGTAGATTGGTGAGCTATTGGAGAAAGGCTTCATCAAGAGAAGCATATCTGAGTGGCGAGCGCCATTCGTCTTTGCTAAGAAGACGGATGGTTCCCTTCAACTTTGCGTAGATTATAGAGAGTTGAATAAGCTCACAAAAAAGAACCGTTACCTCCTTCCTAGGATAGACGTTCTTTTCGATTGGCTAGTTGGCTCTTCAGTATTTTCTCAACTAGATTTGGTTATCGGATTTCATCAAGTTAGAGTCGCTGACGATAGCATCGATAAGACAACAATTAGAACACCATGCAAATTTTTTGACTGGTTGGTTATGCCTTTTGGGCTAGTCAATGCCCCAGCATATTTCACAGATTTGATGAGCCGTGTTTTTAGGGATATCCTGATAAATTCGTGGACGACGTTTTGGTGTTTTCCAAGAGTATGGAGGAGCATGTTGTTCATCTAGAGGAGGTTCTTCATGCACTTTGTGTTCATCGGTTGAAGGCTAAATTCTTGAAGTGTCACGTTTGGCGAAAGGAAATGCGTTTCTTGGGGCACGTAGTCTCAAAAGAGGGTTTGGCTATAGAACCTGCTAAAGTGTGTAGCAGTGTAAGATTGGAAGGCCCCAAGAATGCTACCGAAGTTAGAAGCTTCCTAGGTTTGTCTGGCTATTATAGGAAGTTTAATAGTGACTTCGCTAAGAGTTCAACATCGCTTACTTGCCTTACTAAGGAGACTGCGGCATTCGTGTGGGACGTTGATTGTGAGGATTCCTTCATGAGGCTGAAGAAGGCGCTTACTAGTGCACCAATATTAGTTTTACCCTATGGAGCTAAGCCTTTTACAGTATACATTGATGCGTGTAAAACGGGTCTAGGAGCAGTGTTGATGCAAGAAGGGAGGGTAGTATGTTCACAGAGAGCAACCCTTAGTCCAATGTTCACAGAGTGAAAAATCCTAGTTTATCTCCAATTTTGATTTTAAGCCTTCTATAGACGTTACCCCTGGATTATTAGTAGCATTTGAGGCGAGGCCTACCCACGTGGATCAGATTGGTTCGGGACAACAAGAGGATGCAGAGCTTATGGGTATTATGGAGAGGATTAGTAGAGCAAATGTCTCTAGACATCTCTAACGCTATTCCATTGATAGTAAAGGGTGGCTAAGGAGAGATGGAAGACTTTATGTTCCACAGGCAATTGATTTGGTGGATGCAGTTCTAGCAGAGGCACACCATTCGCATATGACTATTCTTTTGGGTGGTGATAAGATGTATAGGGACACAAAGAGGATATTTTATTGGAGTGGCATGAAGAAGGATATGGTAGAGTTTGTAGCTAGGTTTCTTGTATGCCAAAGAGCTAAGGTAGAGCAACAGAAGCTCGGAGGATTACTTCAGCTATTGGATGTAAGCGAATGGAAGTGGGATAGTGTTTCTATGGATTTCACAGATGGATTACCTCGATCTAAGAAGGTGAATACTAGCATTTGGGTGATTGTAGATCGCTTAACTAAGAGCACCCACTTCATTTCGGTCAAGAGTAAGAGGACCACACCGTATTTGGAATCTTTGTGCGTTCATGAGATAGTCCGACTTCATGAAGTTCCCTCTAGCATTATGAGCGATAGAGACCCTATTTTTACTAGCGGGTTTTGGAGAAGCTTGAAAGAGACTTTAGGGACGCAGCTTAGATTGAGTACAGCCTATCACCCTCAGATGGATGGCCAAACGGAGAGATTTAATAGAGTGCTTGAAGATTTGTTGAGGATATGCAATCTTGATTTTGGAGGAACTTGGGAGGAGCATCTTCCTTTGGTAGAGTTTGCTTACAATAATAGTTTCCCGACTAGCATCGGGATGGCACCATTCGAAGCTCTTTATGGGAGACCATGTAAGTCACCTCCATATTGGTGGGAGTCTAGAGAGATTGCTACTTGGTCCTGACATGGTTAGGGAGACTTCAGAGAAGATTGATTTGATTAGGAGGAGGATGAAGATGGCCCAAGATAGGCAGAAATCCTATATGGATACGCAGAGGAGGGATACTGAGTTTGAGGTGGGAGACTTGGTTTTAATTAAGGTATCTTCGCTAAGGAAGGTGCTGAGGTTTGGATCGAGTGGGAAGTTAGCCCCTAGATTTGTAGGAACGTTCCCCATTGTAGAGAGAGTAGGGAAGGTGGCCTATCGAGTGAAGCTACCGGAGAGGCTCGTAGGAGTACATGACGTTTTCCATGATTCATACTTGAGAAAGTGCTTACATGACTTGGTGGAGATTGTGGAGCCTAGTCAGTTGGAGGAAGTGGAAGTAGAAAGGGAAGCATCAGTTCATCATATTCCTACAAAGATCATTGGATGCAAAATCAAGAAGCTTAGGAATAAAGAAGTTCCATTAGTAAAGGTGCAGCGGGGAGATAGTGTTGAAGACGCTACATGGGAGGCTCTCTTATCCACATCTATTTGATAGTAGGTTTTCGAATTTTCTATTTCCATCTTTAGTTTTGAATAGGTTCTTTCCTTTCTTATCCTCTGGAAGGGTAGATCTTAGGATTTAACCTATGGATGGTAGGATTTGATGTAAACATATTATTAGAACATGTTGTGTATGATGGATGCTAATGGTTGCAATGTTTGCTAGTGGATGCCAATGGACGCATATACTTACACTAGGCATTATTATCTCTTAAGGACCGGTCTAGCTAGGAAACTAAGCATATGCATATGGATGTGTGTGCATTTGCATTTTTATTTTCCATGGTTGTTATAAATGGATGATTATCACATGATTGTTGCATTTGGATGATGATTGTAGCACGCATATAGAACTATCAGTTATCATTAGGCAAATTGCATTCATTTGGATACATGGCACAGACATAATTACATAAAAGGAGGTCGACTGAATCAGTAGATCGCCTAATCTTTTGCATTAGTTAGGGACATTGACACTACACTAATTGCATAAGTATCATAAATCGCATTAGAAAAATTTAAGGACAATGGATGCAATGGATGATGGTTGAGTAGTTGGTTGTAGAACTTAGATGAAAACATGTATTTCATTCTTCTATCCTTAGATTTCGGGGATGAAATCCCTTAAGGAGGGGAGAATGTAACAACCCAAAATTTAAGCTATAGTAATTAATTCGGAAAATTATTGTCAAGGACAAAATTTCTCAGCGCTTTAGTCTCAAGGACCGACCTTCGGTATTTTAGCCTGAAGTACAACATTCTTTAGGTATCAGTTTTTAGTTATTAATGGCAGTTTTTAGGTATCAGTTTGTAGTTACCAGTAGCAGTTTTTAATTATCGGTTTTGGAAGAATGTTCGTCCATATGAATAATTTTGGAAGAATGTTTGTCCTTATGAATAATTTTTAGGAGAATGTTTGTCCTTGTGATTAAAATATTAATGTCGTGTCCTTGAGGCTAAAAATATACAAATTTTGTCCTTTAATTTAATTAACGAACTAATTAAATAATAAAATAACTTTGTAAAATTATCAAAATTGAGCCATGAGAATTGTACCATCGTGTACGTGGTAATTTTTTGGTCAATTTTCATATATAGAACGTCAGAATCCGAGATAGAACGAGAGTAATACGAATTAAACAAGAAAAGCAAAAAGAGAAAAGAAGGGAAAAATATATGTGCATATGTAGGTCGACCCCATGGTAGACCATAACAAGGCTAGGTCAACATGCATGTTGACCCTAGCTTGTGCTAGATCGATACCTCGGTCGACCTGCCTAGGCATTTGAATGAGGAAATGAATTCTTTTTATTGGCATGATTTCTACAGTCATTTCTCTATTTCTGACCAATCATATGCGTTCGTGCTTCCATCCGACGGTTTCTATCAAACCTACGACGTGGTTGCATCAGATTTATTCTCCAAATCTAACGGTCTGAGATCCACAAGTGACACTATAAATAAGATCTTTGGCCTAGTTATTTTTCTCATTCAGATTTTCTCCATCTGGGTTCATTGCTTGAGGCTGGACCCTAAAAGGAATAATTTTTCGAGGAGAAGATCTTTTTAATTAAAATATTTTATGCGCTATAAGTAGATTTGGGAAGGCCAATGAAAGATCTAAGGACCACAGGTGAGTGTTTTAAGTAATTATTTTAGATTTTTAAGTAATTTAAAATAATAGGTTTCTCAATACTTGTATTTTTTCTACAATTTTGAGATCGCTTTTATATAGTTGTTTACAGTTGATTTTTGATGTTATTTTCAGTCTATTTTGCTCTGCTATTTTCATTTAGCTATTTTATTCGTTTATTTACAATAAATTACTGTTATTGGTTTTTTATTTATATCTGTTTTACGTTAGAATTCAGCATGTAAATTTTAGTTCTTTTTATTCATTTTTACGTGAATAAAAAAAAAGTAAAAGAGGATAATTCGCTAATATGGAATAAATTTCAAGAACACTAAAATTATAGAAATTGGACATAGATAAGTAGAACTATAATAAAAGAATATAGAATGAAATAGACAAATTTGGCACTTAGAAAGAAAGTTATAACTAGTAGATTATAACTAAAAAGACAAGATAAAAGAGAAATTGTAACATAGGTTATAATTAAATAGAAAGAACAGAAAGAGGCTTATTTTAAAGACTTACACTTTGTTAATAAACAAATATAGTAGAGATAATAGAAGAGACTTACTTAAATGACTTAGAATAAGTTAATAAGCAAATAGAACATAATAAACAGAAGAGGCTTATTTAAAAGACTTATATTAAATTAATAAGCAAAGATACAAGTAGGACCATAACCAATAGCATTTCCTTTTAGACTAGGACTGATGGTTTAACAATAGGTGAGGCCGGGCATGACCCTTTCAGAGTAGGACTGATGGTCTCACGGTAGGCGAGGCTGGCATAACCCTTTCAGACTAGGACTGATAGTCTCACAGTAGGTTAGGTAAGGCTGAGACACGCTTATGCTAACTAAAATAACTAAGGGGTCAATAGATAGAAATTCAAATCAGGGGATTTGGGCAATGGGTGCGTCTAGATTTTTTTTGGTGGGACCCGAATCGGTAGCATTCCCTTTCAGACTAGGACTGATGGTCTCACAATACACTTAGGTGAGGCTGTGCAGGACCCTTTTAGACTAGGACGGATAGTCTCACAACGGAGGAGGTGAGGCTGGGCACGCTTATGTTGTTTAGGGTAAGAGGGAGCAACAGATAGTGCGAGCATAAAGGTGGTCGTGCGTGCGGCCTCGGTGTGGGGAGAAGTCGCTATTGAGTTCCAGAGCACTAGCATGTGTCTTTTGCTGTGGAACCCATAGGATGGGACTAGCTCACAATGGCACAACATTGATAGAAGACCGAGTCAAAAGGTAGAATTAGGAATTTAGCCCAATTAAAATAGAATTAGAAATTCAACCTAATCAAAGCAGTAATATAGGACAAGTACAAACAATCGAAATAATCAAAGCAAGCAGCGTTCTATTCCAGCTTTATATTTTCCTTTATTTCCTTTTTATACTAGAATTGTCGATAAGTCAATTATCTTTATCTTGTTTACAAAAAACTAGTAGTTACTTCCACTCACCAGACTTTTAATTCGGCCCACTCCACTATTTTCCCCTTTTTCTCTCCATAGGCCAACAGAGGCAAGGACAGTAGAATTTGGACTCTTGAAGATTTCAAATGCGGAGATTTTTCTTCATGTATTCTACTTCTTCATTTTCAGTTTTTATTTCATTTTGATGTACTGGTACTTTTCTTTGAGAGGGATAGTTATTTTATGTACTCTGATGTTATGACTGAGATAAATTTTTTTCACTAGACATGGATATTTGGTATTTCGAGACATTTGGTTTTCTGAAGTATTTATGAAGTTTGACTTTTAAATAAGTTAATGTTTTAGATGTTTTATTTATTTATTTTGTCTTGTAAATCTTAGTCTCTATAAAGTTTTTAGCTATACCTATAACGTATCATATCCTTTAGTGTGTCCTTTTAGGGTATACTAAAGGGTGTGAGGTGTTTCGTTTCACTTCCATCATCCAAAGATTACGAGCCAATAACATGTAGATAGTTTCCAAAAAGAGATACAATTTTGGGGCAAAATCCATAGTATTCCTTGCAATAAATAATTCTTATCCCAGCTGGAATCGGCAAGGACATCCCTATTCCTAGCACTATGGCCTTCGACAATAGCAAACATAATTCTTCACCAACAACAGTATAGTGAAGGACGCCTTATTTCACCCTCAGTTTCACTGGTAACATATGGAAGTCATGTCTTACAGGGTTACATCTCATCTCAGACATCTCATGTATCAATGCTTTCTCCGAAGAGTTCCACATAATAGCGTTATGATTAGTAGTGGTACTGACAACAAATCAGTAGTAACAGCGGATGGAGGAATTACAGGAGTAACAATGCCTACATCAAGAATGGAAACTGGGCAAGGAACTTGCATAGAAGCAATAACAGTGCGAAAATGAGAAAGGTCAACATTCCTAACGATAGGAACCACTTACGCACCGAAGGATGAGGAAGCGGAATCTTGATCGGAGGTGGATCGTCACAGGTCGAGACCGAAACAATGCAGGAGGCAGCAAGGTATCGAAAAGATCGACAAGTAGTAAAATATCAGGCACCCATCCATATCTAACATGAACTTCTATGATAAGACCTAGGGCAATCTGAACACGAATCAAAGAAGGAAGTGGCTTGACAGGAGTTACTTCAATCAATGCCTTAGTATAAACCAATCTCTCACAGGCAACATCGACCACCTTATTTACTACACATATAACGTATTTTGAACTACAATTATAATATACAAAGAATTACATAATATACCATAAACTAAATTGAAAATGTAGAAACTACCAAATTAAAAAAATCTATGGCATACATGTATGTATTAAGTAAACTCTAAAGCATTAGAGTTAGTATTTATCTTACCGACCCAACGATTGCTTGCATCTAATATACATAAAAACTGGAAATTGAAATTTATATTTAAAATCAAAGTACATCATTATAACAACATCTTTGAGAGAACCATCATCGTGAAGGATGTACTCATGATTTGCAAAGCAAAATATACCTAGATTATTATCATAAAACGCAATAAATGTCTTGAAACATGCAAAGCTAGATTATACAAATCAAGCCGCCATAGGAGAAAGATCCACGTCTATATATTTGCAAACTAATAATTTAAGAGATATTTTGAACATTATATTATCTGCCAGAAAAACATCCACTATTATTATTTTGCAGTATTATGAAGTCAAAATTAGTTTGTTATGTTGGTACTACCATTGAAGATGTAGATGGATAATAGATTCTATCCTATCTCAAACTTAAGATAATTTATTTTTACAATGTCATGTATTTCTTTGATGTAAAGTAAAGTAATTATATGAAAACTACAAACCAAAATAGACTGTAAAGTTATATACTTTGCTTTTCTTGTATGATTCTCTCTATATAGGTTTCTTTTCGTCACAAATATACTGAACTGGACAAAACTATTTAATAATTGTATAGTTAAGTTATTTGTATTTGGATATGGTTATGATTAATCAAAGTTGCAACTTAGTAGGGATAAAATTCATCAAAAGTTGTAGAAGTCATCTATACAAAATAGTTCGGTTTCAAAATAAGAAAAGAAAATCGTTATATATTTCAAGTAAGGAAACCACTACCCAAAAGTATCAGTAGTCATAAGCTAGTCAATCAACTACGACCTTGGCATCAGACTATCTTCTTTTATAGTCAGAAAATGACAAACCGTCAACTATCAAGTAAAGTAACTTATACCTTAATATTAAATTAAATGTCCTTTACTTATATATATGGACTAATCAAATTTAATTATCACCATCGATGAAAAATTGCTAGATTACCTAGTAATGCAATCGACTTCACGATTGACATGATTAAACATTTCTTCCCACAATTAAATTGAAAAGGTTTATAAAGAAAACTAAACATTGATTAAGGTAGATAAAACAACGAGAATTAACAGTGTTGATAAAAGCATGAAAAAACATTTTTGTCAGACAATCCTATCCAAAACTTTACATGGAAATTTATATCAAACATGTACCACAAAATCCCGAATTATGCAATCTTAGATGTAATAAAGGAAATGCAAATTATTAGTATTAAAAATATCAGGAACAATAATTCAATTCCTTTTTTGCATGAGGGAAATTGGATAGATTATTTAATACCTCGTTGCAGTCTTGGTATTATAGCTCAGTAAGAGCAGCATGAGAGAGCAAAGAGGCAGGGCTTAGATTTGACTAATAAATTCCAGGGTATTTTCATCTCATAATTTGAGAATAGTAAGTAATAAAGCGAGAATTTGAAACATACTACTTCGATGGAAATCCACTGTATTTAATAATAATTAATTGTATCAACTAATCCATGGACTTATATTTTATTGAATTATTAATAAGGGTGAAATGTAAAGTTATACTCAAATTGCTCAGAGAGCTTCATGGTTGACATTATTAATCACTTTTTCCCACAAATCTTCTTTGTATAATTAAATTAAAATAATATATTAGGAAAAATCAAATATAGATTTAGATAAACGAAATAATGAGGAATTAGTAATGTTGATCTAAACATGGAAATACATTTCAGCGAGAGAGTCCAACACACATTATTCAACGAAATACTAATTTATGTAATCTTAGATGCAGGAAAGAAGAACATAAATTATATTAGAAATACCTGAACAATGATTCAATCCCTTTTTTACAAAAGGAGGAAAACTGGATAGATTATTACACCTTGTTGCAACCTTGGTATTATAGCCCTTTAAGAGCTCGTAAGAGAGGCGAGCACTTCAACCTAAAGTGAAAAAAGAAGATTTTATTAGTAGATTCCAGTGTATTTTCTTCTCAGTGAAAATGTGAAATATTAGAATATACTAAAGGGGTCGTGTAATAATAGAATAGTAAGTAATTGATGGAGTGGGTTTCAAACAGACCACTTTCATCCAAAACCACAGTGTTTAACAATCATTAATTGTATTTACCAATCTATGAACTTAAATCTTACTGAGTTATTGGAAGTAGTGAAATATAAAATTGTACCTCAAATGCTGGGAGAGCTTTATGGTTGACATGATTAAACACTTCTTCCCATAAATCTTCTTCCTATAACTAAATTAAAATAGTATATTAGCAAAAATCAAATATAGATTTAGGTAGACAAACCAGTGAGAAATCAATAGTGTTGATCCAAAGATGGACAAACATTTTTACAAGACAATCCAGACAAAACGTAGCAAGAAATACCAATTTATGCAATCTTAGATGTAGGAAAGGAGACAACAAGTTATATTAGAAATATCGAGAACAATGATTCAATTCTTTTTTTGCAAAAAGAGGAGAAACTGAATAGATTGTCTAATACCTTGTTGCAACCATGGTATTATACCCAAGTGAGAGCCGGTGGGAGTGAGCAATGGGACTATGACTTTAATCGAAGATAGCAGGGGATTTACTAATAGAAGGGAAAGACTTTCCCGAACATTCTTGTAGATTTCCTCCCAAAGAAAATGAAAAGTGCACATTTTTTAGGATAAACTTCAGGAACATTCTAAGCTCTTTACAGTAGTTTCTTCTCATGATGCGAGAATGTGAAATAAAAGAATATAGTAGGATTTGAAAGGGACCATCTAGTAATAAAATAGTAAGTAATTGATTGAGTGAGAATTTGAAATATACAATTTTTATGGAAACTTACCGTATTCAACAACCATTTAATTGTACTAATTTGCGAACCTAGATATTAAAAGTGGAATTATTAAAGCGGTCAAATGTAAAATTATACTTTAAATTGTTAAAAGTGTTATAATATATGTAAATATATAAGTGAATATGCTTTTGTGTTTTTCTATTAGTCCCACATCATGGAATATGTTCCATCTCATGCTCTAATGCCTATATATAAAGGAGCCTGTGTAATGTAATTGTATGAATCAATCTGATATAACCAATCTCTGAATGAATAAAATATCTCCATTCTTTTACTCTAATGGCTTCTTCTCTTATTTCTTTAAAACATATTCTTATTTGTTTATAACACGTTATCAGCACGATCTACAATTGTGACAATTTATTATGAAATCAGAACTAATCTTCTCCAGATCTAATTATAGATCTCAAAACGGTAAGTTATTTTTCTATTATGATTGATCTAATCTTCCAAATTATTATTTTTTATATGTCTCATTCCATTCTAGATCTACTTATTCAGATCTAAATCTATTGTATTATTTTTTAGATTTTATTATGCTAGTCTTATAATTTTATATCTTATATAGATCTAAACTTTGAGATCTAATTCTTATTTTGTTGGTTATTATATTTCAGATCTAATTTGTTTGTTGTTGCTATTTTTCTGATCATATTATATTGTTGATCTCAATATCATGCTTATTTTTATGTTTTATAGTTCATTTATTTTGGAATGCAAGCTTGAACTTGACAAAATTTGATATTGTTGCTTCAACAAATTTATTGAATTTGATTGCATTTAGTTTGGATATGGATTTGAGAAATCAATCATGGTTGGTAAATGAAGTTTTCATTTTGAAAACATTTTGATTTGATTTAGATTTGATTGAAGGCTTTGAAAATTATTTTGATATATGATTTATATTTCCAGAAGAAATATTTTATTGTTTTTTAGAGAAACAAATATAAAGATAATACGTATCTAGAAGATCTAAGTTTAGATCTAACATTGATTTTGATTTAGCACATCTGAAGTGAATGGAAACATTAATAAAAGCTTACATGATAAGCTTAATATCTTTCGATATTTCCTTTTAAAAAAAAAAAGGGAAAAGAAAATTAAAATTTGAGAACCTGTAGATAAAAGGTTGAGTTTCCATAAATCAATGAATTACAAGTTTCCACAAAATAAAGAACCATAAGTTCTAACTGAAAAAACAAGGATCAGAAAATTTAATCATAGAAAAAAGAAACAAGTTTGAACAACCTGAAGTTGTGCAAAGATTTTTTTTTTTCCAACCAGAAGTTGTATAACTCAAAGTCCAAGACCTGAAGTCTTGAATTATGAAAAGATTTTCTGACAATGTTTTAGAGATTTATTTATATTTATATTGCAAAATCTAACATCCCAGAAGAGATGTTATAGGAATTTTATTTTAAAATTATGTGAAAGGATTGTCTAGTAATACTAACCTGAAGTTAGATCATTTCTTCGAAGATGAAGGAAACTTCATTAATGATGAAAATCTAAGTGCAGTAATAAATGATATGGTCGAATTGACCAATAATAGCAGCTTGAAGTCTGCTATGTGAATTTTATTTTATTTCAGTTCAATAAATCAGTTTGAAGTTGGTAAAACCCAAGTTTTGATAATCTTTGGGTGTGTTTGCCAAACTATATATTTGAAGAAGTACATTTTAATATTCTCCAGAAAAGATAATCCATATGACATACTCTTGAAGAGATGTTTTATGATTT
Source organism: Allium cepa (assembly GCA_030765085.1). Classification (NCBI taxonomy): domain Eukaryota; kingdom Viridiplantae; phylum Streptophyta; class Magnoliopsida; order Asparagales; family Amaryllidaceae; genus Allium; species Allium cepa. The sequence continues at coordinate 204,605,412 of CM060942.1, forward strand.
TTATATTTCAAAATCCAAACATCCTAGAAGAGATGTTGTAGAATTATGTCAATTATGTAGAAAAAGAGATTGATTATTGATGACATGCCAAAAACAATGCATATAAAGTATCTTTAGAAGTGATATGTACCACTCTAGAAGCGGTGTTTATGAAATATCCCCAGAAGTGATATTATATCATCGTATAGCACTATAAATGAATTGCCTATAAAATATTGTCAAATGTGATAATAAATTATCCAAAATTCAATCGTCTATTGTCATGGACCCGTAGCTCCATTAGACAAATAGTGATATAATTTTTTTTTAGTAATAACAATAAAATAGTGCATATAATATTTTTTTAGTAATAACAATATAATATAATCAAGGAATAATGATATAATATTTTTTAGTAATAACAATATAATCAAGTAATATGTATAAAATAAACAATGTATATTGATATGGCATTCAAATAGTGCATATATATATATATATATATATATATATATATATAGCTAGAAGAGAAAGTTCACTCCAGAAGTGGTGATACTAATATATCTCTAGAAGAGATTAATAAATTTGAAAATGATAACATATCTCTAAAAGAGATTTATTTATATATTTGGTAATTTTATTAAACCAAATAAGTGTACATAAATTTGATTATAAAGGATCCTAATTTAGCTTAGATTAGATCCTAAAAGTTTGAGAGCTAAGAGGAAATCTGTATCTGTAACATTCCAAGCATCTAGAAGATACTATTATTATTTTTGCTGTAATTTTTTTTACAGAACTCTCAATAGAGATGTGTAGAAATGTCTATATGCAATTAAAAATTACTCCTTGATAAGTAATCATACTTAGTGTTCAAAACTGATATTTGAGATATAATTGAGGAATAAAACTTAACAACTTGAAGTTGTGTTATATTTTGTTCGAACCAGAAGTTCGATATGGTTTCAAACCAAACGTTTTGAACATCATCATGCGGTTTTGACAGGTTTGCATTGACATTGATTTATAAATAGAAATTAATAGTTTTGATCCTTGTAATAGTTTGTTCCAAAAATCACTAATTCAAATGAGAAAGAATATGAAAATTTTATAATATATATGTGATACGTGGACGCACGTATACATCCATATATGTAAATATTTAGCTAACAACCTGAAGTTTGTTATAAGCTCATCTTATAGATTATGCATAGACATTATTTAGTGATTTAAAATTCAATCAACATAAATGTTGAATGACCTGAAGTCATGTATGTATTCAAATGATCTACACAATAAGTAAATTCCTCCAATTGCTTAGATCAATGAATGAGAACAAACTCTAATAATCAATATCAATTGAATGCATCTTACAAAAGAATTATCCTCCTATTATTAATATGTATGGTGTATTTGCTAGTAGCAATATCATAGTGGATCAAAATGAAGATGATTATTATTTAATGTGACAATGTTTGTCAACATCGAGGGGGAGGATAAAGGGATACAAGCTCATTTTGATCATCAATGTTAAATATTTGTTAAAATATACAATGATGCAAAATATTAAGTAACTTGAATAAATTATCAGTAATATCCCTAGTAGACTTTCTCCAATATTGATTTGAATCCCTGAAGGATCAAAATTTGTAAACCACATTTGAAATATGGTTCAAAAGTCAGTTCAAAATATTTTTGGAGTAAGTGATAAAGATGCCAAATAAAGGAGGTGAGTGTTCTTGAAGAAACACATAAGAATGCTCTGAAAGAGATCCATGACATGATTCTCAAATAACCCTAGAAGTAGGTTAGGTACCTAAAACATGATAATTAAAGAGATCTCAATAAATCATGTCTAGAACTGACAAGAAATAATCATCGATGATAAATTTGTAAATAATAAAGCGCTTATATTTATAAATAGATTAAGAATCTTGAATTAGGGGAAAACATGACTGGCCATCATGAATCCTTTAATAGTAGAGAAATATGGACATGTAGTCCACAAAGTACCGAAAGTACTTGAAATGCTTAATATACCCTGAAGGTATAAATGTGGTTTAAAATCATATTAAACAATGAAAGTATATAAATTCCTGAAGAATAAAAATAACTTTCATTGTTATAAAGAATGCAAAGAACAAGGAGAGTAAATTTCAACCTATTTTTAAGTATCGTTGTAATGAAGCTCTTAATACCCATTGAAGTGGTAGTTGCAATATGCAAATACTTATTAAAGTATACAAATTCCTGAAGAATATATATAACTTTTGTAGTTATAAAGAATGAAAAAGACATGAAGTGTAGATTACAAATTTCTTCTAAGTATTGTTGTAATGAAAATCTTGATACATCAAGATGAGTAGATTACTTCCTGCTTTCTAGTAATGTTGTAATGAAATTTTTAATATTCATGAAAGATGTATAGTTGCAATGCACAAAACTAATTTGAAGCAAAAAAAAATATTTAATGAAAGCACATGAAGTGTGTTTCATAAAAGTAGCATACAAATGCATAAAATGCAAACCATATTTGGAAGAAACAATCTTAGAAAATTTGATTGTATCGAAGGAAACTATTAATAAATTGTATTATTAATGAGATTCATATTTATAGATCCAGAAGTATTTATAACCAATTTGAGTTATCGAAAGACGAATATGAATTCAGAGGAAAATTTTAAATCAGGGGGAGCATCCATAAGTATTTTATAATGCACTCTTTTTCCATAACTAAGATTTTTCCCACTGGGTTTTATTAGTAAGGTTTTAACGAGGCATTATCTTGATCCAGAAGTATCAACTCCCTGTAACATTTGAAATAAGCTATAATGTACTCTTTTTCCTTATTTAAGATTTTTCCCACTGGGTTTTTCTTATTAAGGTTTTAATGAGGCATTATCTTGATCTAGAAGAATCAAACGTCTTTTCAAGAAATAACATCTCAAATATGTTATTTAAGTTAAATTATATTTTTATCCTTGACTAAGGTTTTTCCCATTGGGTTTTCCTTTGTAAGGTTTTTACTGACATATTAAATTGATCCAGAGGTATCAAACTCTATCTGATGCAGTAAATTATTGAAATATGACATACTATATTATACTCTTTTTCCTTCACTAAGATTTTTCCCATAGGGTTTTACTTAGTAAGGTTTTAATGAGGCATTAGTTTGATCCAGAAGTATCAAGCTTTATTTAAAGAAATAAGAAAATAAAATATGTCATTGTACTCTTTTTCCTTCACTAAGGTTTTTCCCATTGGGTTTTTCTTAGTAAGGTTTTAATGAGGCATTATTTTGATCATGAAGTATCAAACTCTTATAAGAAATATCATTTTTAGTATGATATTTATGATTTCACAAGTTGCACTCTTTTCCTCGTTCAAGGTTTTTTCCCACTGGGTTTTTCTAATAGAGGTTTTTAATGAGGCAAATCTATATCGATTGAATCGATAAATGCAAGCAAGATAATAATGAGGGGGAGCAATCATCATACACGTTTCGAAACAGAAATTTTCAAATTATCCGAGCATTCAAGATTTTGAAGACGCATATTCAAGGGGGAGTGTTATAATATATGTAAATATATAAGTGAATATGCTTTTGTGTTTTTCTATTAGTCCCACATCATGTAATATGTTCCATCGCATGCTCCAATGGCTATATATAAAGGAGCCTGTGTAATGTAATTGTATGAATCAATCTGATATAACCAATCTCTGAATGAATAAAATATCTCCATTCTTTTACTCTATTTCTTCTTCTCTTATTTCTTTAAAACATATTCTTATTTGTTTATAACAAAAAGGGCATAGTTTGGAGTATGATCAATAACTACAGAGAGGGGAAATACAATGTCAAATTTAGAGTAGGAAAAGGGATCACATATTATTTTAGAAATATTGAGAAAAGATTTAACTTCATTTTTGTAAAAGAGCGGAAACAAAATAGATTATTTAATATGTTAACAAAATAGATTTTTTAATATGTTGTTGCACCTTTGGCATTATACTTATAAGAGCCCGTGTGAGAGAGCATAGAAGCAATGACTTTAATCAAAGAAAGAAAAAAAAGAAGAGGATTTTACTAGTAGATCTTGTGACAGTTTCTTTTAAAAATGCGAGAATGTGAAACAACCGAATAGATTAGAATTTGAAAGGGACCGCGTAATAATAAAATAGTAATAATCGAACGAGAAATTTGAAACATACAATTCTCATGGAAACTCAATGTATTTAATAACCAGTTAATTGTCTTTACTAATTTGCGAACCTAGATTTTAAAAGTGGAATTATTAAAGCGGTCAGATGTAAACTTATACATTAAATTGTTAAGAGAAGGACGAAGATAAAAAAACAAAATGTTAAACTTTACAAGTAACATAGTAGATAAATAGATTAAATCAATTAAATTGAATCAATAACCACTAGCTCAAATGTCAAATGACAGTGTATTACAGATGGAGTTTTCAAAGGTCCACCAAATCAGATTGACTTGATTTTGCTGGTTGGATGGTTGTTTTTTATTTTAATATTTGTGTCCGGTTACAAAACAAGACGACTAGTTGCTCTAGCCGATCATTAAGGGATTTACTGAAATTTTAAACTATTATATTATGGACCATTTCGCATTCTTGTTTCTTTTGCTTGGTCTGGATTGGGCTCTTATGCACCCTAGCAATTGCGTCCCCAGATGGACCACTATACAAAATGATTGATAATCAGAAAAAGGAAGAAGAGGAGTTTAATCAACAAAAGAAGGAAAATAAAATAAAATACCCTCTTAACTAAAATAATACCAAAAACACCAATACTTTCAGTCCCTTTTACGATCCGGTTATCGACCTCGATCCAAAGTTAGATCGACTTCTGAAGTGTTCTATTTGTAAAGGTGATTTCTTTCCTCTTTTTTCTTTCTATTTTCTATACATATTTATATATATAACGTGATGAGTGGATCTGACATGTAAGAGTTATATGTAAGATACTTTTTGAGTTGATTCCTACGCAAACATGTACTTTAATCTGCTGGTTGAAAGTATTATTACAGCATATTTCTGTGGTATCTTGATCATATTATCCTTTATATGAGCTTATAGTTCTTGTTTCTTTGGTACTTGTTATGGTTGAAAATATTGAGATTCATGATACTAACATTTAGCATGAGCTTAAAAGCAATATGAAGAAATGAAGAAGCAGCAAAGCTCAGTAGACTAAGTTCGGCTAGGGTCTTTCTGGTTTGAACTTTGAATTTTGTGTTTTATGTTTTCAATATATATATATATATATATATATATATATATATATATATATATATTCATGATGCTAGCATTTAGCATAAAAAGGCATAAGCTTAAAAGCAATATAAAGAAAGAAAGAAGCAGCAAAGCTCTGTAGACTAAGTCTTGTTTCTTTGTATATATATCAAAATGCATGAGAGAAGAGGAGATGATGGATCCAACACAAAAAATGGGAGAAGAGTAAGGGAGAATGTGTTTTCAATATTTCCCAAAATACGGAAAACAAGAAAAAGACATTTTTAGTTTACATGTTAAAACCATTTTTCAATCCGTTTTCCAAAGTTTTCAAAAATACTTAATGAATTGCGTTTCAATTGATATGAAAATGCAAAATTGGAAAGTGCAAACCACAAAGTTTTAATTTTCCTTAGAGGGTGACCATACAATGGAATTTTTTTTTCGGTCTAGGCCATTAGGACTTGAACTTTAAGGAAGTAAGAGCATCCTTGCTTTGGCTATGTAGCTTTACAAAATTTGTCTGTCTGGAACATTAAATACCCAACGCTAACCAAACAGTCGGGTATTAAAAAGACTTATCCGATATTCAGAACATAAGATAAGTCCCTATATATTTACCCATCTTCTTATCATTTCATTTTCGTACTCTTTTTCACTTTTGCCACTCCACTTTTGCTTTTACCTTTCCAAATTAAAATGGCAAAATCAAATCATAAATCAAAATATAAACCAAAATGAACAAGTTTAAGATTCAATGGTGAAAGTGGAAATAATGTTGAATCCTTGTCAATTTGCAGACATTAATACACATCTACCAACGTTAATTGCTCAAGCCAAGTTTAATTAGGAGCTCGTTATTCCTTCAAGAGTAAAGAAAGACATCGAAATTGTGATTAACATGTTTTATCTGATGTGATAATTTGTTATACGTAGTGTTTTATTCGATGAAATGTATTAGTCTATGCTAGTTTCATTCGATGAATTGTATTAATTTATGTTGTGTTTTATTTTATGTAGCGTATTTTATGTAATGTTATTATGTTGTATTTTAGCTTATTTAATGTTTTTTTTTCCAAATATTTACACACCAATTTCTTTCATATGCTATATTGAATAACTATAAACATATTAAAAAAATGTTAACATAAAAATAACAATTAATAACATGATCAAAAGTGAATTTGTAACTTTGTTAGAAGTCCACATCCGAATATATGGGATGATCTTAGTGGAAATTCGAACGATGGTTGTATTCCATATAATTCATAGTATAAGGGCATCGTGGTATTTTTGTTTAGGTTAAGTGATTAGAATTCAAATTAGCGACTTATATACAAATTTCAGAAAATTTAACTGAACGTTAGCGGCCTTTAAAACTAAGCTAAACCCTTGGTCTTGATAAGTAAACAGACAGACCTTTAAATTAAGTTTCTTTGTGTTAACCCCTTGTGCTAAAAAAAACCCTATAGTAAAAGCAAATTTTGTGGATTTTTCTGTCAAAAAATCAATTTTATTTCTTACGAACACAAAACAGTCATTGCCATGTATACTATAATTTCCTGTAGTTTAATATTCTAATTTCTTTTATTTTGATTTGGGTTTATCAATCATACACAATTAGTTGTGAAATTATAAGCAAGAAGTTCTGAAGCAATCTTGTTTGTGTAAAATTTAATATTTGTCTGATATTTGGACCTTTTGTTATAGTATTTAGTAGTTATTTGTTAATACAACTTGAATGATTTTAACCTGACTGAAATGTGTGTACAATTCTACTTTTGCTAGCAAAGTTTTGTCTCATGAATGAAAGACGTAAAGAGGAAGATATTGACTGAGAAACTTGATCATGATGCAGTCATGATATCATGGAGCTCAGATAGAGATTCTATCTAGGAAGGAAAACAACCCAATAGGAAGAAAAAATTTCTAGATATCATAAGTGTTATCAGTGTCATCAGAGATTTGGGATAGTCAGATTCTATCATGGATACCTTGAAGAGGAATACTTGACATGGTTTCTGGTTTGACTAGAATTGAAATACTCTTTACATTTTGGACTGGATCTGATCAAGGATTGCCATAAATTTCTCAATCATATTTTGAAGAATTTTTAGTGCCAACGTTTGAGGTTTCAGTATTTTTGATCATCATGAAGGTTGCTTCCGATCATATATGAAGTGTACCGACATGATTCAACAATATAATAGTTCTCGTGTTATATTGTATTTGATTTGATATACTGTATACATAGTAGTATGGTTATATAAAAGGTTAGTTAAATGCACTCTTACTCTCATTATTTCGTGAAGAACTCTTCTTAGTCGGCAAGAGGCGGGTATGTTGGAGGAGGGAGGATTGGCTGATAAAAAATGAAGGTGAACTTACATGAAAGTGGACAGATATAATCGCATAGTTGACCAAAAGATAGCTAAGTAAAAGCAGAGGATGAGAATTCATTTATATGCACCCTAAACTTTATAACAACCTTGCCACCATTTAGTTTTGATACAAAATTTATCGCGCTCAATTTATTTTTTCCTATACAAAATTGTTTATATAGGATGATATAATATTATTAATTTTTCTGTCATGTAGAAAAGGAGACCCTCATGACTTGATATTTCAGGAGTTATGGCAGCAAAATGATTAACGCTTCTATTTTATTTTAATATTTTAAAGCATATATACTAGTTAATGGTCATCGTATAGTTTAACATTAACGACTGTTCGCGCACACATGCACAAAATAAAACACGATTGATGATACAAAAAATATGGACTGTTGGATCTTTTTGTTCTTATATGGAAGGTGGAAACCAAGAGGACAATCCAATGGTGGAGATTCATTGTATCATCAATTGTGTTTACATTTTGTGTCATATGTATATGTATGTATGCATGTATGTATGCATATATTGGTGCCAATGCTTTAGCAAGAGAAAACAGTACAAGTCCTACAAGGTAACAATGTTATTATGTCCGAGGAGATGTATGTTTTTTTATAATCCACTTGCCATAATAATAGTTGGACAATCAACTTCTCATAATATCATGAAACCAATTATGCATTTTTTTGATTGGTGAATGAGTTCATATTTTTGATAATAGTTGTAATACTTTCAGAGTCACACTAATTTGGTGCCGGCGTGAACTACCAAAAAAGTCTCTCTACAAATATTATCAAATTTTAGTATCACTTGAAAATGAGATCTAATAAATATTCATTATTTACAAATTCAAAACGTCTCTCGACAAATAGTACTAAATTTTAATGTCACTTAAAAATATGATTTACAAATAAACTTCTTTTACAAATTCGTTCTTTATTAATTAATGATAGAAATAAAAATTCAAACTAACAAAAAAAGACGTTGCAACTTAGAAATAAAAATTCAAACTAATTACACATTTTATTTTATAAATAATAGTTGTAATCCCTTTGTTACATTTTTTTGTATCAGCGTGAACTACCAAAAATGCCACTCTACATATGCTATCAAATCTTAATATCACTTAAAAAGTAGGATCTAATGAATAAATCTTTATAAATTCAAAATGCCACTCTACAAATATTGCATAATCTTAATACTACTTAAAAATACGATCTAACAAATAAACCTTCTTTACAAATTCGTTCTTTATTAATTAATAATAGAATTAAAAATTCAAACTGATGATTTTTTTTAGAGATTGTAACTTAAAAATAAAAATTCAAATTAACTACGTATGATTTCGGCACAAAAATACAGCTAAATATTTATGCAAATTATTGTCCTTTGAATGTGTTAAAAATATACAATCTGTAGAAAACAAATTCAACGATAGAAGCGCGTACTGTAACGCTCGTTGTAATTAGTACATTGATTTGTGAAACCATACTGTAACATTTTGAATTGGTTTTCCAAGTGTATAACCGTTGGGTTTGCTGTTGAAGTCATCATAAGGTGCATGTCTAAATTTGGACTGCTTACTAATTTTATGTTCCCCTTATTTTTGTACCTACCCTTTTTGTAACACTTTTTTTAACATATCGGATTTCCAATATTCTATAGCTGTAATACTGTCATTTGCTTGATATAAAAAAGGTGGAACCTAGTGCACGAGGCTCTCGCATGATAACGGGCTCTGGAGAGCTCTATAATGCATCTTTCTCTCGCATTGCAAAGAGGCTGTTTCTGGACTCGAACCTGTAGAAAATAAATTCATGATAGATGCGCATGCTGTAACACTCGTTGTAATTAGTACATTGATTTGTGAAACCATACTATAACATTTTGAATTGTTTTTCCAAGTGTATAACCATTGGGTTTGCTATTGAAGTCACCATAAGGTGCATGTGTAAATTTGGACTGCTTACTAATTTTATGTTCCCCTTATTTTCGCAGCTACCCTTTTTGTAACAATTTTTTTAACATATTGGATTTCCAATATTCTACAGCTGTAAAACTGTCATTTGCTATAAAGGTGGAATGCAGTGCACGAGGTTCTTGCACGATAATGGACTCCGGGGAGGTCTATATTGTACATTCCTCTCGTATTGCGAAGAGGCTGTTTTCGAACTTGAACCTGAGCGTCTAGATTACTATGCGGGTGACCTAACCGTTATGTTAAGGCTCCACCTCTGTCGTTTGCTTGATATATATTTATCTTTACTACTAATAATGAGAATTCATTGAATAAACTTCAACTGTATCTTTTTGAAATACCAAATATACCCTCGCTCCTCTGCTTTCGTGATAATAATGATAATAATCATTAATACAATCTCAATTTATAATCTTATGAAAATGGTTCATCGGGTCCCTGCTTTGAACCTGTGGGCATTTGTCGAGAGAGCATAAGTATTCTTTCCATGTTGCTGCTCAAGCTGGTGCTTGGTGCCAAGCATGTTTATGTTGTTGAAACGTAATGAGTTTGGTTATATTTGTTCCACTCATATTCAGTATAAATATGGTTGAAACTTCAGCTTTCTTGGGTGGTATTTATCTTGCCACTAGTATACCTATTGAAGCAAAAAATGACCTGAAGTTAGCATCATCATATGAAGAAATTTAAAGAATAGTCGAAAAATAATTTCTAGCATCCGTTGCTTTGATTTGTCATATACAAGTAGGCCTACATAACTCAAATAATCAACTATGCACAAGGTATTTTCATATGACATGGGAGATTCACAGTTTAAATTAAATCATGAATCCAATGTTAGTTGTACTACTCAATCATTTTATATGTTAACAAAGATTATACGGTTAAAGTGACAAATAGTGCAATTCTACGGCTATACGTACAAAATGTGTTCAATGTTGACGCTTGCTAATCAAATATCAAAACAAGCGAATGATTATTTTACCAAGTTTCAAAGTACAATAATGCTAATATCTCTATCTCCATCTCTATTATTAATAAAGAGAATTCAATAATAAATTTTCATGGTATCCTTTTGAAATTTCAAAAGTACACTCATCAATCAAAGAAATCTTATCATCGTTTTGCAAACTCAATCACCATCCCCTTTTCAACCATCCATTAATAGAATTTTGCTATTAATTTGCCACCAATGCCATCGACAAAATTGCTTCAAATAAAAGTGTTATGACAACCAAAGGTTTCGCATTTGTAGCACATATCTGTTCATTATTATTTTTTATTAAATAAAAATTAAATATCATTCAACTATTAGATGCACGTACGTGCGTTTTATACTAGTTTTTAATAAACCATTTTTTAGGACCACCATCATATACTCCCTTCAAATCATCATTCTTTTCTTTAAGCACAATTACTGCATCAGTTTACCTATTGGTGCCTTTTGGTAAATGTTTTTTTTTCCCTTTATTTTTATTACACCTCATCAGCCTTATCCAATATCATTCCTTTTGGGTATTTGCCAAATCTTGCTTTTCCTTCAAATTCATCTTATAGAAATATTGTGAATTTCAGTTGCGAGCTCCAGATTCCATTTTTCAGCATATAGGCTTCCTATTTTGTTTTATTCTTGCATGACTCTGATTGAATATTTTAGTACTAATGTTTTTTGAGTGAAGAATGAAACCTCAATGCTGTTGTTATATTATTGAAACTTAGGTTGGATAGACCTGAATTTTTGTGTGGTATCGGGTAATATAGCTGTTACAAGCCCATACTTTTCCTACTGATTTTTGTATCAGTAATCTATGTATGTATACATATATATGTGACGCGCGCACGCACACGCAAACACACATATATTTGTATGCATGCATGTATGTAAAGGGACTGATGTATCTGACGCTTGAAACCTTTTTTTTGGCAACTTATCATCAATCTAAGATTTTTTTATGTTTCTATATTTCATGTTTTTATGGTGCAGAATTTCTGTTGAAACTAATAAATTCTCATCGGCAGAATGGCTGATGATTATGATATGAATGATGTTCAAAATAACATGGATGAGGAATCTCATAGAAGAGAAATGGAAGAGTCTTCTGACGATGATGAATATGGCCGATCGGTATGTCATGCTCATATTTTTTTTCCTCCATTACCAGATAATGTAAACTACTGTTCTATGATTGAATAAAGGAAATCCGTCCACATTTTTTTTAATTTTTTCTTTTTTTTGGTATTTGACACAATTATACTGTTTCATGGTTTACTTACCACGATAATATTGTTGTAGCTTGCAACAAACAACAACCTTAATATTGTTATTTTTCTGCAGACTAATAAGTGTACATTGAGTAATTTTAGCCATACAGATGTCACCGCTCGATGGTTAGAACTGTTACATGTATGTTTTGACTTTTGAGGACCATTACAATTGATTCACGGCACTATACTATCAAGTATTATCACGTGCCTCTTTGTGTCAGTTCTTCTTTGCACACTAATTAACCTTAAATCGGTAAGCATTCACTTTCTTTCAATAATCCCACATAAGGTGCATTCAACAGCCTTTTCCCTTTACAGGCTGATATAGCAAAAGACACTTCCTCTGCAGAAGCTAGGAAAGGAAAGGATATTCAAGGAATACCGTGGCATAAGCTAAGTATCACAAGGGATAAATACAGACAAACCAGATTAGAACAGTACAAAAACTATGAGAATGTTCCTAATTCTGGAGAAGCTGCCGCAAAGGTAGGTTTCAAATAGGTTAATCCTCTTTTTTACTTTCTCTTGTTTTCTTCTTTCAGTAAAAAAATATAAATTACAATATTTATACAGGCCTGTAAACAAACCAAAAAGGGTGAAAAATATTTTGAGTTCTGGCGCAACACAAGATCTGTTAAATCCACTATTCTTCATTTTCAGGTATATTCTAACTCTGGTTCTATTATGTTTACCATTTCTGCATATACATTTTCACTTTCTATACAACATTAAACCGAAGTTTGTTTTTTTGTTCATGTTTTGATTTTGACATGTTTCATGGTACAGTTAATAGGGCTGATATATGAAAAGACAGAACCATTAACTATGATATTTCATATGTTTCTTATACTACCGTTTCCATATACAAAATACTACAGTTACAGGAATAATTTTTGTAAATCCTTACAAAAGTATGTTGCTTAACATTAGCTAGAAAGATGAAGGATTAGTGGAAAGAGGGAGTGGCTAATATCAAGCTACATAATTTTTTTTTGTTGGGAATATGGTGGTTAATTAGTCCCAACAGGTGTCAGTTTTGGGGTTGAATTCGTGACCTTTGGTCTCGCGGTCTGAAACCTCAACCAACTGAGGCAACCCTATTGACTTTTTGTAAGCTTTTGCAAAAATAAATATTGTAGGTTTTAACATTACTTTATGCCAAATGTCGGTACTCTTCAATTTTTATGCGGTCACTTATAAATTTATCAAAGTAGTTACCTCTTTGTTGTTATTTTTCTCCTGTAGCTAAGAAATTTAGTATGGGCCACATCAAAGCATGATATTTTCCTTCTGTCTCACTACTCGATCATACATTGGTCAGCACTGACTGGTGAGAAGTCCGAAGTTCTAGATGTTTCAGGACATGTGGCTCCAAGTGAGGTATATAGATATGTTGGTCGAATTGCATTTAAAAAATATTGAGAACCTATTTGTTGGTTTATTTTATTATTTTATTCCTTTTTTTAATGGTAAACTTGCCTTCTTATCTGTCACTTTCATATCATCTATCATTTGTTGCAGAAACATCCCGGAAATTTGAATGAAGGTTTTTCTCAGACTCAAGTGAGTACAATGGCTGTTAAGGATAATTTGCTTGTGGCTGGTGGATTTCAAGGAGAAATTATTTGCAAGGTCTTTTTCTTTCACAAATTGTTAAATTTTTCCCATAATATATTTTTATCATTTCATATCATCCATCTATCACTTTCATAATATATAATTACAGCATGGAGTCCTTATTTTAGGTCTCGTCTACGGATATTTACTTGTTTTGAACAATTATTCAAATTTCCCAGCGGTATGCATGTTTAAATCAAGGTTCAAAATTCCATTTTCCGTTTCCGTTTCGGATTTCAAGAAACTTGGAATTTTCGGTTCCGTATCGGAAATTTCGGAAGTCCCACTTTGGAAATTACGAAAATTTCGCTTTAATTCCGTTTTGTGAATTCCGGTATTTTTTTAATAAATTTGTAAACTAATATAATTTATTCACATAAAAGAACTTGAAATTTATACATTGTAAAAAGTAAAGCTTCACAAATTCTATATTAATTATTTTATCCTAATTCACTACTATATAACCGCATAATATAGTTTATTTTATTATAATAGGCATACTAATTTAATTTTTCAGCCCATGGTTCCTTACCAGCTTAAAATAACTCAAAATTTTGACAATGCAGCTCAGCCCAGTCCAAAGTAAGTGAAAGTAACCCAATCCTAACCCTAAATCAATTTGCGTCTCCCTCTTTTTGGTTGCCGCGTCAACCTGTCTGCTTCCTCGATGATGTCGCCCACTCTTTCTTCCAGCTTGATGCCGCATTCTATCTCTCACTCTCCCCCCCTCTCTCTCCTCCCAGGTTCTATACTTATGAGAATTTTTTTTCTTTCCTTTTCTATTGTTTAATCCAAAATGGATTTCGAGGCAACTTCCGGTCCGGTCATCGTCGGAACCGGACTGGAAAGGCCTGAGATTCCGGCATGCTGGTTGGAAGCTGGAATCTTGAACCATGGTTTAAATATGTTCCCTCATTAAAAGAATATTTATTATGAAGTTTTCTGCATCCTTGGCTCTGGTTTACTGGAGTAGTTTTCTAAAATGAAGAATATTTTTTATGACAGCCCCCTCAAGCAAAAGTATGTTCATTTTGACTAATATAAAAATATAAATTGTGTGGCACCAGCCAATATGATTTATTGCTGAATGTCGAAATTTTAAATGCTTCCTTTGATGCGAATACACTTATGAACTGGAGGATTGCCGAGGTGCTATGTTATTGTTATATCCTCTACTTTTAGTCTCTTTGTTGCCTATTCCCACTAGCCACTGGATTTTATAAATCTGTGGATGGGATTTAATGTGAATATTTATCACTTTCTTATACATTATCATTTTGTTCTCGTACATCGCCGTAGAATTCATTTGCTAATTTACAAAATCCAACGATTTACATGGATTGGTTGATATGATGGGGTTAAAAGTAGAGAGGGGACAAATCCATCCTTATTTATATCCTTGATTTGTGCCCGACTGCTTTGGTATCTACGATCATCTTTGATAATATTTTGCAGGCGTGATCTACATATCACCAACATCATCTCTACAAAAAAATTTGTTATTCCAGTACATATTGACCATTAAATTAATTATACAATATACCGTATGAGTAAAATTATTTATTACAAGCACCAATTCAAGAGAAAATTGTTTTTGGTGCTAAAAAATTATTAGAATAAGATGATTTTTGCAGACGGTGCCATGTAGATCGCGTTTGCAAAAAATTATCAAATTTCGATGATCGGAGATGTCAAAAAATCAACAGGTCACAAATTGGGAAGACAAAAATATTGGGATGCCTCGTGTGTGTGTCTCTCTCTCATATATATATATGTGTGTGTGTATATATATATATATATATATGTATATATATATGTGCCAGTTATTTGAACAAAAAATTAAATACAAAATGATGACACAAAAGATCCGGATCATTGAATTTTTTTGTCTTTATGGAGAAGGTGGAATTCGGGGCAAATCCAATGGTGGAGATTCTTTGTGTCACCAATTGTGTCTCTATTTTGTGTCTAAATAGAGTTTCCCTATACACACACACACACACATATATATAAACAAAATAGAAATATAAATGTTCCATTTTCATCGATTCACAATGAATGAGGCAAGCTATTTATACTGATGATATTTGTATATGGAACTGGGTTTCAGTATTATTTCCACATGAGGTTGTTCTATTATTTTCAAATGGGATTTTGGTCCTGCAAAACATAACGTGAAAAGCCTTGGGTTGTAATTTTTGAGGCCCTACATGAAAATTATGAAGTTCGAGATTTAAAGGGGGTTTATTTTGAGAAGCCGAAACTTCAATGAAGCGGTATTGAAATAACCAAATTTATATTTGCTCATTGCATGATTTCTTTTTATAACCACATGTATGATAATCAATTGCATGATCCGATCTTCAAGAACCATAACTGAGATTGTTTGAACATCTTTGCCCAACTGATTTTTGAATGCTTTTTATGCCTTCGCAATTGTTTCGTAATAAAACCAATCTTTTTTATGCCTTGTTTTGTAATAAAACCAGCCTTTAATTTGTTATGTCTTGGAAGGATTCCATCCACCAAAGTTGATTATAAATGCTGCTATCAGATCTAGCTTTGGTTCGTTTTATCAGTTTCCTTAATCATTATGATATTTTTCCTTAAATTCACAGTATTTGGATCGACCTGGTGTTAGCTTTTGTTGCCGAACGACTTATGATGACAATGCAATCACCAATGCTGTAGAAATTTATGATAGCCCGAGGTAACATATTTTTACATGGTTGAGTAGAGTTGTAATTTTTTGGTTCGACCACGAAATCCTGAAAGTTGTCTTATATACAAATGAGAGATCAGCGGAAAATTCATAATATTTTCTTTACAGCTTTCAAGTTAAGTTTACTAGAACTACGTAAAGAATTGAAATTTAATAATTATAAATTATTCTATATTAGTTTTTTATATGCATATGCGAAGGAATTATCCTATTTGATAATTTATTCGGACTAAATTTGTTGGAATCAGTGGAGCTGTTCGGTTCATGGCATCTAATAATGATTGTGGTGTTAGAGATTATGATGTTGAAAAGTTTCAGATCTCTAAGCATTTTCAGTACCCTTGGCCTGTGAATGTACGTATGATGTGAAGTATATGTTTTACAAATACAAGTTAATATCATTATTTCTTACAAGCTCCACCTTCATTTATAACAGCATTCATCTCTCAGTCCAGATGGTAAGCTTCTTGTCATAGTCGGTGACAATCCTGAAGGAATTCTCGCTGATGCTCAATCTGGAAAGGTAAACTATTATATACAGCCTCCCTGTAAAATCAGTTAAAAAGAAAACCTTACAAAACAAGTTACAAACTTACGCCATTTCAAAAACTATCTACAAAAACAGGCATATTTCTGTCTATGTGACCCAAAACTACATTGGATATTTTACCATTTCAGTCCACCTTTTAATACATGTAACAAATTTTACATCCATTTCATTACATATTACTGATATGAATGTAATTTTACTTTGTTGACACCGATTCAGCAATTTGTGGTGGAGCACCTTGAGAATGACTCGATTTCTTCATTTTTTTTTGATCACACTAACACATTCTCAAAGTGTTCCAATGCAAATTTTCAAAAAATAAAATATGGTGATGCATTTTCAAAGCGCTCCATTACAAATTTAATGTTTCAGCGCTTTAATGGCAAAAACATGCTTATATTTGTAATATGTTTTGAATTTAGTTTAAATTTATAGTATGTTTAAAAAAGTGGGTTAGATTTACAGAAAATCCAACATTTTGTATTCCAACTGTATCGGTACAAATTTTTAAACATATAAAAGTATTGTGTTATTTAAAATAACATCATTGCTAGGCCGGTTAGCGAGCTGGGTTTGGTTCGAATAGCTTAAAACCTAGACCCAAACTTGGTTATAAAATCAATACCCGAGCAGTGTTCTTGCTCGATGGGTATTTCCATCTCAATATTTGAGCCTGGCGCGTCGCTCTTTTCGACTCCGTTGGGTAATACTCGTATTGGTAACTCGTCTGTTAAATAATAATAAAGCAGAAGAATTTGAAGCTCTTTTGTTAATTTTAGAAATTATCCATATTTTCCTTAATTCTCCCCAAGTGGTAAACCATTTTATAATTATTCTACTAAACTTTTCACACCATTTTACATTCAAATATCTACTTTTAAAAGAATCTACAATCATTTACAAATCTTCCACGGTTCTCTTTCGAAATTTTACATTATAGTCCACAGCCACACATGTAAATTAATTACATAATCTAAAATTTAAACTAATCGATCAATTTAGTCAACTAATATTTATTAATAAATTCTAAAAGATGAAATTTTCAATATGTATACTACAAACGCATCAACAAATTGGTAAAAAAAATTCATTTAGATAGAAATATATAAATCACGTAACATAAATTATATACATTAATGACAATAACAAATTTATGTTATAAATTTATTTACTAAATGAATTTATCATACATGACATTATTCTATTAACTTCAAACACCTAAAATTTTAATTTTTTTTACAATTACTTAGAAAGTCTTCTCGATTTATCATATATTGCATAATAAAATATATTTTTAGCAATAATTAAAATGTAAATACTATTTTTAACAACATTATCAAGCGCGACGCACGAGTTACACGATAGTTAAATAATAGTTAAACAGAAGAATTTGGAGCTCTCTCGTTAATTCTAGGAGTTATTTCTATTCTTCTTAATTCTCTCCAAATCTGCATATTTTATTTCTAAAATTTTATAATTTACCACTTTATAATTATTCTACTAAACTTCTCACACTATTTTACATTCAAATCCCCACTTTTTAAAATATTCTATAATTATTTATAAATCTTTCACAGTTCTCTCACAAAATAAAGTCCACATTTAAGTTAATTATATATTCCAAAATTTAAATTAATTGATAAACTTAGTCAACTAAAATTTATTAATAAACCTAAAAGATGAAAGTTTCAATATGTATCCTACGGACACGTCAACAAATTGGTAAAAAAACCCATGTAGATGCAAATATATATAGATCACGTAACATAAATTATATACATTAATGACAATAATTAATTTATTTAATAAATTAATTTATCATACGTTACACTTAAAATTCTATTAACTTCAAATACTTAATTTTTTTTTACAATTACGTAGAAACTCTTCTCGAGGTGGAGCCTTGGCACAACGTTTAGTCACCCGCATGGTGATTTGGGCATCTATGTTTGAGTCTGAAAACAGTCTCTTCGCAATGTGGGAGAAAGGCTGCGTACATTATCGGCCTTCACAGAGCCCGCTATCGTGCGGCAGCCTCGTGCACTGGGTTCCTTTTTTACGTAGAAACTCTTCTCAAGTATCTTTTGATATTTTAAATTTAAATCATATATTTAACTAATTGTGTAATCTTAAATTTAAACTATTTAAATAAAAATGGTTAACTAATATGCATTAATTCATCTAATAAATCCTAAAAATACGAGAATTTCAATATATACAATATTCATATATGTGGGAAAAAATTGATAAAATTATTTCAATATATACAATATTCATATATGTGGGGAAAAAGATAAAATTATTTCAATATATACAATATTCATATATGTGGGGAAAAATTGATAAAATTATTTCTTCTGTAGATACATAAAGATATTTAGATCACATAACATAAAATGTGTACATAAATAATAATAACTCTTTAATTTCTAGTTCATTTATTTCAAAAGAATAATATCGCGCATTACATAATATAATTTCGTTTTAAACAACATTTAAAAAATAAATTTGTGTTTTACAATATTACGACGTGAATGCATAAATTATACTGGTATTATAAACATTCTCACTTTCAACATACTATCAAACCATACCCAACTCATAACTTGACTAAATGTTACATAACATTATTTTACAATCATAAAAATTGCAATCATGATCCTCCTCCAACAACATGAAATCTATGGTTAACTACAAGAATAAAATTGTTTAAAATTGAAAACTAAACAAGGAATAAAAGTTCAAATGTAGATAATCTAATCATAAAACTGATCTTCTTCTCAATTATAAACATGTACAAAGCTCTTCTCAATTTTCACCAACATTTTTCCATTCAACTCTTTATATTTAATTAGTTATGCTGATCATTGATTCAAATTATTTAAATAAATTCAATTATTTAATGTTCGTTAATCCATTTATAAATCCACTAAAAAAGATAACAATTCAAACATACAAGCATCATATTAACAAAATGGTAGTTATTTATTCACTCATACATATAAAAATATGTGTCACATAGTATAAATTATTTACATCATCGAGAAAAAACATCAACTATTTACATTTACAATATTAACAATTTTAATATATATATATATATATATATATATATATATATATATATATATATGATTTAGGACATTAATTTCAGAGATATGTAATTAGCGAAGATTGAACCCTTAACCTTATATCCGAGCGTCGCATGTTATTTTAATTTATGATTAACGTGTCAAGATATATTCATCATATATTGCATAATAAAATATATTTCAGCAATATTCAAAATATAAATACTATTTTTAACAACATTACCGTGTGCAATGCACATGTTACAAACTAGTAATATTTATGATAAAACCATACTTTAATCTTGTAATTTTGGTCATAGACAATGTTAACATACAAATTGTACGTGAAAACATTCATATGCAGACAACAAAATGGTAAAGAAATAGCCTACACATTCATATTTCGGTACTATGGAAAACTAATGATTGGATCGTATCCAAACTGAGCTGCATTATGATGAAACCGTTCCTAGATCTAGTAGTAACCGGGTCAGACCTTAATCGGGCCGGTTAGTCAGATTGGCTTAAATGTGTAATTTGGTCTGTGAAGTGGTCCAAGTTCAATAAGCTTTTCATCAAATGACCAAGCAAACTAATCCTCCTTAATTCCAGAGCATTCAAGAACTTTCCGGACACTACGACTACTCATTCGCATCAGCATGGCATCCAAACGGCCTCACATTCGCCACAGGCAACCAAGACAAAACGTGCAGGGTTTGGGACATCAGAAACCTGTCGAAATCTCTAACCGTTCTCAAAAGCCACCTGGGAGCCGTCAGATCCATCCGCTTCTCATCCGACGGTCGGTTCATGGCCACAGCAGAGCCTGCTGATTTTGTGCACGTGTACGACGTAAGCACGGGGTATCACCACGAACAAGAACTCGACTTCTTTGGAGAGATATCTGGCTTGTCGTTCAGTCCTGATAGCGAGGCTGTGTTTGTCGGTGTATGGGATCGTACGTATGGGAGCCTCTTGCAGTTCAATAGGAGGAGAAATTATTTGTATTTGGAGTCTTTGATTTGATAACTGTAGGACTGCTGTAGTCTTTAATAAGTTGAGTTTTTAACTTCTAAGTGTAAAATGAGGAAGGACTTGTAGCTTTTAAGTTTAGAGTGGAAGGAAACTTTTATCTGTGTAAAAGACAGTTCATATATGGGCATGTTGGTATCTGAAAGCTTGTAAACAAGACTTGATTATGCTGTTTTCTTTTTTTCTGAAGTGATCACGTATGAAGGCATATGAATTTTTTTATGTCATTAATACGTTCATCACATGTTAATTTCGACTGTTTTCTTCTTCAATGTCATTTTTTTTTTCTTCACTTGGTTCGTCGTTTGATCTTCTTTGTGTGTTTCTGTATGATCCAAACTGGTTTTATCTATTATTTGCATCTATTGGTGTTACTTCTAATTTTTCTTCCATTTTTTCTCGTTTAAAGTACAAAAACAAAATTAGTTTCAAGAATACTTTTAATTTTCTGGCGAGAAGAACAGGCTTTTCAACGAAATATAGGAGAACGAAACTTTTTTAATCAGAATGATATGTTACTTTCAACGAACAAAAAAATTACTTATCACGTGAGGAACGTTATGTGGCAGACCTTGGTGGAGGTGCAACTGATCTTGGGGGTGGTGTGGCAGATCTTGGTTGTGGTGGCGATGACTTAGATGAATGCGATGGTGGTCGGCTAGGGTTTTGAAGAAAGCGCGAAGTTGAAGTGCTTTGACGATGTGGAGGTTGTAAGGACAAATGAAGGTGTGGCTCTGGCGGTAGCAATGATTTTGAGTTTCAAAATGAGTAGGGTGATGCTAGAGAAGAATTGGTAAATTGAGGAAGAAGAAGCGGTTACTTGAAGAAGAAGATGACAATGTGTAGTAATGCTGCTGTATAGTATAATTTTTTTTTTAAATAGACACCGTTAGATATATGTCTGTTCCTAACGCTATTTTATAGTAGCATTAATTAATTGTAGTATTGATTTTTGCATTATAGTTTTTTTTTAAGTTGTAGCAGTAGCTTATAAACAATTGTAACATCTTTTTAGATGCATGCAATAATACTACGAAGTAGAATCATTTTTTGTTTTCTTTTAAAAAAATTATAATATGTTTATATATATGTTTGTAATGCTATTATAGAAGTATTTTATGAATTGTAGTAGTTTTTTTTTTTAAATTGTCACAGCAATTTATAAATAACTACAATATTTTTTTTAAACGTGTGTTGTAGTGCTATTGTGTAATATTATTTCTCATTTTTTTAAAATAAATTACATTATATATATTTATGTTCGTAATATTATTTTATAGTAACATTTCATGAATTGTAGTAGCTTTTTCTAAAATCGTATTAGTAGTTTATAAACAATTATAACATCTTTTAACAATTATAACATCTTTTTAGATGTGCGTAGTAATGCTACTATGTAGTATTATTTTTATTTATTAAATGAATTACTCTATGTATATTCATGTTCGTAATGTTATTTCATAGTAGCATTTTATGAATTGTAGCAGCAGTTTCTGAATTGTAGTAGTTTTTCAAAAATTATACTGGCGGTGTATAAACAAATATAATGTATCTCACACGATTATTTAATAATATGAATTTTGAATTCAAGTACAAATTTATGAAGTATATTAAAATTTACTGTTTGCAATAGGTTTACATGAACTAATTTTTTTTAAATTCCACTTCCTCGTATCAATTTATAATTTTTTGTAAAGGTGTATCATTTTATTTTGTTTTTTGAACGTTCGTAATACTATTTTCATAAATAAACTACATCGCTTTGTAAATGTGGTATCGTTTTTGTTTAATTTTTTAAATGTTTATCATGTTATTTTTCTTAAATTATTTTACAATGCTACTTTGTAGTATCAGTTTTATATCTATTGAATTGTAAAAAAAAAAAAAGAATATAGTTGTAATATTTCAATATTATTGTTTAGTAGCTGATCTTACCTTATGCCATTATTTTTTGGTTAAATGATATGGCTCGGTAGTATTTTGTACTTGCTATATTTCTTTGTACATCATTTACATATATAATGATACTGGACACTATCACTTTTTTATAAGTTGCTATTTTTTGTCGTAATTGAAGATTGGTGACCGATGATGTTGTGATTGGAAGATGTAGGCGGAACGATGGGCGACAAGTAGAGGTGTGATTTTACTTTTTAGGATTTGGTTTTGAGGAGGCAACTGTTAGGGAGATTGCGGCTATGAGCGGTGGCAAAGCACATGTGTAGGGCAGCGTGAGGGGTGCAACGACATGGGGGGCGGCGGTGTGAGAAGCGGTGATTTGGCCTGTACACGTGAACGAGATGTGAATGTGTCCTATTAGCAAAATTTTGTACCTACCGTGTTAGAATTCATAGAACTTTGCAATTTTGTCCTTTAAACTAAAATTTCTTTTTTTGCTTCTTTATTAAATGTAATATTATTTCGCACAATAAAGCGTTTCTAAACACCATGAAAAAAAAATTTCTCTTAGGTTTGTCGATTACTTTTTCATTACATGGAATAATATCGGTTTAACTCCATTTCATCCAAACTTGTGTTAATCCAATTTGTTATGTATTTTCCCATTTTTCCATCTTGTATATTTGAGTTTAGATATTTAAGCATATCATATTTGTTAATCATTTGATTTTGTATATTTATCGTATTATTATCCATAATTTTTTTTTACTGAAGTTGCATGCGGTAAAATCACCTTTTTTTACTTGGTTAAATTCCCACAAAAATATGTAATTAGCAAGTATGTAATTTCAATCACTTTTAGTTCTACTAAATTCAACTTTTCTTATTTTAGAACATTTCCATGTATTTTTAGCTTTCTTATTCTAATTTTTCTTCAATTTATCAATTAGCACAATGTCATGTATAACTATAATTCATTATAACACATCTGCTTAAATTTCTTTCATTATCTCGTCCAATAATGCGAATAAATAACGATTTATAATCAATCCTGGATGAAATCCTATCTTTGTCAAGTACTCATTAATCTCTCCTCATCACGTAGATCTTATTTTTATCTCATAGTTTTCATATGTATCATTAATTAGTTTTGTTATACCTTTGGTTTATGTTCCGTGGTACTTTATAATACATTTTTAATGTATGAATACTAGTGTCCTTTTTTTACCTCTAAATTGCTATATTAAATCGCTTATTATGTATATAGCTTCCATTATCGATCTTCTTGACGTAAAACCAAACCGATTACCTGAAACCGAGGATTCATTTCTTAGGTATTATATGATCAACCCATAATGACATTTTGTGACTCATTAATTTAATTCCTCTATAGATTGCATAGTTTTGTATGTTTTCTTATTCTTATTAACCAGTATTAACATGATCTTTCTTGATTTGTTTGACATTTTCCCTGCTATTAATACCTTATTAAATAATTTTGTAAGCATTTAATTCATTATTTCATAACGGTTTCCATGCCTCTATATGTATGTTATTTAGCCTACTGTGTTTTTGATAGAGTTAGGGGTATACCCTATGGGCAGTTATGTAATTGTTACATATATCTAACTCATTAACCAATCTTGTTCGAAATAAAGGTATTTTTTTCCTATTATATACTTGATATAATGTGATTATATTAATTAATTAACTTAGCCAGAAGTATATTTAATATAAAAATCCGTAAATGGTATATTTTATGATAGTAGTTACATAGTTTGTAAGCGTGAGTAATTATCACAACGGAACAAATATACTATTTTAAATGTTCCTAGTCAAGATGCATCAAGACTGGATATCGATGTATCCGTTGAGACTGGAGTACGTAACGCTCTTCAAATGTTGGACAGTGTATTACTTATAACTGCTGGGGGCACCTAAGGGTTACGTACTAATAGTTATTGGATAACTATGGAACGATTCACTCGATAGTTTTCTGTTGGTTAATATAATTAAGGTCAAAGAGAAAATATCGATGTGACTGATTTACACAGTTCTCTCAATTTGAGAATACTGTGGATCTTCAATATGAAAGCTCCTCTTTGATTATAGAAAAATCATGGCATGACGTTCATCGAGTGACTATAACTGGGTCGAGTGGAAGTATTGGAAGTGAAGCACTATTCAAGAGAGGATTCGTCTCCTCAGTTATATGCGGTCAGTACACAGTCAAATCAATTCAACTCAAAGTCAAAGTCTTTGGCCAGAGCATTTCGGTTAATAGTAATTATTATTATTGAACCAAGGACTTTGTATTTAGACTATAAAGTTGAATGTGGATGAGGTTGGAATTTTGACCGTTACCAAATTCCATAAGTCCAAAGTGATATAGTTTTTACGAAGAGAAATGGTGTAAACAAATGTCCTTACCAGGTAACGTTTATTAAACTAAAATTGGATTTTACCAAAAATGAGTAAGCGATATAGCCATAATGTCACACCACCTACTAAGTGACGTGTGAACGCTAACATTAGAATAGTTCGATGTTAATCACTGACTAAATTTACACCCAAGAGTCACACAGCCGAAATGATGAATTCCCTTAAGACCGAAAGATTTAATTAGTTTATAATTGTTATAAATTAATTAACATTTATGGAATATTAATCATAAAATTTGAATACGATTTGATAAATAAATAATGTTATATATATTTATAACAATTATAAATTTATCGATCAATATACAATATCGACAAGCGATTAAATTAGATTTAATTGCATAATATTTTGGCTTGGGCTTAGATGAGTTTAAGGCCCATCATTAGGGCTGTAAAATTTCGATTTTAGGAAGGTATAGGGGTGACCAAAGCATAGGGAATTGGCTTGTAGATAATGGGTTGAGATCAAGAGAGAATGGGTACAAAGATTTTCTTCGTTTCTTTCTAATACAACCCTACATATTTACATACATACATACATACATACATATATACATACATACCACACACACACATGCACACACACATGTATATATGTATGTATCTCTAAAAATAGTAACTAACTTTTTGGCCCCCATTACCTTCTACATTGCTAGTTAAAACATAGCTCTCAATCCACTCCAAAATTCTCAAATATATTTCAAATTAAAATAATACTATTAGATAGTTAGAGGTAGGTGACTCCGGACTTGCAACCCGATGAATCAAGAATAGTAAAAGGAAGGGAAGTCACTGCTTCAATGTGGATTCGAAGGAAATTTAATTCATGTTACAGTAATTAAATTATATTATATGATCCTATAATGATAAATTTCGTATTTGTTTAAATATATGCTACTATATGTTTAGTTAGGTGGGATTTTGTAAGTAGATGTGGTTGTCACAAATCAGTTTGGTTATGTGCATAATTTGTTTATTATACTATTTGATTTATTTATAGACAAATTTTGTTTACTCTACAAAATCAAATTTTGTCAATAATTTTTATATTTATATTTATTAATGAATTCATATACATACATACATACATGCATATATATTATATTAGTGTATATTTCTCTCTCATAATAGCATATATGCATATATAAGACATATATATGATTTAAATTTTTAATTATACTTATTTATATAAAATAAGAATTTAAAAATTCAAAAATTAATTATCATACATATATTCATATTTTTAAATTAACATTTATTGAAATTTTGAATTGTTTATAATATATAAAATAGTTATTACATTATAAATTCAATTATATATTCTTTAAATATTATATGGTTTTAGAAACATATAGAGAGAATTTAGGAATTTTTCAATAAATTTTATTATTTTTAATAATTAATATTATTTTTGAAAAACTGTTTATGATTTATAAAAATAATAATTTAACTGAAATTCTTAAAAAAAATTCACAACTTTTCATTCGTGATCCTAGAATTTATAAAAATTTTAAATTTTTATTTTTAATAATATATTATTTTATATTAAATAATTATTTTCGAAATCAATGTATTGGTTTTTAAAAATAATATTTCAACTTTGAAAAATTTCCAGATTTTTCCTAAACTCTATTTATGATCCTAGATTTTTAAAAATTGAAAAATATGAATTTTCATCAATAGATTATTTTATATTAATTATTTATGGATAAAACATTATTTTTTTCATAAATATACAAATTAAAATACTAAAATTATTATGTTTGCAAAACTAAGTTAATTTTGAATTATAAATAATTTTTAATAATTGTTCTCTCTCTTTCTATGTATATATATTTATCTATATATAAATGTTTTCTATTCATATGTTATATATAATATATTTATATATACATATGTATGTGTGTATGTATATATTTTGTAACACATACACATGCACATATTTGAAAAACATACATGACATACAAAATGAGCTAATACATCTATGGCGATGTAAATCCCAACATCTATATATGTGCATATTATACCTTTCGCGGATTATTATGTTACACATGCACTCACACATATATGTATATGATACATTTATGTATAAGCTAGATCAAATCAAAATTAATTTCATATCTTAATATATTTGAATTTAAATAAAATAAATGATTTTATTTAAATGAAATTTAGAAATGTTCTAATTCAGTTAGACTTCATAGGCCCAGTAAAGATCCAATGTGGTAAAATTTTGAAATTCATCCATAACTTCCGCTCTATACTAGTCCAGTTCCAACAATGGTATCAGAGCACAATAGCCTATGAAGTCTAAATTAGTCATATTAGGGATAACTAATTAAGCTTACCCACTTATTACTGTGTCTAGAAAGGCAATGTCTAGGATTGAAATTGGGTAATCAAGTACCCCGTCCTACTTAGTTACCGGCCTGACCTAAAAGGTGAAGTGAGCCGAACGGTTGCTCCTAATAGAAAAGGCACAACTTAATTTAAATTTAATGTCAAAGGTTTTAAATTTAATAGTTAAATCTAAAATAAAACATGTTTATTATAAAAATTATAATACTACATAAGTTTTCAAAATGTTTGAATGGTAATGAGATTTTCAAAAGGTTTGAAAATATTTATATAATAATTTCAAATTTCAAATTTATTAATAGGATTAATAAAATAAATTAATTAAATACGTTAATCTATTAACGCATATATGCATGTATTACATATGTTGATATATGTTATGTTATTTTAAAATGTTTAAGATAACATAAGCATACATGTATGTATACAAGATAAAATTTGAAATTAATAAAATTTAATAAATTTTTTTAATTGAATAAATTAATTAAAGGTTAATTAATTAAATAATATATATATATATATATGCTTGTTACACCATAAAGGTTATAGTATACACAATAATGTTATAGTAGATATGTCCAATATAAAAGTTATATTGGAATACTAATTTAAAATTAATTAAAGAGTTAATTTTAAAATTTATTAGATAAGGTTTAATTAATAATATATTGTACGTAAGACTATCATATAAGTAATATGAAATATAATATTTATATAACAATAAAACTTATATGATATGTGTATAAACTAAATGTGGAACAATAAAGAAACCTAAATAGACTTGAGAAATAAATACATATGTAAATGTACATATACCACGATTTCTGATGTGTTTGATACTTGAATTGCTGGGGTATATAATAAGAAATATATTATTCTATTAGTCGATATCACTCAATATATATATTAAAGATTATGAATCTTCAATATAATGTTGTCCTTTTCCATATATGTATATATTAATAAATTACTTGCATACTCTTTAGTTGTTGAGAAAAATCAAGCTAGGGATGTTATGCGTAGTATTATTAATATATTGAACAGATGTGGCAAGATAACCATATGTATTTATTGAGCAAACTCAAAGTACATATACTATACTTAGCCATCATGATATGGTAGGTACGAGTGAATAATCTCTTTCGATTTGTTGAGCAAACTCAAGGTCGAAATGAGATTGGAACAAGGAAAATGGGTTAGCAGTTGTATATGATACAATCGATAAGGAGTTATCCATCATTTGTGGGGCTATGATTTGTTGAGCAAATTCAAGGTCAAAATACCAAAACAAACAAGTCCTAACATTCACTAGTGAAGTTGTAAGACTTATATGTTTCATCTTAGGGTGTAGAGAAATATAAAAGACTAGTGGGAGCCTTATAAGAAAATGAAATGATAACATTTAACCTTTCTAATATTGTAAACAAACTGAATCGAAAGTTGACAAATAGAAATATAATATATACTTACTAATAATTCTAATTGCATGTTATATATTGTTTCTATAGCCATGCAAGTGCCCAATTTCAACTATTTAATACATTCATAAGTTGTTCACTTATATGTTTATTTGGTTTAGATCGGGTATTGCATTTTATGAGTTTTTGGACTCTAAATGAAATTTAAGACTATGGATATTTGATCCATGTACTTTCACATATAAATATTATATGATGAACAATCATATTTTGTGGGGTAAAATATTCCAATGAAGTTAGTTCATTCGAAGTAAGCCAATAAACATTATTTTAAGATCATGTATTCAACTTGAATGATTTCAAAAGGATCATATTGTATTAATATAATATATGACCATAAACTACGAGATACATCTAAGAACTCGATCGTTGAAATGTCATCTTGATCGGTTTGCATAAAGTGCAAGATATTTGATGTCTTAAATGTTTTTTTTTGAACTGGTACTTTATATACAACAAATCATTGGGACAACATATCCCATGTCAAATAAACGTTCGAAAGCAAGTTTCAAACTTGTGACATCCTGCACCAAAGCTGAATCAATTAACCACTTGGACAAAGGTGCTTGTCTTGATGTCTTAAATGTTAAGAATAACCGAATGCGCTTTTGTAAAAGGTTTGTTATGATATTGTAGTAAGGTTCTCTTTTGAATATTTTGACCATTTGAAAGAAAAATGAGTGTATAAGAATAGATATAACTTCAGGTAAAGTTGGAATGAAAAGAATGGATAGTCACTTCTGCTTCATAGAGAAACATTAGAAATGAAGAATTGTAATAATAACTGATGCTTAATATTGGAATATGAAATATGATTTTTATTCCAAAATGTATTTTCATATAAAAAATTGTTTTCTATAACATTTATTTATTTGAGTTCAAGATATTTGATTAAAGAACTCTCCTCTGTAAACTAGTTTCAGCATATGAAATAAGTAAACAATCTTAACAATATTAAGTGAATGGTAGACCTCTAAATTTAGTAAGCTATTAGTGGGAGCATGCTATATAGCACCTAATGATTGCATAAAATTATTTTCGTAAAATGTACCGAACATTATTTGTGAAATAATGTTTATTTTTGGTATTGACTGAAAAATAGATATAATTATATTTCAATATGAGTATTATGAATATTCATTATGAAATAGAACTATATTATGGAATTTTTTTTCATAGTAAAAGTGATGCAACAAAAATACATATGTATCTAATATTATTTACAGTTGTTTTGGAATTATAGACTAAGCCGTAGTTTTGAGAAATAATTTTACTATATGATTATGAATCATATGATACATGTTAAGTACATCTCAAACAATTAATGGCTATGCACTCATTCAGTGGGAGCATCATATGAGTTGATGAACTCTTTGAATTAATACATACTGATGTATGCAATCACAAGTCTATTAATACCAAAAGGGTTCCACATACTTCGTTATATTCATCGATGATTTATTACCAACATGAACATGTGTATTAGATACACATGTAGTAAGCTTCTGATAAAATCATAGAATATAAAAGAAAAGTAAATAAAATAACATGCAATAGAATAAAATGATTTGATTTAATCAAATAATGAGTATATTAGAAAGAGTTCCAAATGTACTTAAAAACGAATATAGATTCAATCTCAAAATCATTCCTCCATGTGATACATAATGATGCATCGATAAGGAGTAATCGGACATTATTGGATAATTTACGATTAATTGTGAGTGAAGTTGAGTTAGTTTCTTTCTATAAGGTCATGTACTTAAGATTAGTACACAAGGTTGATATTATTTCATCTAAACAACAGTTTACGAAAATATACAAGATAAGGGTTTGTAAGAAATCCCAACATATCCTAGGCCAAGAAGTTGGCAGGTTATGCGAGTCAAAAGATTGCACGTAATAATTGTTCACGAAGGATCTTGTATGAATCTCCAAAAAGTTATTTGAAAAGGTCTGTCATCAAATGACATATTTATGTTATATGATTTGAATAAAACTTGAATATGATTTGAGAAATAAATAATGTTATATATATCGATCGATATACTAAATTAGATTTAATTGCATAGTATTTTAGCTTGGGCTTAGATAGGTTTAAGGCTCATCATTAGGGATGCAAAATTTTGGTTTTGGAAAGGTCTATGGATGGTTAAAACATAGGCAATTGACTTGGAGATAATGTGTTGAGATCTAGTGAGAATTGGTGAAAAGGTTATGTGTGTGTGTGTGTAGGTAGGTTTGTATGTATCTCTAAAAATAATAACTAACCTTTTTGGCCATCATTACCTTCTACATTGCTAGTTAAAACATAGCTCTCAGTACAGTCTAAAATTCTCAAATATATTTCAAATTAAAATAATACCATTCGCTAGTTAGAGGTCAGTGATTATGGACTTGCAATGTGATGAATCAAGAACAGTAAAAGGAAGGTAAGTCATTGCTTCACTGTGGATTCAAAGGCATCATTAAATTGGTAATTATAATTTATATCGTAGTAATTAAATTATATTTTATGATCCTATAATGAGCAATTTCATATTCTTTTAAATATATTGCTACTACATGTTTAGTTATGTGAGATTTTGTAAGTAGATGTAGTTGTCACAAATCAGTTTGGTTATGTGCATAATTTGTTTATTATACTATTTGATTTATGTATAAGCAAATGTTGTTTACTGTAAAAAAATCAATTTTTTCCCTTAATAATTTTTTTATATATTTACTAATAAATTCATACACACACACATATATTAATGTATATTTCTCTCTCATAATAGCATATATGCATATATAAGACATATGTATGATTTAAAAAATTATTACACTTATTTAAATATAATATGAATTTACAAATTCGAAAATTAATTATCATACATATATTCAAGTTTTTAATTAACATTTACTGAATTTTCGAATTGTTTATTATATAAAAAATAGTTATTACATTAAAAATTCAATTTTATATTTAAAAAATATTATATCTTTCGTATATAAAAAATTTAGTAATTTTTCAATAAATTTTATTATTTCTAATAATTAATATTATTTTGGAAAAAAACTGTTTATGATTTATCAAAAATAATAACTTAATTGAAAATTTCTTCTAAATTTTTCGCAACCTTTCATTTATAATCCCAGAATTTATGAAAATTTAAAATTTGTGTTTTTGATAATATATTATTTTATGTTAAATAATTATTTTCGAAATCAATGTGTTTGTCTTTAAAAATAATATTTCGACGTCGGAAAATCTTCAGATTTTTCCTAAGCTCTATTTTATGATCATAGACGTTTTGAAAATTGTAAAATTTGAAT
Source organism: Allium cepa (assembly GCA_030765085.1). Classification (NCBI taxonomy): domain Eukaryota; kingdom Viridiplantae; phylum Streptophyta; class Magnoliopsida; order Asparagales; family Amaryllidaceae; genus Allium; species Allium cepa. Next base: position 204,637,765 of record CM060942.1, read on the forward strand.
TTTCATTAATAGATTATTTAATGTCAATTATTTATGGATGAAAACATTATTTTTTTCATAATATATACAAATTAGAATACTAAAATTATTATGTTTTCAAAACTAAGTTAATTTTGAATTATAAATAATTTTTAATAATTGTTCTTTCTCTTTCTATGTATATATTTATCTATATATAAATGTTTTATGTTCATATATTATATATAATATATTTATACATACATATGTGTGTACTGTAACACACACATATATACATGACATACAAAATGAAATATGTTTGTTACACATATACATATACATGCGCATATTATACCTTTTATGAATTATTATGTTACACACGCACTCATACATATATGTATATGATCCATTTATATATAAACTAAATCAAATAAAATTAATTCCATATCCTAATATATTTGAATTTAAATAAAATAAATGATTTTATTTAAATGAAATTTTGAGTTAGACTTCATAGGTCCAATAAAGATCCAATAGGGTAAAATTTTGAAATTCGTCCATAACTTCCACTGTGGGCTGCTCCAGTTCCAACAGTTTTCACACATTTCTCAAATGTTTTTTTTACTTCTTTACTTTCTATTTTGTTAAACATTCATCCATCGCTAATTTATTCTAGTTCCTCTCTAGAATATTCTTCATTTAACGGACGTTCAAAATAGTTTCTTCTCCTATTTACATCAATGCCCCTTTTTCTAACATTTCTTTTTACATCTTTAACACGTTATCTATTCCAAATCACAAGTTAATCTACCTTTGCTATTTTATTAATCCATAAATATCTTTTCCCCTTTAGTATTTGTCTATCGTATATGTTTATATGATTTCATATTATTACGATATGTAAACAAGGAGAATTCCCAACCTCTGCCTTATGAGAATTTGTTCAACAAGCATTACTTTTAAATGTTTTTGTGAAGGTGCTTCATGCCATTTCTTCCACAATATCAACTTCATATTCTTTTTCTTATTCAAAACTATAGCAAAGTGCCATCATATTCTACCATACATGGAGAAGATTTGCGTGTGTTTAGAATGATCATGTTGGCCCCACCCATCCAATATCAAAGAAGGGCATGACCAATGATAAACCACACGTTCATCATATACTAGTGGTGTATACTTTTTATATTAATTCGACTTTAGGTACATACAAGATTTTAACATGATATGAACAACCTAAAATAGCTATAATTTTTGAAGTGGATGTTACAGGATTGCATACCAACATCTAAACTCCAAGATGGAGTTAGGTTGCCAAAAATAGAACCCAAAACGCTAGTTGCACATATAACCAATTAGATACATTTACCACATCTTCAACGTTGCACATAAAGACTACTATGAGCAACGATCACCTTTTTCTATAATTAAAAGAGTAGTTCTGTAATAGGCGGACTTTTCAATTCGTTGACACTAATACATCCACGGTATTTACTTGTCGAGCACGCAATTGCTGGAAAGACAGAATATTAGGGTAACAAAAAATGAATGAGAAAAATGAGAACAAAAACATCAGAATCTCACATGCAAAATGATAATATATAATATCAAAAGGTAATACATAGAGAACCTCTAATATACAAAACATTTTAAAGTTACTAATCAGAGTATTATCATCTGCCTGGATAGTTATAATAATCCGTCCTTACAACTGTTGATATATATACACGCACACATAAAGTAATGTAACGGAAATAAATACCACGGTAGGTAAAAATCCAGTTCCTCTCTAAGAGCTTAATGAGCATCAATGAAAACCTACCTTTCTCAAAACCGCTTGAAAGAGCATTTGAGGGATTAAGGGAGAAGTAAAACCATGAGTCAGATAAAAGTTTGATATAAGAAACTCAAGATATATGCGATTAACATATAACAGTACCTTTGAGACCGCATGGAATTCTATAATGGTTATCCCCTCAAAAGTACTATCATCTATGAAATATATAAGGAGATATATTAGATAATGTCTAAGGCAAAGAACATAAATTAGAAAATAGCTATGCCGCTTACATCTCATGACAATAATATTTAATAGGTATACAATCAAAACTACTAATATGCATTTGCATAATGAGTTTTCCATGGAAAACCTCCCCAGTAAACCATCGACCGATCTCCTATGACAAGGATTAAAAAACACCTTCCGAAATTCCTGTATCTCTAGATAAAAATATACCATAAGGTAAACAAAACTGGCATAACAACTGAACACTCTTGTGAACAATGTGAACCAAGTATCATTATCTCCCCATGCACGACATATCGATAAGCATACTCTAGATATGGAACTGATTTACCCCCCGGGTCAGCTAAACCTACCTTTAGTCATATACCGATGATGAAGTCACGTTCAGCATCTTAACACACGAGCCATCATCACTGAACAGACCACGATCCCCAAATGGATTTCAACACCTCGAACAAATACACTTCCAAGAGATAGAATATGTATCTTAGTCTTGAAATGGTTTTCGATAAGTAAAATACTTACCGATCCCTGTCTCTTTAAAATTGCATCGATGAATTTCTGGTTAACTCAATTAAAGTTCTTTAAAAGTAAGCAAAATCTAGATAAATTTCATATGAATGCTGTTTCCTGGGGGTTCTCCAAGTGTATGAAGTCATGAAGCTTTTGATACTTCTTAAGTTGATGTGATCATATTATACAACAATGAAACGATGACATATGGAAACTAAGTTTCGTATACTTATCACGTTCCTAACATTTTCAACTTCTACTTTCCCTCGATCAAGAATAAAGCATGGTAGGTTAGAGCACTATTGATTCTATATCCTACTTGAATCAACATTCTTAAATCTCTTACAAATAGAATCAAGTCTACTTCAATTGGCTTTTAGTGCTAAGCATTCGACTGAATATTTTCCATATACAAGTAATCACACAAAGCACAATTAATACACACAGAGCATGATCAAGTCAAATAAACAACTTTTAACCCCCGTTTTATTTAATTAATCTTTCATTAATTAAAACCTCTTTTATTTGTAAAACTCATTTGTATCTAATACAACTTCTTCATTTATTTAAAACTTCATGCTTTAATTAAAACTTCTTCCTTTAATTAAAATTCTTTTACTAATTAAACTTCACTTGTTAATTAAACTTCCTATAAATTGAAACTTAACTTATTTAATTAATGTTCTATTAAATTAAATTTTAATTTATTTAATTAAACTCCATTATTAACTAAAATTCACTTATCTGATTAAACTTCTATTAAATTAAAACTTTACTTATTGAACAGCTTTAATTTCCCTTTATAACAGATATATACTTGTATTCTACTATTCATGTATTTTACTATTCACCTATTTTACTATTTACTTATACTGTATTTTACTATTCACTTATACTGTATTCTATACTTCAAAAGTGTTCATATACTATCTCAAATGGTATAAGTATATTTACAAATCATTAACAAGATTTACTTAGTTTAAAATATAATCAAAGAGGTTAAAAACAAATGTTACTTAAACATTGTTACAATAACCCTTCTCTTTTATAAAATAAAATTTTACCTTTTCTACCTTTTTATAAAAGATCCCATACTTATTATTATCTTTACAATTTCATTATTAAAGATCTAGTTATACATTTAAGGGTTAAAGACAATTGTTACTTAAAAATATTTATTACAACCCAAAACCATTTACTTATAATTATCTTTAAAATATTCATTATTAAATATGTAATTATATTTCTAAGTATAATTAATAATAAGGGTTTAGAAACAAATGTTACTGAAACAATGTTTACTATAATCCAAAACCATTTTTATACTATTATTAACTTTAAACATTCAACATTAAATACCTAATATATTCTTAAGCATAATTAATAATAAGAGTTAAAAAGAAATTTTACTCAAACAATATTTACTACAACCCAAAACCATTTTTATACTTATTATTAACTTTAAAACATTCATTATTAAATATCTAATTATATTCCTAAGTATAACTAATAATAAGGGTTAAAACAAATTTTACATAAACAATGTTTACTACAACCCAAAACCATTTTTACACTTATTATTACATTCTTTATTAAATATCTAATTATAATAATAATAAGTGTAACTAAACAAAAAGGTAAAAAAAACAAATGTTACTTAAATAATGTTTACTAAAACCTAAAACCATTTACTTATAATTACCTTTAAAATATTCATTTTAAAGGTCAAAGCATAACCACACTTATTAATTGAGGAAATACACTTTTATTTAAATTCATAAACCATACATTTAACTTAAAAGTTAAAATTTAAACTTCTTTTATTACATTTATAAAATACTTAACTTATTTTTTTAAAACTTATACACACACTTTTAAAATGCTAATAATTATGTTAAAACACTTTTAAACTACTTGAAAATACGTTATAATTATCTAGATAGAATATTATTAAAAATAACAAATTTTGAAATAAGACAAGCAACATTGTTCAAGTGGTTAAGTGATTCGGCTTTGGTGCGAGAGGTCATAAGTTCGAAACCAGCGTAGGGTGATTCGAACGTTTATTGGCATGTGATATGTTGTCCTAGTGACAAGTTGTATATAAAGTACTATTTCAAAAAAAACAAATTTTGAAACAATTGGAAACACCAAAATATACATGTTTTGAATTTAAAAGCCACTTACTTTAAAAATTCATAATTAATTATAAAAAATATATTTAAACTTGTAACCATTTTAAAATGATCTAATATAAGTTTGAAAACAACCCTAAAAGTATTAGAGAAAAATAATTAATTTAAATACCATTATTATACAATTTATAGTTTTAAATAACAAAGCAGTTTTTCTGCAAATGCTACCAAAACAATTTGCAACAGGTAAAAGGTGTTTCAGAAGAAAAGACAGCATTCTGCCTTGATTTTGCTACAACTTGCAGCTAGTTTTCCACAGTTAAATGATTTATTTTTGATCCAAGTTTTCTATTGTATTTAGTATACTTAGGCTACTTAAATAAAACAAAGAGAAACCCTAAGAATAACTTTTAATGATTTTATAAAAAATTTCAAACACAAGATATTTTTCCGAAGCGCTCATATAACGACTATTTTGCTATAATATTTTCCATTTTGTTCAAATGGTTACTAATGCTTTAAAATCCAAAAATTTTACGGTAATAATAATATATAATTTACTTATTAAAATAGTAAAGAAACCCCTAAGGAAGTCTCTACAAAAATAAACATTATTTCTAAAAGACAAGGCATTTAAAACTGTAGTTATAGCAAACTTTTGGCTATTCACTTTTGCAACGTTATTTGACTAGTTTTAAGCCTTTTTGAAAACTTGATATTTTTACATTCGTACACATCTATATTATATTTTGTTAAACCACAAAGAAAATCCTAAGGATGCCTTCCAATGTTGATTTAGAAATCGCCCAAAACGAAGCTATTTCAAAGTGCATCCGTAGCAACTTTTTTGCTTCTACAATTTACAACTTTATTCTATTATTTCCATAACTTTTAAAGCCAAATATTTACTTTATAAAACATTAGTAGAAGTGTAGAGAATAAACAATTATGTTATCCAATAATATACACATATAACATCATTTTAAAGCAAGTTATAATACAACGGATTCAAAATGCTTTCATAGCGACTTTCTGGCTTTAACATTTACATACACAACTTTTACATCACATACAACATTATCAAATATGTATACACAAGGTCAAGGACACATTACAAGTTTTACAGTGTTTATAAGAGAGATTATAAAACATATATGTTGTCATTTTCTTTCAAAAGCAAGAAGATCCAAAAGTGATAATTTGCATTTGTTCTCATATAGCATTTTATATTTTTGCACAACAACATTATATCACAACATATATCCATTTAATGGTGAGATAACTCACTTATTTTCAAACCAAACATAAGCATTAGCATCCAACTTCCTACATCAACCTTGCAAGCACACAAAAAACACTTCCTACCATCACCCTACCTCATGGCTATAGCCCACTTTCCTCCCTGTTGTCATAGCCCAAGAGAATTTGGGGTGTTGTGCTCCACTTTCTTAAACCTCATGTTTCTTGATGATGTTGTAATAATGATATAAGAACTATAGTAGAGTTTGGAAGATATAGAAGAAGATTTGAAGAAGTTTCATAGGATTAAATAGGTGAAAGAAATGTATGAATTTATTTTCTTTTTGCCAAAACTTTGGAAATGATATTATGAACTACATGAAACATGAGATAATATTTTAGAAACATAAAAAGACCTTCTATACCCCCATTTTGGCCAGCTAAAGATGCCCCTTTCCTCCTTCCCAATGCAAGCACATGCTCCTTAAGACAAGCCTTTATTCCCTCCACCATGCATGCCTTGAATCAAGGGTCAATGTCCCCTTAATTAATCATACTTTAATTAATTAATTTGCTATTAACTTGTTATTTATGTGTTCATATTTTACTATATGAGTTCCAAAGAGTTCGAACAACATTTGTTGAATAAATTGTTGTCTATCAATAAAACGACTTTCGGTCACAATATCGATATTTTTTCGATCTATTTATTTTTGTAAACAAATTTTAAAAACGATTTTTATTATCATTAGTTATTATTTAAAAGGGGGTTAACAAGGTTAGTAACAATTTAATCAAATTAAATCCAAGATACAAATATTTAAATAATTCAGATATTTAAATACAAAGTGTTTGAAATTCTGGATTGTTGCAAGTTCAATACAAGAGACGGCCCAATTGTTTCTTAACCTGGTCAGTAACAAATTTCTACCTTGCCAACTACTTAACTGGTTCAAATCTTGCTATTTACTTAGAAAAAGGATTTTGAGCAATTAGTTCTCTGGTTATCAAGTCTAAATTGAAGACAATTTCCATATATGCATTCAGTTTATTTCACACACATAAACACACACATATATTTATTTATTTACAAAAATCCATATGTATCAAGAATTTTTTTGATTTTGATCCAACTTCTACATTGTCTTCCACCATTTATCTAATGAACACTTTCTCCTCCTTTGAGGCACAAGTTTAAAGACCAAACCATGTTAAGTATTTGTCTATTTGCATTATTGCATATTACTGTACATATTTCATGCTCACTTTCTAGTTAGTGGTAAAATTCATTCATATAAAGAAATTTTGTACCTGAATCGATGACCAACAATCAACATTCATCTGTCTTGTTATATAACTATGAATTCATATATAACAATGATTTGTCTATTCTAGAAACTAAAAAAATCACATTAATATTTTGATGTTAAAGGACGGTTCGGCCAGTCAATCCATCTCTAATTTATCTCGAATGGCTTCACCAGCCTCTTACTGCCCAAGCAAATAACCTATGCAACCTGATATTATTGGTAACTCAGATATATAGTCGCTACATCACCATTAGAGAATTAGAAATAAAAAATATGTGAAGGGTAATAGCACAAATGTAAGAATAATATTATCAAATGTGGGACGAAAAGGAGCGGCCCTTTTAGGTTTTTAGCACATCTGCACATACGATTTGATATTAGAAATTGTTCAAGGCACAAAAATGGCAAATACAGTATCCTCTCAGCCCGCATTGGTTGAAGTAGAGATAATGATATTTAGAATGTACACCAAACCCTTAGTGTAATAACTCGCCACTCACAAAACCCAAACTCAATGTCAAATAGTAAATTTGACCCTCAAACACTATAAATGTAGGACCGTCTAGTTAAATAAAACTAAAACGTTTATCATTAACTGTGCGGTACAACTCAAAGTGAATTGATAATAGATAATACATAAATATACATGCATAGAAATATGATAGATATAGTATATGAGAATTCAAACCGATACAATCATACCTGCTCATAATCAAAGTTATAAGGTATTGATATAATACCAGATAATAATACAGCACCTGCAATTGCTACATGGTCTAAATGAGCATCAAATTACCCAACTCGTGCAGACTAGTAGCTAGGAAAAAGGATAACATACTTTATAACAAATTTCTGTTTTATTTTATTTTTATTGCATGGTTTGTTACAAAAAGTATTAGGTGAAAATGTTTAGAAAATGAAAGGCAGACAACTATATAAAGTGGTTACAGGGAATGGGCCTACATATAGATATGTAATGAAAAGAATTTGCAGGTGGAAATAAAAGTACCATTTCTTCGTTTCTATTTCTTCTTTCTCAAATTCTCTCTCTCTCATAATATACTTCTATTTTGCAAAGAGCAGTGAGCTTGTGCTTATCAAATGGTGCTTTCACCATTGTCCTCACCTCCTTTGATCCATACCATGATCGGAATAGAAGAACTCACCACCCAAATAAACCACCAACAAACCACCATTAACACCATTCAAGCCACCCTCGTCTACGACTAAACTATCCTTGATACTCAACAAAATAGCATCGCTGACATCAAAACCACCCTCGCCAACAATGCAAACTCCATTAATTATATCATCCAATCTTTATCCGATATTGCCATGAAACTCGACCTCCAAATCACATTACCACCACCCGTCCCTCTCTCTTTAGCTCCTCCAACATTGCCCCCCGTCACTGCTACTACCTCTACAACTTCGCTCTCTATCGTTGTTGCGCATTCTATGACACCACTATCATCCTTGAACTCCTCAAATATTCCTTATGCCCTCATTTCCAGCACCATAGCCTCTGCTCCCACACCTGTATGCACCAACATTCCCATATCAACTGTCCTTACCCCGTCTACTAACAACTTCCAAATCGATAGAAGCAGACCATGCAGTCCTCTACTCTTCATCTCTTTCTGACAAAACCCATCTCGCCTTTCCATTATCCAAAGCATGACCTTGCTTTGTAGCCTAAACCCTTTCCTTCAACTCTATTCTGCTCCATCCTCTCATGGTTCACCACTAACATTAAACCATGCTTCCTTAAAATTCAATTCACCACCACCATCATCGGCAATAATGTCCACCTTGCTAAACTCTTATTTAATCCTAATGCCACTATTTCTTATTCAAAAAACTTGGATGGAAGCAAACCCCTTGTATTTGATCCGGGCGGCAAAATTGATTCTGAATGTTTGTTTGTGGTGCGGTTACATGGTGATTCTCAACTCAATCATAATCCAGACTCGACTACTCCGATACCGCTGCCACCAACTTCTGACCTTGATGACAAGGTCGTTTTTGAGGGGTCAGTAATGATATGGCATTGATACAATACTAGATAATAATAAAGCAGCTGCAATTGCTACATGGTCTAAATGAGCATCAAATTACCCAGCTTCATGCAGACTAGTAGCTAGGAAAAAGGACAACACACTTTATAACAAATTTCTGTTTTATTTTATTTTTATTGCATGATTTGTTACAAAAGTATTAGGTGAAAATGTTTAGCAAATGAAAGGTAGCCAGCTGTACAAAGTGGATACAGAGAATGGGCATATATATAGATATGTAATGAAAAGAATGTGTAGGTTGGAAATCAAATTTTATTTTCTTCATTTTTGTTCCTTCTTCCCCAAATTTTCTCTCTCGTAATATACTTCTCTTTTGCAAAGAGCTTCGAGCATGTGCTTATCAAATGGAAATGAAAGGGTGAACATTTTAAAGAAGAAAGAAAGAGGATAAAGAAGGGAAGGAAGAAGAAGAATAACAAATAAAAATGAATTATTTTCATCAAGCCTATAGATTCCATTCATTCACACTATATTTATAGCAACAGTTTTCTCGTAAGCCAGTTGGCCATAACATAAAATTGCAATCTTTAGGATCCTATGATACTAACAAACTTCCTTGTCTCTAGTGCAATATATTTAGCACCTGCCAAAGCATTTGGACCACTCTAATCATTATATAAAATTGTACTTTGATGTTGAATCCAAGCGTCTCATGCATAAGTGAAGGAGAAATGTATTGCACTATATCATTTCCAACCCCTCAAAATCGTCCTTGTCCTCAAGGTCGAAGATGCTTTCTATGGTGAAGAAGAGACTATAGTTATCATGGATGAAGATGGAATATGTGTCGTCGAATGTATTTCTGAAAGAAAAGAAAATCGATATGCAAAGAGGAGAGGATTTTAGGGTTTGGGTTTTGAGAGTGGTGACAAATGGAGTGGAGGAGGTTGTCATTGGGTTGCTTTCGTTGAGGAGAAATCGATGATGGAGAAGGAGACTAATATAAATTCGCTTGAGGTGAAATCAAGCAGGTCGAATTGGAAGTGAACAAGAATAAGATCTACGGTGAAAGAAGAGGAATGAAGGGAGGATCGGACGGTGGCAACGATGCCGGTGGTTGGAATGACAAAGAAGAAAGTTTCGATGTTGTTTAAGAGGATCTCGTTGTCGATCGTGATCGCATTATAAGGGTCGAAGAGGGGTTTAAGCAGTTGATGGTTGGGTTCGTAGTTCTTAAGGCAAGAGGTACTGAGAGAGATGTTGATGTCGTTGTTGTATGAAGTGGAGATGAGGAGGGAGAGAACATTAATGAAGGAGGTAGGGAGGCTGTTGACGATTTGACCCTTGTCAATGTCTATGCTGAGAGGGTCTTAACGGAGGAGCTGCCTGAATATGTAACTGTATTTGGCATCAATTTTGTCTGTGACATTTTATCAAACGCTTCCAATGCCTCCTTGCATCCAAGCTACTGCACAGTGTGTTTATCTTAATGCCACTGCCTTCCGCTCGAAATGCACTATGCTAGAAGCTGCAGCTGCCCCTGTAAAATTAACTGATCTGCTATCATATGCCACACTGCTAACTTGCTCCATCTTTAACACATGATAATTATTGTACACTTACAGTAGCACATGGAATCTATCTTTGTGGATATACGTCTGATCAACTCCATTAAATATCGTAGCATCATTGAGTGCAAAAAGGGTCATGTTCTACAAAGTGACGAGCTTGTGCGATTTGATCTTCGTGGCAATGGCAAGTACAGTGTTCAGAGGTTTTGAGCCGTATGATGGCATCACGAAGCATCACTGTGGAAGCTGATTGAGCTACAAAGATATCAATCATCGATTTGTCTACAATGTAGGAGAAGGGTGAAAGAGGGGCGATGAAGTTGAAGAATCCATGGACGATGATTTTTCCTTCGTTGATCAGATATGGATGCATGATTTGGATGATGTCGATGAAGATCTGGATAGCAAAGTTGGATCTGCAGTCGGATCTAACAGTGGTTGTGATGGTGAGGCGATGGTTGGGCGAGACGGTTTCGATTTTAGCGCCGAAGCTTAGTTTGGAGAGGTAGAGGTGGAAGAAGAGGGAAACGGAAAAGCCATGGAAGATTATAGAGTACACATGGGGTAAGTCGAGTTGTTTCTGTTGTGACTGCAATCGGATGTCCATGGAGTTCCAATAATGAAAGCACCAAATGATAGGGTGAACATTTTAAAGTAGAAAGAAAGAGGAGAAAGAAGGGAAGGAAGAAGAAGAATGACAAATAAAAACGAACTATTTTCATCAAGCCTATAGATTCCATTCGTTCATACTATATTTATAGCAACAGTTTTCACATAAGCCAATTGGCCATAACATAAAATGCAATCTTTAGGATCCTATGCTGCTAACAAACTTCTTTGTCTCTAGTGCAATGTTATTTAGCACCTGCGTTTGGACCACTCTAATCATTATATAAAATTGTACTTTGATGTTGCATCCAAGCGTCTCATGCATAACTGAAGAAGAAATGTATTGTGGTGTATCACAAAGTCTCTTCGTACAAATGGAGTATCGAATAATAGAACAAATATAATACATATTATCATACATAGATAATAATGCTTGTTATGCGTAAAGCTAAATATATGATATGTAAAACAATAGTCTATACGCCTTCACGCCTTCAAAAGTCCAGTTACTTGCTAATATTATCCCCAAAACACCTGACTCTTAGCTTACTCATAAGAATAACCATGAGATTCCTTAAAAAGAAACAAATAGAGATAAAATTAGAGTCATACATAAGTGTGGTGTGAGGAAAACTATATCAAATTGTCGTATATGTTGATGTTATATATTTTTCATACATTAACGAACATTAAGATGAGAGTCTAAAGACATATGGTTAGGGGATCTAGACGGTTCGTATGGGATTTGGAAATCCAAATGAGGCCTTGAATGGAATAGATGCTAAGAGAAATAGCATAAGGAAATAAATGTAGAGAGAGATATGCATAATAATGGATATTTTTATTAATGAAAAAGGTAGAATTATAATCATATCCCCTATTTATGAGTTTTATATGCTTAATTACAAAATTATACAAATAATTCCTTTTCCTTTTTGTGGAAACCAACACCTATTTATAGTAATTTGTCTACAATTATATTGGCCAAGGGCTTTTGGTATGGATTGCAGACATGGATAATGATTGGTACAGACTAGGACAGTTGTATTAACATGAAAAGATCTATCTCATAGATTGATGATGTGTTACGTTCTTGAGTATTATAGCTTCCTTAAGATCCTTCTGATGCTTAACACATGATTGATTACACGGTGAGGCTATTCTAGCTTCTAATATAGCCTACTATAAATATTTGTTGCATTGTTTCTCATGTTGATTTGTCATTACGTTTATGTAAAGATATATAAGATTTAATATATTTTTGCAATTTCTCCTCAATGTGAGCCTATATCCTTTGGCATTTATTATGCTTTCCATAACGGACTTTCTCAACCATAATATTGCTTTTGATTTTTTCATCTCTACTTAAACCAACAATAGTAAATATTCAAGATATAAAAGATTATAACTATGGATTCTCACTTTCATATTTTCCTTAGATAGATTAACCCTGTTATATAGGACTATTTGGTAAAAAATGATGCATTTTCACATTTTAGTTTCTTTTGAATAAAACCCTTCACTGTTACTAGAATTTGCAATGACTCTCGAAAATGTTATATAACACAAGCATCCTCAAAATTTACTTTGTACAACAAAGAAGTAGATTTTGATGTGTATACCTCTTTTGGAAGAACCGAAGATCTTGTAAATTTGGTTGATATACTAAATCACATTGTTAAATTTATTTTACTTATGTCGACGTATTATCGGTAGGACCGGTTATAATATATTTTCAAACAAATGGTATTTTTTTTCAACTAATATCCTTTTTATTATATTTCCTAGAAAAGTAATTATTACCTCTTTACAACTAAGATCTTTTATCAATCCTACGTCGATAATTTATTTCATGCACCTATATATATCCCATAATTTTTCTCGTTCTCTTTTTATAGTCTTCCATCATTACTAAAAGCTTTAAAGGTTTCTTTTTACAAGAACTTCCCATAATTTACTAAAAATAAGTTAATTATTATCTTCAATAGTCTTATCTTAGATCTCAATTCAGTTTCAATAAGATTTTCTTTATTTATTGTTCAATCTCGATGATGTTATCTTTTCCCAAATTAGTTGTTCTTATGGTCATACACAATTTATTAAATTCTTGATTTTATTATAATTTCCTTTCAGTATATATATTGTTTCTTATACAAAGAAATGATTTTTGATTTAACTAGGGTTTATTTGATGGTATTAAGTTAACCTTTATTTGTAATAACCTCGTTGTTAATAATAGCAACGATCCAATAGTCTACGCCTTCTTGATTTTATTCATAGATGTCTAGAGTCGAAACATCTTTTCACAAAACCCAAGCACACTTTTGGAAATTGCTATATTTTCATCAAAAGGGATCTTGAGGCTATCTTATCCTCCTATAAAACCTTCAAGGTTGAGGAGAATGCACCGAAACCGGTGGAAACCAAGTACACTCTTCCCAAGTGATGTGTTGTTTGGAGCGTCAAACATCTTTAAGGCGCTTGGCTCTCACCTCTCTATCCTTTGTATGTAAACTTATGTTATAAATTTGAAACCAATCCTTTCCATTTGTCACTCGTTTCATACAACACTTTGAGTGCTATAGTTGTTTTGCACCATAGCCAAGGTTGCGGAATTCTTCCGATGGATAAAGTCAACTATCATTTTTTCTTAACAACCTAATAAGATCAAATCCCATCTTTATATGCCACCTTCACATGCGTACTAAGCAACCACTTCATAGACCAACTGGTAAAATGAGGGAAATATATATAATTTTATATCTTGTCTTCCGATCCAAGGATTCCCCTTTCCTTCTCATAGTCTAGTAATTCATATATTTGCTAATAGATTTTATGTATTAGTTGACTATATTATGATTTTTTTTCTTTTTCATCAAAGTTTGAGAAAATAAATTCTATCGAAGATTATAACAATCAAATGGCTTCTGTTCTCAATCTTTTGAGAAAAACATCTTCATGAATTCCTTATCACAATAGAAGCTTCTGATTTAATTTCTTCTAGAACTTATATTGCAAAACATTAAGCACATCCCTAGAGCAAGAAAAGTGCCCCCAAGACCAAAGCAAAACAACCTGAGTTTATGATCGTGAGAAAGGGTTCGAAATCCCAAACATATTTGTCAGCAAAGCCGGATTTGGGGTTTATAATGCCTAGTGTGAATTCTCAATTGATGCATCTTATTGTAGAAAGTTACCTACCTTGCATGTTAATTATCGCCAGTATATTAATTCCAATGATATTAAACAAAATTCATATTTATTAGAAACCATACTTTAGTTTGGAAAAGTAAATACAAAAAAAATATGAATGTAATATTTTAGATTAATTATTATACATTTTATATATATGCACCTAATACTTCTAAGAACAACATTGTCAACAAAAGAAAGATTCAAACAATACAATTTTAATGCAAAAAATCAACAATAGTTTGTAAGGAAATTTTACTATAAAAGGAGACAACATAATTAAAATAACATTAATTTGAAACAAATTATGCAAATAATTTAAATAATATTATTTTGAAACAAATAGCGCAAGTAAGTAGCATATGAAGTGTATTACATATTGTTTTAACTTTTTTGTATCATGAAAGATTCATTTAAAATCTTTTGACGTTTCATTTTTGTACACAAAATTGAAACCCTTCAAAAGTTTGTCGCTGAATTCATTTTCTTCTCTAAATCATAACCTTTCAAAAATTATAACTCTAAATATATATAATTGTAAAGTTTTAGAAAAAGTTGCATTTAAAATTCCTATTAATTTATAGATAAACCTATTTTCCTCTTCAAATTCATAATTGAAAATCGATTATACCATTCATCAAAAAAATTAATCTCAATCTTCAGTATAATAATATTAGTTAATCACCATTTTCAAACTAAAAATCTAATCCAAAACCTATTGGCATTCTGCTTCTGTTAGACTTTTCCATTTCTAGTGATGTAAAGTTTCATACACTTAAAAATATAATTCTCTTGTTTCTATAGAATTTTTTTTATTTACCCTTTTCTTATATTGTTTACGATTTTATTCTTCTTCTCTTCATCAAGCATCAACCTCTCCCTTAATTCATCAAAAATACACAACCTACCCATATGTCAATGCCCTCACCACTAACTCAAAACACTCTACCGCAATCACCCCTTTAGATCTAACTTAGCCCCTCTACTGGACCCCAATCTATAGGTCAACCAGTAATACCTCGTAAAAATTAATAAGAAATTAATTATGATAGGGTTCAAAATGGAAATTTTACAAATATCATAATTTGACCATGAAAGTTTTGTAGCAAATTTTTGATCAATTTTCACATATATATTTTTGAAAATTGAGATCAAACGAAAAACTTACTAATGTTTGACTTTTTCAAATTCAAAATAATTCAAATAGAATTCAAATTAATAATTAATTCCAAAATTTGAAATTTAAAAATTAACAGTAATTAAACTTGGGTTTAAGTAATGGTTAATATAAACGTTAACATTAATTGATAATCAATTAAATAAATATACAATGAAAACAAATTAAAACGGTTCTAAAAATAGGCCAACCAATCGAACGCTCCCTAGGATCGGTGGTCGTGGGTGATGGCCAGGGTTTTTCTATACTTGAACGGTCTGGATTTTATTATTTTTAATAGACTTAAATATGATGGTTCTAGTGCTTTCTAACCACTATAATTAAGTGCATAGTTCCCTCATCTTTATTCATAAATTATTTGGAAACCAGGCCAAGCTCTATTAGCAACTCTCTACAAAGATTCAGAAGATACCCTAGGGCTTCAAGTAAGGAATTTTAGATGTTTATTATTCAATTTCTAATCTTTTTATCCCATCCTTTAATTTTCTGAATCTAATTCTTATAAAATTTGCTTATTGTGTATTTCAAAAAGGAGAGATCTATAAGAGACTGGTGTAGGCGTAAACAAATCCAAAAAGGAAGAGCTAAGGCTTTTATGAGTGAAAATATTACACTTTCTTATTTAATTAATTGTATGATATAACTTTGATTTGATATGTACCTTTAGGGAATTTTGTTTACAAAAACATCACACTAAAACCCCAATATTCCCCTAAAGCAAAATATCAATTCTTAAGTTAGAATCTAAATTTTTCTATATTAAAACAATGGAACAGTGTAAATATTATAATTTTAATATTTTACATTCTATTCCACTTCTTACCTTTTTCTTTAAATTTGATTAAAGGTTTTGAAAAGAAATAAGTTAGAAAATATTGTGTAAGTACAGACTCATTTATTCATAGTTTGCACTGCCAACTTCCGCAATTTAAATGAAAATTGCCTATTTTAATTTATCACAAAGAAGTTGAATAGAGTGTAAAACGGTTAAAATTATAAGTTTCAATTAATGTTGATTTGGTTATTTTGGTATTAAATAAGTTTGGCATGGATTCTGATCTGTTCAAGTTTGTTGTTGAACTGAGAATATTCGATATATGATATATCTAATGATATGGAATTGGACTTGTATAAATATAAAGTTTTGATATTTATACGATTAGTTTAGGGCGTAATATTTGTACGCTTAAAAATATTTTAGGCACATGTGTGGGTGTGTGTATATATATACGTTATAAATAAAGTATAATTAATAGCTTATTAATCATGTTGTAATTAGTATTAAAGCCCCCTTAGGAAAGAAATTGGTAGTTAAGGCGAAATAAGGGTTTTTTCCATATAAGGCCTTAATAGGGAATGCGGTGAGATATGTGATAGTATGAAAAGAGAGTTGTAAACTATGACTATGTTATAGGGATTTGAGGTCAACACAAAACATATGGAAGTCTGTCTAGCTAAT
This sequence comes from Allium cepa, assembly GCA_030765085.1. NCBI lineage: Eukaryota > Viridiplantae > Streptophyta > Magnoliopsida > Asparagales > Amaryllidaceae > Allium > Allium cepa. The sequence goes on from CM060942.1 coordinate 204,654,972, forward strand.
CTAGTTACCAATACTGTGACTTTAGGGCTGGTGCGAGACATCACCTATAATAAGTACCAAAGGAGGATGCATGGTTAGTCCCAAATTCTATAGGGTATACCTGCCCATCTAATATTGGTATTAGTACTTACAAATAGTCAGACTATTAGGAGATGTGACAGTTTGGGTTATGGGTCCTGCTTCATGATTGAAGGTATTAAGTGGCTGATTGAGGGCATACCTACTCGTTATATAGGAAGTATTAAATGGTCGGGTTGGTGATTAGGCACAGTAGATGATATCTTAGGGAGAGTCCACTTTCGGTGAGGTATTAAGTGGCTAATTGAGGTTCCATCTCTTCCATAAAAAGAAATATTAATTGGCCTGATGAGATTTAATGCAATGTCAACTAGATAGTACCAAAGCTGTGACGCCCCACCTCTATGCTCACAATAACAAAGGTTATTAAAAGGAATAACGTCTGCTATTGCGAAGAATAAGGCTTGTTAGAAGCGACCATCCGTAAATTATGCCTTAGATGAGTATTGATTACATCGATAGAAGTTGTGTAAATTACTCCCAAAGATATAAATTCAATCCAAATCTAAAACGAAACTACGATGGCTAAAGGAAACTTCAGAACAACTCATAATAACAACAACACTGATAGTATAATCACATCAGAACAGAAATATCAGATATATAGCGGAATACAAGTCTGGAATACATGCTACAACATCGATAGTTCACATGAACCAAATGTACATATACATATACATCAACATACATAAGACGAGAATCAATAACCCAAAAGAACTCCTCGAAGGCTAGACAAAAGATGATGTGAAATCCCAAAAGCTGAAGCTGCAACATAATCAGAGATAGCGAATATCCTGAAATAACTCGGTCTGACCCGAGTATTATTTAAAGAAAATAATAAACAGGTCAGTCTAATTTAAAATTCAGAAATAAGTTTATGATAAACAACACTTAAGCAAATGATCATAATCTCTAATGAGATTATACATACAAATAATCAACATAGTTCAAATAAAGAAATCTCAATATAAACTCCATCAAAATCAATAATCTCGAATGAGACTATTCAACATAAATAATCACCATAGTTTAAATGAAGAAATCTCAATTTAAACTCGATCAAAATAAATTTCCAAATTCATAACTGAATTCGAAACAGCAATATACAAAAATCTGGAAATCGGTCAAGATAACTAGAAAATCAGCATTCACAAAAATCTAGAAATCAAAATAAGATAACCAGAAAATCAACATAAAAGATGGATCGATCCCAGCAGATGGCGAGTTTTAGCTACGCCGCACGTGCATCTCATATGGCCAAAGCCTACCAAGTACTATATTTTTGGCGCCCAACAAATGACCCGAAGGTCCAACAAATGACCCGAAGGTCTAGTATTGGTAATTGACCTGAAGGTCCATCATATGACCCGAAGGCCCAACAAATGACCCGAAGGTCCAGCAGAGTGGCTTGAAAGCCAAATAAATCAAAATCATCAAACATCAGATATTTCAATTAACGAGTCCGGAATTAACCGAAATAGTAAAGTATTGTTCCATACTCCGCACTTTTGCTAAATCGTTTAAATCTCTTCATCGTTTCTTTGAAAGTGCAAAATTGTGTATTTTCTAAAAATAATATTTACGTTCTCAAACGGACAAGTCCGGAATTAACCGAATCAGTAAAAGTAAGGGTTCATAGTCCTCAATTTTGCTGAATCGTTTAAATCGCTTCCTCATTCTTTTGAAAGCGTACACTGTAAAGTTTTTGAAAACAATATTATTTTAAAACGCTTTTTAAAACACATGATTAAAACAGTAACATCTGTAACAATTTTGACGAGGAAATTGCGCTTCACAAAACACGGAAAACGAATACCAAATCAGTGCTGCGGCTAACCGCTTGAAAAGTCACTTTAAATTAACGGTTACTGACGTTAAAATAACAGTGAATTTTCATTCATTGTAAATGTCACCAAAACTCCGCGCTTCAAAATTATAGAACCGATGTGAAAATCCAGTACTAAAAATAACGATAATAAAATGCGTTCTGAAAAAATGAAACGCCGGTTCAACGTAAATTAAATTGTGGCTGCGCCACTATATTTTCATCAAAATATTACACAGTCTAGGAAAAATCTACATGCCCTCAATAAAAATGGTCTGACCTTATTAATAAGTTTTCAAGTCAAATGAAATAACTAGACCAAGTTAACTTCTACTTTCAATGCTTTGTACACTTTCATTTGTGCACATGCAACCTGGTCTGTACTTTGCATGCACACCTGAATAACATATGGTTTGCAATGTATAATTATTTGCACTGAAGTCTCGTGACATTTGGGCAACCTCGCATATACTAAATGTTACATGAAATAAGGGATAGACAAACTCACACTGGGATTGAAAGTTGCGCATGCAATAAACAATAGAATTAGTGAATCTATATAAAGTATAAATGCATGCATTACATATGGTTCATGCACGACAACGGATGGAGTACGAACTGGACCATATTTTGTTTTCCACAACACGTAACATAAACGTGCAATACATAACACAAATCAAAGTATGTGATACAAGTATATTTTTTTCTGTGGACGAGTACAATTCACGATAAAAATAAGTAAAACATGATTCAATGAAACAAAGCAAAACATGTCTACGGACATGATAAATAATTTTCAGTTCTCCAGTACCCCAAACAATATTTATATACAATATACATTGTAGAAAGCTAGAAATTGTTCACAAATTTAGAAATTCAAAAGGGATAAATTTTTCATGGAAATTAAAAATCAACGTAGCAACCTAAACAAAGATGATCCATTTCGGTTACTATTGAATTTTATTATAAATCCTAAAATAAGATGTAGATAGTTTATACTATCTATTTTATCAGATGAATCATCATTCGCAGTTCGACTAACAGGTTTGATAATGATATAATTTGCACTGAACCAAGGTCTAATAACTGTTGTACCAGCATAAATTGGTAATCCTTAAGTGTTGTTGATGCAAAATACAACTTGGCCAATAAATGTTGTCATAAATACATGGTCTTCTAACAATATGCAAGCTTATCTAGCACAATGCCTGGCGTGTGAAATTTTTTAAAGCATGTAACCGAATTTGTTGAACATGGAAATCACTTTCTTGTATGCATGCAAGAATAATGGGAAACACCATATTGAATTAAATGAAAGACCAAGACCCTTCTACATGCACACAAGAAAACAAATTGAAGGCCTGAATTTATACATTTCTCACGCCCAACACAATAATTGGTCAGAGCTACAACTTTCACTAACCTGGACAGTTATATCCATACGCATGAAAAAGGTTTGGGCAATATACCCATGCGCACTCAAAAATATATGTGATATTTAAGCACCAATTCTTCACGCATGTACACTATACAGAATATTTTCTCCCGGGTAAGAAGAAAAATAAGAAAATGGTGACACTGGTTTTTAAAATTTCACACACACGCAAGGAAAGAAAAACATAACTAATTTAAATTAGAAATGTGAGTTACACTCACCTTAGATTTGCTTCCTAAATAGCAAGCAACTAGGAATCAAACGAACCAAATTTGAACCACCATTTGTAATTCTTTTCTCACAGCTATCGAAGCTTTTAAAGCAAAAAAAAATGAAAATGTTGCAGCTTATACTTTTCTGTTCATAATTTTTTTTGTATACAAGTCAAAAATAAAGATGTATGCTGGCCACAATCTTTGGGTACAATAGCATTTAGGATGAAAACGTGCCTCTGAGAAGAAAGGACACAACTTGCTTGGCAAATTGATGATGGTTGGAAAAATGTTCACAAGCTTCATTTTTTTAAAAAAAAAATTGCATGTGACAGCAAGACATTGTGTTCACACCTGATTTACACTAGCCTACATCCTAACGCACGTGAAGCAAATGAAATATAGCACAACTTTGATATTTACATCAAATGTGCTACCACATAAAACAAGTAAGCAACGGACTTTGAAACAATTTTGCACTGTAAATTTCAATTTTAAAATTTCAATTTAAAATATTTATGTCGACAGTAATTCAAAAATCATGGTCGTTACAGACTCCCCCTTATAAAAATTGCGTCCCCGCAATTTTCATATTAGAAGTAGTCAATAACTCAAATAATTCATCACAACAAAGATTCAAATGGAAAAGATGGACAAGAATGTTCAACCCCCACCTGAAGAGGAGAGAAAACCCGGATAAGAACTTTCGATGAATTCTCTGGTTTCCCAAGTGCAATCTTTGGGGTTTTCGGACCATTGAATTTTTCACAAGCGGGACTTCTTTACTCCGAAGGCATTTAACCTCCGAAGCTAGCACACGAATATGATTTAGTACAATAGACAAGACGGGTGAGATCTCGAGACTTTGCAACAAATGGGGATCAATAATAGAATCCGAATCTCGAAAGCATCGACAAAGCTTGGATACATGAAATACGTCATGAATTCCCAAAAACTGAATAGGTAGCGATACACGATAAGCAACAGGGTCAATGCGTTCCGGAATAGGAAACAATCCAATATAACGAGGAGCCAATTTCCTGGAGCTATTGAAACGCACCATACCCTTCATCAGGGAAACACGAATGAATACGCGATCGTCAACAGAAAATTCCAAGTGCTTCCTACGATGATCGGCATAAGATTTCTGCCTAATCTGAGCCTCTTTCATTCTCTGTCTAATAATATCGATCTTCTCAGAAGATTCACGAATAAAATCCGGGCCGAGAACTAACTTTTCCCCGGATCCCAACCAACAAGATGGTGATCGATACGGTCTTCCGTAAAGAAGTTCAAAAGGAGCCATACCGATACTGGATTGAAAACCGTTGCTATAAGAAATTTCAAAAAGAGATAGTGGTCTTCCTAACTACCACCAAAGACAAGAAGCAGTCCGATTGGACTTGATAAGAATAAAACAGGCTGATTTGGTCAAACGATCAACAATCACCCAAACACTAGTATGTCCCGACCTCGAATGAGGTAGACCATCAATGAAGTCTAAAGAAATTTGATCCCATTACCAGAATGGAATCTCAAGAGGCTGTAAAAGACCACTTGGACGATGGTGTTCTGCTTTAATAAGTTGACAAGTCATGCAACGACTCACATAACTCGTACCATTTCGCTTCATACCTTTCCAAAAGTATAAGCGTTTCAAGACAGCTTACATCCTACTACTACCCGGATGGATAGTATATTTAGAACGATAACAGTGCTCGAGAATGTCATTTCTAAGATTAGAAACACTAGGCACGATCAACCTACCCTTCTTCCGAATACAACCATGAACATCAATATCGAAATCCTTTAGATTATCACTTCGGGATTCCGATTTACAACTCTGAATAAGATAAGAGAGATCTGGATCTTGTTTCTGGCATCGGCAACATGATCCAACAAACTAGAATGAGCTTCCATGCTAATTAAAAGCATGGGAGAATCAGAAACTGAAGGACGGTCTCTAATATCACAAAGAGATTAAGCTTCCAAAATATTCCACTCTGCTAGCATTATGGAAACAACAACTTGCTGCTCGCGACTAAGCGCATCAGCAACTCGATTACCCGTACCAGGGGTATACTGAATATCGAAATCATAAGAAGCAGGAAATTCGAGCCAATGCTGTTGCCTCATATTAAGTTCCTTCAGAGTGAATAGATACTTCAGAGATTTGTGATCAATGAAGAGAATAAAACGCTCGTCCAATAAATAATGTCGCCAAATCTTTAGAGCAAAGACTATGGCGGCTAACCGCAAATCATGGGTAGCATAACGAATTTCGTTAGGCTTTAGTTGTCTAGAAGCCTAGGCAACTACTCTATCCTTTTGCATGAGAACAGCACCGAAACCAATACAACTAGTATTGGTGCAAATAATGAAGTATTGGTTCCCTTTGGGAATCACAAGGATAAGAGTATCGGAAAGAATTCTTTCAAATAATCTTCTTTCCTGAAAAACTAAAACTTCCAAAATTACAATTATCTTTATAAAATCATTTTCTAGAAAATTTTACTTTTTATAGGTCAATTTATTGTGTCAGATTGTCTCATCAAAGTGTTTAGGAGATTCCTATCGATAACGTTGATCAAGCGCATCGACCAGAATTCTTAAAGCACTCAATGGGCAATACAATCACAAAATCATCTTCTATGTGATAAACACAAATCCAATTACGCTTGTAAATAGATCTTATGAAAAAGATTTGCAGAATTTTAAATTGTCGTTTTCATCCAAAATCAATAAATACACAAATAAAGTCATCGAGATATTCGTAGAATACTTGATTCACAAAATGGATGAAATAAGCTGGGAAACTGAATGATATAATAAGTCATTCGTAAGAATCATAACGAGTGTGAAATGTGGTAAGTGGAATGCTAACTTCCGCAACCCGTAGCCAATGAAAACCGGTAGCAATATCGAGCTGGGAGAAGAGTTTAGCGCCATTTTACCTAGGAAATGGATACTTATTTTTGATAGTAAGCTCGTTAAGCTTGCGATAATCAATGCAAAGCCTAAGAGTACCATCTGGCTTCTTAATGAAGATAATGGCGGCCCCCCAAGGAGATGAGCTAGAATGAGTATAATGCTTAGCTTCCAACTCAGACAATTGTTGCTTGAGTTCCTCATTTTCCTTAGCATACATCCTCGTGGGAGGAAGGCTTACAGAATGAGCACTAGAGATAAGATCAATACGGAACTCAATTGCCCTATTCGACGGCAAACTCCAAATAGGCTCTAAGATAATAGAAAAATCACAAACAATTGGAATCTTTAGCTATAATAGCCTCCAATTCGAAGGAAGAAATGATAGCATTCGAAGTATGGTCCATGCCTTGAAATATAATGTTCTTTCGGGACATAGGATTGAACTTCATAACGGACGAGCCAATCCATTCCCAAAACCATAATAAAACCAAGATGATCCATAACATGCAGATTCACATGAAAGGAAAAACCACCAAGAATAATCTCAATACCAACACACAACAACCCAAGAGTAGCGAATCCACCAATAGGATTCACAATTCTCAAATAGTCGCAAAGACTAACAACATCCAAAGAAATACAACAAAAAGCTCTGTCGACACGAATGAATGTGATGCACCCGTATCAAAAAGAACTCTAATAGAATGACAATGAAATAAAATAAAACCTTCCAAGACAGAAGGGATAATACCTTTGGACTGAGAAGAAACATCGGAAGCTTAAGCAACATTAAGCTTCCCGAAATTGAAACCCTTAGGAGCAGTAAGACAATCAGAAATCCAATGACCCTCTTTCAAATCTAAGATTGAAAAGGAATTTAACAAGTGGAATACTACGGGGATATGAAATATATTCCTAGGCATATTCCAACTTGTTAGAGAGGATAAAAGTTTAAGAACAACGAAGGAATAGATTAGAAAGGCACGAATAAAACCCTCGACTAGTTGTAACGCATGTTCCTTTCTGCTTCTGTTCTGTGTTTATTATAATTTGTTCTGAACCTCGCTCTGATACCAAGCTGTGACGCCCCACCTCTATGCTCACAATAACAAAGGTTATTAAAAGGAACAACGTCTACTATTGCGAAAATAAGGCTTGTTAGAAGCGACCATCCGTAAATTATGCCTTAGACGAGTATTGATTACATCGATAGAAGTTGTGTACATTACTCCCAAAGATATAAATTCAATCCAAATCTAAAAAGAAACTACGGTAGCTAAAGGAAAATTCAGAACAACTCATAATAACAACAACATTGATAGCATAATCACATCAGAACAGAAATATCAGATATATAGCGGAAGACAAGTCTGGAATACATGCTACAACAATCGATAGTTCACATGAACCAAATGTACATATACATATACATCAACATACATAAGACGAGAATCAATAACCCAAAAGAATTCCTCGAAGGCTAGACAAAAGATGATGTGAGATCCCAAAAGCTGAAGCTGCGACAGAATCAGAGATAGCGACTATCCTGAAATAACTCGGTCTGACCCGAGTATTATTTAAAAGAAAATAATAAACGGGTCAGTATAATTTGAAATTCAGAAATAAGTTTATGATAAACAACACTTAAGCAAATGATCATAATCTCTAATGAGATTATACATACAGATAATCAACATAGTTCAAATAAAGAAATCTCAATATAAACTCCATCAAAATCAATAATCTCGAATGAGACTATTCAACATAGATAATCACCATAGTTTAAATGAAGAAATCTCAATTTAAACTCGATCAAAATAAATTTCCAAATTCATAATTGAATTCAAAACAAAAATATACAAAAATATGGAAATCGGTCAAGATAACTTAAAAATCAGCATTCACAAAAATCTAGAAATCAAAATAAGATAACCAGAAAATCAACATAAAAAGATGGATCGATCCCAGCAGATGGTGAGTTTTAGCTACGCCGCACGTGCATCTCATATGGCCAAAGCCTACCAAGTACTATATTTTTGGCGCCCAACAAATGACCCGAAGGTCCAACAAATGACCCAAAGGTCTAGTACTAGTAATTGACCCGAAGGTCCATCATATGACCCGAAGGCCCAACAAATGACCCGAAGGTCCAGCGGAGTGGCTTGAAAGCCAAATAAAATCATCAAAATCATCAAACGGCAGATATTTCAATTAACGAGTCCGGAATTAACCGAAATAGTAAAAGTATGGTTCCATACTCTGCACTTTTGCTAAATCGTTTAAATCTCTTCATCGTTTCCTTGAAAGTGCAAAATTGGGTATTTTCTAAAAATAACAATTTACGTTCTCAAACGGACAAGTCCGGAATTAACCGAATCAGTAAAAGTAAGGGTTCATAGTCCTCAATTTTGCTGAATCGTTTAAATCGCTTCCTCATTCTTTTGAAAGAGTAAACTGTAAAGTTTTTGAAAACAATATTATTTTAAAATGCTTTTTAAAACACGTGATTAAAACAGTAACATCTGTAGCAATTTTGACGAGGAAATTGCGCTTCACAAAACACGGTAAAAACGGATACCAAATCAGTGCTGCGGCTAACCGCTTGAAAAGTCACTTTAAATTAACGGTTACTGACGTTAAAATAACAGTGAATTTTCATTCATTGAAAATGTCACCAAAACTCCGCGCTTCAAAATTATAGAACCGATGTTAAAATCCCGTTATAAAAATAACGGTAATAAAATGCGTTCTGAAAAATTAAACGCCGGTTCAACGTAAACTAAATTGTGGCTGCGCCACTATATTTTCATCAAAATATTACACAGTCTGGGAAAAATCTACATGCCCTCAATAAAAATGGTCTGACCTTATTAATAAGTTTTCAAGTCAAATGAAATAACTAGACCAAGTTAACTTCTACTTTCAATTCTTTGTACACTTTCATTTGTCCACATGCAACCTGGTCTGTACTTTGCATGCACACCTGAATAACATATGGTTTGCAATGTATAATTATTCACACTGAAGTCTCATGACATTTGGGCAACCTCGCATATACTAAATGTTACATGAAATAAGGGATAGACAAACTCACACTGGGATTGAAAGTTGCGCATGCAATAAACAATAGAATTAGTGAATCTATATAAAGTATAAATGCATGCATTACAAAATATGGTTCATGCACGACAACGGATGGAGTACGAACTGAACCATATTTCATTTTCCACAACACGTAACATAAATGCGCAATACATAACACAAATCAAAGTATGTGATACAAGTATACTTTTTTTCTATGGACCAGTGCAATTCACGATAAAAATAAGTAAAACATGATTCAATGAAACAAAGCAAAACATGTCTACGGACATGATAAATAATTTTCAGTTCTCCAGTACCCCAAACAATATTTATATACAGTATACATTGTAGAAAGGTAGAAATTGTTCGTAAATTTAGAAATTCAAAAGGGATAAATTTTTCATGGCAATTAAAAATCAACGTAGCAACCTAAACAAAGAAGATCCATTTCGGTTACTGTTGAATTTTATTATAAATCCTAAAATAAGATGTAGATAGTTTATACTATCTATTTTATCAGATGAATCATCATTCGCAGTTCGACTAACAGGTTTGATAATGATATAATTTGCACTGAACCAAGGTCTAATAACTGTTGTACCAGCATAAATTGGTAACCCTTAAGTGTTGTTGATGCAAACTACAACTTGGCCAATAAATGTTGTCATAAATACATGGTATTCTAACAATATGCAAGCTTATCTAGCACAATGCCCAGCGTGTGAAATTTTTTAAAGCAGTAACCGAATTTGTTGAACATGGAAATCACTTTCTTGTATGAATGCAAGAATAATGGGTAACACCATATTGAATTAAATGAAAGACCATGACCCTTCCACATGCACACAAGAAAACAAATTGAAGGCCTGAATTTATACATTTCTCACGCCCAACACAATAATTGGTCAGAGCTACAACTTTCACTAACCTGGACAAATATATCCATGCGCATGAAAAAGGTTTGGGCAATATACCCATGCGCACTCAAAAATATATGTGATATTTAAGCACCAATTCTTCACGCATGTACACTATACAGAATATTTTCTCCCGGGTAAGAAGAAAAATAAGAAAATGGTGACATTGGTTTTTAAAATTTCACACACACGCAAGGAAAGAAAAACAAACTAATTTAAATTAGAAATGTGAGTTACACTCACCTTAGATTTGCTTCCTACATAGCAAGCAACTAGGAATCAAACGAAGCGAATTTGAACCGCCATTTGTAATTCTTTTCTCACAGCTACCATAGCTTTTAAAGCCAAAAAAATGAAAATGTTGTAGCTTATACTTTTCTGTTCACCAATTTTTTTTGTATACAAGTCAAAAATAAAGTAGTGTGCTAGCTACAATCTTTGGGTACAATAGCATTTAAGATGAAAACGTGCCTCTGAGAAAAAAGGACACAACTTGCTTGGAAAAATGATGATGGCTGGAAAAATGTTCACAAGCTTCTTTTTTTTTTAAAATGTTTTTGCATGTGACAGCAAAACATTATGTTCACACCTGATTTACACTAGCCTACATCCTAACGCACGTGAAGCAAATGAAATATAGCACAACTTTGATATTTACATCAAATGTGCTACCACATAAAACACGTAAGCAACGGACTTTGAAACAATTTTTCACTGTAAATTTCAATTTTAAAATTTCTATTTAAAATATTTATGTCGACAGTAATTCAAAAATCACGGTCGTTACAAAAGAGAAGTCCATCTCGGGATAGTATTAAATAATGGGGACCTACCTTGAATAAGGTATTAAATGGTCAATGTGCCTAGTTCCTGTGAAAGATGTACTAAGTGGCTTGGGTACTATCTCTTACATTGCCCAGACATTATTGACGATAGATGTATGGGATTGAAATGGCCTTGGCCCTATAGCTGGAAATAGACTATTAGGTTTAAAGAGTAATTGGTAGGACTGAAAGAGTAATGTTTGTAGAACTGGACTGGAAAAGCCTTAGGGCTTGTAGTACGGAAACTTATAGTATATAATGCGTAACACATATTCTTATTTAAATTATACTGTCCAAGCAGTATAATAGAAAGGCTATTGATTTTTATTCACCAAATATGGTTGTCCTGACTCCCTCATTATCATAACACAAGTTAAAGAAGATGATGCAAATTTTCGAAAATGGAGGTGTAGATGCAGATTTGTGGCAGTTATTTAGCTATCTACATTATTTTTATATTTTGGATGTACCCATTTAAGTTGATATGTATCTTAAAATATCACACTATGAATATTTGGCGTTGTTGTATGGAATTTTGTTGTATGTTTTTGACAATTGAATTTTTAATGAAATGGATACTGTTCCGTTATTATATTTTATCCTTATACTGTAAGATTTATAGATAGATAGCTGTGTGTATTGTTCTTTATATTAATTTTACTAACCAAAATACTGCTTTGGAATGGTTCTAAGGTTCGATGGGCCCTTTCTGGATCGAAAATTACACCCTTTACAAGGTGGATTGTTACATTTGGTATCGAAGTTAGGTTACTCGATCAAGGTGGATAGGTATATGTGTGAAAGGTGTACTTGTTATTTTTGAAAGTATTTTTGAAAACCCCTACTAGTGTGTATATATATACATACACAATTTTTGAACATATGCAAGCGCACTAGGAAAATCTTTATTTCGGCATATAATACTATCTTAGGAAAATATAACTAAAAGCTTAACCTAAAGATAGTAGATTATGGCGTAAAATCATTCTTCTTAGACAGGGAGCCCCTCCCAAGAGATACCCACTGTCCAAAGGATGCCTGAATGGTTCCGACAGTACCTCAGGCATGTAGGACAAGTTCCCACTCTACAACCTGCTGCACCAGTGGCACTCGCACCCCGGCCTGCTAAAGCAGCACCCCGCCCCATAGAATTCCCCAAGACGTGTGTTAATCGACAAAACTTCTATTGAATTAGAAAATCGTCGAAAAATTTCGAAATAAAATTGCCGCACACGGCATACACTTGTAGTACGTGGCAAACACAGGTCAATCCGTAGGGAATTGATGATTTTAAAAATTCAATTCAATCAAATTATACAAATTTTAAGTGAAAGTTAAGCTAGAGAATTAGATAATTAACTAACTAACTAAAAGAAAAGAGAAGCAAATATAAGAGTTAAGTGATTGTTTAGAGAATAAATCCACTCTCTAGATCATGTAGTTCAACACATATGAAATCATGATCTCTCTTTTATGGCCATTACTGATTTAAGTGATGTGCTTATCACAAGTATGACATATTTATGTTATTGATTAGTCAACATAAGCCATCAAACTATAACACACTCCTTAAACCACTTACCAACTTTCATGAAACTTGACAATGAAAATGAAAATGAAATCTATTTTAAGTATAGCCTATTGTTTAGAAATATAGACCATCAAATTTGAATTTAAAATCACTTTCTTATGCCATAATCATATTTTGATGAATATGCATTTGTGTTAATGATTGTTTAAGCATAGCCTATTTGGTGTCGACAATATAGGCTATCAAATTCAAAGCAAGAGCAACAAATAAAACACTTCATTGATCATCGTTAAGCACAAAAAGAGAGCATGAATTAACAAATAGTTGAAGCTACATAATTAGAGAGCTTCATTACTCCTAAATTGAAGGGGTTTAGCCTCTCATGTTTGTCATTTGATTAACAAATGTAGCTAGCAACATGAAAGAAAAAAGAAAGGAAAATAAAAGCTAATGGAAAAGAGAAGCTAATTAATAAGAATTAAAACTAATCTACTTTGCATGAATGTAAATGTACACTTCCAACATCAAAGTAAATGAACAAGGAAAGTAAAATGAACAAGTAATTAAATTGCATAAGAAAAAGAAAGTTACATGAAAATATAAATAAATGGCTAAGTAACCATGAAAAGAAAGAAGCGAGCTTGATTTATTTTTGAGCCTAAACTAAAACTAAGAGAGACTAAGGAAGAAGAGAGTTACATGAAACATAAAGGGTATATATGTGTGTGTGTGTTAAACCCTAATTCATATTTTTGGGGAAAGCCCAAAATGCCCTTGTAGGAAGTGTAGTGGCCAAGTTATCATTGGCTTCAGTAATCCCCCACTTAAATATACATGAATCTTTAATGGCCTTTTACATGTGCATTAGCTCCTAATTGAAAAGCAAGGTAAGCGGGTGGGGTCCTCCATGTTCTTCACTTTGAATTATTTCCATCTTCATTCTTTTGTATCTTCTTTGTGCATGCATATTCCTTCATGAAACCACTTGTAATTGAGTTTAATTTCCTACAAAATAATATAGAAATTTCCAATTAAATTTTCTCAATTTAATATGTGCACAAAAATGACCATTTTGCCCTTGAATGAAGATGAATATGTGACAATTTCAAATAATTTGAATTTTGGTTTAAACAAGTTAAAATACCCAATATGATCATTTATTCAATTTAAATAGATTAAATATGATGGTAAAAATATACACATTTACGTGCACATCAAATACCCCCACACTTATCTTTTTATTCGTCCTCGAATAAAAAACTAAGATAAATCCATTTTTGTAGGGAGCATGATTGCATTTAGCGTATGAAAAAAGCCATTAAACCTCTGGGTGTCGCCATTAGGATGTGTGTTGTGTCGTGAGGGTTTTCAGTGGATACTATCTACTAAATCCAAATGTAGGATGAAAATATTTACAAAATGCAAGATTTATTTGCAAAGAGATGAATGCGAGCCTTTGGAAACATTTTCAAATGAAAGATTTGCTTTTAAATAGATACAAATAAGTTAAATATAGGTTTCAGTCATTATCTTGAAAATTTAACTCATTTACTTGCCAAAATTTTCAACAAAAATCAAGTTATCGTAACAAATAGACTATAGTTAAACTCGTTATTTAGGTTGATAACAAAGTGTAATCATGAAATAGATCCTTAGTTGATTATCAAAGTTTATCAAAGTGGTATTTTCATTTTAGTTCAATAACAAGTCAAATAAGTTAAAATAGTGCATGGACTTCATTTGCTTGTTCTCTCTATATTTTTTTTGAAAATTTTATATATATTTACAATATTTACATATGCCTAACTCAGTTAACTGAGGCCAGATATATTACCCATGCACTGCCTTGCGGACTTATATGAGGGAAATAAAGAGCGTGGCGAGTGAACACACGAGTGTGTACACCTATTGACTGTAGGCGTTATTAAAAAGAATTTTTATATATACACCTAGCTCAGATAAACTGAGGCCAGATATACCAATCGTGCACTGCCTTTCGGCTTTACGTGTGAAAAGTACAAAGCACGACGAGTGTACACACAAGTGTGTACACCTGTCGACCGTAGGTGTTAATAGAAAATATTTACATATATACAGATGTTTTGTTTTTTTTTATATGTTTTTTTCAATTTTTTATATTTTTTATCTATATTTTTTTTGAAAGAGAGAGTTTGGCAAAATCATTCTAGCACTACTTAACTTAGAAGACAAAAAAATGTTATATCCTTTACTGTAAATCAACCACTTTTTAAAACAAAGATTTTCAATTAGGATATATTCATAATTATCACGTATAAACCTTCCTATATACTAGTTAAACTATCGTTATTTATAATCAAACTTCATTTTTAGTTTTGTTAAGACAAATAAATTTTTAAAATTTTCAATGTAATAAACCAAAATCATATATGTATCCTATAGTGTTTCTTCAAAAATAAATCTAAATGATTTAAAAAAAATTCTCTATTTCAAATTTTTGATATTCTTTTGTTTTGGAAAAAATGAAAAATTAACTATGAAAAATAAAAAAGAAGACGAGTGAGTCTCCCCCCACACTTGATTTTGACTATGTCCCCACAGTCAACACTAGTGGAAGGAGAAAAATAGAAACATAACCTTTATTTAAATGAAAATGAATAGATGATTATTTACATGACGTTAGAAAGTATGCCGTTAAAGAGTAAATGAACCGGTCCTCCAAAAACCGATTCATTTGTCTCGCCAAGTATGCGAGACACAGCTTAAGCACAGAAAACCAAATCGTAAAATATTTTGGAATCGAATGTGGATTTGGAAAAACGAATGTCATTTTACTAAAAATCATACGATTTGTTTTATTTCCGATAATTTTTGGGGTATATATAACGATTGACTGAATTCAAGTTTATTTCACCGAATTGAAATTCAAGTTTGTCTTTGAAAAATTCTTCAAAATTATTGTAGCGATTTTGAAATTTACCATTATTTTGGACGATTAGTTAATTAAATTAAATTTTGATTTAAGTTGAGAAACTTAGAAGTTTGAATTTAAATTTACATTTGCATACGATTAGTTAAAATGAATAAAATGTGAGTTTAAGTATAAAACGACAATTTTAAACGATTTGAAATTTAATGTAAAATCAGTTGTTATTAAAACAGTGAAATTTTGATTTCATAAATTGAAATAATTTATATGGAAATATTGTAGAATTTTTTTATAAAAGGAAACGTCGCCTTTCATTTCGTCGAATTTCAAATTTCGCCAGTTTCGTTTAAATCGATTCATGCGGTAGATTTAAGGTAACGACAACCAATATTACATAGTTATCAAATTTCGTTCGAGCATTAAATGATCAGTTTTCTGTGTGCTATCGAATTCGTATCGACACTCTGAGCACGGTATTGTTTCGTTTCGTGTGTTTGGATTCTCGGTTTGTTCGGTACGTTGTTTATTCCGAGTTAACAGTGATTATAATAATTTATTTATTTCTTTGAGAATTTATATTGTATATTCTGTTACTGAAATTTTTAATATAAATTATAAAATAATGTCCATTTGAAATTATATAAAAAGGGGGAAGAGCATATATAATAATGCACTATTGAGATTTTGAATTGGTTTACGTTCAAGTATTTGAACTGGTAAGCAGTGTAACCGATCCAATCTTCCCCTATTTGCGTGACACCTTTCCTCTCCTTTCTTTTATTTACTTCAGCTGTATCATCTTTTCGAAGAAAGCCAATAACACTTTTTTTTCATTTATATCACCTTCTCCTCCTATTTTCAATCTTCTCCATTGCCGATTTATTCCCCCCACACTTACGCCGTCGAGAATCTGGCTCTTCCTCTTGACCTCGCAACTAGCCTTCGACCGTCTCCTTTGGTCGCCATCACCTCCAAAGAATAAAAAAGAAGAAGAAAACACACGAAAAACTTGTTCACCACTGTTGCTGCCGAGGCGACCACCGTTAGCCTGCACCGCCGCATACTAGAGCACCACCCATTTCTGATCGGAGTTCCCCTCCTCTCCTCCAAAAGCCACTGCCATTATTTATAAAAAACTACCTACTGCTGCCGACCTGTTGACCCGCCGCTTGCACCCCTCCCTAGTATCACCACACAACCTTGCGTCCATTAGCAGACTTGCTTGCCTTTATCCCACGTTCCTGTGCAAGGCCGTGAGGTATACACACACACACACACACACACATATATAGCTAGGAGCATATATAAAAAATTTAGGAGTTGCTGAAGCCTTTCAGAAGGAGTCAGACGAGTACGAGCTGAAGAGTCACTGTCAAATTTGCATGCATCATGTGTCAAATTTGCATGCATCATGTGTCAAATTTAGAATATATGATTAAGATATTATGATATATTTAGAATATATGATTAGATGTTATGAATGGTATGTGATAAGGGATATATCTTTGGAAGATTTCCTGTTGTTTCCGCAATATATGATTAGATTTTACGAGTGGTATGTGATAAGGGATATATCTTCAGAAGATTTCCTGCAGTTTTCGCAATTTTAGAGTTACTATAAGATAGAGTCTTGGGTATGTATTATAAATAGGGATGTTGGTGATTAATAATAATTCAAGGTGAGTTTTGCCAATTCTTCATGGTATCAGAGCAAAGAACGTTTTTTTCTTTAACAATAATTTTCCATGGCTGGTAGTCAGTAGTGGAAAGCTATATCGGGCGTGATTGGTAATAGTAAAATTCCCAAAAATCGATTAAATGGTAAGTTTGTGTTACGTCATGGATTATCGATACCGGAGCAACCCATCAAGTTACAGGGCAACGTTCATGGTTATTTGACACATAAAACATTGCGTGTCCTGTTGGTTTGCCGAATGGTGAAAAGTGATTGCTACTTTGATGGGATCTGTACGTGTGTCATTACTCTCACCGGCGTACTTTATGTTCCAAATTTGAGTTGCAATTTAATTTCTATTTCTCAACTTAATGATGATTTACGAACTATTTCCCAATTTGATTATCATATTTGTGCTATACAGGACCACACGAAGGAGCTGATTGGAACATGAGTTAGGAGAGATGGACTATACTACTTTAGCAAACCAGAATTTGTGTTAACAGTTGAAGCAACATCAAATTTGGAGTTGTGGCATCGTCGTCCTGGGCATCCTTCCGAAAAAGTAGTTAAGATAATTCCTCATATCAAAAATAGTAAAAATAGTTTAGATAAAGGGTGTGAAGTATGTATGCGTGCTAAACATCCTAGAGACAAGTTTCCTTCAAGTTACAATAAAGCTTCTAGAATTTTTGGAAAAATACATTGTGATTTGGGGCGTCCATATCGACACGTTTCGTCATGTGGGGCCCTTTATTTTTTGACAATAGTTGATGATTCCTCGAGAACAGTTTGGATTTATTTATTGGTTGACAAATTAGAGGTGTTTCAAATGTTTATGTCTTTTGTTGCTATGGTCGATAGGCAATTTCTCAAACAATTAAGGTCGTTCAATGTGATAATGGAACTGAGTTCAATTATTTGATTGATTATTTTAATGCAACTGAAATTTTGTTTCAAACTTCATGTGTGGGTACTCCACAACAAAATGGGAGAGTTGAGAGGAAACATAAACATATTTTGAATGAGGGTAGGGCATTACGTTTTCAAGCAAAATTGTCTATTTATTTTTGGGGTGAATGTGTTCTTGCTGCCGCTCATTTAATTAATTGTACACCCTCTTCTAAGTTACAAAATAAAACACCTTTTGAGATACTTTTTGGTAAACCACCCTCTTTTGGTGCTATTCGAACCTTTGGGTGCTTGTGTTTTGCTCATAATCAAAAGACTAAGGGAGATAAATTTGCAAGTCGGAGTCGAAAGTGTATTTTTTTGGGTTACCCGTTCGGTAAGAAAGGGTGGGAAGTATTTGATCTTTGATACAAAGGAATTTTTCGTGTCTAAAGATGTGAAATTTGTAGAGGAGGTGTTCCCGTTCGGGTGCCCGAAGATGTTAATATAATATCCAGTGAGAATAATGATCATGATATTCATCAAAATTTTGCTAAAATAATTTATGAAGATGAGGATGTTGATTTTTTGATTCATGATAATGGGTATAATGCTCAAAATCACATGGACGAAGTTCAAATTGACGCACAGTCCATTGTTCCAGAATCAACGACCACTAGGCCAGCCCATCAGTAGCCTACTACGCATATTCATGATCAGTCTTTAGATGGGTCTGCTGGGTCTACGCATGGTTCTACTTCGGATCTGCCTACTAACCCACAGGAAATGGGTCGTGGTCTTGGGGAAAAGTTCCCAAATGTTCTATATCGAGATTTTGTGACACGTACGGTTTTTGCTAATGGTCCATCTTCTGACTCTCCTCCTTTCAATCACTCCTCAGGTACTCCTTATCCTCTAGCACATTATATAAATTGTGAAAATTTTTCTGTAAATTATCGGAGGTTTCTAGCAGCAATAATTAAGGGTAAGGACCCTAAATCATTAAAAGAAGCCATGAAATCCGATGAGTGGCGCCATTCCATGAAGGATGAGATACAGGCTCTAAAAGACAATGACACATGGACCTTAGAGCATCTTCCTCTGGAGAAATGTGCTCTTGGTAGTCAATGGGTGTACAAGACCAAATATTTGTCAAATGGAGATGTTGAGCGCCTCAAATCCAGATTAGTAGTGTCGGGTAATAACCAACAAGAAGGAATTGACTACAACGAAATTTTTGCTCCTGTTTTCAAGATGACTACAGTTCGTGCTTTTCTAGCCATAGCGGCATCCAAGAATTGAGAACTACATTAAATGGATGTTCATAATGCGTTCCTACATGGTGACCTTGATGAGGAGGTATACATGAAATTACCTCCTGGGTTTGAGAGCTCGGATCCAACTTTGGTGTGTCGGTTGCGTAAGTCATTGTATGGCTTAAAGCAAGCTCCAAGACGTTGGTTTGCAAAATTGGTGTCGGCTTTGAAAGGGTATGGCTTTCTTCAGTCTTATTCAAATTATTCTCTTTTTACATTTAGTAAAGTTGGTGTTCAGATTAATGTCTTAGTTTATGTTGATGATCTTATTATTTCTGGGAATGATTCCGTCGCGCTTACCATATTCAAAGCTTATCTTAGTGACTGTTTTAAAATGAAAGATCCAGGAAATCTCAAATATTTTTGGGGATTGAGGTAGCTTGTAGTTCATCATGCTTGTTTTTATGTCAGCGCAAATATACTTTGGATATTATTTCTGAAGCAGGTTGTTGGGGGCAGAATTGGTTGGGTTCCCTATAGAATAAAATCATAAGCTAGGTCTTGCAACTGGAGAGCTTCTAGCGAATTCTAAATCATATCGACGACTTGTGAGTCGTTTGATTTATCTTGCGATTACTCGATCAGGCCTGGCTTATTAAGTTCATATTTTGTCTCAATTTATGCAAGCACCTCGAATTGAACATTGGAAAGCGGATCTTCGGGTTGTGCATCATTTGTAAGGGACTCCGGGTCAGGGTATTTTGCTCCATGCTGACAGTGAGTTGACCTTGGAAGGATGGTGTGATTCGGATTGGGCGGCTTGTCCTCTTACTCGTTGCTCGTTGATAGGTTGGGTTGTGTTTCTTGGTCAATCTCCTATTTCTTGGAAGACAAAGAAACAACATACGGTATCTCGATCTTCTACGAAAGCCGAATATAGGTCTATGGCTGCAATTACCTGCGAATTGAAGTGGCTAAAAGAGGTGTTGTTGAGTTTGGGTGTGCATCATCCTAAAGCTATTAAATTATTTAGTGATAGTGAATAGGCGTTACATATAACAAAGAATCCTGTTTTCATGAGCGGACGAAACACATCGAGGTTGATTGTCACTTTGTTCGTGATGCGATCAATGAAGGTTTGATATCTCCTACTCATGTCTCGACATCGTCACAGTTGGCAGACATTTTTACAAAGGCTCTCAGCAAGGCTCAATTTGATTTGCTTCTCTCCAAGTTGGACATTTTTGAATCTCATGCTCCAACTTAAGGGAGGGTACTGAGATATATTTAGAATATACGATTAAGATATTATGATATATTTAGAATATATGATTAAGATATTATGATATATTTAGAATATATGATTAGATGTTATGAGTGGTATGTGATAAGGGATATATCTTCGGAAGATTTCCTGCTGTTTCCGCAATATATGATTAGGTGTTATGAGTGGCATGTGATAAGAGATATATCTTCGAAAGATTTCCTGCAGTTTCCACAATTTTAGAGTTACCATAAGATAGAGTCTTGGATATGTATTATAAATAGGGATGCTGGTGATTAATAATAATTCAAGCTGAGTTTTGCCAATTCTACATAGTTGTGATGTCCCAAGTGCGAGTTAGTTGCAGCATGATGGATTGTGGGATAAAGGTGAGTTTTTCGGTGTATTTGAAGCCGTATGTGTTTACAGGTAGAGGAAGAGGTGAAGGAATTGCTGAGTAAGGTAAAGATTGTAGGAGGTAAGGTGATTCGTGGTGATGTAATTGAATGCAGTGTGGTGAGTTTTTGGTTCGTTACTTTGAGTTTGATTATGGTTTTTGTTGGGTGATGGTTTTGTTGAAAAACTAGAGTTTGGTTAAGCAAGCGGTGGCAGTTGGATATGTAGAAGGTGCAGTGTGAAAACCAGGCAGAAGGGTGGTCGAAGTGCTGTGAGGATGCTGTTGTGGATTGCAAAGTATGATGAAAAATGTGCAGATAGGGTTGTATTGCATGGAAGGAAGGAGCAGTTGTTTGTTGTAGACTGCAGTGGTTGTTTGTTTGTCCGCAATAAAGGTTGTACTGTTGTGGCACTGGGTGATGTTTGGATGTAGAGGATGGAACAATTTGCTTTGGAAGTTGTATTGGTGATGGTGATGAAGTGAAGGAGGATGGTTGTAAGTGGGAAATGTATAGGAGTGAAGTGGTAAGGCAAGTGATGTGCACTTGAATGGAAGA
This sequence comes from Allium cepa, assembly GCA_030765085.1. NCBI lineage: Eukaryota > Viridiplantae > Streptophyta > Magnoliopsida > Asparagales > Amaryllidaceae > Allium > Allium cepa. The sequence goes on from CM060942.1 coordinate 204,676,756, forward strand.
TGAGGTAAAGACTGCCTTGAAGTGGTATGTGGGAACGTTTGTTGACAGCAAGAAAACCGTGTGAAGATAAGGCAATGGATGTTGGGCAAGTCTGTGTGTTGATAGCAAGGAGACTGTTAAGGTGATGGTGGTAGGAGTGTAAGTATTCAGGCAGTGATTGTTTGTCCGTTTGTACAGAGGAATGGAGGCAGGTTGTGGAAGTTTGTCGTAGCTACTGTCAATGGATGTCAAGTATGGTTGGGTATGTGTAAATGCTGTTAAGTGGCACTGGAAGAACAGTTGATGAGGGAGATGTTTAGGTTGTATTCGAAGTAGACAGTGTAGAGGGATTGATAGTGTGTTTGGGGTGGTAGGCGTTTGTGATAGTTTGAAAGTAAGGGAAGAGACTGTTCTGTTGCAGTAGAAAATCTAAAGTTCAACTGAAAGTGGAGAAGTATGTAATAGACTATGGCAGAGGAGATTGAATGCAAATGAACAGAGAGTGACTGCTGGAATCTGAGCTATGGAGTGGATATGCAAAAATGAATGGTCGAGGAGGATATGGTGCAGTGCTGGTGCGGTAGTAGTTTGTTGATGTTTGCACTGTTTCGTGCACGGATATACGTAGAAATTTGTAATGTCGATTGTAAAATAAAATAATATAAAGAAGTGAAATGAAAAATGTAAATGTAGAAATCTAATGTAAATAAATGAATTTTTTTTTCTTTCTATAAATTGAGTATGTTGTTTTTTATAATAAAAATGCAAATGCTAAATAAACAAGAAGAAAACAAGCACACAAATGCACACTAAAATCAAACGCAAACATAAATTTTTTTTATGCAAACACACACAAAATAAACACACATAAATTAAATAAAAATAATTCGAAAAATAGAAAATAAAATAAAATCAATTCCTTGGCAACGGCACCAAAAACTTATTAATCGACAGAATTTCTATTGAATTAGAAAATCATCAAAAAATTTCAAAATAAAATAACCGCAAGCGCACGGCTTACACTTGTAGTACGTGGCGAATACGAGTAGATCCATAGGGAATAGGTGATTTGAAAAATTCAATTCAATCAAATTATACCAATTTCAAGTGAAAGTTAAGCTAGAGAATTAGAAAATTAACTAACAAACTAAAAGAAAAGAGAAGCAAATATAAGAGTTAAGTGACAATTTAGAGAATAAATCCACTCTCTAGATCATGTAGTTCAATACATATGAAATCACGATCTCTCTTTTATGGTCACTAGTGCTTTAATTGATGCACTTGTCATAAGTATGACATATTTATGCTATTGATTGGCAAACATAAGCCATCAAAATATACCACACCCCTTAAACCACTTACCAACTTTCATGAAACTTGACAATGAAAATGAAATCTATTTTAAGTATGACCTATTAACCATTGATTAGAAATATAGACCATTATATTTGAATTCAAATCACTTTCTTATGCCATAATCATATTTTGATGAAGAGGTATTTATGTTAATGATTTTTTAAGCATGGCCTATATGGTGTCAATAATATAGGCTATCAAATTGAAAGTAACCATAACAAATAAAACACTTCATTTATCATCATTACATACAAAAAGAAAGCATGAATTAACAAATAGTTGAAGCTACATAATTAGAGAACTTCATTACCCCTAAACTGAAGGGGTTTAGCTTCTCAAATTTGTCATTTGATTAATAAATGTAGCTAGCAACATGAAAGAAAAAAGAAAGGAAAATGAAAGCTAATGGAAAAGATAAGCTAATTAACAAGAATTAAAACTAATCTACTTTGCATGAATGTAAATCTACACTACCAACATTAAAGTAAATGAACAAGGAAAGTAAAATGAACAAGTAATTAAATTGCATAAGAAAAAGAAAGTTACATGAAAATAAAAACAAATGGCTAAGTAGCCATGAAAAGAAAGAAGAGAGCTTGATTTATTTTTGAGCCTAAACTTAAACTAAGAGAGACTAAGGAAGAAGAGGATTACATGAAACATAAGGGGTATATATACATGTGGTAAACCCTAATTCATATTTTTAGGAAATGCCCAAAATGCCCTTGTAGGATTGCGGTGGCCAAGTTATCATTAGCTTCAATAATCCCCCACTTAAATGTACATGAAGCTTTAACGGACTTTTAGCATGTGCATTAGCTCCTAATTGAAAATTAAGTTAAGTGGACGGGGTCCTCCATATTCTTCACTTTGAATTATTTCCATCTTCATTCTTTTGTATCTTCATTATGCATGCATATTCCTTCATGATTGTAATTGAGTTTAATTTCCTACAAAATAATATAGAAATTTTCAATTAAATTTTCTTAATTTAATATATGCACAAAATGAACATTTTTCCCTTGGATGAAGACGAATATGTGACAATTTAAAATAATTTCAATGTGATATCCCAGAATTTTGGACAATATCAATTTAATAATCTGTATTTGAAATTAAATTGATTTGATAATTTTTGTAAATAAATTTGAATTGATTTAATAATCTTCTTTTATTAAATAATTAATTAGTGAATTTATCTTTTAATAAGCTAATAAATTGTTTTCTATTTATATAATGTATATATATTTATATAATGTATATATATTTATATATATTTTAAATAGATGAGTTTGGTTTTAAATTAAATTAATACAGCATATTTTCTAATTTCAAATATTTTGGAAATTGGAAATTGGTTTTTATTTTATATTAAGCTTTTCAAAGCTATTTAATAAAATAACTAAATGATTTTAAATACATAAGACAAATGTTTTATTTGTTCAAGTTATATTTTAACTTAAGGTTGAATATTAATTCAGATTGAAATAAGGTTATAAAAATGTTTGTTTTATTTCTTTAAAATATTGATTAATAATTATGATTTGTAAATTAGATATGAAGTTTAAAATACAAATTAAAATATGAAACATTTATTCATTTAAATAACAAGTAAGTTATAATCTCTTTTATAAATTTTATTTAAATTATCTAAAATGTTATTTTCAAATAATTGATATATGTGTTGTTTTTATTTATAATTATACTTTGTTTTATTCTTTAAAATTATTTATATATAAAACTAAGTATTACAAACTAATTAATTTAGTTTAAAACTTTCATTCACACTTTAATTATAAATACTAATTAATTAAAGGGACATGTGTAAACGTCTTAGAACATAATTCAACATATGTTAAGTGATTAAACAAAGATATTAACAAGTGTACATATTTTATACAAGTGTCAGATTTGTATTTGTATTTTTCTTTGATTTTATTTAAATCATAAATATTGTTATATAAACATGCATTCTTTCTTTCCTTTCCTTTTTCTCATCTTCATTCCAAAACTAAGAAATTCTTTCAGCTGAAACATTCCTCTTTAAAAAAATAATATAAAAAATAGCTGCAAATCTGAATTTATCTTCAAAAAACAAAATCATTCCCTGGAACCACTTTCAAAATTGAAATCATAACTCTTCATCCTCATATCCAAACACATGCAAATATGAGAATCAAACTCCTATAACTCATTTTCAACATGCAAACCATCTTCAAATCCCTGATCCATTTTCTACATGCAATTAAAAATGCATATCCCTGATTCATTTTCAAAAGCCTGCATTCATTTTTTTCAAAAATCTGGATACAAGAAAACCTGCATTCCCCTCTTCAAAAACTGAAAAATCAAGCAAACCTAAAATGGTTTCCTGCATTTTTTTAAAATCTGGAAATTAGGCCACTGCATGCAAACCTGGAATTAATGCAAGTTAAGAACATCAAACAACTCAAGTCTTAAAAGCATTCAAACAAGTTTTAAAGGATTCAAAGGGTATTCAAAAACTGGTGCTCTTCTCTGCATTTTTAAAACAGTGAGTAACTTTACATTTTAAATTTTAAGTATGAAATATGATTGTTTGATTTATCTGTAGAAATAAGTAGAATTTTATATATACATTGTTAAATATATTTCTGTGCTTATATAAGTATGGATGTGATGCATGTTTGATTTCCTAAGTTACTGTCTGCGCAATACAAGCTCATATTGATCAAAATTTCTTTTCTTTTGATATGGTTGTTATTATGACTTAGAAATTGAATGAAATTTGTTTATTACATGATAAAGTAAATTTTAAAAATTTATATAAGTTGAATAAATCTTTGTATTGCTTGGAAATATAAATAACAGAGCAAAAATTGGTATAAGTGAAAAATTCAAACATTACAATTCAATGTTTCAGGATTTTAAATCAAAACATCATACAAAATCATGAATTTTTAACCCAGAATTACAATTTTTAATGATATATTCAAAGAGCAGTTCTTTATTATCAGTATTATGTATTTTGGGGCATCTCTGTTGCCACAAGTGATTAGAGGTGTCGGATTTGTTTCTAGAGGAGGAGGAGTTATCAGAGATGAGCGGAAAATTATTTGTTTGGGTTGCATTGCATTTTGGTGATGATGATTTTGATTTGAAGCTTACGAACCCTAGTTTTACTGGGTTACAGTTTTTGGTTGGGTTCAATTTCCCCTGTTGATCGAGTTGCTTGGGGTCTTGGGTACTGGAAGATGGTGGTTTGTCGAAGTCTGCGCCGGAGTTTCAGGGGCAATGGTGGCCGGAGGCGTGCGAACGTGGCGTTACCAGGTTGGGTATTGTTTTGGTTCTACCTGTTCCAGGTTTCATATTTGAACTCGGATGCAAATTCGAGTTGATTTTGGGAAATCTGATGATTGAGGAGAGATGAGGGGTTGCTGGTTGATAGGAGATGATCGTTGATGTTGGACGGAGTTGATCAAAGTCACCGTGTGTGTGCACGGTGCATTTTGATCTGATGAGGTTAGCTGTTGAAGTTGGGATTGTTGCAGCTGTAACATACTCGTGTTTATCTTAGGTGATTCGAGTGAATGACTCGAAGCAGATAGGTTGTGAATCGAAGTAAATTTAGGGCAGGCTCGGGTATATCGCTTTATTTCAGGTTTTAATATAAAACAGAAAACCTGTTATGTTTTCAAGTTTTAAAAGCAAATTTTAAAATGCAAACTGAAAATTTTAAACTAAGTTTAAATCTGAATTTGAATCTGACTTCAGGAAGTTTGTATCTGAGTTTTGAAATAATTTAAGTTTTAAAATTTAAATTAGGTTTTAAACAACTTTTAAGTGTATTTAGTTTTGAATTTAAAACTGAAGTTTAAAATTATAAAATAGAAATTTAAAATAAGTTTAAATCCAGTTTTAAAAATCTGGAATTTAGTTTGAATTTCAGTTTTTAAAATAAAACAAGTTTTTAATTTAAATTGTTTAATTGCTTTAAAAACATGGTTAAATGATTTGAATTTTAAAATGAAGATTTGAAATGTAAGAAAAACTTTAAAGTTTTAAGTTTAAATCTGGAATAAAAGATTCAAGCTGTAATTTAGATTTGAAATTAAAAGAAATTTTTAAATTTAATTTGTTTTTAAATAACTTGGAATGTTTAAAGTGTATTTTGAACTAATTTGATTTAAAGATGAATTTGGTTTATATTCTTTTAAACATATTTTATAAAATGGTTATTTCTTTAACATATGAGATAAAAAGGGTTGAATTGATTTTAAACCTTGTTTAGATAAGTTTGTATTCATTTTAAAATCTTAAGTTTAAAATAAAGTTTAAATGGAATTTAAAGTAAATTTAAAACAATTTGTTCTTAAATACTTTGATTAAGTAAGAAATGTTTTTCTTAAATTAAATTTGAATTTAATGATTTCGGTTCATTTAAATTATTAAGTTAATTAAATGGATAATTAATTATTTAATTAATTAGTAATATGGATGATTAATTAAGTAATTAAGAATTTTTTAATTAATTAATTAAGATTTGAGATTAATTAATTAAGGTTAATTAATGTGTAATTAAGGGTTATTAATTAGATTAATTAATGATTAATTGATCGAGTAATTAAGGATTAATTAAGATTGTAATTAACACTTAATTAATTAAATAATTAGGGATTAATTAATTGGTAATTAAATATTAATTAATAATGATTAATCTGAGTTAATTTCTTAATAAAGTAATTAAGAATAGTTAATGAAGGTCATTAACTTAAGATTATTTAACAATTAATTAATGTGATTAATTTTAATTAATTAATTAGATTAATTAATAATAATCATTTATGTAATTGTTTATGTTTAATTAATTAATAGAAGTAATTAAAGAAATTAATTATTTGATGTAATTTATTGGGTTAATGTGATTAGTTTAGATTAATTAATTAAGTTTAATTAATTTAAACACTTGATGATTTGATGAATAATTACTTTATGTAATTAATGGAATTGTAATTACTTAGGGAAGTGATTAATTGATAATTACTAAATGTAATTAAGGATGTTTAACGATGAAAGTAATTTGGATTAAATTACTTTTAATTAATCAAGGGATTAATTGAGATAATTAATACTGGATTTTTATTAATCAAGGGTGATTAATATATGTGTGGTTTAATTGCAGATTAATTACTTAATTTAATTAATTTAAATAGAGAGATTAATTAAAAAGGTAATTAGAAATCATTAATTAATAAAATTAATGATGTAATTTAGAATTGATTAATTAAGGAATAATTAATAAATGAAGTAATTAATTAATAAAGGGTTAATGTAATTAACTTTAGTTAATTAATTGGTTAAGTAATTAAAGTTAATTATTATAAAGAGTTAAGTATAATTAACTTGTGTAATTAATTTAAAGGCTAATTACTTATTGTAATTAGAAATTTATTAATCAGGAATGATTAATTGAAATGAACAATGAGATGATGATTAATTAATTGATTTATAATCAATTAATGGTTTAGTTAAGCAGGATTATAATGATGAAGGAATCAATTTAATTCATTTTAAATTAATTAGAAATGGAAGTAACTAATTTAATTCATTTTAAATTAATTATAGATGGTGTGATCATTAGATCATTGCTTATGTATGAATGGATGATATTGGTTTCCTTGAATGGTTTGTAATTTCAGCTATGAGATGAGTAATGCTGTGTGATATGGATGCTTAGGTTGCATTGGAATGATAATATAGATTATCTTTTTATAATGATATGGATTATCTGTTGTGATGATAATGTCGATTATCCATTGTTATGTTGTGAATTATCTATCTGTGTGTATATAGATAATGAATTGAAATTGTTTTAAACTCTAAAACAACTTGGCCTTAAAAGATATGTTTTGGATTTCGGTGAGACCGGGATCGGGTTTCCATATTTGGATATCTGAGAACCACATCGATCCAAAGTAACCATAGGTCGTGAATCTCAAGTGAAGATGAAGATTCAGAGTGCAAGGGTTATCATCGTTAACTATGAGGGTGATTCCAAAATGAGTGTAACAAGATAATGCCTTCGGTTTCGTTCGAACCCGGTACGAACTTGTATGGATTGAATGCTTTCAGAACATCGTCAGGTGGACGATGAGCATTCTAAGTCATGTGTTCTATAAAGGTAATCGTAGCCTCAATCCTCATCAACCGGGAATGGCTAAAACAGGGGAGGTGCAGCAAGGCTAAGTGGGTCATGCCTAAGTAGGACGAGATTTACCCCTGTCTAGATGTACCTTTATTTCGGCTATGTGGTGCGGTTGCTGATCACAACTGTGGGGTGGTCTTGTTCGGGACTGTTCAATAAGGAATGGTTCCGGCTTTGTGTTGCAGGGGATTGGGAGTGATCCTCGGTACAGTGATCTAGGCCACGTACTGTGACGGGAAGTACCCCGGTAGCCCTTCCATTGTATGGAATCCAAAATCCAATAAGTGCCCTCGGTTTTGATTGTATTACCCCACTTTTGTGGCTAGTAGCTGGAATTTAATCATGTAACAATTTCGGCTATTTCTTATTTACTTGAAAACCCTAGACCTATTATAATATCACTGGATTTCCTATCAAATGTTTTGGTTAGCGTAAGGTAAAAACTTTTCCATGTTTATGTGTGGGAAGTCTTATGTGATACCTTTTGTTTTCAAAGGTTTTTCAAAAGTTAAGCAACTTTAACCTATTACTCACACCAGACCCATGTCTGACCCAGAGTTTATTTCTTAGGTACTCAAATTTTTACGAGTATCCCAGGGACTCAGGATAGCTTTGATGAATTATGGAGAAGCAATGGAGAAGGAGGCTTCCGCGTATAGATATATAGTTTTCCGCTGTGTTGGTATCTCTGAGTGGTTTCTTTGTATTGTATTGAGTTGTAATAACTAGACAGGTGTTTATAACTGTCTAGTATGTGTTGTATGGTCTGTGTAACTCTGATAATAGTTGTATACTATGTAATACTTATGGTATTAATATAATTTATTCGTTCCGCTATTGAGATTCTGATGTTGTTTCTTCTTTCTCTTCTTTCTTTTCTCTTTCCTATCCCTTTCTTTCTTGAAGATGATGCGTCATTCTGTGGAGATGAATGGCGGGTCGTTACAGTTGGTATCAGAGCGCTAGGTTGAGCGAATACCTAGACTCTGGAGTGGTGTCTGTCTTGAGAGAGCGTATTTGTATTTTTAATATATATATATAATTATTTTTACCTATTTGTTGTGTTACCCGTACAGGTTTTTCCAATATAAGTTATAAAGGTAGATTGGGTAGTGGTGTGTGTAACACAACTACCATTGGTTGGAGTTTGAATGTTTGAGATTAGAGGTGCATTTGTCGAGACTGTAGACCCAATACCGTCTCGAGTGAGTTTTGCTTGGTGTAAGGATTTCATCGATCTCTGAAGGAAACCTGTTAAGGTTCAGAGTCGTCTTTGAAGTGCAGAGTTGGAAGAGTAGAGTTTGGATCTGTCGGTTGGGCAAAAGCAAATAAGTGATGGTATCTTGATACCTTAAGAAGTAGTAGCTTCGTGATGTGACGCAGTTACTATGGATGTTTCCGAAGATGTTTCTTTGGAACAAGTTTAAGGAAGTGCGTCTGTTTCGGTGATGTGGCTGAGTCCAGCAGGGTGTTTCTGTTTGCTTTGGGGTTCGAGTTTCTCGAAGAGCTTTGGATTGGGAATTCTTTGGCATTAGTGTTAGCAGTGCAACTAGGAGTGTTCTGTGTTGGAGGAAGTTTTCTAGCTGAGTAGTTTTCTGAGGTAGAGTTCAGAAGCAGTAGTGGTGGATCCTTTTCTTCGGTGAATTGGCTAGGCCAACATAAGCTGTTCTGTTTGGTAAAGAGAGAGCAGATTCTTTGGAAATTGGACTGGGTTGATCGCAAAAGTGACTTGCGATAGTTTGAGTGTTCTCTTGGATTGTTGGAGATTGTCCGGATGTCTTCTAGGAAGTCAGAGCTTTGTCTGCATCTGGAGATCGAGTTTCCTTATCGTCTAGTATTCCAGGATTGGTACCGATAGTTCAGTTTAATGGATGGATGGTTCCTTGAGATAGAGTTGGTGAAGCAACTCAGGTTTCGAGGAATTTATGAGTTTTCTTTTATGGATCCGTTGAACCATATTTTTGTGCTGTGTTGTCTGTGCTTGTGTTCTTCATCAGCATTTTCTTCTACTTCGGATCAGAGTTGTGCAGTGGAAGTAGTTTGGGGGTGCATCTGTTTTGTCTTTTCCGGATAAGGAGAAGTAAGTTATGTCTTCTATTGTTGCGGAGTAGAGATTGTTCTTGGTTTTGGATTGATCTTGAGGAGATCATTGTGTTAGGTTGTTTTGGTCCAGTCTGTTTCTAGAGGCATCAGCAAGGGTTGAGCTGATCGGGAGGGATGTTGGTAGTCCAGAATCGTTCGAAGAATTTTATGGATAAGATAAGGGACGGAGGAATTTGGATTTCGAAATTGGAGATTTGGTTTTGGTTAAGATTTCTCTGATCCAAGGAGCTATAAGTTTTGGCAAGTCTGGGAAGCTAGCTACGAGGTGTTTTGGGTTTCTTCTATGTTTTGGTAAGATAAGTATTTGGTTTTCAAGAGTTGAATTGCCAGTTCGGATAACTGGGATTCAGTATGTTTCACGTATCTCTGAGGGAGTATGTGTATGATCTATCTCTGGTTTTGGGAACCAGCCGTTCAGGAGGTTTGGTTGTTGAGTCAGACTCGTCTATAGTCTGATATCCTGTTTAGTTTTGTAGATTTAGATGAATATGAGCTCTATAGCTTAGTAGTTTTGATTGTTTGGATTCTGTAGAGCGAGTATCTCGATATTTACCGGGGAAACTCGTGGAAGTTCTATTCAGAATTTTTTCTGTATAGTTAGATTTGTTTTGATTGTGTGAGTTGATTGTTTTGGTTGTTAGCATATGATTAACATATGCTGTGTTTTAACATAAAATCTTTAATAAGATTATTGAATTACCTTTGTTTTAAATTTCGGGGATGAAATTCAATTAAGGGGGGAGGATTGTGATATCCCGGAATTTTGGACAATATCAATTTAATAATCTATATTTGAAATTAAATTGATTTGATAATTTTTGTAAATAAATTTGAATTGATTTAATAATCTTCTTTTATTAAATAATTAATTAGTGAATTTATCTTTTAATAAGCTAATAAATTGTTTTCTATTTATAATATGTATATATATTAATATATATTTTAAATAGATGAGTTTGGTTTTAAATTAAATTAACACAGCATATTTTCTAATTTCAAATACTTTGGTAATTGGAAATTGGTTTTTATTTTATATTAAGCTTTTCAAAGCTATTTAATAAAATAACTAAATGATTTTAAATACATAAGAGAAATGTTTTATTTGTTCAAGTTATATTTTAACTTAAGTTTGAATATTAATTCAGATTAAAATAAGGTTATAAAAATATTTGTTTTATTTCTTTTAAAATACTGATTAATAATTATGATTTGTAAATTAGATATGAAGTTTAAAATACAAATTAAAATATGAAACATTTATTCATTTAAATAACAAGTAAGTTATAATATCTTTTATAAATTTTATTTAAATTATCTAAAATGTTATTTTCAAATAATAGATATATGTGTTGTTTTTATTTATAATTATACTTTGTTTTATTCTTTAAAATTATTTATCTATATAACTAAGTATTAGAAACTAATTAATTTAGTTTAGAACTTTCATTAACACTTTAATTATAAATACTAATTAATTAAAGGGACACGTGTAAACATCTTAGAACATAATTCAACATATGTTAAGTGATTAAACAAAGATATTAACAAGTGTTCATATTTTATACAAGTGTCAAATTTGTAATTTTATTTTTCTTTGATTTTAATTAAATCATAAATATTGTTATATAAACTTGCATTCTTTCTTTCCTTTCCTTTTTCTCATCTTCATTCCAAAACTAAGAAATTCTTTCAGCTGAAACATTCCTCTTTAAAAAAATATAAAAAATAGCTGCAAATCTGAATTTATCTTCAAAAAACAAAATCATTCCCTGGAACCACTTTCAAAATTGAAATCAAAACTCTTCATCCTCATATCCAAACACATGCAAATCTGAGAATCAAACTCCTATAACTCATTTTCAACATGCAAACCATCTTCAAATCCCTGATCCATTTTCTGCATGCAATTAAAAATGCATATCTCTGATTCATTTTCAAAAGCCTGCATTCATTTTTTTTTAAAATCTAGATACACGAAAACCTGCATTCCCCTCTTCAAAAACTGAAAAATCAAGCAAATTTGAAATGGTTTCCTGCATTTTTTTTAAAATCTGGTAATTAGGCCACTGCATGCAAACCTGGAATTAATGCAAGTTAAGAACATCAAACAACTCAAGTCTTAAAAGCATTCAAACAAGTTTTAAAGGATTCAAAGGGTTATTCAAAAACTGGTGCTCTTCTCTGCATTTTTAAAACAATGAGTAACTTTACATTTTAAATTTTAAGTATAAAATATGGTTGTTTGATTTATCTGTAGAAATAAGTAGAATTATATATATATATATATATATATATATATATTGTTAAATATATTGTTGTGATTATATAAGTATGGATGTGATGCATGTTTGATTTCCTAAGTTACTGTCTGCACAATACAAGCTCATATTGATCAAAATTTCTTTTCTATTGATCTGGTTGTTATTATGACTTAGAAATTGAATGAAATTTGTTTATTACATGATAAAGTAAATTTTAAAAATTTATATAAGTTGAACAAATCTTTGTATTGCCTGGAAATATAAATAACAGAGCAAAAATTGGTATAAGTGAAAAATTCAAACATTACAATTCAATGTTTCCGGATTTTAAATCAAAACAACATACAAAATCATGAATTTTTAATTAAGAATTACAATTTTTAATGATATATTCAAAGAGAAGTTCTTTATTATTAGTATTATGTATTTTGGGGCATCTCTGTTGCCATAAGTGATTAGAGGTGCCGGATTTGTTTCTGGAGGAGGAGGAGTTATCAGAGATGAGGGGAAAATTATTTGTTTGGGTTGCATTGTATTTTGGTGATGATGATTTTGATTTGAAGCTTCGGAACCCTAGTTTTACTAGGTTACAGTTTTAGGTTGGGCTCGATTTCCCCTGTTGATCGAGTTGCTTGGGGTCTTGGGTACTGGAAGATGGTGGTTTGTCGAAGTCTTCGCTGGAGTTTCAGGGGCAACGGTGGCCAGAGGCTTGCGAACGTGGCGTTGACAGGTTGGGTATTGTTTTGGTTCTACCTATTCCAGGTTTGATATTTGAACTCGAATGCAAATTCGAGTTGGTTTTGGGCAATCTGATGATTGAGGAGAGATGAAGGGTTGCTGGTCGATGGGGGATGATCGTTGATGTTGGACGGAGTTGATCAAAGTCACCGTTCATGTGCACGGTGCATTTTGATCTGATAAGGTTAGCTTTTGAAGTTGGGATTGTTGCAGCTGTAGCATACTCGTGTTTATCTCGGGTGATTCGAGTGAATGACTAGAAGCAGATAGGGTTTTGACTCGAAGTAAATTTAGGGCAGGCTCGGGTATATCGCTTTGTTTCAGGTTTTAGTATAAAACAGAAACCTGTTCTGTTTTTAAGTTTTAAAAGCAAATTTTAAAATGCAAACTGGAAATTTTAAACTAAGTTTAAATCTGAATTTGAATCTAAATTCAGGAAGTTTGTATTTGAGTTTTGAAATAATTTAAGTCTAAAATTTAAATTAGGTTTTAAACAACTTTTAAGTGTATTTAGTTTTGAATTTAAAACTGAAGTTTAAAATTGTAAAATAGAAATTTAAAATAAGTTTAAATCCAGCTTTAAAAATCTGGAATTTGGTTCGAATTTCAGTTTTTAAAATAAAATAAGTTTTCAATTTAAATTGTTTAATTGCTTTAAAAATATGGTTAAATGATTTGAAATTTAAAATAAAGATTTGAAATGTAAGAAAAACTTTAAAGTTTTAAGTTTAAATCTGGAATAAAAGATTGAAGCTGTATTTCAGATTTGAAATTAAATGAAATTTTTAAATTTAATTTTTTTAGATAACTTGGAATGTTTAAAGTGTATTTTGAAATAATTTGATTTTAAAGATGAATTTGGTTTATATTCTTTTAAACTTATTTTATAAAATGGTTATTTCTTTAACATATGAGATAAAAAGGTTTGAATTGATTTTAAACCTTGTTTAGATAAATTTGTATTCATTTTAAAATCTTAAGTTTAAAATAAAGTTTAAATGGAATTTAAAGTAAATTTAAAACAATTTGTTCTTAAATACTTTGATTAAGTAAAAAATGTTTTTCTTAAATTAAATTTGAATTTAATAATTTGGGTTCATTTAAATTACTAAGTTAATTTAAATGGGTAATTAATTATTTAATTAATTAATAATATGGATGATTAATTAAGTAATTAAGAATTTTTAAATTAATTAATTAAGATATGAGATTAATTAATTAAGGATAATTAATGTGTAATTAAGGGTTATTAACTAGATTAATTAATGATTAAACATTAATTAATCGAGTAATTAAGTATTAATTAAGATTGTAATTAATACTTAATTAATTAAATAATTAGAGATTAATTAATTGGCAATTAAATATTAATTAATGATGATTAGTCTGAGTTAATTTCTTAATAAAGTAATTAAGAATAGTTAATGAAGGTCATTAACTTAAGATTATTTAACAATTAATTAATGTGATTAATTTTAATTAATTAATTAGATTAATTAATAATAATCATTTATGTAATTGTTTATGTTTAATTACTTAATAGAAGTAATTAATGAAATTAATTATTTGATGTAATTAATTGGTTTAATGTGATTAGTTTAGATTAATTAATTAAGTTTAATTAATTTGAACACTTGATGATTTGATGAATAATTACTCTATGTAATTAATGGAATTGTAATTACTTAGGGAAGTAATTAATTGATAATTACTGAATGTAATTAAAGATGTTTAACGATGAAAGTAATTTGGATTAAATTACTTTGTAATTAATCAAGGGATTAATTGAGATAATTAATTAAGGGTAATTAATTTAAGAAATGAAGTAATTAAGGGTAGTTAATTATTAGATTTTTATTAATCAAGGGTGATTAATATATGTGTGGTTTAATTGCAGATTAATTACTAAATGTAATTAATTTAAATAGAGAGATTAATTAAAAAGGTAATTAGAAATCATTAATTAATAAAATTAATGATGTAATTTAGAATTGATTAATTAAGGAATAATTAATAAATGAAGTAATTAATTAATAAAGGATTAATGTAATTAACTTTAGTTAATTATTTGGTTAAGTAACTAAAGTTAATTATTATAAAGAGTTAAGTATAATTAACTTGTGTAATTAATTTAAAGGCTAATTACTTATTGTAATTAGAAATTTATTAATCAGGAATGATTAATTGAAATGAATAATGAGATGATGATTAATTAATTGATTTGTAATCAATTAATGGTTTAGTTAAGCAGGATCATAATGATGAAGGAATTAATTTAATTAATTTTAAATTTATTAGAAATGGAAGTAATTAATTTAATTCATTTTAAATTAATTATAGATGGTGTGATCATTAGATCATTGCTTATGTATGAATGGATGACATTGGTTGCCTTGAATGGTTTGTAATCTCAGCTATGAGATGAGTAATGCTGTGTGATATGGATGCTTAGGTTGCATTGGAATGATAATATAGATTATCTGTTTATAATGATATGGATTATCTGTTGTGATGATAATGTTGATTATCCATTGTTGTGTTGTGAATTATCTATCTGTGTGTATATAGATAATGAATTGAAATTGTTTTAAACTCTAAAACAACTTGGCCTTAAAAGATACATTTTGGATTTCGGTGAGACCGGGATCGGGTTTCCATACTTGGATATCCGAAAACCACATCGATCCAAAGTAACGATAGGTCGTGAATCTCAAGTGAAGATGAAGATTCAGAGTGCAAGGGTTATCGTCATTAACTCTGAGGGTGGTTCCAAAATGAGTGTAACGAGATAATGCCTTCGGTTTCGTTCGAACCCGGAATGAACTTGTATGGATTGAATGCTTTCAGAACATCATCGGGTGGACGATGAGCATTCTAAGTGATGTGTTCTATAAAGGTAATCGTAGCCTCAAGCCTCATCAACCAGGAATGGCTAAAAAAGGGGTGGTGCAGCAAGACTAAGCGGGTCATGCCCAAGTAGGACGAGATTTACCTCTATCTAGATGTCCCTTTATTTCGCCTATGTGGTGCGGTTGCTGATCACAACTGCGGGGTGGTCTTGTTCAGGACTGTTCAGTAAGGAATGGTTCTGGCTTTGTGTTGCAGTGGATTGGGAGTGATCCTCGATAAGGTGATCTAGGCCACGTACTATGACGTGCGGTACCCCGGTAGCCCTGCCATTGCATGGAATCCAAAATCCAATAAGTGCCCTCGGTTTTGATTGTATTACCCACTTTTGTGGCTAGTAGCTGGAATTTAATCATGTAACAATTTCGACTATTTCTTATTTACTTGAAAACCCTAGACCTATTATAATATCACTGGATTTCCTATCAAATGTTTTGGTTAGCGTAAGGTAAAAACTTTTCCACGTTTATGTATGGGAAGTCTTACGTGATACCTTTTATTTTCAAAGGTTTTTCAAAAGTTAAGCAACTTTAACCTGTTACTCACACCAAACCCATGTCTGGCCCGGAGTTTATTTCTGTTTTTCTTAAACTCTTGGGTACTCAAATTTTTACAAGTAGCCAAGGGGTTCAGGATAGCTTTGACTACAGGATAGCTTTGACGAATTATGGAGGAGCAATGGAGCAGGAGGCTTCCGCGTATAGATATATAGTTTTCCGCTGTGTTGGTATCTCTAGTTGTTTGTATTGTATTGAGTTGTAATAACTGGACAGGTGTTTATAACTGTCTAGTATGTGTTGTATTGTCTATGTAAGTCTGATAATTGTTGTATACTACATAATACTTATGTTATTAGTATAATTTATTCGTTCTGCTGTTGAGATTCTGATGTTGTTTCTTCTTTCTCTTCTTTCTTTTCTCTTTTCTATCCCTTTCTTTCTTAAAGATGATGCGTCATTCTGTGGAGATGAATGGCAGGTCGTCACATTGAATTTTGTTTAAACAAGTTAGTATACCCAATATGATCATTTATTCAATTTAAATAGATTAAATATTGTGGTAAAAATATGCATATTTACATGCATATCAACGTGCAAGGGTTTCCAAAACATGCGTGGAAAGGTGTATATAGGAACAGAAGGTTTTGTGGACACCAAGGCTTGGATAAGTGATTGTGATTGGATATTTCAGGAGCTTGGTTGGGAGGATTAGATTAAGAGAATAATGACGTCTTGATACCTTAAAGGAGACGCCTTAGATTGTTAGACATTTGTGGCCGAAGAGATTTTTGATAGGATTATCACTTGGGATGAGCTTAGAAATTGATTTGAGGCATAATCTGTCAAGGGACTGAACTCCCACTTAAGAATTACTTCTAACTCAAATACCCACTAGTGTTATGCACGAGACGTTGGTTGAAGTGACTCTGCTTCAGATGATTAGTTCGAAGGAGAAGGAGAAATGGAAGGAGAAGGCAGGACCAACTCAGAATCAAGGAGGAGCCAATAAGGGAGGTTTCGGGCAAATAAGATGATGAAAGGGAAGTTCAACAAGGAGGGATAGTATGTTGGAGATGCCGAAGGAAAGATGATATTGCTAAAGATTGTAAGATGAGTCTGTTGAAGGAGGCATTTAAGGGGAAATGTTACCACTATCACAAGGAGGGGAATTTCAAGATCCATTGTCCTAAACTTGCAGTGGAAGGGCAAAGTGGTCAAGCCTATGTTTTTGAAGTTGTCCCTATATTGAGTAGATCTCCCATTAAAGACCAAGGAAAGGTGGCGATGGACGACACAACTCTTATTTATAGGATTATTATCTACATTCTATTTGACTCGAGAGAATCACATTCATTCATAGCTGGGAATGTTGTTGACTTCTTGAGTTTACAAACCAATATTGTCACCAACCCAATAGTAGTGTCAAATCCTATCGGGGATTGACACATCTTTCTTTAATTTGCAATGACCTAGTTGTGGACATATGTGCCGTTAGTTTCATGTGTAACGCATATATTCTTAATTTTAAAGGGTACGAGCTTATCTTAGGAATGGATTTGTTGTCGTACTATGGGGTTATCTTATATTACAATAGGAGGGTTGTATGGTTAAAGAGTTATAGGGGACATCATATAGATGTTCGCTGTACATCCCAAAAATCAATCTAGTTAAGCTATTTTTACCCAATAGGTTTATCACAAGAGCACTGTTTCTGTAGTTCGATAATTTCCTGGCATCTTGAAGAGGACTTGGGTTTCCTACCTCGAAGGGAGATTGAGTTTAGAATTGATTTAGGGAAGGATTATAGACCAGTTGCTCATCCATTAAGTCACATGGCCCCAAATTATAGGTGGGAGTTAGATGAGTAGATCTCAAAGCTATTGCATAAAGAATTCATCCAATGTAGTATTTCGGAATGAGAAGCCCCTATTGTCTTTGCCACTAAGGCATACGGCTCATTAAGGCTATATGTTGATTATAGAGAACTTAACAAGTTGATTAAGAAGAATAGATATCTTTCACCTAGAATAGACAACTTGTTTGATGAACTTATGGGGGCCAAAATCTTCTTCCAATTGGACTTGGCTATTGAGTTTCATCAATTGAGGATAGCAGAGGACAACAAATGAAGACCCACATTTCGCACTACGGATGGACTTTATGAGTGGAAAGTGGTTCCATTTGGATTAACGAATGCCCTAATGTATTTTTTAGACTTGATGAGTAGAGTATCTAAGAGACAACTAATTAAATCGATCGTAGTGTTTATTGATGACATCTTAGTATTGTCTAAGAGTGAAGAGGAGCATGAAAATCACTTAATGGAGATATAGGAACCTTGAGGAGGCACCAACTTAAATCCAGATTATCAAAATTTCACTTTAGAAGAAGGAGGTAAAATTTCTTGGGCGCGTTATTTTCGAGCACGGATTAGTAGCGGACCCTACAATGGTGGAATCTATTTAAAGTTGGAAGATTTTGAAGATGATATAGAAGTTAGGTGTTTTCTAGGGTTAGCGGGTTAAAAGAAAATTCATACAGTACTTTACAAAGATTGCAATCCTTCTTACTCGCTTAACCAAGAAGGTTCTAGGTTTTACATGGAACTAAAGATGCACTGAAGCATTTGAGAAGCGAAAGGAATTATTTACGGGTGCACAAATACTTACCATTTCTAATAGGATGAAATCTTTTATAGTTTACGCCGATGCATGTGGCACAGGATTGGGAGCATTTCTAGTGCAAGAAGGAAGGGTGATAACTTATGCTAATAGGCGATTAAAGGATCATGAGAAGAGGTACCCAATTCATGACTTAGAGTTAGCTGCCATCATTTTTACCACGAAGATGTGGAGGCACTATCTTTTGGGAAAGAGGTTTGAGTTGTTCATCAGTCACAAATCATTCAAATACCTCTTTTCCTAAAAAGATCTAAATCTTAGGGGATAGTGTTTATAGCATCCTATGATTTTGGGATATAGTATAACCTTGGAAAAGGGAATGTCATCACCGACGCCCTTAACCGGAGGCATGCTACATTAGGTGTTATATATGAATGGAGGCATTTGGAATTCCTCTCGAATTTCAACTTCCAACCGCCAACCGAGTCGACTCAAGGCTATTTGGCAGCAATGGTGGTTAGACCAGCATTAATGGACTACATTGGACTAGAAAAAAAGAAGGATGAGGAAATAGTTGATATTTTGGGAAAGCTAAGTATAGGAGAATAATTCCCTTACGTTAGTAGATATGCAGTTGACAAAAAGGATGTTTTCGGAGAGATTGACGTCTTTATGTCCCAAAGATTAATAGTTTGTTTCTAGGTGGTTGACATACCAAAGGATAAAGGCTGAGCAAAGGAAGCCCAGAAAGTTTGTTATTGCCATTGGAGATTCTAACTTGGAAGCAGGAGTTTACATTGATGGACTTTATAGGTAGGTTGCTTAGGATTCAACAAGGAAATGAAGCAGTCTAGGCCATAGCGGATAGGCTCACTAAAAGTACTCTTTTTATTCCTGTTAGAAGCAATAGGACCGCAGTGCCTCCAGCATATATTTATATCAAGGAGGTGGTTCAACTTTATAGAATTCCGTTAGCATTGTTAGTAATAGTGATCCCTTATTTACTAGTGAATTTTAGAGGAGCTTGTATACAGCTTTAGGAACTTTGCTAAATTTTTGCACTGCTTACCACCTACAAACTGATAGTCAAACAGGTGAATATGATCTTGGAAAATTTGTTGAGAGCTTGCATTATGGATTTTGGAGTACCCTGGGGGCAGCACCTACCTCTATCCTAATTCGCGAATAATAATAGTTACCAAGCGACGATGGGTATGGCACCTTTTGAAGCGCTTCATGGGAGGCCATGCAAATCACCCAATAATAAGTAGGAAACCACCAAGAAAATTTTAGTCGGACCAGATTTAACTTGAGAGACTTCGAAAAGGTGGAATTAATTAGGCAGCGAATGAAAGCCGCACAAGATTGCTAGAAATCCTATACAAATAAGAGAAGAAATGAGTTAGAGTTTGAAGTATGTGACATAGTTTTGTTAAAGTTTCTCCGCTTAAGAAGGTTGTGATATTTGGAAAGAAGGAAAGGTCGACACCAATATTTAAAAGAATATGGAGACTTACATATCATGTGTAGCTACTGGATAAGTTAGTAGGAAGACATGGCATTTTTCTCATTTCATACATAGGAAATGCCTTCACAGCATAACCACCGTGGTAAAGTGTGATAATTAAGAGACATTAAGACAGAGCCAATAGCATCTAGTGCCACCATACGCATTGTGCAGCATGGAAATAGGAAGCTCCGCAAAAAAGAAATTAGGCTGCTTCGAGTACAATGGGGAGATAGCTCAGCGGAAAGTACATGGAAAACTGAAGACAAGATGAGAACTTCCCATCCCGAGCTTTTCACCAGTAAACTTTTTCTCTCCAAAATTAGATTTGGTTTGCATCGTGTTTGCTAGATTGGATGGTAGGATATGGTTGCCACACTTTTCACTGTCACTTTTTCACTCATATAAAACTTTTTGCATCTTTTGAATGTTTGCATACATGCCTATATGTTACGAAACTTGTGTTCACGCTAGGATTGAACTCACAAATAATATGTCTGCATACATAATTATATTGCACTTTTGGTTAAGCAGATGGTTGTGTAGATAACTTGGTTATATAACACGGATGCTTAGTATAATTATGTTTTCCATCCCTTAGGGATTTCGGGAACAATCCGTTTTAAGAGGAGAATGTAAAACCCCGTAAAAATTAATAATAAATTAATAAATTAATCAATATAATGTTAAAAATAAAAGTTGTACAAATGTTAGAATTTAACATGAAAGTTGTGTCATTGCGTTCGTGGTGATTTTCTAATCAATTTTCATATATAAAGTTTTGAAAAAGGGAGCTCAAATGGAAATGTTATTGACAATTGAAATTTTGGATTCAAAATAATTTAAATGAAAATCAAATTCAAATTAATAATTAATTCCAAAATTTGAAATTTAAAAAATTAACAGTAATTAGACTTAGAGATAAAGTAAATGTTAAAATAAACATCAACATTAATTGATAATTAATGAATTAAATAAATGTACAATGGTAACAATTAAACGGTTCTAAAAAAAGGTAACCATTCGACCGCTCCCTAGGACCAATTGACCGCCTAGGATGGGCCGTTCGACGGTGGTCATAGGTGATAGCTAGGGTTTTCTACACTTGAATGGTTTGGATTTTTTTTAAACCGACTTAAATCCAATGGTTCTGGTGCTTTCTAACTACTATAAATAAGAGCATAACCATCTTGCTTTTATTCACAAATTATTTTAGGAACGTAGCGAAGCATTGTCAGTCTCTCCCTTCAAAGACTTAGAAGTTTCAGGTAAGAAATTTAGATGTTTATTATTCAATTTCTAACGCTTTTCTCCTTCTATCCATAAATTTCTAAATCCAATTCATATACAATTCCCTTGTTGTATGTTTCTAAAAGGAGAGATCTGTAAGAGGTGTAAACAAATCCAAAATGGAAAAGTTAAGGATTTTTTGTGAGTGGAAATCTTAGTCCTTTTAGTAATTGTATAGTAAAATTTGAATTTGATATATGCCTTTTGACAATTTGGTTTACGGAAACATCACCCTAAAACCCTAAACTTCCCCTAAAGCGAAATGTCTATTCTAATGTTAGAATCTCAATTATTCTATATTAAAATAATGGAATAGTAGATATTGCAATTTTAATGTTATATAATCTATTCCACTTCTTACCATTTTGTTTGAATTTGATTAAGGGTTTAGAAAAGAAATGAAGGAAACAGTGTGTAAGGTAAATATTTCTTTACTCTTAGTTTACACTCTCTATTTCCCTAATTTAAGCAGAAATTCCCTTTTCAATTTATTGCAAAGAAGCTGAATAGAACGTAAAAGGATATGAATAATAAGTTTCTATTAATATTAATTCTGATTAGTATAAAATAAGTTTGGTATAGATTCTATTTTATACAAATCAGTTGGTGAATTGAGAATATTGGATATGTGGTATACTTGTTTAAATGGAATTGGACTTGTATAATTTGAAGTTTTGACATTTATATGATTAGTTTAGGGCATAATCTTCGTATGCTTAGAAATATTTTACGTATGTATGTGTCTGTATGTATATGTATGTATATATATGTATATCTACCTTAGGAAAGAAATTGATAGTTAAGGCAAAATAAGGGTTTTTCCTTATAATGCCTTAATAGAGAATGCAGTGAGATGTGTGATAGTATGTAAAGAGAGCTGTAAATTATGGATAAGTTATAGGGATACGAGGTTAGTTAAAGCATACAAAAGTCTGACCAGCTAATTTGGCTACCAGTAGTGTAACTTTAGGGGTTGATGTGAGGCATCATCCATAATAAGTACCCATGGGGGGCATGAGGTTAGTCCCGAATTATGTGTAGTAAACATGTCCAGCTAATATGACTATTAGTACCTACGAATAGTTGGACTAATGTAAGACGTCACGTTTGGGTTACAGGTCATAATACGAAGAATCTACTTCGGGGTTGAAGATATTAAGTGACTAATTGAGGGCCCGCTCCTCCTTATATAGGAAGTATTTAATGGTTGGGGTTAGTGGTTAGGCTTGGTAGAGGATATCTCTCGAACGGTCCACATCCGGTGAGGTATTAAGTGGATGATACAGGGTCTACCTCTCCCATAAAAAGAAGTATTAAGTCGCCTGAAGAGATCTCATGCCCAACTAATATGGTACCAGTAATTACGAATAGTCAGACTAATGTGAGATGTCACAATTTGGGTTTTGGGTCATAATACAAAGGACTTACTTTGTGATTGAATTATTAAATGGCTGATTAGGGGCCCGACTACTCCCTATGTTGAAAGTATTAAATGGTTGGGGTTGGTGGTTAGGCATGGTAAAGGATATCTTAGGGAAGGTCTGCTTCAGATGAGGTATTATGTGGTTGATTGAGGGTCCGCCTCTCTAATAAAAAGAAGTATAAAGTGGCCTAAAGAGATTCCATGCAATGCCAACTAGATAGTACTAAGAGGAGTTTGCTATGAAATAGATATTAAATGATAGGGGCCTGCCTTTAGTAATGTATTAAATGGTCAAAATTTGCCTAATTCCCCTGAAAGAGGTATTAAGTGGCTTGAGTACTACCTCTTACATTGTTAGGACATTATAAACGATAGATACGTGAGACCGAATGGCATTTGGCCTACTGTTGAAAATGGGTTATGGGCTAAAAGAGTAATAAGTTATTGGGTTTGAAAGAGTAATGGTTATAGAATTGGACTGGAAAAGCCTTAGGGCTTGCAGTAGGGAAGCTTATAGCATATGACGCGTATGACATATTCTTTTTTAAATTATACTACCCAAGTACTATTAAAGAAAGGCTCGATATTTTTTTCACTAGACATTGCTATTCTGACTCCCTCCTCATTACAACACAGGTTAGAAAAGATGATGCAGATTTTGGAGATGGTGGCAGAGACGCAGACTTGTGGTAGTTATTTGGTTACCTATGTTATTTTTATAATTCTGATGTACCTATTTATGTTGCTATGTATCTTAAAATATTGCACTATGAACATTTAGCGTTACGTGGAATTCTGTTGTATGTTTCTGGGATTTGAATTTTTAATAAAATGGGTACTGTTCTGATATTATATTTTATCATTCTGCTGTGGGATTCTTGATTGTGTAGATAGATAGCTCTATGTATTGTTTTTTGTATCAATTTTACCAACAAACAGCCAGCGTTGGAATGGGTCTAAGGTTTAATATTCCTTTTCTGGGTCGAAAATAAGCCCGTTTCAAGGTGGGTTTGTTACACAGTCAGACCCACCACCACCTTCTCTATCTTGAACCCAACCTCACTACATCCGCCTAGATCTAACCCCAACCGCGGAACAACCTACCCATCAACCTTCATCCTCTCACTAAACACTTCGTCGTACCTAGATCCCTACCTACCAGAAATCACCTTACTTTCTATTTTGCAACATTTTTTTCGTAAACTTGATGCCCTGCTATTTTTGATGCCTCCTGGTTGGGTACCATTGGCACTAGGCCTATGCTGGCCCCTATTTTCCAATTAAAGTTTTATATAGGGATATAAATAAGACTATCCCTCCATCCTCCCAAGCTTTATTTGGTAGAAATAAAACATGGATCGAGAGGTACATTGCTCCTTTCTCTATAGAAAACAGTTCTGGTTTTAAAGGTAAAATTAACACTGTATTTTTCTAGTATAATTTGTCATTTATATATCATTACTTATTGTACTATAGGAAGAGTTTTTTTTTACCTCCTTTCTTGTGAAGTTTACGATCTCGTAGAAATTTCGAGGAATGTCTTTGAGGGATATTCATGCATGAAGACCATTTAATCCTATGTAAATATGACAACTCATTCCATTAGTAATTGTTCTCTTACAATGATCGATGTCGGTGGTCATTAAAAGTTTTATTTACAATACATCGAGATAGATACTCGCCAAAGACTTATTATTTAATTCAAAATCTGTTTGATGAATATGATTACATACATAAGGCCATGAAAAGAGTTATTTCCAATTTTTCAACTATAATATTTGAAGGAGGTACGGTCCCTCCAATGGGCTCAAAGGATTGCTTAATATGGCTGGAATAAATCTCAATTCTTCTACACGGTATGAACCCTACATTTACATATTCCATATTCACTATATATGTAGATTATCATCATGTGTTTTAGATTGAGACTTTCTCATGGTTTTTCATCAAGTAAAGACGTTAAATATTTTAAATCTTTCAAAAATTATTAAATTATTAAACCTTTGAGGTAAGAGAGTAGGTGCCGACCAAGAATGTCACTTAAATTAGTTGAAGCTTTCAAAAATTAACCCAGAGGAGGAGGTGAAGAGACCAAGTGCTTTTAGTAGGAAACTACAAGAAGAGCTGGTGGAACTAATAAATCTATTGCTAACTTTCATACATAGGAGAAAGTCAAAGAACAAACTATCGACAAATCTTTTAGGCTCTCTACCAAGCATATGCACACATGCGAGAGCCCGAGAAGATTATTGACCTTTCTTTTCTTAAGGGAGATGAACATGCAACCAGTGAAGATTTCAAGGGTAGATAAGAGGATGTTCACAGAAATGAGAAGACATTAGCTATGAAATAAAATCTAACTTATTCTAAACTACAAGACTTAGTTTCTTATACTTACTTTTTAATAAACATATATTTTGTATATGCTATATTTTCTTCTTCCTTATTGTTATTATTATTATGTAATCTAATCCTTACCAAAGATCATCTTTCCTATACATCACTCATTTCTATAACAAGATAAGTCTCATATCGAGCATCATCAGTCAATTCGTAGGTAATGAATCATGATGGGCTGCTTTAATTATTTCATAATAATGAAAAAAATATTATTAGTAGAAATTAATGAAATTTATCACAATCTTCAATGTGGGCCTGAGTATAAAATGTTCATATATAATGAAGCCAAGGCATACATGATCATATGGTTCGCAACAAGATGAAACTAGCACCCCCATTTGCATACAGGAGATAATATATATATATATATATATATATATATATATATATATATATATATATATTACTTAACTATATTGATCTTTCAAAAATATATAGAATAATTTAGTTCTTTCTTGAATTTACCAATATCAAGAGAAGTGAATGAGGAGTTAAACTTTACTCATAATTACGAATCCGAAAAATTCATAATAGTTGATGTCGTGATTATATAGTTAGCCTTTACATATTACGTCTTATATCTTCTTATACTTTTTTATTCTCATCGTAGTTGAAAATGTGAAAGGTTGTCGAATATGATATGTTTCCTCAATCGTAATCATTTGAAATTATTGTATTTTCATATGCTTCTAAAGAATAAGTTTATGCATAGTATCGATCCGTGAAAAGGATTTCTGTATCAGAAACCCGTTTGCAACTTAAAAAATCACTTGGTTACTTTCAAGCAGTATCATCCAGATAGCAATAACAATTATAGTTAATATGCTCTTTGACTACTGACATATAATAAATCTATACTATGCTTGATATGATAATGCATGATATGATGCTTGGTTTATGATATGTAATAATTTATGATTTGATGTCTCATAACAAATATATGATAAAGTATAGTCTAATGCTTCATAGTAAATATCTGATCATTAGAGATGAACAATTTTTTCATAATAATTCTGCGAATTTTGTGTAGAACCTAGTTCACCGAGTTACGTTTTAGAAAAAATTTCTTTGAAAATTGATTTCAGTCTTAGGGGACTTTGTGAGTTGATGTACATGGCCGCACATAATCATAATCACAATGAAAAAATAAAATGGTTATGGTTATAATTTTTTATATTTTCTCAAGGTAAGTTTTGAGGTCGCACTATAAGCAGCACTTTCATGTTGTAACGGCTTTTCCAGAGGCTACTTATTGGGAAACATGAATATTTTTACCCACTTTAGAGTTTTTTCTCTAAGCCTCTAATAGTGGGAATTTACCTTAGGAAAGTGTGTATTTCCCCACTAAGGGAGCTTTCCCCTTTAATGCTCCTTTCATTGATTTTCTTTTTATAGAATGCTTAGAATTTGAAAGAAATTGATTTTGAAAGTAAATATTACAATAAAAGTTCACTCACTTTTGATGGGATAAACGTCAAACTACTTTTATTTATTTCTAGGTAAGCTCATTATCTAGACCTATTAGGACTGGATCAACCTATTAGCTCTTTTTGTTGATAGGTTGAGACAACCCATTGCCAATCTTTTATTAAAAGGGTCATTATTGGTTTGGACCCTCTATTTAAAGGGTTATAATGGGTTACCCATCTATAAAAATATGAAAACTGAAAATTTGATTTTGAAATTTGAAAATTTAAATATTGAAATTTAAAAAAATTGAAGTTGAGTGACTATGCAAAAGTATTTTTTTCATCAAATTATAGTTACATTTTCATACTGATCTGAAATAAGGTGAGATTTCGATTAATGAATTCGCGTTGACACTACAGATAACATGGAACATTTAGATACTTCATATTTGGAATATTCAAAATAGATTTTCATTGTAATTAACTACTGAAGTTTGCGAATAACATGTTATATCCCATATCTAAGCTTTGACTTAAATAGTACTTTGATGGTTCATTCATCTCTAAGTCATTAAACAGTCATGCTGAATTTTACTTACAATGATGTGAATTTTGAAAATTTGTACTCGAACGACTAGGAAAAAATCATTATTCTCTCTGCTTAAACCATAATAAATTATTCATACTAACTTATTGTTAGGAAAAACTTTGTCTAATTAATTTGTATCAACATTAAGGAAATATGGATACTCCAATGCTTCATATTCTCAAAGTATGGCATAGTTCTTTATGGTAACTAATTATTGCACGTAGCAAATAATGGACTACATCTCCCACATATAAACTTTGACTTGAACAGTAATTCAATTATATATTCGTCGCTGTTTGGATAGTCATGTGAAAATTTATGCATAATAATTTGAATTTTGAAATTACAAATTTTGAATTGGATCTTGATTTTGAATTTCATAAATTTGATGTTAAAAGTTTTAAATTCTAAGTTTAAATGTTAGAAAACTAGAATTTTATATTTAGTTTGGATTTGAATTTACATTTGGAAATATAAACTTTGGAAATCGGCATTTTGAATTTGAAAAATTAGAAATTTGAAATCAAAAATGAAAATGAAAATTAAATTTTATCGAATTTGAAGGATTTTTATTACAATAATTCAAAAAATATACATCAAAATTTGAATTTCTTATATGTTGTAATAGCCGAGGATTTTCAATCCTCGAAAACCGACATCAATATGTTCGCTGTATAACATGCCAAAAAATCGAGCGCCGAAAATATCAGATCATTAAGGTGAAGAAGAAGAAGAGATAGAAGAAAATAGAAAACAACAATACAGAATCTCACAATCACAGAGGAACAATATATAATAGATAAATATAGATCTTTATGCCAAAAGGAAATGTAACATTTTATATACATAAAATCATCAGAGTACAACAATCTACAAGTAAATCTGGATAGTTATAATAAATTGTCCTCATAAGTGCTGAATATACAACATACACACACAGCGAAATATAATCAAATACATGGAATATGCCTGAGACTCCTCTAGCTCGTCTCTTGGGCTCCATAGCATTCTAACCTGAACCTGCAATAAGAGCATTATAATAAAATAATGCCCGAGTTAGTCTGGAAAACCACATGAGAAAAACATGCTCAATTTGAGTTATTACTGTTATCAAAATCCTTTGAAAACAAAGGTATCTCGTAAGACCATACATAAACAAGATGGGTTTTTACCATACGATAACCAAATATTTATATCAAAATCATCTGATATTATAATAGAGTCTATAGAAAGTAAATTAGAAAATAGCTGAAATGCTTGCTGTTGAGACTTGGTTTTGATTCATGACACGAAGCTATCACTACGACATACAGATGTGACGACTGCTACGACAAAAAGAGACAAGAAGACGAGACTTTAAAACCGGTGCATTAACTATAATATTTTGTTTTTAAGTCTTAGGTCAATATTGTTAAAATCTCTACTCGATTACGTACATATTAGCTTATATATTTAATCATTATATTTCTCAAATATTTTATACATATATAAGCATACAATTAAATTATAAAAGTGTTTTAAAGTTATAGAACTTAATATACCTATGTAAATTGCGCATATTGCGCAAATTTAACCAGGTCAGTCAACTGACCCAGTAGTCCAGTCGGTTGACATTGGAAATTTTGTGCAACATGCATAGATACATAGATATACGAATTTAAATTTAAAAATTACTTTGAATATTCAGTTGACCCAGAGGCTCATTTGACTGAATTTTTATAACAACCACTTTTCGAAAAGACACGACTTTTTGTGAAGAGATACGAATCTCTATGAAAAGATTGGACACAACATTTCAATCGAAACTCTTCACCAATAGTAGCACTTTCTAACCTTTATAAATACAAACTCCAACTTGATTCCAAATCACTTAATCACAATCGAATTTTCTTATCTCTCTGATCTAATTTTCTGGAATCTATTTGCTATCATACTTTCAATTATTCTGCATTAAAGCAATACAATACCTTTCTATTATTCATATACTTCAAATATATACACACACACACACACACACACACTCGAGGAGAAGATTATAGGAAGGGTGTACTACAAGTGACAAATCCGTGTTATCAGAACACACAGAAGTCAAAACTATTTCCTGTATTTGTTGAAGTCTTGTTCTACTGCTCAGGCGAGTGAAGTCCTTTTTGGCTGCTGATGCGAAATCCTAAAAATCTTTGGTGTCATTTTATTATACTGCTTTTATATCCACACTATTTACTGCATTACTATCATCATTATATTCTATGTTATCATATATCCATATTACACGATCCATAGCACACTTTTATTTGGTATCAGAGCTAGGTCATCATATAACCATAACACAGTTATCTGATAATCTAATAAATATGGACACTAAAACTAGCACTAGCACTAACATTAACTCTAGCTTCATTGAAGGACAATCCACTGCACGTCCACCACTATTTAATGGCATGAATTATAACTATTGGGTCACATGAATGAGAATATATATGCAAGCAAATGGTTTTGATTCATAAAATATAACTCAGACAGAATATACTATTCCTACTGAAGAATATTCCTCTTGGTCAAATACACAGAAACTAGATGCCACAGCTAATGCAAAAGCCATGAACATGTTGTTTTGTGCCTTAGATAAAAATGAGTTTAACCATGTTAGCATGTGCAATACTGCATACGAAATATGGCGTACACTTAAAGTTACACACGAGAAACCAACAAGGTCAAACAAAGCAAAATATCCATGCTTAAAAGTCAGTTTCAAAACTTTAGAATGAAAGAAAATGAATCTATAAATGACATGTACACAAGATTTCAGGATATCTATAATCCATTAGTAGAACTAGGAGAAAAATATTCTGACTTTGATATTGTATCCAAAATCCTTAACTCTTTAATGGAAGAATGAGAAAGAAAAGTTCTCGCTATTGAAGAAGCGAACGATATCTCCAAAATAACCCCGGAAGGGTTAATAGGAAATCTAATGTCTTATGAAGTGAATTTGCAGGCTAAAAGAGTTCAAGCTCAAGATAAAAAGAATACAGTATTCCATGTAGAACAAGAAGAATCAGATTCAAACAAACACGACCTAGCCTTTATTGTCAAGAACTTCATGAAAATTTTGAAATATAGAAAAGGAAAAAAAGAAATAACCGCAAGAGAAGTTCAAACAGCAAAAAAACACCATCTTTATCAGTTATGGAGTGCTTTAACTGTCACAAAAAGGGGCATATGAAGAAGGACTATCCAGATCAAAAGAAACAATATCGAAATAAAAGGAAGGACAAATTTATAAGAAAAGCCTTTTCAGTCACATGGGATGATTCAGATTCCTCCTCTTCTTCTTCTGGAAGCGTAAGTGATAGCGATAATGAACAAGCTAACATATGCTTTGTGGCTAAATCTAATGAGGTTGGTGATTTAACTTTTGATGATATGATAGAAATTCTGAATTATTAGACAGTTTAAAAGTCTCAAATGAAAATATAAAGAGGCTGTACAAAATCAAAACAAGGCAGAATTCGAAAGAGATATGCTTAAAGTCGAGCAGAAAATATTGGAAGAACTTGAAAAAACTCAAGAATCACTTTCAAATATTAATTCTCAACTTGTATTGTTGAGTCAAGAAATTAAAACTCAAAAAGAAAAGAATGATGGTCCTGTTTCTAAAATCATGTTTTAAAAACTAATATTAAAATAATAGAACTAGAAAATTCAAGTCTAAAGACCAAACTAGAAGGATTACTAAAAATGTTTCAAATTTTAATAAAGGAAGAGAAAATTTATCAAGAATTATTGAGAATTCACAATCTGTAATAGCAAAAATGGTTTAGGATATAAGAAGAAAATCAAGAATTCACTATCTAGTAATTTAAACAAAGGTAAGTATGATAAAACATCCATATCTTTAGATAGATTAATTTCTAAAACTATAAATATATCGGTACCTAAAACTAATAACAAACTAATAAAGAAAAAGTATATTAGTTCATTTATAGAAGATGTTCATAATAATAAAAATTATATTTATAAAAGGGATACTAAACCCTATTAGGTTTGGTTTCCTAAGACTTAACTCTTAGGACCCTATTAAAAATTGGGTACCAACATTATCTCATACTTTCTACAGGTCCCACTCAAGAAAAGAGAAAAATGGATACTCGACAGTAGTTGCTCAAAACACATGATAGAGGAAAATAAGATATGCTGATAAATATTATATACTCAGATGGAGGTTCTGTCACTTTTGGAGATAATTCCAAGGGATATATCATTGGCAAAGGCGATGTGAGCAATTACGGTACATCTAATTTATCCCTTATTACAAACATTTTATTAGTTAAGAATCTAAAACATAACCTATTAAGTATAAGTCAATTATGCGATAAAGGTTTTAAAATATCATTTTCTGAAAATAAATGCCATATTCTTGATCAGAATCAAAATCTTATTTTCGAAGGAAATAGAGACAAAAACATTTACGTTTTGAATATGAAAGTTAAGCATAACTCAGATATGTATTTAATAGCTAAAGAAAATGATTCCTGGATATGGCACAAACGATTCTATCATATCAATTTGAAAAATATAAATAGAATTTCTAAAAATAATTTTGTAAAAGGATTACCAAATATGAATTTCAAAGTTAATAATATATGTGACTCGTGTTAATTAGGTAAATTAACAAAATCTTCGTTTAAATCTAAGAAAGTTATTTCGACAGTACAACCGCTCGAGTTACTTCATATGAATTTATTTGGCCCTACCCAGATTCAATCCACAAATCATAATAAATATGTATTTGTAGTAGTTGATGATTTTTCTAGATATACATGGACTATCTTTATGAAAAATAAAAGTGATACCTTTGAAAATTTCAAAACTTTTGTTAAACAAATTCAAAATTTAAAAGGTATTGAAATTAAAAATATTAAAAATGATCACGGAGGTGAATTTGAAAATATACAGTTTGATAACTATTATAAAAGGAAAGGAATATTTCATAACATTTCGTTTCCTAGAACTCCAAAACAAAATGGAGTTGTAGAATGAAAGAATCGAACTTTACAAGAATGTGCAAGAACGTAAAGCACGTTACCAAAACATTTTTGGGCTGAAGCTGTTGCAACTGCTTGTTATGTTTTGAATCGTGTCTCTATTAGACCTCTCACCAAGAATACTCCTTACAAACTTTTTAACAGTAGAAAACCTAACATATCTTATTTTAAAATATCCGGATCAAAATATTTTATATTAAACACTAAAGATCAGCTTGGCAAATTTGATTGAAAATGTGACGAGGGTATATTTCTCGGATGTTCGAATTGAAGCAAAGCTTATCGAATTTTTAATAAATGAAATAATACTATCGAAGAGTCACTCCATATATCTTTTGATGAGAACTCTAAACTCATTTCTAATACAATTAATGCCAATGATTTAATTAATAATAATAAAACAAATATAATAATAAACAATTCAATAGATGATGATGATATTGTTTATAATTCTAGAGAAAATGAAAACATAGTGAATTTAGAAAATAGAAATACTACTAATACAATAAGATCTTGTCGAAAAGTCTTACGAAATCATCCTATAGAAAATATAATTGGAGAAATAAATTCAAATGTTCAAACTAGAAATCACTAAACTTAATGGGTAATGTAGATTTTCTCACTACTATAGAACCTAAAAATACTAAGGAAGCATCATCTGATGAAAATTGGATTATTTCTATGCAAGAAGAACTAAATCAGTTTGAACAAAATGAAGTTTGGGAACTAGTACTCGGACCGACTGATCAGACTATTATAGGAACTAAATGGGTTTACAAAAATAAAGCAGACGAATTAGGAAATATAACTCGAAACAAAGTGAGACTAGCAGCACAAGGATATAACCAGGAAGAAGGAATAGACTATGAAGAAACGTTTGCTCCAGTTGCTAGACTAGAAGCAATACGAATCTTATTGGCGTACGCATGTTTTAATAACTTTAAACTCTATCAAATGGATGTTAAAAGTGCATTTTTGTAAAGAAAACGTTTATGTTGAACAACCTCCTTTATTTATTCATGAAAAATATCCAAATAGTTTATATAAACTTAAGAAAGCTTTATATGGTTTAAAGCAAGCACCACGTGCTTGGTATGAACACCTTAAAAGATATCTTATTGATTCTAGATTCAAAATAGAAAAGTAGATCAAGCATTATTTATAAACATTCTAAAAATGATATATTAATAGTTCAAAAATATGTCGACGACATTATATTTGGCTCAACTAATAATGAATTATGTAATGAATTTTCTGAAATAATGACTAGAGAATTTAAAATGTCACATATGGGAGAATTATCATATTTTCCTGGACTTCAAATAAAATAAGTTTCAAATGGAATTTTTATAAACCAAGAAAAATACTGTAATAATCTTATCAAACGTTTTTGAATGGAAAACACTTCTGCCAAACCAACACCTAAGAGCACAACAACACATCTTGATAAAGATGAAAATGGCAAAAGTGTAGACCAAAAACTATATCATAGTATGATAGGATCACTATTTTATCTAACAACAAGTAGACTAGATATTATGATGAGTGTGTGCTTATGTGCACGATTTCAAGCTGAACCGAAAGAATCTCATTTTATGTCTCGTAAAACGTATACTACGCTATCTTAGTAAAACTACAAATTTCGGACTTTTCTATCTGAAAGAGTGCTCGTTCGAATTAGTATCATACAGCGATGCTGATTTCGGAGGATCACAAACAGATAGAAAATGCACAAGCGGTATGTGTCACTTCATTGGTAAATCTTTAATATCATGATTTAGCAAGAAAAAATTGTGTCTCTATATTAATTTGTGAAGCAGAATATATTTCTATGGCACTAGCTTGCACACAAGTAATTTATATGCAACAGATACTTAAAGATTACGGAATCAATCTATCAAAATCAACAATTTACTATGATAATTCTAGTGCAATAAATCTATCTAAAAATCCAGTAATTCATTCAAGAATTAAACATATAGATATTAGACATTATTTTTTATGTGATAATATAGAAAAAGAAGTGATAAATCTAGACTATGTACCATCAGAAAATCAATTGGCTGATATTTTTACTAAACCATTGTAAGAAAATACGTTTATAAAATTGTGTCGTGAGCTTGGTATAATGTCAATTAAAGATATATAAATAAAATAGAAATTTTTGACTAAAAACTCAAAAATGAAATTTGCATAAAAAAATTCAAAATTCTGACCATTCTGAGACTCGAACCCATGAGCTGCTGTGAATGGTCCAAGTGTCTTAACCACCTGAGCTATTGATTTTTCTTGTTACAGTCTAGTATGAGGATTTTATTATATGGTGGCATTTATATATACTAAAATATATGTCACATTTAAAGTTATGAATATACATTACTATTTTTATAAACATTAGAATTACATAAAATTAAACAGACAATAGAAAAACTAACGTATTACCCTAATTCTTGGCTATAATCAATATAAGCCACTCAATTCTATCCTACTTTTTCTAGACTTAGGCTATGCATAGATGCATATTCCATCTTTTATACAATCAAACTGAATTAAAATCACAAGCTTTCATTCGTTTTTCTTCCAGCAATATTTTTCAAGAATGTCAACCTCTTCTTCCATGGATTCTATCGAAATTCTTGCCTCAAACAATTCTCCAAAGACTCCGGTTCATAAAACTTCACCATCGTCTGTCTATCACACCGGATATACTCCGGATAAGAAGAAAGAAAATAAGACGATTGACATATCTCCGAGCACGAAGCAAAAGATGGGTGATCTGCACTATTATCAACAAGAATCACTAATGCTACAACGTGAAATGTACTACGAACAAAAGATAAACTCCAGATGGTTAGGAATCATTGAGCATATTGCTATGAAGTTCTGCGGGGAATGGTCACATTCGATAGACGAACATGCTGTTTCGCCTATTAGACAACCATCGACTTCGTCTCCACCGTGACCACCGTACTCACCGAATTCGTGGCATTGCAATGAACAAACGAATGCTCGTCGCAAACAACTAAAAGGATACAAGCGCCTAGCCCCTCGAAATAAACATAGTTTTCATTATCTCTTGTTCTATTTTCGAATAATTCTAATAAATATGTATGTTTTTTGCTCTTGGAAAAATATATTTCTGTTTCATTCATTAATATGTAACTAAATATAATATTCATAATAAAGTCACAACATTAATATTTTATATGTATATATATATATATATATATACCTCCTGGTAAGAAGGTCGCAGGTTCGATTCCCAGGTTGCCCATTTAAGGGCTTACCATGTGCGTATGCTAAGATCAGCCTTCGGGTGCCCGCGGACCGGGTAGGCGCACTAGGGAGGGTTTTATGGCTCCGGCCGGTTTCCCTCCTGAACAAATTCAATATATATATATATATATATATAAATTTACCACAGATAAATTCACTGTAAAAATTGATCCAGGTCAGTCAGCTGGACTAGATGGTCAGTCGACTGACATAGAAACCATTTTTTTTATAAGCTCGGCCAGTCGACTGTCTCAGTACCTCAGTCGACTGGACCAGTAAGGTGAAAAATTTTGACCTTCGGCTTCAGTCAACTAACGCATTGAGCCAGTTGACTGAACCGTAGATCTGAGTCGCTTTATTACTTTTCCCATCCACTTTCCTTCTTTTATCTTCTACTTCATCTTCTTTCCCCATTACCATTTCAGATCTCAAAATTTTCCAAAACCCTAACCTTTCAAAAGATCCAATTTTATTCTCCAAAAATTCAAATTAATGGCTCCTAAACGAAAGGAACAAGCTTCCTCATCATCTCAACCTCCGTCAAACGAGCAAATTCAAAGATGGCTATTTGATGTCACTGCGATTAGGAGGTGGAGACGAATGCAAAATTCACGGATCTTCGAAGGTTCTTTTGTTAAATTTTCTGATTTCTCTCCATACCATATCCAAGAGTTAGCTCGAAGGAGTAATTTGAAATCGTTATTTAACATTGATGATAACAAGCACAAAAACAATCAAATAATGGTGAAACTTTTCTACGCAAATCTAAACATGAGTCAACAAACCATTCCAAATCAACAAGACTGTGTATGGAATCTAGTGTGTGGAAAACCCGTCTTTTTCTCACTAGATCGCATGGCTCATATTTTGCAAATAGAAAATGATGGCATGGAACTGGCCAATATTAATTGTGACTTGGTTGTTCGTGACAATGTAAGTCATTTGTTTTTAGGAGACGACATGCATCAACTCAAATCCATGTCTCTATGACCAAAAGCAAGAATTATTCACCGCGCTCTAATGAAAGCCATAACTCCAAGAACCGAGAGTTACGAACTTGTCTATAAAAATAACTTCAAAGCTTTATATGCTATTTTCAGAAACATTAAAGTCAACTGGCTCCGTTTAATTCTTGACGAATTTTTAAACTTCAACAACGGTAGAATGAATGTAATCTACTGCGGTGAATATATTATGCATCTTCTAAAGGCTTGTGAGATTCCGGAATCGAACTCACCGATTTCTACCGTTGGATGTTTGAACTCTCGGACTTTAGCGTTGATGAAAATACCTGTTGCTCGACCCCTCATATCATATATTTTGAATAATGGACCCAAAGGCAATTAGCTCAAGACCAACCACAACAACATGGAGAACCATCTCAAGGACCATCTCGTCAAAGATCGACTCATCATAAAGAAGAAGAAATTTTGATTCTGAATCCGGGTCTTCAACCACGTGAATCCATCTTTATAATTTGTCGTAACCAACAAATTCTACAATCCAATATCATCAAAGTTGATAAAAAGATTGATAAGGTCAAAGGATTTTTTACGAAATTATAGCAAGCTATCTCATTTCTTCCGGACATCTACGGTTACTATAGGCGATCCAGGTAAGCAACCCGTCTTTACTTGGTCTTCTTCTGACGACGATCAAGCAAGTAGTAGTGATGATGATGGAGATAAAGGTAATAGTAGTGGTCAGACATCACATAGTGGTAGGGGTAAGCAACCAATGGCTTAATATGCTTTTCTTTTTACTAAAACATTAGTCTTCATTTCGTATGGTTTGTACTAAATGACCACTCTATTTTTATTTATTTCAAACGCTCTTGATTATGGAAGTTTAATGTATGAATGACTATTTTTTCTTCGTAATATCTATGACATTATAACTTCAGATTACTTATTCCTTTTTTTCGATGACAAAGGGGGAGAAATATTGTTGCTAATAATAAGAATACAAGATATAGAGCATCAAAGATTCAGGGGAGTATGTATTTATGTTATATATACAGTCGAAATCTATATCTATTTACAGGTTGTCATCAATCAAAAAGGGGGAGAATGTTGAGACTTGGTTTTGATTCATGACATGAAGCTATCACTACGACATACAGATTTGACGACTGCTATGAAAAAAAGAGACAAGGAGACTAGACTTTAAAACCGGTGCATTAACGATAGTATTTTTTTCAAGTCTTTGGTCAATATTATTAAAATCTCTCCTCGATTACATACATATTAGCTTATATATTTAATCATTATATTTCCCAAATATTTTATACATATATAAGCATACAATTAAATTATAAAAGTGTTTTAGAGTTATAGAAATTAATATACCTATGTAAACTGTGCATATTGCACAAATTTAACCAGATCAGTCGACTGACCCAGAGGTCCAGTCGACTGACACAGGAAATTTTGTGCAACATGCACATATACGTAGATATGCGATTTAAATTTAAAAATTACTTTTAATATTTAGTCGACTGACCCAGAGGCTCAGTCGACTGAATTTCTATAACATCCACTTTTCGAAAAGATACGACTTTTTGTGAAGAGATACGAGCCTTTACGAAAAGATTAGACGCAAGACTTCAATCAAAAATCTTCACCAATAGTCGCTGTTTTTTAACCTTTATAAATACAAACTCCAACTTGATTCCAAATTACTTAATCACAATCGAATTTTCTTATCTCTCTGATCTAATTTTCTGGAATCTATTTGCTATCATACTTTCAATTATTCTGCATTAAAGCAATACAATACCTTTTTTTACTTCATATACTTCATATATATATATATATATATATATATATATATATATACACACACACACACTCGAGGAGAAGACTATAGGAAGGGTGTACTACAAGTGACAAATCCATGTTATCAGAACATACAAAAGTCAAAACTATTTTCTATATTTGTTGAAGTCCTATTCTGCTGCTCAGACGAGTGAAGTCATCTTCGGTTGTTGAGGCGAAATCCTGTTCTGCTGCTTAGGTCCCTGTTCGGCTGCTCATGGGTTGTATAGATCTGTTCCTCCGGATTAAGTGAGGGTTGTTGTTTTATTGAAATTCCAGAAGGAGTCTGGTACTGGACGTAGGATGGTGCTCCGAACCAGTATAAAAATATCCGGTGTCATTTTATCATGTTGCTTTTATATTCCGCACTATTTGCTACATTACTATCATCACTATACTCTGTGTTATCATATATCCATATTACATGATCCATAGCACACTTTCACTTGCATATCACGTGTTAGCATAGTTGGTACACAACTAATACCGTACAGGTTCGTAGTGGATATTAGATTCCATAAAATGACCGGGCTACTGGTGTACCACCCGCCACTATACACCTCTAGAAAAATATACCGAGATCGTACCTAATGATCCCTGCCGACACAGGACCGGCCTACCCCTTACTGGATAGACCAAATATGTTATCACCCCGGGTGTTCCCCCCTATCCGAGCGTTCTCTTTTCCATGCACAACCATATCCATAATTTATAATATATCCGAGGTTATCTAGAAAAGTGATAACATATCTTACTTTGGTGCGGCCTACTTTTCCCTGTCCCTTGTTTTAGTCATTCACGGTTGATGAGGCTTGAGGCTACGTTTTATCTTTAAAATAGCATTCATACTTGGAATTCTAACACTGCCTTCCTGACA
Organism: Allium cepa; assembly: GCA_030765085.1. Classification (NCBI taxonomy): domain Eukaryota; kingdom Viridiplantae; phylum Streptophyta; class Magnoliopsida; order Asparagales; family Amaryllidaceae; genus Allium; species Allium cepa. Next base: position 204,716,040 of record CM060942.1, read on the forward strand.
ACAATGCAAATGATAGCATGATAGCATTCATCCATACAAGTTACTCTGGGTCTAAACAAACCTAACCTCCATAATCACCATCTTCACTATCTTCATGATATCACAATTCATAACGCATAAATAGAATCGAAGTGGTTTTCGGATAATTAAATCTGATCCTAGTCTCTTCGAAGCGATCAACGAATTTGGTCAGATTTGATAGTCGGTTATTTAACTATCAAATAATATCCATAAGCAGCCACTGGGCCCATATCATAAATTGTCCAAATATTCATTCCAAATACCTTTACAAAGATATGTACCCAAATCGCCCTAATATTTCAATATTTGAAAACAAATTCAGAAACTTATATCCATAAAAAGATATTTTCAAACCTTCTCAATACTTAGAAATATTTTTTTCCAAATCCATTTATAGTTCAACACCTTTGAAAATATTTCTACAATAATAATATTCTCGTAGTTTAAATATTTCAAACCCTTCCAGTCCAATACTTAGAAAATATTCATAAGTATATTCCTAAAACCATTTTATTTCAAATACTTAGGAAATATTCCATTTATTCCAATTTCTCACAATCTTTACAATTACTTAGAAATTCATTCTTTCATTTATAATGGGTTCTATAAGTTTCCGAAATTTATTAATTAACTTCCTTTAAACTTCCAAAATCGATTGCACTTGTCTATAATTCCCACTATCTATTTCTAACTTCTTTTATAAATTCTAATTCATCTTTCGAAGTTCTCTTATTTCAACGATTCAGAAATTTTATAAGGTTTCCAGAATTCCACTGTAAGATTTCTCTTATAAAAATCATATCCACTAAATAAACCCCGCATACAAATCTCAAGAGGGTTTATAAATAAATTTCAATTATTCCAAAAACTTTATATATATATGTTAAAGAATAATAATTATTTTTAAAACACGTTTAAGTAATTATCTAAAATATCAAAACATTTCAAACAAACATTGGTAACTCATTTCTAATTCATTTTTAAATAAAAATAATCGATTTACAAGGCAGGTTTTAAAATTAGAATTTATTTCGATTAATATTAGATATTTGAAAAATCCACTTTCCAAAGTATTTCAATACTAAACAGCTTTAAATTTTATAGTTTAGTAAATAAAATTTTCCTTTCAAAACAAAACTTAACCTCTTGATAAAAATATATTTTTAAAATTCCAATAACCAATTTCAATTTATAAATCCCTCTCGATTCATAACACATCGATTTCATTCCGATTCCCTAACCATTCTCACATTTCAAAAATAGAATCCACTACTTTTCCCAAAACCGATTTCCATATCTTGATGTAATTCACACTGTGAATTTATATTCCTAATTTATCAACTGATACCTTTTTCCCTTGTTTATAAACATCGTTTATAAATTTATAAGCTCATTTGGGTTTTACTTGCTTATAAAAATAATCTCATTTATAAAATATAATTTTTATAAATCCATTTCTTTATAAATTCTATATATGTTTCAAATCTATTTCAAATATCGATTTGAACTTTTTTTCCATATTTTTTTCCAGAAATATCATTTGAAAATCCATTGTTAAAAATCTTCTATATAAATTATTTTAAAACTCTATTTTTTTTTACGAATAGTTAAGTACAACCCAAAATCATTATTATTTTATCCAAATCAATTTCTTTTAAAATAATCCAAATTTCGATATAAATTATTTTATATTAAAAATTTGCTTTTAAATTCCTTCAAATCAAAAAATTATATTTATGGTATTTGAAATATCAAAATTTAGGCCAATGCTACTCTAGCATTCAATAAATCAGATCACACAACAAACCATAATAGATTATCAAGTCATATATCACTATATATGAAACAAATCAATATCTTTTTGAGGAATCCAGTTGGATGCCTCCAAACTGTTTCCCTACATCTATAGATGTTATATAACAAAAAAAAACAAGTCCCGCTCTGAGGTGAGATATTGCGGTAATATAGGATCATTCACTATTATGCGGGGCACATAGTGTCTCATCCACTCCATTCGATGGAAAATATGTCCAACTACTAATATACATACTAATATATATATAATATAACATTTAACTGATAATAATATATCACTTCAACCATTCATCAAATAATTAATTTATAATTACTATAAATTAAACCAATCAACCAAATTGAGTGAGATTTACCCATCTTGATTTTTAATTTGCAAATCTGTTCCAATTTAATTCTTTTGCACATATTCCATAGCTCCAAACCCCATACGACTTATTCCGTTCGATTTAACGCTTGTATGAAAAGGTTATAGAATTCATTAACATTCAAATTTATATAACATAATCGATTAAATTTAATTACAATTAATTTCTTAATTATCTCAACTGAAAGAAAACTGTTGTTACCTCCATCTCAATATTTTATGCTCTTCCTAGAAATCGACCGCCCATATCTGATCGCGTTCGAGCCCTCTCTAAATACGCAACAAATTCCAATGCGCAACTCCATTAACGCATGCGCGCCACCAATGTCGACTATTCCTCCTCCATCGTTGCCTAGGACCATCACCACACCCTCTCCAGATCGCCGACCCCTCAAAACCGCCATCGCCTGAACCCTGAAATCGCAAACGGAAAGCGCCTCAGCTCCACTGCGTCCATACGCACTCGTGCTTCGCTGAGCATCGCTCCTCTCGCGCCATTGCGATTCAGTCGCATGAGCTCTTTCTTTCTTTTTTTTTAATTTATTTACGAATTGATTTCGAACCGAAGGAAGAAAAGGAGAATTTGCATTTTTAAACTAGGAGGCAATGGCGAAATAAGATTATAGGGTGGCTCGATGCACAATTTAGGGTGGCTGTGAGATAGTAGGGGTTGACTTAGAAAAGTTATAACATTATTACAGTTCGAAATATCTCGTAAAATCCCGAACTCTAATCAAGGCATGCTACCTGGCATTCCTTCCGAACTAAATGTAACAAGTTTCAAAACTAATTCGATTGTATGGATAAGATAGCTTTTTATTAATCCAATTATAATATTAAATTTCCGATATTAATTCAACACGTTTCTATCATGTCCGACCAAATGGTTACTCCAAATGCTACGAAATTTGAAATTCCATAATTGTACACTATTATGGATCCATTTGAACTAGTTTTGTCGAATTTCGAGACTGTGCCTCATATCGTTTTTTAATGCGTCGATTAAATCGATGGTTTCAAAAATCGATAAAATCACTTTAAATTTCAGTTTTAAAAACTTACTAATTAAATTCTAATTCAAATAGAATTTGTATCAACATTAGGAAATCATTTCGATTCATATTCAACTCAATTTCAATTATTTGCCCTGTTTCGTATTATAATGAATTGCCATATTTGGAATTTATATTCACTCTATAATTTCAATCAAATTTTCATATTCAAAAATCAACATATATTCCAAATCCAATATCTCAAACCATTCAAATATTCAAAATTAAATGACGGAAAATCCAGGTCATTACATATGTTTTCTAAAAAAATTATAGTTAAATATAATTTAAATCATTAAATAGGTAATCTATATATTAATTGGTTGGGTCATATTTACCCTTGTACTAAATGGGTCAAATGAAATCGGTCATAAATAGACCGAGTCAACTTTTACCCAACCCTTTTATGACCTAACTTGATCATTTGATGGGTCTAATATTATTACTGAAAATTAACATTTTCACTAGAGTAAAAATATTTTATTTTTATACCCAGACTTTAAAATCACCAATTGTTACTTTCCTTTTGGTAACTAAACTCTTTGGAATTTTTTATTACAATTGGTTATAACGGCGTGCAATCTCGAACAATCAGGATCAATGCTACAATATCACCTTTGACACTCAAATGTACTTAATAATAGAATGTCAGTCTAATTAATCAAAACCATCTAGTCATGATCTATGTGGTAACTACTTTATAGTAGAAGGATAAAATATAACTTAATGAAATCTACATGCACAAAATCATGACAAAGACAATACACATGAGATATTGTATGAGAAATCAACAGATAAAGTCATATCCTAATAAGATTAAATCCATATCAATATACATATACTATATTAAGCAATATCAAATGTAACACATAGTTGCACACATAAATAGAAATGTATATCATGCATACACTGAATGATAAAAATATACTACCCCAAAAATCGTGCAATCCTCTTAACATATCCCCAAAACACTCGACTCTCACCTACTCATGAATGAATCAAAGAGTTTCCAAAAAGAGAAATAAAAAGAGAAAAATTTGAGTATACATAAGCATGATGTGAGGATAACTAACTCAAAATATTGTACATATAAACCTATATATTTGCAAGTTTTACATGAGTCAACACAATAAAGATACAACGCTACTGCTAAAAAAATAGTACATAATATGAGGAACTACATTTTTGCACCGGTTATATACAAGGGTAATACTACACTCAAAGGATGCCAAGATCGTGGGTTTCCTTACATAAGCCAATATAACAACATAAAGAAAATCTTACTAATACTACAATTCAATACACTTGAACCCATTACGCACAAACATATCATAAAAAATCCATATTTGTAAACAACCCTATCTGTTTTCATTATATTTACATGTCACTACTAGAATTTTGTTCATGTACATTGGGCCAGGACCGATGTCTATGAAAAAATGTACCAATGTGTTAGTGGATAGTGTTAAAAATAGCCGATGTTTAGACATCGGTTGATAGCCGATGTCCATACATACATCCAAATCGGTTTTAAACTTATTAGTGATGTTATTGAATATCATATACATCGGTTGGTCACAATTGTAATCAATTTTATAATTGTAATTTGTGATGCTAGTTTGTAATAAGCACATTATATAATAATCAATAATGTTAAAGACGGTTATATGTACAACAAATAATAGTATAAACACATAATATTACATAGTACATATTAAACACATAATACATATTGTCAAACATTCATACACATAGACTGCACCTCATATTCATAAACGTCAAATGCACACGCTTCTCCCACATTCTAAACATCAAACACTCCATAGCAGCGCATCATGTGATTAGTTCACGTCCCCGTAGCAGCATATCATGTACTGGACATGGATCGTGTGCCCAATTTCATCTCTACACATACCATGCCTTCACAATCATTTCCACAAACACTTGGTAATCGCTACTATATACACACAAGCCACAAAATATTTGCATATGACTCCTTCTTGCTTATAAACACTCCACCTATTTGTGTCTACAACGTATACTACAACACCAATGCATGCTCATTTATACTCGAGACGTGTACACAACTCCAACACCAAGCAAACCCATACCTGACTGTACAACAACAACGACACGCACTCCTCCATCGTAGTGAATCAACACTTCCTCTACAAACACAACCTCCTACTTGAAACTACAACACTCCACCATCCCGACTATCTCAGTCACTTAGCAAAATATACACCATCACCTACCACCCAATCACCAAAACTGCCTAAAACATCCAGTCATTCACTGTCCAAACAGCAGTAACAATTCCTGTTACTCTTCACCAAAACTAAATATGAATAACTAGTCACCATCTCATCTGACTAAATTCACCAATCACCCCCATCTACTGTCAATAACATCACTTCCATCGCCTCAATAGAACCCAAACAAACAACTCACCTTCCTTCTCAAAACTACATCGCCATTTCACCAAATCTCAAATCAATTTGAAATCCCCTCAATCGCTTTAACTACTACCACAGTAGCATTTCCTATCATGAACCTCAACCAGAGCAACCCACAAAAATCCTCTATTCAACCCATCACCCTCCTGGACCACCCAACAACCCAAACACCACAAATCCTACGAAAACTTCCTCTTCCTACACCTCTGCCTGCAAGCCCTCCATTGCTGAAACCCATAACATACAACCACATTCACCAGCATAGTTTCACCCTGCTACACCATTCCGGATAGCAACTTTGCTACCTGAAATGCCTCACCATCTCCAACCTTCCACACCACCAACCGCAGTCCCTAAATCGTCCTTACCCAAATCAAATACCTCAAATCCACTAATCGTGAATCATAAAATCGAGAACCCTACCTCCAACAAATTGATCACCAAACAGCCAATCACGACTTCACCGACTATACTCACCTAAATATTGAATCACCCGAGTCAAGCAATCGACCAAAGTCGATTAAATCGAACATCAAACCCACGGCTAGACTTCCAATTTGTCGATGACTTCAGGTCGGCAATAGCACAAACTCGAACATCGTGACCTTAAGCTCGAGACAACTTTGGTGGCAAGTTTTCTATTTTCATTTTTGGGATGACGGCTTTTATTTTGGGCGAAAATTTTGAGAAGACTAAATTTTGATTCTGGGGGATGGCGAATATTTTAAGGACGAAGATATTACATTTTCTATGTTGAATAAAAGTTAAGGAAATTAAGGGACGATTCAAGGGGAAGTGAAATAATTTCGAGGGGCTAGGTGATTTTTTGGTTATTTTCTTAGAGGGAGCTGTGTGAATTTTGGGTGACATGGCCGAAGTTGGTTGCAAGGTTCTTAATGACGTGAATTGTGAATAACATTTGTGAGAAGAAACGAAAAATTTACAAAAAAACAAAAAAACGAACCTATGCCGCAGCGCAATGCCCCTAAAATGACAATGCCTACTAAAAAATAACAATTGTACCAGAGGTGGCACTACCCTTAGATTCTACCATGGCCCCAGATCCGGAGAATCGACGGATACGATGAATATGAGGGTGAACAAGATATTGAAGTTAACTGGACATGAGGGGAAGAGATTTGGAAACTGGTTTGGGTGTGATTGGGTTGATTTACGCAGGTTTGAGAGTGGGTTGATTTTTCAAATGGAGTTCAATTTTTGTGTATTCCGCGTTTTCTATCAAAATATTTTCACTTAGTTTTCCATGCTTTTTACAAATTTGGAATTTACATTTTAGCATCGCTTTGAAAGTCAATGTAAAAGAATGATGTTAGAAGGATAATAAAAAGGTTTTTGATAACACCCTTAAAATAAATGTGATGTGTGTGATTTATACAACATCGATAATAAAAATAACGATGTTAGGTTAATTTTAACATCATGCATTTTTTTCTACCTGATGTAAGGATGCGATGTCTATGAAAAAAATTCTAGTAGCGTATCAGTAATAAATACAAAAAGAGTCAGCGCAATTCCAAAGACTACTATAGGTTCTAGTTTCAGCAACCTATAGAAGAGCATCCTTATCTCTCCCCATTTTGCTACATGATCATGCACGAATCGTGGTATTCGTTGGAACTGTGCCAGCCCACAGCGGAAGTTATGAGTAAATTTCAAAACAAATGCCCTTATTGGATCATTAATGGGCCTATAAAGTCTAATTTATTTTGAACATTTCTAAATTTCATTTAAATAAAATCTTTTATTTTATCTAAATTTATAAATTATATAATTTTTGTTTAATTTATATTATGATATATGTGTGTGTGTGTGTGTGTGTGTGTGTGTGTTTGTGTGTGCATCACATGCACATGTATATGTATGTGTATGTGATATACATCGATCCGTGTAAGGTATAACATGCCCCTATATAGATGTTGAGATTTACATTATAACAGACATGTTAGCTCATCCAATATGCAGATATATTATCCAAACACGTGTATATATATTATTAATATATATATACACATATTTTTTTACAGTTTTGATTAAATAATTTTATATGAGTATATAAGTTCATATATATATATAATCATATAAATAAAATATTAATATTGTATACACATATTACATAATAAATTTACTTAAATATAGAGAAATTATTTTTAGATACTTATAATGCGCACACACACACAAATATATATATATATATATATATATATATATATTAAAAACCATAAGCAATACATATATGTAAAATATTAATAAAATATGTTTTTACTATTTAAGTATTTATATACACAAATATATGCACAATATAATAAAATATGTAAATGTTAATGAAATACTCAAAAAATGAATAAGGAAGACCAGGTCTTGTGTACGGCTCAATGAATATATATAATTTATTTATTTTATCTTTTAATATATTTTATTTAGATATCCATTCGAATTTTTTTAAAATACTAATTAAAAATTAATTGTATGATTTTATTTTGAATTTTAAACTTCCATTAAATCCTAAATGATATTTTATGCTTTGAATATTTTACCACAATTTTTTGATTTAAAAATAAATTTATAGCTATTTTTCTATTTTTGGCTGCACATTTGAAGTTAATTTAAAAGCAAAAAATGTTTTTCTTTTACTTTATACAAAGAATATCTTTCTTGATATGTTATTTATAAAATACAAAATAATTTTTTTATGATATATTTGAATTAAAATAATCAATTTAGGTAATGAATTAATCTAAATAATATTCAAAAATAATAAAATGCATAAAAAATATTTTATCGTGCTGAAAATTATCATACCTTTCATTCTTTACATATAAAATTATGTGTCCATATTTGAATTATGACGTTATAATTAATTATAAACTATATTTATCTATTTAAATAATACATATTAATTCAATAAAATAAAAAATTGGTTTACTGTTTTATATTACACATCCGCATTGACCTAGATTATTTATGATAAAGAAATTTCCTTTTTAAAAATACATACAGACGACCAACAATTTTGTGACAATATCAATTGCAAGATTAGAATCATCACCTAACTAATCTTTATAATTAAGCATAAATAATTTTTTATTATGATTAGAATTATATCTTACTTCTAATGCCTTGAAATACACCTTGGAATGATGATATTTTTCCCTCTAAACTGTTTTCAATTTAATGGAGTACTAGTCCTTGAATCATTGACCAAAATCAATCGGATAGCATATAACTGGATTTAATTTGAACTCTATATGGATGGAGAGAAGAGTAAAATTTTGACCAGCGCAGCCTTAAGGTGGAGGCTAAAAAAGAATCTTGATCATATGAGGATAGAGATGCTTATATAATGGGTGGGAAGGAGAGAAGTATGGACCTCATCTCTTATTCATTCCTCTTCAATCCCAGCCATCCAAAATCAAGCCTCTTTCCCCATGATTATAGCTGCCCCAACCTATGTTACTGCCGAATTTACTATCCCCTATAACGGGCTTCAAACCATTTAAAGCCCAAATGAAAATTTTGTATTTTAAATCTAATTTATAACACTTATCAATATCGTATATCGATTAATGTATTTACAACTTTTTAAATATATATAATATTCATTTACCAAATAAAAATCAAGTTTATAAATAATATTTCATAAATATTATTTGATTTAATCAATTTATAACAATTACAAATTAATTAAATCATTTGTGTAACGACCCGCCTTTCTAACCCCAGAAAGACGTATCATCATTAAGAAAGAAAGGGATAGAAATAGAAAAGAATAGAAAGAAAGAATAACAACATCAGAATCTCACAGCGGAATGGAACAAAATATAATACATCACATAACTATTACATAGTTATACATACATCAGAGTCATACAATATCATATAACAGGACTGTCATATACATATATATCCATACATACATCCAAAATACATCATACACTAACTACACAACGGAACTACATATATAGATATGTACGTCTGGTCTTCTTTCCAAAAGTCCCTCCAGCAAATCAATACTCCGAATACCTATCACTTGGCTACTCATAAAAATTTGAGTATCCAAGAGTTTATGAAAACACAAAATATAAACTCCGGGTCAGACATGGGTCTGATATGAGTAAGCGGTTTAAAATTGTTTAACTTTGATAATCATTTGAAATAAAGGTATCACGTAAGACTCCCCACACATAAATACGGGTAAGTTTTTACCTTACGCTAACCAAAACATTATATAGGAAATTCAGTGATATTATAATAGTGTCTAGGGTTTTCAAGTAAATAGAAAATAGCCGAAATTGTTATATGATTAAATTCCAGCTACTAGCCACGAAAGTGGGTAATGCAAATCAAAATCGTAGGGTCTCGTAGGGAAAATGGGTTTCCAACAATGGCATGGCTACTGGGGTACCGCCCGTCACAGTCCGGGGCCTAGATCACCGTACCGAGGATCACCCCCGACCCCCTACAACACAAGGCTGGAACCATTCCTTACTGAACAGTCCCGAACAAGATAACCCCGTAGTTGTGGCCAACAACTGCTCACACAGCCGAAATAAAAAGGGACATCTAGACAGGGGTATACCTCGTCCTGCTTGGGCATGACCTACCTAACCTTGCTGCATCTCCCCTGTTTTAGCCATTCCCGGTTGGTGAGGCTTGAGGCTGCGATTACCTTTATTGAACATTATTCTTAGAATGCTCATCGTCCGCCTGACGATGTGCTGAAAGCATTCAATCCATACAAGTTCGTTCCGGGTTCGAACGAAACCGAAGGCATTATCTCGTTACATTCATTTTGGAATCACCCTCAGAGGTAATGACGACGACCCTTGCATTCTGAAACACCATCTCGATCACCAAATGATAAGTCACGACCTATCTTTTAATTTGGATCGATGTGGTTTTCGGAGAATCAAAATTGATTCTTCCGATCCCAGTCTCATCGGAATCCAAACGCCATTTTAAGGGCCAAGTTGTCTACTTAGTCTTAACAGTTCAATTCAATATTAATAATTCACATAACAGATATCACAAATAAACCATATACAGTTATCATAGATATATCCAGAATATATCACAACATATCACAGAATATCATCAAACGGATATCAAAATCAATCAAACAGAATTACTAATTCATACCATAACAGTTTGGTTTTCTTAACTTAATTATTTGCTTAAGGATAAACTACTTTATTCTGCTTAATTAATTACTGATTAATTAACTTATTAATGATCAATTAATTACTTAGTTAATCATTAATTATTAATTTATTAATCATCTAATCTTCAATTAATTATTTAATTACTAAACTTTTATTCATCAATTATTACGTAATTACTCAGTTAATTAATTTATTCTTAATTGTTAATTAATAACTTACTTATTAAAAATTAATTACTTATTTAATTATCACCAATTATTTAAATTAATCATTTATTATCAATTTTATTAACTATATAATCTTTAATTAATCACTTAAGTTAATTATCATTTATTATCATTTATTAATTAACTTTTAAGTAATTAGCTAACATTCTTAAGACTTAAATTGATTTAACACATGATTAATTTTTAATTACAAATTTAATTATAGTTATTAATTTAATTTCAAGTATAAAATTAATTTACATTCTAATTACTTTATATTAATTAACTATCTTTACAGACTCTTCTTAAATAAACTTTTAAATTAAATATTAACTTAAAACTAACTACCTTACTTTATTAACTTTGTATTTCAAAATACTTAAAGTGATCAGGCGAGATTAAAGACCCGAGGTAAACCCCATACCCCTTCGCGTAAGACCCGAGTTCTTTTCCTGTTTACCCGAGCTCTCCTCTCTACTCTATCTCTTTCTTCTTCCTGATCCCTTTCTTCCTCTTTTTTTTAGTTTAAGTAATAAGATTTTGAACTGCTGAAATAAAATAAAACAAAACACTCTCGTGCAACCCTAGGAAAAACTCGAAGCGACCCCCCACCCGTACTCAAGCAAAACACGCGACAATCATGCCAACCCTATCGGATACCCCAACGCCACCGTGCACGTGCACGGTGGTTCACCTCGCCTCCGGCGACTTGCGCTACCTCCAGCAAACCCCAATTTGACCGAGCACTCAAAATCAAAACCCAAATTTTCAAATACAAGATGCAAACAAAATTTTGCCTGAAGCTCGAACACGAGCCACGAACGCGCCGTACAAAACCCTCTCGGCCCACCAACATTGAGCACCAGAGACGAAACCACCTCGCCTGTGCCGTGTCCAGACCCTCCTCAACCTCCTCCTTGACGCGCGACGCACTCGATCAACATAGGATGCGCAAACGAAAATTTACAGAGCACTGTAAAACTCATGAACAAAACCTTACTTTAATCTCAACCTCAAAATCTATGCACTCAAAAATTTATTTGGCATTTTCTTGTGTCAAATCGTATTCAAGCTTACTTCATATCAAACTACAACAATTTAAAATTAATCGAATCATCCAAAATTGTCAAAAATCAATTTCGGCTCCCTTTTAAAACTGCACCTATCATCTTTGCTTAAAAATCATAATTTTTATGTCAAAAATCCTAACTTTATATATGTAACCAAAATATGTTATCAAATTCATAAATTAAAATATTCGAATTTTGACTTTTTAGTTTTTTTTACCTGTAACTTGAATAAACAGTATTTATAGAATACTGTTAAACTTCAAACAAGATTGCAGACCTTTGATTTTGGATAAACAAATTAAATAAGCATCAACACCTAAGTTTAAAACATTTTTATGAAGAAGTGTTTACAAATTTCTATGCTTTACTTTGTTCAGATACTCAAAATTTCTGAAGAACAGCTACATGTACTACCAGAGCAGCAGAAAGTACTCAAGATTACTTGTTTAAAGCAGACATCAAAGCACATACCATTTGTAAGTTAAATATACAATTTTAAATTGAAATAGTAAGTTTACTCACCAGAATAAAACTTTGAACAGAAGGTGATATGTTGAAGAAACTGTAGAAGAAATTTTCCTGATATCTTTCTGCCCTGTATTTGAATTTATTTAAGTTTGCAAAGTAGAGCTATTTATTTTCTTTCTCTTATCTCAGGGTTGCTTTTAGGTTTCTGTTAAGTTTTTTATAAAGGAACATAATATATGATGGATATATATAGAAGTAAATGAACAGCTGTAGGTTATACAGGTACAAGTTTCACTTGTTTGACCCAATATGACTTGAATTAAATTACTGCAGAATGACATGATATTGTAATCTTAGGTGTAGGATTTCTCTTAAACAAAATTTTGTGCTAATTAATGTATGTGCTTTCATTTATGTTAACATCTAATTAATGCTTCTGATATTACTAATTTGTACAAAGATATTTGTACCGGACAAAGATTTGTTTTGAATATGTATAAAGACATTCTGTATTGTTCATCTTCATATGATCAGGTTTTGATTTATTAATACTACTGTAAATTGCAAGGGGACATGAAATTTCGGCTATGAGATTAACTCGTGATCTGAAATGACAATTTGTACAAGATATTTGTTTTATTGTTGAAATGGATACTTTTTTTCTTATGCATATAAAATCTTTACAGCAGCAAATATATTTAATTTGTTTCTTTGTCTCTTGCATACTTAATTTACAAAGCATCTTTGTTATAATTTTTTTGTTAAAGATTTTGTGTTGTATAGAAATATGTTACAGGTCATTCTCTTTTGTTTTTTTTAACTTATCTTAAATGTTTTGAGAAAAGTTAGCATAGTTATTTTTTTGACTGTATTACTTGTATTCAGATTTTTCAAGCATTTGTAAATCTTATATTTCTAGTTATAACTTATATTTTATCATTATGTCTTATATTTACTTTTTCATACTTATGTTATGTATGTTTATGTTTAATATTGATAGGTTTGTTTATTTTTAAACATTATCATTTAAAAACTACGATTGTATTCATGTATGTTATCAAATAATAAAAATGTAGAGTCTTTGATTTTTTTATTGAATAAGAGAGATTTTGTTATAATTTTTTTTAAGGATTTTCTTTTTAAATTTTCAAATCAAAATTTCCTTTACAGACCATATATAACTGATAAATAATTAAGGTCTCATCACTTTATAATTTAAGAAGCCTGTATTTAATTTAAATTAGATTAAATATTTATTAAAATATGCTGTCAAAAATTCCGGGTTGTTACATTCCTCCCCCTTAAAAGAATTTCGTCCCCGAAATTTAAAACAACAGTTAATTCAAAAGCTTTTATATTAAAAATCCAAACATACATATCATTCATATAATAGAAAGCAAACAAACAGTCTACTCTAACAAACATCACTAGTTATCCAGACATAAACCTGGATAAGCATTCCTTAAACTATCGAGAGTTTCCTAGATACAATCTTTGGGATCCTCACTCCACTGCACCATGACGAGTTTCACCACTTTGTTCCTGAGTTGCTTCTCGTCTCGATCCACAATCCGAACTGGATTTCTAACCACAGTTAAATTGGGTTCTACTTCCAAATCTTCTTGAACTACTGGTTCTACAACCAGTGATGGATCATGAACAAATTTCCTCAAATGTGATACATGAAATACATTATGAATCCCAAACATCCGCTCTGGCAATTCAATCCTATATGCAACAACTCCAATTCTTTCCAACACTCGAAATGGTCCAATATATCTCGGAGCAAGTTTTCCCGTCTTTCCGAATCTTATAGCACCTTTAATTGGGGAAACTTTGACAAAAACCAAGTCTCTGATCTCAAATTCCAATGGTCTTCGTCTTTTATCAGCATATTTCTTCTAACGATCTTGAGCAGCTTTCATCCTTTTCTTGATAAGCTCAACCTTCGCAGAAGCTTCACGAATAAGATCGGGTCCGAGCACAAGACGATCCTTCGATTCAATCCAACAAGCTGGGGATCTACACGGTCTTCCGTATAATGCTTCATAAGGAGCCATCTTAATACATGCTTGATAACTGTTATTATAAGAGAATTCCACTAGATGAAGATGGTCCTCCCAAGATCCTCCAAAATCTAAAACACAAGCCCGCAGCATATCCTCAAGAATACAATTAAGCCTCTCCTTCTGTCCATCCGTTTGAGGATGATAGGCTGTACTCAATCTCAAATTTGTTTCCATTGCTGATTGCAGAGCTTCCCAGAATTTGCTAGTGAAAATATGATCACAGTCACTTACTATACTGACTGGAATGCCATGCAATCTAACTATCTCCTTCAAGAAAATTTCCGCTAGAGAAACCGCAGTACGTGTTGCCTTAACTGGTATAAAATGGGCGTTCCTAGTTAAACGATCCACAATAACCCATATACCATCATTTCCTTTCCTGGTTCTTGACAAACCATCGATAAAATCCATCGAGATCATCTTCCATTTCCAATTCGGGATATCCAAAGGCTGTAATAATGCGGCAGATTTCTGTTGATCACCTTTAACTTGTTGGCAGATGGCACAACTGTTCACAAATCTAGCAATATCTTTCTTCATGCCCGGCCACCAGAATACTCTCCTCATGTCCTTATACATCTTCGAGATTCCCGGATGAATATTCAATTTCGAACGATAACCCTCAGATAAGACTTCCTGCTTCAACTCCTTGAAATTCAGAACACAAATCGTTCCATTGATCCTTAATGTTCCTTGACCATCGATTTCAAAATTAGGACACTGACCCTTCCTGACTCTTTCGACGATTCCTCTTAATCTATTATCTGCTTCTTGCTTGCTTGAGATCCTTTCAATAAGAGATGGAACCACTTCCAGAAGAGATAGAACCGCGTTCCTGCTGAGAGCATCAGCTACGACATTCGCTTTTCTCGGAGTGTACAGAATGTCCAAATCATAGGATGCAAGAAATTCAACCCACCGCTGCTGTCTCAGATTAAGATCTTTTTGAGAGAACAGATATTTCAACGGTTTATGATCCGTGAACAATTCGAATTTCTCTCCCAAAAGATAATGTCTCCAAATTTTCAAAGCAAAAACAATGGCTAGCAATTCAAGATCGTGCGTAGCGTAGTTTTTCTCATGTGGCTTCAATTGCCGACTAGCATATGCAATAACCCTTCCGTTCTGCATCAGAATTGCTCCTAAACCCACCATACAAGCATCGGTGTAAACCTCGAATTTGCTCTTCCATCCGGAATAGCAAGTACTGGTGCACTAGTTAACCTTGTCTTCAATTCTTGAAAAGCTTCTTCGCATTGGGGTGTCCATTTAAATTTTGCTCCCTTCCTAGTCAGCTTAGTCAGATGTGAAGAAATCTTGGAATAATCCCTGATAAATTTCCTGTAGTAGCCAGCCAATCCTAGAAAACTACGAACTTCCGTCGGTGTCTCTGGCTGTTTCCATTCTATAATAGTTTCAACTTTCGCTGGGTCTATAGAAATGCCTTCACCCGAAACAATGTGCCCTAGAAATTTAACTTCTGATTTCCAGAAATGGAACTTCGAGAACTTCGCCTTCAACACATGCTTTCTCAGAGTCTCCAATACAATCCTCAAATGCTCCCTGTGCTCTTCTTCAGATTTGGAATAGACCAAGATATCATCAATGAATACTAGCACGAACTTATTCAACACATCCCTAAAGACTCGGTTCATCAGGTCAATGAAGTAGGCAGGAGTGTTGGTTAATCCAAAAGGAATAACCAACCAATCATAGAAACAATTCGGTCCCCTAAATGCAGTCAAGGGAATACTGTCTTCAGCTACCCTCAACTGATGGAAACCTGGAGCTAGATCTAGTTGGGAAAAGATTGAAGCACCATGCAACTGGTCAAAAAGATCATCGATGCGAGGAAGAGGATATTTATTATGGATAGTCACTTTGTTTAATTCTCTATAATCCACACAGAACCTCAATGATCCATCCGATTTGGTTACAAACACTATCGCTGAACCCCAACAAGAAAAACTGGGTCTAATCAACCCCTTCTCTAAAAGATCTTGAGTCTGCTTAATCAACTCTTCTCTCTCCCTAGGAGCCATTCTCCTACTGGGATGAATCACCGGCACTGCTCCTGGAATCAAATCAATTCGGAACTCTATTTCTCGATGTGGTGGCAGACACTTAACTTCTTCAAATACATTAGGAAAATCTTGTACCACATCGATGTCTTCAATCTTCTCTTCAGAAGTCTCAATTCCATGCAAAAGACTGCTCAAGTGAATCCCAGAATTATCACACGACACTCTGGCAATTCTACCCAGATCAGTTTCCAACGAAACTGTTCTTTCATCACAATTCAAAACGGCTTTATACTTATCCAGCCAATCCATTCCCAAAATAAGATCAAATCCCTTAAAATTCAACACATACGGGTCACAAGAAAAACTGTGGGATAGATAAGAAATCTTCAAGTCCTTACAGATAGTGTCTAATTTGGTCACCCCTCCTATAGGATTAGATACCAAGATAGGACTGTCTACAGAACTAGGGGTAAGAGAGGACTTTTCAACATAGTCCAAAGAAATAAAACTCAAGGAAGCACTCGAATCAAACAAAACTTTAATATATTTTCCATCTAAAAGTAAAGTACCTTCTAATACTCCTTTGCCCATCGAAGAAGAAGATGGTCCGGCTTCCAAAGCAAAAAATTTATTCTGAGGTGCCCTCTGTAGAAGTGGACAATTCTTGATCATGTGTCCTGGCTGATGATAATTAAAGCACAACGATCTCTGTACCATAGCTGATCCTGGGCCACTCTAATGCGGTTGCTGTTGTTGTTGCTAGAATCCCTTTCTAGGACACTTATTTGCCAAATGTCCATCATGTTGACAAATGTAGCACTTGCGGGGTCCGTTGTTATTCCCAGGTTTCTTCTTGTTCGGCTTCCTCCATTTAGGATCGAACTTTTGCTTATTCGAATTAGTGAAATTCCTACCTGAAGCTGCAACTGTAGCCACAGATTTCTTACCCATCAAACTTTCATACCTCGATGCTATATCAATCAAATCAAAAAAAGATCCTTTCAGAAGCACTGTCAATTTTCCATGGAATTCATGCCTCAACCCTTGCACAAATTTCTCATTCTTTTTAAGAGGAGTATTGATGAGTCCTGGTCCATAACAAGAGAGTTCGTTGAATCTGGTTTCGTACTCTGAAATAGACATGCTACCCTGCTTCAAATACAGAAAATCCTGATACAATTGGGTTCTCCCTGCCACCGGCATAAACTTCTCTTCAAACAACTCCTTAAATCTATCCCATGAAATTTCATCCTCAGAAATATTTGCAATTGTTGCATCCCACCATGCTGCCACACCACCCTACAATTGCCACGATGCTATTTGGCTCTTACGCTCATCAGACAATTTCATGCTCTTGAAAATACGTTCGCAAGAGCGTAGCCAGGCTTGAACTTCAATTATTGACTCTGAACCTTTGAATGGGTGGCCTCCGAGATTTTTGAAATCCTTGCATAAAGCTGCAAAACTAACTTGAGACGGTACTGGATTGACAACCTCACTAGCATTTTGACTCCGTCCATCATCTGTTGAAGTACTGGCCCTAACTCTACCTCATCTTCCAGAACTCATTTCGGTCACCTGAAAAGGTAACTCAACAATTTAGATAGATATATATAATTATATGAAAATACAAATACACACTCTCAAGATAAATACAACACAAGAGCCTAGGTACTCGCTCGACCTAGCGCTCTGATACCAACTGTGACGACCCGCCTTTCTAACCCCAGAAAGACATATCATCATTAAGAAAGAAAGGGATAGAAATAGAAAAGAATAGAAAGAAAGAATAACAACATCAGAATCCCACAGCGGAATGGAACAAAATATAATACATCACATAACTATTACATAGTTATACATACATCATAGTCATACAATATCATATAACAGGACTGTCATATACATATATGTCCATACATACATCCATAATACAGCATACACTAATTACACAGCGGAACTACATATATAGATACATATGTCTGGTCTTCTTTCCAAAAGTCCCTCTAGCAAATCAATACTCCGAATACCTATCACTTGGCTACTCATAAAAATTTGAGTACCCAAGAGTTTATGAAAACACAAAATATAAACTCCGGGTCAGACATGGGTCTGGTGTGAGTAAACGGTTTAAAATTGTTTAATTTTGAAAATCATTTGAAATAAAGGTATCACATAAGACTCCCCACACATAAATACGGGTAAGTTTATACCTTATGCTAACCAAAACATTATATAGGAAATTCAGTGATATTATAATAGTGTCTAGGGTTTTCAAGTAAATAGAAGATAGCCGAAATTGTTACATGATTAAATTCTAGCTACTAGCCATGAAAGTGGGTAATACAAATCAAAACCGTAGGGTCTCGTAGGGAAAATGAGTTTCCAACAATGGCAGGGCTACTGGGGTACCGCCCGTCACAGTACGGGGCCTAGATCACCGTACCGAGGATCACTCCCGACCTCCTATAACACAAGGCCGGAACCATTCCTTAATGAACAGTCCCGAACAAGATAACCCCGCAGTTGTGGCCAACAACTTCTCACACAGCCGAAATAAAAAGGGACATCTAGACAGGGGTATACCTCGTCCTGCTTGGGCATGACCCACCTAACCTTGCTGCATCTCCCCTGTTTTAGCCATTCCTGGTTGGTGAGGCTTGAGGCTACGATTACCTTTATTGAACATTATTCTTAGAATGCTCATCGTCCGCCCGACGATGTGCTGAAAGCATTCAATCCATACAAGTTCGTTCCGGGTGCGACCGAAACCGAAGGCATTATCTCGTTACACTCATTTTGGAATCACCCTCAGAGTTAACGACGACAACCCTTGCATTCTGAAACACCATCTCGATCACCAAATGATAAGTCACGACATATCGTTTAATTTGGATCGATGTGGTTTTCGGAGAATCAAAATTGATTCTTCAGATCCCGGTCTCATCGGAGTCCAAACGCCATTTTAAGGGCCAAGTTGGCTACTTAGTCTTAACAGGTCAATTCAATATTAAGAATTCACATGACAGATATCACAGATAAATCATATACAGTTATCATAGATATATCCAGAATATATCACAACATATCACAGAATATCATCAAACAGATATCAAAATCAATCTAATAGAATTACCAATTCATACCATAACAGTTTGGTTTTCTTAACTTAATTATTTGCTTAAGGATAAACTACTTTATTCTGCTTAATTAATTACTGATTAATTAACTTATTAATGATCAATTAATTACTTAGTTAATCATTAATTATTAATCATCTAATCTTCAATTAATTATCTAATTACTATACTTTTATTCATCAATTATTACTTAATTACTCAGTTAATTAATTTATTCTTAATTGTTAATTAATAACTTACTTGTTAAAAATTAATTACCTATTTAATTATCACAAATTATTTAAATTAATCATTTATTATCAATTTTATTAACTATATAATCTTTAATTAATCACTTAAGTTAATTATCATTTATTAATTAACTTTTAAGTAATTAGCTAACATTCTTAAGACTTAAATTGATTTAACACATGATTAATTTTTAATTACAAATTTAATTATAGTTATTTATTTAATTTCAAGTATAAAATTAATTTACATTCTAATTACTTTATATTAATTAACTATCTTTACAGACTCTTCTTAAATAAACTTTTAAATTAAATATTAACTTAAAACTAACTAACTTACTTTATTAACTTTGTATTTCAAAATACTTAAAGTGATCAGGCGAGATTAAAGACCCGAGGTAAACCTCATACCCCTTCGCGTAAAACCTGAGTTCTTTTCCTGTTTACCCGAGCTCTCCTCTATACTCTATCTCTTTCTTCTTCCTGATCCCCTTTCTTCCTCTTTTTTCTTAGTTTAAGTCATAAGATTTTGAACTGCTGAAACAAAACACTCTCGTGCAACCCTAGGAAAAACTCGAAGCGACCCCCCACCCGTACTCAAGCAAAACACGCGACAATCATGCAACCCCATCGGATACCCCAACGCCACCGTGCACATGTACGGTAGTTCGCCTCGCCTCCGATAACTTGCGCTACCTCCAGCAAACCCCAATTTGACCGAGCACTCAAAATCAAAACCCAAATTTTCAAATACAAGACGAAAACAAAATTTTGCCTGGAGCTCGAACACGAGCCACGAACACGCCGTACAAAACCCTCTCGGCCCACCAACATTGACCATCGGAGACGAAACCACCTCGCCTATGCCGTGTCCAGACCCTCCTCAACCTCCTCCTTGACACGCGACGCACTCGATCAGCATAGGATGCCGCAAGCGAAAATTTACAAAGCACTGTAAAACTCATGAACAAAACCCTACTTTAATCTCAACCTCAAAATCTATGCATTCGAAAATTTATTTGGCATTTTTCTTGTGTTAAATCGTATTCAAGCTTACTTTATATCAAATTACAACAATTTAAAATTAATCGAATCATCCAAAAGTGACAAAAATCAATTTCGGCTCCCTTTTAAAACTGCACCTGTAACAACCCGCATATTTATCGAGTTTGTATTTAAATATTTTATTTAAATATTAACTCGTTAATCGGATTTTGGTCCGAAAAGCTACTTTTTGCAAACGGTCAAATTAGGACTCGAGACCGCTTCCATTGAGTTCGAAATGTCGTTTACAACTTTTTTAAGTATAAACATCGATAGGTTTGGAGTTAGTGAAATTTCACTAACTTTTCCCGCTTTGGACTTTGGGTTAGTTTAGCCTATTAAGCCCAAGTTCCAACCCTCTTCTCCTCACTCTTCATAAATTTCCTAACTAATCAAGCTTTGGCATTAATGGTGGAGGGAATGGGAAATTAAAATTCCAAAACTCGAATTCAATTGCAATCCATCTTTCTACTCCAAATTCAAGAAGAAGACATTGGATTCAAGCTTCTTGTGCTTAGATAGAAGAAGGATTGATTCTTGCTTGCTTAAAACTTCATTTTCATTGATATTTGGTGCAAAGGTGAGATTTTTATCTCACAAATCTAGTCTATAACTATATTGGACTGTTGGGAATGATTCCCTATCACTTTTGCATGCACATTTGCATTTGGTTTGGATTGGATTGGCGAAAAACTCCAATTTTTAGCGTTTTGGTGAATTTTCTACACTTAGGTCGTTCTGGCCATTTTTAGGTCGTTCGGAGTTAAGTCGTTCGTCCATGGGTCGTGAGTCGTTCACGAGTTAAACTTAGGTCGTTCTGGCCATTTTTAGGTCGTTCGGAGTTAAGTCGTTCGTCCCTAGGTCGTGAGTCGTTCACGAGTTAAACTTAGGTCGTTCTGGCCATTTTTAGCTCGTTCGGAGTTAAGTCGTTCATCCATAGGTCGTTTACGAGTTATCCCGATAGGTCGTTGGACCTTATCTCGTTAGGTCGCTCCTGGCCTAACCCTTAAGTCGTGCAACTCTTAAGTCGTGCAACCCTTAAGTCGTGGAACCCTTCAGCCACGCAACTCTTAAGTCGGTCACGAGTTATCCTGTTAGGTCGCGACCTCTGTTAAGTCGGCCATGTTGGGTCGTGAGTCATCGTTAGGTCGCGAACACCTCTAGGTCGCAACCACTAAGTCGCTTGACCCCTTAGACCCCTAGGTCGCAGCCGTTAGGTCGTATGACCCTTGAGTCGTTAGGTCGTTAGACCTCATTTTGTCTTCACTAGGTCGTACCGTTTTGGTCGGGGCGCTGCCCCGTGGACCCCCGCGACCTGACCGGGCAGGTCGAACCCCGTAAGCGGTGGCGTTGCCCCCGCACCCCCACCTTGGGGGGTTGCCACCCCCCCTGGACCCCCCCTCCGTAGGGGATCTTATCTGAAAAACATTGAGCTGATTTCCTTGGATTTTATTCACATCTCCGTATGCGATTTTTGTGACTGATTGTTTCTACAATTGCTTCTGTGTTTTGTCACTTTATAATATAAAGGTTTCAATACTAGTAGTAAATATCAAAACTCTTTTAACAAACAATTTCAACTCTATTTTTAATAACAAAGCTCTTTTCTTAAACCGTTTTCCAATCTATTAGTATATACAAACCTTTACCTCACTAGGATGAGAAATCTAATTAAACGACTTAGTAAAACAAGTGGTATGAAACGCTTGCGTTCACTTCGTCAGTTAATTCTTGGACTTGTTCGATTGAACCTCTTGTGACAATTTTATTAGTGAAGATTTACAGTTTGTTCGTAAATATTTAAGTTAAGCAAGTGGTTATGGGACATGAAGCTAAACTTCTATATTTACTAGCTTAGTGTAATTGACACTTCTCGTTGATCATGACGATCATTCTGATGATTTAGACTAGCAACTGTGCGATGTCTCTTGTTGCAAGGTTAGACTAGACACCACTTGTGTGATTCCACTCACACATACCTTTTTGCTTTTTGGTTAGTCTGGACCTTAATCTGTGTGATTCCATTCACACATGTGGGGTAGCTCCCCTTGGTCTTCGGACCGTCATGTGATAGGCCTCTTTCTCTTTTTTATGATTTCTGGACTTCTTGCACTGATTTCTAGAATTTATGTCATTGACTTGTTATGAGTACAAGTTTGGGGTATGATGCCCTTTTCGAATCTTTGAGAAGATTCTTGTGATATTGATTATCTCTTATTGATTGATCTTCTGTTGATCATTATTTACATACTTATAGTGGTATGTCATTATGGATGTTTATGTTTATGCCATATCTTTTATGTTATATCATGTCATCTGATATTTATAGCTAGACTGACCCGTTTATTATTTTCTTAAATAATACTCGGGTCAGACCGAGATGTTACAGGTGCTTCTGCTTGACTTCTTCCCAGGGATTCATCACTCTGACTTTTGGCTAACTGTTTAGATTAGCAGTTTTTGTTGTATACACTTGAGATATAGACTCATAGTTGTATTCTTTTGTATAGCACGTGTTGCTATTCTTTTGTATTATCGTGGGACTTACTGACCACTACTCTGATGTACACTTTCACGTGTTAGTTATATATTCATATCTTCTTCCGCCTTTGTGATATGGATGTCTGTGACTGATTTGTGATATGATTATTTCTATGTTTGTTTCCGAAGATTATTTATAGCCACCGTGTGATAAGCAATTACATGGATGGTCGCTCCTCAACAGCCTCATTCTCCGTGCTAGTTGACAGCACTACTCCGGAGTGTTCTTGGCTAGCGTGGGTATAGAGGTGGGGCGTCACAGCACCTATCATCTTTGCTTAAAAATCATAATTTTATGTCAAAAATCCTAACTTTGTATATGTAACCAAAATATGTTATCAAATTCACAAATTAAAATATTCGAATTTTGACTTGTTAATTTCTTTTACCTGTAACTTGAATAAACAGTATTTATAGAATACTGTTAAACTTCAAACAAGATTGCAGACCTTTGATTTTGGATAAACAAATTAAATTAGCATCAATACCTAAGTTTAAAACATTTATATGAAGAAGTGTTTACAAATTTCTATGCTTTACTTTGTTCAGATACTCAAAATTTCTGAAGAACAGCTACATATACAACCGGTGCAACAGGAAGCACGCAAGATTACTTGTTTAAACCAGACATCAAAGCACATACCATTTGTAAGTTAAATATACAATTTTAAACTGAAAATAGTAAGTTTACTCACCAGAATAAAACTTTGAACAGAGGGTGATATGTTGAAGAAACTGTAGAAGAAATTTTCCTGATATCTTTCTACCCTGTATTTGAATTTATTTGAGTTTGCAAAGTAGAGCTATTTATTTTCTTTCTCTTATCTCAGGGTTGCTTTTAGGTTTCTGTTAAGTTTTTATAAACGAACATAATATATGATGGATATATATAGAAGTAACAGAACAGTTGTAGGTTATACAGGTATAAGTTTCACTTGTTTGACCCAATAGGACTTGAATTAAATTACTGCAGAATGACATGATACTGTAATCTCGGCTGTAGGATTTTCTGGAACAAAATGTTGTGCTAATTAATGTATGTGCTTTCATTTATGTTAACATCTAATTAATTCTTCTGATATTAGTAATTTGTACAAAGATATTTGTACTGGACAAAGATTTGTTTTGAATATGTATAAAGACATTTTGTATTGTTCATCTTCATATGATCAGGTTTTGATTTATTAATACTACTGTAAATTGCAAGGGGACATGAAATTTTGGCTATGAGATTAACTTGTGATCTGAAATGACAATTTGTACAAGATATTTGTTTTATTGTTGAAATGGATACTTGTTTTCTTATGCATATAAAATCTTTACAGCAGCAAATATATTTAATTTGTTTCTTTGTCTCTTGCATACTTAATTTACAAAGCATCTTTGTTAATTTTTTTATTAAAGATTTTGTGTTGTATAGAAATATGTTACAAGTCATTCTCTTTTGTTTTTTTTAACTTATCTTAAATGTTTTGAGAAAAGTTAGCATAGTTATTGTTTTGACTATATTACTTGTATTCAGATTTTTCAAGCATTTATAAATCTTATATTTCTAGTTATAGCTTGTATTTTATCATTATGTCTTATATTTTCATTTTCATACTTATGTTATTTATGTTTATGTTTAATATTGATAGGTTTGTTTATTTTTAAACATTATCATTTAAAAACTACGATTGTATTCATGTATATTATCAAATAATAAAAATGTAGAGCCTTTGATTTTTCTATTGAATAAGAGAGATTTTGTTATAAAAAAATTTCTTAAAGATTTTCTTTTTAAATTTTCAAATCAAAATTTCCTTTATAGACCATATATAACTGATAAATAATTAAGGTCTCATCACTTTACAATTTAAGAAGCCTGTATTTAATTTAAATTAGATTAAATATTTATTAAAATATGCTATCAAAAATTCCGGGGTGTTACAATTTGTTCAAAGGAGTTCATCATTTCGGTTGTGTGACTCGTCAGATATAAGATTGGTCAGCAACTAATATAGAACTATTCAAATATTAACGTCCACATGGCACTTATTAAGTGGTGTGGAATTTTGACCAAATTTATCGCTTACTTTGTTCTGATAAAATCTAATTTTACTTTGTTAAGAATTACCCGGGTGTGACTATTATTTACACTAATACTCTTTGTGAAAACTATTCCCCTTTGGACTTGTGGAATTTAGTAATGGTCAAAATTTCAATATCGTACACATTCAACTCTGTAGTTCAAACACAAAGTCCTTAAGTCAATTGTACCAATTATTATTAATCGAAATGCTCTAGCCGGAGACTTTGACGTTGAGTTAACCCGAATTGTAACGACCCAAAATTTACCGCTTTGATTTAAGAATATTTAATTAATTTTAAATATTCAATTAATGGTTTTTAATGGTCAAATATCCCACTTTTAATTAACAAATAATACGGTAAACTCATTTTGAAACTTTTTTTCACAAAAATAAGTAGTTCGGAGAAAAATAAAAAAATGTGATCAAAAATCGTTTTCTGGATTTTCAACTTTCTAACGGATGAAAGTTATCGCAACGTTGTTGCGCACATATGTGCACTTTTATGACATACACTTATACATATAATAAGTGATTTAATAAAGTAAAAGGGTTCTTAAAAGTAAGTATACTTAAAGTATTTAAAAAGGTAATTTATTAAATTAATAAAATAAGAAAAAGACATTTCTTTCTTATTTTAAGTGTAAAATACTTAAAGTACTAAAAGGACTTAAGCAAAAAGGGTGGTAATAACATATGTCTTAGGGAAAGTATTTGGATAAGTTAGTAAAGGGTAGTAGTTTTTTTAAAGGAAAGGAGTAGCTTATTTTAAGGAAGGTTAGTTTAATAATTTACCACTTTTCAGTTTCTATAAAATAACACACACTCTTTACTTTTTCACTTTCATTTCCATTTTTACATACTCTTCCTCTCTTCCAATTTTCTCTTCTCCATCTTCTCCATTTTTAAAACTATGTCAAAACACCTTCCTTTTCATCCTAAATTCAAAAGCAACCTTGTAATAACCTTTATAACAAGACCACCTCCTCAAAGTTCAAAAGTTTAAAGCCAAAACCAAAAATAGGCCTTTGGCTGTGTGTAATTAAGAGGAAATGGGGTTGTGCGTGAGCTTTTTGGGGGCCAGGGGAAGGTTTTGGCTGAACTTGCAAGGTGATAGTGTGATGTGGTGTCGTTTGTTGGGGTGTAGAATGAAGCCGTATCTTTTTAGAAGAGTTTTGGTAAGCTTGAAAGTGAGATTTCAAGAGATATCACAATTTAAAATAGTTTTAAAATTGAAAACATATTATAATAATTTAATTCCAGCCTATAGTATTGTGTCTTTTATGATGTACTTATGTAATTGTTTTCTTTTGATTCCCACTTGGAAGTAGATGACATAAATAACCATTGTACTGTAGGGGATAAAAGAAAAGTGAATGGAAGTCGAAGTGTCAGCATAGCTAATCGGTCGATATGGAAGCATTTCGAAGAGTGGAAATTTTGTAGAGGGATCCTAAAGGATTTCTTGCCTTGTTGATTACTCTTTACATATATTATTGGTTATGTAAATGTTTGTGTATATGGAAAGTGAATGTTGCTTAGTTATAGTTAACTTACTTGTTGTTGTTTTATCACCACATTGAAATCCCATGCCCACTTTTAAGTGATTTACCACTTCTTTTCTTAGAACGTTTTGAAATGGTTTCCAAATATGACTTAGGTTTTTAGATCTTTTTGCAAAGGTATTAAAGTTGTTCAAATATAGAAAGAAACGTGGTTCAAAAGTTATTTCATTTACAAAACAAAATTTTAAAAGTTATGGTCCACACAGCAATGGTTGCTATGGATATAGTTTGGAAATTGATGATTTTTGTAAAGTAAAAAAGTAGTCTACTTGAGATTTGAAAATTATTTTCTACATATTTTGAAAATTCATTTCAAATATGTTAATAAGTATTTCAAATATTTAAATGGGATGTTTTAAATACAAGCTAAAACTTGTTTGAAAGGGCTTTAAAAGTAATTTTAAAAGAATGAGGAAATATAGATTATAACATCATTGTTGTAATAAATTTTCCAAAGAAAAGGAGAAAGAGATCATAGACTATAACATCTTTGTTGTGATAAACGGTTTTGAAAAAATAGAAAGGAAGTTGGTTTATAACACTTTGTATTTAATATATAAGTTGTTTACCCTTTAAAAAGGGAAGATGTTTAAAGTGGTTTGGAATTCATCAATTAAAGATGTGATTAGTTTTAAAAAGGGAAGTTGTTGCCATTTTAAATCAAACTTTGCTTTAAATAAATAATCTTGAAAAAGGTTTCCAATAACCAGTTTGAAATCAAAGATTAGTAATAAATTATGAAGTTAGGTTTTTTGACTATTTTAAAAAGATTTTTTGTTTTTAAAAGGATTTCTTTGTCAGTTTCATTAAATAATATAAAATGAATATAATAAGCAGTGCTAAAACATTGACATGTTTATGGAATGCAAGTCATCTTATATTTAGCATTAAAAGTCGATGAGTAGATTTTCCTTTATCGATGAGATATAAAATCATAGAATTTTAACTAAGGCAAGGCCAAATGCAACCAATGTCCTAACTTACTTGGCTTTGATTCTCGGCGAGGGATAGAGAAGTCAAAATATCATAAGTGTGATAAGTATAAGAGGGTTAATTTTTATAAATAGGTCATGATTAGTTGAGTAAATGGAAGGTACTTCATCTTGTACATGTCACTAAATTTAGAGGTATGTAAGCCCATTTCTATCTGTGAGAGTTTAAGAATGTACGTCAAGGAAAAGGTAGTTCTCTAACTTGTCCAACTTCATTGTTAATCGAGGGGTAGTATGGGGTTGAAATCGAAAAGTAGTGATAAATATATTATGTCATATTTTCCATATGAAAACTACATACTTACACCTGGTAGTGGTTTATCCTCTATCGATAACTTGACCTATTTTTACTTAGGAAGTATATGAAAGCCTCGTGATTTCATGCAGTTTGGGATTTCCTTGGGAGAACTCATTCTTCTAAAATGTCTCTCGCTTTAAGGATGGATATTCGTTATCTTTTTGAGACTCTTATATTGTTTTCGTACTTTTGAAAGAATCAGGATTGAGTCAACCGAAAGCCATCAATTATCGATTAGGAGAGACGGGGATCAGATATGTTATCCAAAACCCACTTCAAACTGGCATAAGCATTTGAATTAGGACATCTTGAAGATGGAATTCTTTAAAGTGCAAAGGCTACGTGCAATTAATCTTGAGAATGATTCCTAAAAGAATATAGTAGAAGTAGTGTCTTCAGTTTGTACATATCCTAAACAACTTATATGGATAAAATTTTGCATTTATTGCTTAGAGGGCCGTTAGCATTCCAAATGAGATTTGCTAAAAGGGTAAAATCTAGCCTCGAGCCTCACACATGATAATTACCACGACCCACTTTTTGTACAATTTGAACTGGCAATTTGGCACATATGTCTAGTCCAAACTGAACAAAAAGACGAATAGTAAGAAAAATAAAGTAGAAAGAAGGTAGAAAGAAGATAGAAAGAAAACCAAACAAAATAGGATCTCATAGCGGAAACGAGTAATATATAATATATAACAATCTTTACACAAAAAACAAAACTATAATTTATACATATACAAACATCAATCAGAGTATGCTAACCTATTCAGCACATACAGTTATAACAATTTGCTCTCACAACTGCTGATAAACACAACTAAAATGCAACGAAAATATAATCATCTATATGAATATGTCTCTGAGCCTCTAGCTCCTTTTCTTAAGCTCTAAATATCCATCTAAATCTAGAAATATGCTCGGTCTGACCCGAGCATATAGGAAAAACCATGCCCGGGCCAGTCTGGTAAAACCAGCCTGAGAATTTAAACCGCAAGGAATTTTATTCATTATAACTTTCAAAATCCTTTTAAAATCAAAGGTATCTTGTAAGATCACGTCACACATAAATACGATGGGTTTTTCCTTTACGGTAACCAAACTCCTTTTTATAGAAAATTCAGTGATATTATAATAGAGTCTAGAGGTCAAAGTAAAATACAGAAATAGCTGAAATGTTTGCATCTCACATTTCAACATAATTGAGCATAATCAAAATCGTACGATTCTTATTGGAGAATGGATTTCATACAATGACTAGGCATTGGGGTACCACCTATCACAGTACACCTCTAGAAAAATATATCGAGGACCTCGTCGGGATCCCCTACAACACAAGACCGTTTCTACCCCTAAATTGGATAGTAATGAATATGCTATCATCCCAGGTGATTCTACCCTTACATAGCTCCTTCCCATGCACCGTATTTATAATATCCAAGGGTATCTAGGAAGGTGATAAACATACCCTAATTGGGTGCGACCTACTTAGCCTTGCTGCATCTCCTCTGATTTACAGTCATTCCCGGTTGATGAGACTTGAGTCTACGATTACCTTTTGAGGAATTTACTTTTAGAATGCTCATTGTCCTCCAATAACAATGTACCGAAAGCATTCATTCATACAAGTCCATTTTGGGTTTGAATAAAACCAAAGGCACTATTCCTACTACATCCGTTTTGGAATCATCCTCAGGATTAGTAACGATTAGCCCATGCACTTCAATGCTCCATCTACGATTCCATGCTCTTGTCTTTACTTTGAAAGCGTATTCATTGGATCAAAGTGATTATCGGATTACTTATCTGATCCCTGTCTCTTCGAAACAACGCTCTTTATTTTTCAGTAAACTCAACCCCGATTCTTTAGGAAATAAGTAGACTAAAATAAAATCGGAGATCATCTCCTAACCGTTAGTGGATGGATTTCTTTATAATCATCCTAGATAACGGAGCGAGTTTATACGTACAGTATAGCACCTCGAACGGTAATTGTACCATATAATTCCCGTGTTTCTCCTAGATATTTCCAAAGTTACGCTTTGGTCTAGATTGATAGTCGGTTATTTAACTATCAAATAAACAATCATTCAATCAAAGATTTTATTTCCCACTGAAATCACTAAGCCTTGTTTAATTTAAATTTAAATAAATCAAATCTCTTAGTCAAAAATAATATACTTATCTTATAGGAATAAGTATATTCACAAACCATTCCCTTCAATAATATTTGAAAACCTTTTTAAATAAATGCGAAAAGTATCCTGCGGCATCAATCAAGGATTCACAGCTAAACGATTACGTCTCTATCCCAGAGAAATCCAAACTTAACTGTAGGCAATCTCTACCTTCGATTTCTCCGTGAAAGTATACCATTACTTTTTGAAAACTTTATTTACTAATTATCTCGAAATAATACTTACAAAGTTTCTATATAAATTTTCCAAGTTTAAATTAGGAAAAATACTCTTTTATAAAAGCTTGCTATAATATGTTATTTTTAAAACATTACTAATATTTGAACAAAATATCTTTGAAATAAAAATACTTTGTACTAATTAACTCAAAAAAATTAACTTTTAAATCCAAGTACTACAAAATATCCTTAAATAAATAATTAAAGTATAATTTAAAATTTTTAAATAGTTAAATAAATTTGGACAACAATTAAATAACCTTTTAAGACTCATAAACTAATTAACCATAAATTATTATTAAATAATTTTCAGTAATCCTTAAAACATCGTTAATAAATAATAATTATCCTTTCAATAACTTTGATTCAAAAATCAACTTCCAATTTGGAAAGTGGCTTATTAATTTCAGTGATACTTAATCAAGTTACCACTCATTCCATAACAATCTAGAGTGGCAGATTCAGGTATTCACATTAATCCATTTTTAACAATAAATTCAACATCACTTTACCTAGTATAATTTATCAGAATAATTAATAGATTTCCGTACAAATGTGATAGCAGAACAAGGTTTTTATTTCTGCTAGTAAATGTCCAAAAACGCACATATTCAGTAATAATGGTAGAACGGTGACTTATTCTGCCAATAGGGGTCTAATTAAATGCAATTAGCAGAGCAATGTTTTATTCTACTAAAAGAATGCCGAAACACTGTAATTAACTAGAATTAACTACTCATTATTTTTATCCGGGCAAATAACTTCAACAGTCGGGTCATATAAATTTAAACGATGATATTTGTTTTAATCGGGTAATTAAATTTACGGCCGTTTACATAAAACATAAAATTTCACTTGTTCAACTTAACGACAGATTACCCGATGGCGTAATGTTCCTCGATACAAACCCAGCGTAACCAATCTCACTTTAATTGGATTTCGTATGCATTGGTTATGGCATTTTAAAGGTTTACAAATTACAATATAAATTAACATTTTATATTTAGAACTTGACTGTTTTTAAATACCATAAATCATCACTAAGTAAAATTAGACAATGTGCTTCGTTAAAATGAAATACTCAATGATACAAACCCATCGTAAAAAAAACCAGGCGGATTGGGTTTCATATGAATGAGTTATAGTAATCTAAAGAATTTAACTATAAATATATATATAAATAAATTAAATCAAATTAAATTAAATTCCACCCTCATGAAATTGGGCAAAAGCTAAGCCCACTACCAAAAACCCGTTCCCCTTTCCATCTTCCCTTTCCACTATCTTTTTTCCAGTTCTTCTTTCTTTGCCTAAACCAAACACCCATTCTTACATTCCCATATCCATACTTCCTAGAGCTCAAAACAAAACAATGACCTGACCTATTGACTCAAGATCAAACCCAATTCCATACGCGACCACACAAAAATTCCCTCATCTTCACCTGAAGCTCAAAAAGAACATCACCGTGCACGCGTACATGTGCATAACCCAATTCCACCGCCGTTCGACCCACTGTCAACGCCAACGAAAACCCCTCCAACACGCTATCCTACCCCAATGTTTTACCATTTCTCTGGCCCTACCACGTGAATTCAAGTGAAGCTCTATCGTATATGATCAACTCACACCCTATAAATGTTTTCCCCACGATTATCATGATTGCTTATAATTTATGCCGCTTGCGCCATTTTAATCGCCAATGCCTCGAGCACCTCTAAATCAATTGCAGCCAAGCTCGACGCTCACCTCTTTTTCTAGTGACCAAAAAATCGAACCCACAGAAAACAATGCCCTATTTCAAAAATTCATCATGGTGAAACCCTAGACCATGTCGCCACGTTCACACTGCCTATCGTCAATCATATCACCGAAATTTATTTTTTTAGTGGAAAATGATCAACATCAAAATTTTCTCAACCTAATAACTTAAAGATCATGCTTTCTTCACTAAAATTCATGGTTTCACCTAACGATCATGATTAGATATATGAATCAATATTATGAGGATGTTGAAAATTGATGAAACCTAGGTTGCTTACTGTATTTTCACAATTTCACACAATACATAAAAGAAACACAATTCAAACTATTTTTAGTGCAATCTATACTCGAAAACAAACATACATCATCCACAATTTCAAATTGGACAGAGAGAATTTTATTTTTGAAACTAAGGTAGGCATAAATATTCCTACTGTTAAATATAATAGAGGAGTATTTAAGACATTCCATACAATTCCATTTTTAAAACTCTCACCTTAATCATGTTGCTCTTCCTTGTAAACTTCCACTTGAAATTTAGTCTTCGATCTAAAATGTAGAAAATCTTTCTTGCTTTGAATTTGAATTCTTTTTTTGTCTCTTAGTGTTTTATTACAGGCTTTTCTCTAGCAGGATTTTAAACTTTTGAACTATTACACACTCACACACCTATATATATGTACATGCTTACTAGACATAATGATGCACAGATTCCATACTTTGGGGCTCATGAAAAATCACGGACCTATACAGTGTTTTTGTACCATGATTTGTGATGGTTTTTAAAAGTGAATTTTGGAGATTGAAGTGAAAGTGAGGTGAAATTTTGTGACCTAAGATGAAGTTTGAAATAAGATGAATGATTTTTTCAATTCTTTGGCTAGGCAATGTATATGCTTGAATTCTCTTTCCTTCTTTGGCCAGGAAACTTATTTTTTTCTTTAATTTGACCAAGCAATGTTTTGCTTTTTACCTATAAATTTTGTTTTTACTTTTACTTCCCTTGATCTAAAATATACTTTCATACATACATACATACATACATACATACATATATATATATATATATATATGTGTGTGTGTGTGTTGAAGATAACTTGTAAAGTGGTATTGAATAAAACAAATTTTTGAATCTTCATATTCATATTTATTTTTATTTTAAAAATATAACTCAAAGCTAATAAAAGCTGTGCTATTCCATTTCTATAAAAATAACATTTTTGTTAACACTTCTTTTTATTATGTTTAAAAAAGTATATTTCTCATTTCTATCATCATATTATATTTTTAATATACATTTATATTTGTTTATAAATACTATAATTTCTTTTTTGAACTTATATGTACATTCTTCTTAACTAATACGTGTGTGTGTGTGTGTGTATAATAAAATCAAATTTTAATCTCTTTCCAATTATAATACACTGTATTTTTCATAAGCCATAATCATTTCTATTTATAATATTTTCTTATTCATCTACATTTATTTGCTATGAATTTGTTTTCAATTTATAAAGATAAATTCTGTTGTTTATGATTATATAAGAAATTCCAAAATAGATCAATTTTTCTATTTATAAATAAAATCTAGAAAAATCAAAATATTATCTTCGTTTAGAACTATTTATTTTTACGAATTGTCATTTAGCAAGGATTTTATTTTGATTAAGATACCATATTATTGAATATTAACAACTCAAGACGACAAAATTCCGGGTCGTTACAATAACGGCAAAATATGGGATATGTAGTAGGGCTATGTGGGTCGCACTGATTAGGGTATGGCCATTACCCTTCTAGATCGATATTTATGGATTTAGTATAAGCATAAGCACTCTCAAGGAAAAGGTTGCAAAGCAACCGGAGTAATGACATATTCGGTACTACTCGAGAAGGGGTAGGTAGGTTCTGTATTGGCAGGGGTCCATGTGAGGCCCTTGGTAAATTACATCTATAGCCTTGTCATTGTATGGAATCCATTTTCTAATACGTGTCTTTACTAACTTAGTTGTATACCAAATATGCTAGAACGTGAGATGTAAGCATTTCAAGCATGTTTTATATTTATTTTAAACCATAAAAATTGTTATAATATCACCGGATTTTTTGTTTGAAATGTTTTGGTTATCATAAGGTAAAAACTATTCGTGTTTATGTATGGCATTGTCTTATGAGATATCTTAATTTTTGAAAGGGTTTTATAAATATAACAATCCATATGATTTGAGTTTCTCATGCTGATTTACTAGACTGATCTTGTGTTATTTTCTTATAATGTCGGATTAGATCTGAGTATTTTTTTAGAGTTAGCTTTGGACGCTTTGGAGCTTTAGGAGATGAGCTAGATACCTCTAGATGTATTCTTGAACTTTCATTTTTCTCTTCATTACTTGTTTGTGTATATTAGCAATTGTAAGGACATGCTGTTATAACCATCTAGGCTGATGATAAGTTAGATTTTGATTGTTATACAAATATTAAAGTTTCTTTTTGTAAAGATCATTTGGATATTATATATTAATCTTCATGATGCAAGATTGTATCATTTTTTCTCTTTTCTTTTAACCCAAGAATTTGTCTTTCCGACACTTGGATGCTCGGCACGTGAATACCATTAATGTATTATTGTCAACTTTTGAGTGTCAAAAGCCGGGTCGTCAGAGCGATACTAATCCCATATGACTGAGGAAATGGATCCTCTCTTGGATAATGTCACACTTCCAATGCTTCCACTCTACCTAACTATAGTCACTCGATGGACGTTGTACCATGATTTGACTAAAATCAAAGCGGAGCTTTCACATTGAAGATCGACAGTATTCTTAAGTCAAGATAACTATGCAAATTAGTCCCATTGATATTTTTTGTTTGACTTTATTTATGTTTACCAAAAAAACTATCAAGTGAGTCATTCTATGGTTATCTATAGTTATCTAATAACTCTCAATATGTAACCCCCTGATGTTTAAGCAGCCATAAGTAATACAGTGCCTAACATTTAGAGAGTGCAATGTACTCTATCCTTAACGGATGTATCGATATCCACTTTGATACATCTTGACTAGGAATATTTAAAATGATATATTTATTTTTATTGTAATAAATTACCCACGCTTATAATACTTTGTAACTACTATCACAAAACATACCATTTATAGATTATCTATTAAATATACTTTTATTAAATTAATTAATTAATATAACACGTTGTATCAAATATATAATAGAAAGAAACCACCTTTCCTTTTGAATAAGATTGGTTATCAAG
Source organism: Allium cepa (assembly GCA_030765085.1). Lineage (NCBI taxonomy): Eukaryota > Viridiplantae > Streptophyta > Magnoliopsida > Asparagales > Amaryllidaceae > Allium > Allium cepa. The sequence continues at coordinate 204,752,095 of CM060942.1, forward strand.
TTAGATATATGTAACAAATTACATAATTGCCCCAATGACATACTCCCAACTCTATCAATCTTCCACTTGCACTTGGGTTAATTATGGAATCTTATTCTAGCTTCTCCAATTGGTTGCCTCATAACTAATCAGGTAAGTGTCTTGGTGAATGTGTATGCTACTTTGATTTAATTATCTACTCTATTAATCAACTCTGCCCGATGCTGGAAAATTTATTTTATCATATAGAATAATTCAGAGTATGTCCCTTGACTTCTGGTGAGCTCTAAGTTCTGTTATGAAATATATCGTGATATTGTTATCATATTACAAATTTATGGGATTCTCAACATTTGGAATCATCATTGGCTCGGTTATAAATTTGTGCATTTATATATACATACATTACTTTTGTTGCGGTGCCATTCAAGGCGGTGTACTTATCTTTTTTATTGAATCAACCACATCTTTCATTTGGAACATTTCCAACTTAAATATTCTTAACTTAAATTTAATATTGACATATTATACTTAATATCGCTAATGAAAGTTTGAGTATGAACACTCCTTCATAAAGGGTTTGTCTTTTCATAAGCAATTATCTAGTATTTCATAAAAACATGAGAACATCTCAAAAACCATGTAGCGACATCAATTTGGATTTGATGTTTACTTCATGATCAAGCACATAAAAAATCACGATATCATAGACAACATAACATGTATATTAATTCCTGTTTTCAATGCATAAGGAATCCATCTTGCATGTTTTTTATTAAACATTTAATACGGCGTCCTAGCATATCATTTGGGATATTCCAAATATCTTTTATACTTACTATAAAAGACATCACTTACAATTCCAACGTCGAGTATTAAAACAATTAAAACTAATTTTACCATAAGTACATCATTAACAATCAACAATGTGTTGTTTTATTATAATTACCTTTTAACTTTCTTTCTTATGAGCACACGCTTTCTCTATATCTTGGTTGACAATCAAACTATTTAACATTTTTATCAAAACATTTTCTTAATTTTGATGTTTGTCGAGTGGCACTTTCGTATTAGTTCATAGATTATATCCAAAAACTCACAAACTTAATATCGCTCATATTGAATTTGAGACACTTTGGTTATTATGTGTAAACCGTTTACTCTAATTCATTATTTAGAATTTTCCATTTCAACGCATACGTAGCAAAATATAAAGTCATACCATGCAATAATTTTATGAGTAAAATTTGAACCAGCTTGTTGAATGGTGAATCGGTTACGTTAATTTCAACGATTGAAATTCACGGTGTTATTATTATCAATATGGCTCGCTATATTCTAACTTCATTTGTCTTTCTCATAAAAACACATTTGTGAATAATGGATCATATCCATTTGGATAAAACTATCAAAATTATATTTTGGTAATGTACTTAGAATCTAATTCGGATTAGTGCATCATATCATATCATAGAGTCAACACTCTTAATGGTTTAATTAAACAATCGAGGATTATCTATTTTTGACATTGATAAGGAAACTCATAGTCTCTCTTTAATGTACAAGAATACTCATTAGACATTCTAATGTATTTGGGTTATTTATGTTTGATCAATTTCATTTCATCCCATATAATAAGTTTTATCATTGGATCATGTCCAAAATCATTTTATACCAGTAATTTCTTAAAGAAATTCCTTCACTACGAAGTTGGTATTTCTTGAAACAATGGTTGTTTCTCTACGCAATGGAATTGACATTCATAAGCATTTTATGAACTGCCTTATATAAAATTGATTTTCCATTGTTCACGCTATATTTATGTTTACAACATAAATTAGATCGACTATCATTCCAAAAATTCTCTTGGGATGATTCATACAAGATCCACTTGTAACGACCTGGTATTTTTAATCATTCGCATTCGTACATGTCGGACTTAAATTGCTCAAAATATCAGGTTGTTAATTTAAATTTGGCAAAACTTTGCATATACATCAAATAAATAAATCATAGAATCACAGACATAGAGTATTACAATAGCAAGCAGTGGAATAGATAAATAGTAGTTCATGAAGCTACTATATATACAGCAGAGTTTAAAATAAAATACAATAGAATATCTCAGATACAATGAAGTCTTGAATATAAACAGATGGCATATCTGAATCAATCAACTGGAAAGCTGAATAAATGAGACGGATCTTCAAAAAAAAGCTCCAAACTCCAAAGGTGAGCCTCAAATGATGTGCCACTCAGTCTGACCCGAGTGTAAAGCAAAACACAAAACACTCGAGTCGGGATTAACATTCTTATATCAATAAATTCAACTCAAGTGAAATAGCAACTGAAATACAAGTAACTTAAAGGATGTTTGGGATAACCATCCTCTAAGAATCCATTAAACTATCTACTATGCAGCAATATACGCTATTAAAATATGTCTATAGTAAAGTAAAAGTATCAAAATAGCATTAAGGCGTTACTCATATCCCCTTAACACATTTTATATATTCCCATAGTCTATAGAGTACCGTTCGCTCCTTCGAGAGGTTTATACAGACGGCACTCCATAGGTATGGTACAAAACAAACTCGTAGAAGGCGCTCTAGGACATGTGATCATGCACACGAGGAAATGCTAGGGTAGACATACCATTTGCAGATCCGAACTGGTGGTAACGCATAGCAGCTACTACCGCCCACCTTGAATACACTCCTATATCAAAATCGAGGGGCGCCCACCAAAACGATCACAAAGCCGATAGAATGGTATCGAAGGAATGTGCCCGATCGAATAAATGACCTCACTTGGCCCGGCATGGCTCCTGATTTTAGTCACATCTAAGCTGACTCAGGGGAGTCAGGGTCACGTCATACTGTACACAGAAATCGTCGCCAAACCATCCTACTACATTTTTGGAATCTCCACCACGTACATAGTTGTTAACGTGGTTTTCGGTATTGGCAGAGAGTATGACAATATTCGATCCCGGTCTCTTTAACAACTAATCGTTATTATAAAACCATGGTCGTTTCAAAATAATTTATACTTCAATACCAAAATATCATTTTCTATTTCAAATATATCCATATCCAAAGTCATATCACTTCCAAGGTTATAACACTTTGAAATCATAATACTTTGAAAAACCAAACCTTGAAATCATAACTTCCACCATTTAGATAGTTTGGATATAAATAATAATATATATTAAATTGGTTTATAAAATAGTTTATATAAAATAGTTTATATTAAAATGGTTTACATTAAATAGTTTATATTAAAATAATTTATAAAGTGAAATATAATTTAAAAATACTTTATATATAAAATAGTTTTCTCAAATTTCACAAATCGATTCAATACCATTTAAATCCCAAATTCAATTTTAATTCAATCTCAATTTATCAATTTCACTTCAATTCAGTTTCTAAATATACCATTTCAAATTATATCGATTTTAAATATAGAATTGAATCACAAAATAAACAATTTAAATTTCAATATATTCTAAAGCTTTATTATTCAAACATTTCAAAACTAGATTTGATAAGTTCATATATATCAAATTTAACTTCGTTATTATTCAGCTTTGAAATATTTACTAATAAATCCAATATCATTTAAATAACTTTAAATTACATTAAACTAAATATTTCCTTTGATTCACTTAAACTTTAAATATCCATTTAATCACTTTAAATCAAAAATAAATTTACAAAATCATATCTTAAAACCTTTAAATTCGACAAGTTTCAAAACGATTTAATTAAACAAAATTCTTAATTAAATACAATAAATTCAAATTAAGCTTTCCAACTTTAACTTATAGAAATCATTATAAAATTTATTCTAAAATATAATTTTAAATAAATACTTAAACATAATATATTTTACTTAAATCAAACTTTACTAATTTTAAAGCTTATTATTAAATTTACTTTATTAAAGATTATTCATATACATAATATTTTCAAATTTAAACAAAATCATATATATATATATATATTTACTTTAAAAACCATAGAAATCATTTTCAAAATATTTATATATAGACCAACGGTGTCTGTATATAATTTTCTATCCTATGATCAAGTGATACAGATATTTATCATTTCAATCCGTAATTTAAATATATACGGGTATATATCATTTCAACCCGCAATCCCAAATTAAATTCAATGAAAATCGCTTGGGTTTATCATTTCAACCTATAACGATTTTCTCATATTCCACAAGATCGTTCGGGTATATATCATTTCAACCCATAGGGAATTTTATACTAACAGGGAACTTGTAGAGTGATAACAGATATGATAATAACGTAACAAGCATATTTCATCAATAACAATATAATATAAACAACAAGATATGGTGTCATATCCAATAGGTGAACAATTACATATAATAGCATATCATATATAACAATTAAATAATTAACAGTTCAAATAAGCAGCATATTTCAATTGTCATTACAATTGAAATCAAATTTAATAAATATAAGAACGTTAATTATGAGTGCTTGCTCACCTTCCGAGGCTAGAGGTAGTCGACAATGAAATGAGTTACGAATCCAAGCATGAATTCTCAAAACAAGGCAAGATTTGAATCGATGAACGAAACTGATAAATAGGAATTTGACGAAATCAAGTCAGAAGTAGAGCGATGGAGACTGGTTATATAAGTAAATTGATATAGATATAACATATAAAATTTTATACATAAAATCATATTCAAATTCCAAACACATATTAAATTAAATATATAATACATATGTTTTTTAAAAATAATTGTTCAGATTAAAACTCAAATGTTAAAGTCAGAGATATATATTTATATAACTTATAAAATATATAAAACAGAATATATATTTAATTAATGTAATTTGCATGTATATAAATAACATTTAAACACAATAGTAAGAGAATATACGTAAGATGATATTTTAAAACGTAAACGAACAACCTAAGTATATAAAATATATATGTACAACAAATCTCATTTTATAACCTTGTGCAAACCTCTACATATTAATAATCCTATGGTTTATATACTATATATACTAGCATACTCTATAGACATTGTATACACTGTATAAATATATATGTTATAAACAAATTTATCTGTAACCCAATTCATATAACAGCCTATAACAAAACTATATATATACATCTGTTATTTAATATACATATATATATATAAGGCCCAAATATAATCAATATACAAATGCAGACATCACTTAACAGCTATAGTACGCATGCAGTAACATCTATCTATGTATATAAAACATATTTTTTTAACTTATACTAACATGCATATATATACTTACGTACGTATATATTACATATTATATTCCTAATACTAATATAAACTACAATACTTACATATTATATTCCTAATACTAATAAAAACTATAACCTATGTATGTAAACTGACAATCAATATATAAATATCAATGCATATGAAACTTACATATATAATATATTTTTACTTATTTATATAAATAGCAAAATCAAAATTAACAAATATTTATTTTTTTAAAGTTCCATACGTATATATATACACTTCTTTTCTTCAAAACAAACCATATTTATTTTCAAAACTAACATAACCTGCTGCATATTCAAACTGAATATATAAGTGGATGTAGAAACTAACTTACAAGAACAGATACACACAACAAAACATATATACATCTACATTTATATAAACCAAAAAGAAAAAATGAAAGCTGCACACTTACCTTTATACAGAATCTTACTTTACTGACATGCATATGCAATCGGCTAAGGTGGAAATGGTCAGGAGGGAGTAGAGGGCGGAGAAGTTGTGGTGATTGGTGGAGAGGGGTGGTGGAAGAGAGAGAGAATAAGGAAGCGGTGTGTGAAAACATTGTCGAGGCCAGTGCAAAAGGTCAGGGAAAAGAGAGATAGGAAATAGCATGGGTATGAATCTGGAGCAGGCAATTTAAAATGGAGGTGACCACATGCTATAGGTTATAGAGAACGTTATATTATTATCTGTCAATTGAACGTTGGAAAATAAAGAGTATAACGGAAGGATGGACTGGAACATTAGCGATGAATTGAATAAAGAGAACCATGAAGGTAGGGAATTTATGAAATAATAAAAGAAGACCTTTTGTTTTCAACGGTTATAATTGAAAGGGCACAGAACATTCTGCACTCAAAATGGGAATAGTTTATTCCTTCCGTCGCATACCAGATCTCAAAATACAGAAATAAATATATCGCAGAGATCAGCACGACGAGATGACCAAAAAGGTATACAGATACCAGTGGCACGATCATCCTATCAAAAGTAAATAATCGGTACCGAAAATGCTGTAAATTTTTCAAAAATAAGATAAACGGAGCAATAGCAATCCAAATTTGGAGAAATGAAATATGACGTCTCACTCAAAATATGATTTACAAATTTATTGTATAAAAATATCCAGGTTTGAAAATTATTTTATTACCATCAAATTCTAACTGATTTAAATGAAATAGAATTACACAATAAAATAAACTTCCATATTATATGATGAAAATTTATCATTTGCTATGTCTAAATAGACGTATTCCAAATAATAAATTTTCATTTACAATTTCAATCATTTAAAATTTCAAAAAAAAATTCAGTTAATTGCGTTATTAAAACTAGTAAAATTTATGGGTCGTTACACCTTACGTACAATTATTACGTGTTGTCTTTCAACTTGCACAATCTACCAACTATTTTTCCTTGGATATGATGGAGTTTCTTATAAACCTATACCTTTGATGATTTTTTAAACTACTTTTGGATGATATTGATTTTAATATTGTATACTACTGTTAAGTCACCCCTTGTAGAAAGAATTTTAACTCAACTTTACTCATCATTAATCGTGCTTTGTCCAATAAAGTTCGATTACTCCTCAATACATCAGTATGTATCATAGGAATGAATAACCCTTGAGATCCAATCTTTATTCACATAAGGTACATACAGAACTCTTTCCAATATACTAACATATTCAATAAAATCAAACCATATATGTTGCATGTTATGTTATTTGCTTTCATTTTATATTCCATGAGCTTCTCATAGTCTTATACATGCATATCAAATACACATTTAATATCTCGTTGGTGAATATGATGATGTATGTGGAACCATTTTGGTATTGATAAACTTACGATTGCGTATATATACATACACACAAATCCGAAGAGTTCATCAACTCTTATTGCGCTTCCATAATGGGTGCATAGCCCTTAATCGTTTGACATATAATTATCAAGTATCATACGAGTCATAATCATATAATAAAAACTATTTCTCAAAACTGTAGTCTATAATTCCAAATAATTATAAATAATTTTAGATACTTCAGTATTTTGCAGTGCATCTTGTTGTGAAAATAAATACCACACTATAGTTTTATTTCACAACGAAAATAAATACCAAACTATAGCAAACAATAAGTGATGTATGACATGCTCCCACTACTTCTACCATTATTAAGCAGTGTACTAAATTCGGAGGTCCATTATTCACTTAATATAGATTATTTATTTCATATACCGCAATTAGTTTACAACGGAGAGTTCATTAATCAAATATCATGAACTCAAAGAAATAAATCTAATAGAAAACAATTTTCGTATTTCTCATTCCAATGTTTAGTATTAATTATTATCATTACAATTTTTACCTTCAATGTTTTTTTATGAAGTAGAAATGACTATTCACTCTCTTCATCCCAACTATACCTTAAATCACTTCTACTCTTGTTCACTCTTTTTTCTTTCTAAATGGTCAAAGCATTCAAAAGAAATTCCTTACTACAATATCATAACGAATTCTTTACAAAAATTCATTTGATTATCATTAACATTTAAGGACATCAAATATGATGCACCTTACATAAACTGATCAAACTGACATTTTAGCGATCGCGTTATTAGATATATATTGTAATTTTGGTCTTTTGTTACATTTAACATATTATGATCTTTACTGTAATCAGATACTCAATCTCACAATACGATTTATTTATTTTTCTCCAAATAAACTAATTTCATTAAAGTGTCATACGTTATGAACTGTGACCGTTCATCATATAACACTCATATGTGATTTATATGGATCAAATATCCATAGCCTTGCATTGCTCCTGAGTTCAGAACTTATTGAGTGTAATACACCGTCTCGACCAAATTAACATGTAAGTAAACAAATTACGAGGCATTTAATAGTGGTAGAATTAAGCGCTTGCATGGGTTTTGAAACTTTAACATGCAATTAGCATTTAATAATAAGTATATATATTATATTTCTATTTATCAATCTTTGATTTAGTTCATTTGTATATCTAATTTGATAAACGTTTTATCAATCATATTAAATGCACAAATTTATCAATGCAAATTATTATAATATTATGTAGCATATGTTCTTACAATATTAGAAAGGTTAAATTCTATCATTTAATTTTTTAAATAAGGCTCCCAACGGTATTTTATGTGCCAACAAACCTTAAATCGAAACATAGAACTCCATTGTCTTCACTAGCGGGTCTTAGGACTCACACGTCTTGGAATTCTGACTCTGATCTTGCTCAACAACCATGGATGATGGATAACTCCTTATTGGTTGTATCATATACAACTCCTAACTCTTGATACCTTGTCCTAATTTCACTTCGACATTAAGTTTTCTCCATAAATTTAAATGGAATTATTCACTCGTATCTACTACATCGTGACAGCCTAAGTATAATATATATATATACCTTGAGTTTGCTCAACAAATACATATAGTATCTTGCCTCGTCTATTCAGTATATTAATAATACTACACATAACATCCCTAGCTTGAGTGTGATTAACAACTAAGAAGTATACAAGTAATTTATTAATATATATGAATACAGGATAATTTTGTATTGAAGATTCATAATCTTTATTATATTATATTGAGTAATATTAACTTATGGAATAATGTATTTCTTATGAAACACTCTCGTGATTCAAGTGTTGGACATATTTGAAATCATGGTATACATACAATACGTATGTATTTATAATTTATGTCTATTTGGGTTTCTTAATATTCCACTTTTAATTTATACATTCATATTATATAAGATCTATTAGTATATAACTTTTATATTTTATATTACTTATATAATAGTCTTATGTTTAATATTATGTTAACTAAATCTCTTGTAATTAATTTTAATAAATTAACATTTATTTTTGGCAAAGCGTCAATTAATATTTTAATTAAATTTATATTTAATATGATTTTTATATTAAATATTTATTATATACTATAACATTTATAGTATAACAAATATATCTCACATGTATTTATTTTTAATTTAATTAATTAATCATCGATTGATTAATTTAATTAATTAATTATTAATTTAGTTATTTAATTAATTAACCTTTAATAGTTTATTTAATTAAAAAAATTTAATTATATTATATTAATTTTGAAAAATCCTATTATATACATACATGTATACTTTTGATATCTTAAACATTTTAAAATATCACAACATATATGAAAAATATAGAATACATATATATATTTTTCATTAATTCGCTTATTTAATTAATTTAGTTATTTTATTAACCTTATTAATAATTTTAAAGTTAATTTATATTATTTTCAAACATTTTGAAATGTTTTATTGTATTAAAAAATTTACAATATATGTAAATCTTACTTTATATTTAAATTTAAAATTTAAAATATTATATTTTAATTTTCAAACAATTTTGAAATTAGCCTAAGGTCTAATTTAAATTTGAGCCTTTCCTATTAGCGAAAACCTTTAAGCCGTGAGCTTAATAATTAACCCTAAAATGGCTAATTTAGACCATATAGGCTATTGGGCTCTTATACCATTATTAGAACTTGGTCAGCCCACAATGGAAGTTATGGGTAAATTTCAAAAAAACTTCCCTTTTTGGATATTTATTGAGCCTATGAAGTCTAATTTATTTAGAATATTTCTAAATTTCATATAAATAGTTTATTTTATTTAAATTTATAAATTATATAATTTTATTTAATTTATATTATAATATACATACGTATATATATATATATATCTATGTATGTATGTGTCATATACACATATGTATGTGTGTGCATGTGTAACATATCAATCTGTGTAAGGTATAACATGCCTGTGCATTGATGTTAGGATTTACATTGCAATGGACATGTTAGCTCATCCAATATGCAAATATATTATCCAAATATATGTATGTATATATTATTATTTATACATAAACATTATAACTATATATATACACACACACATACACACACGCACATATACTATAGTTTTGTTTAAATAATTTTACACAATTATATAGGTACACACACCTATATACATACATACATATACATAATATGTATGTACGTAATCGTATAAATAAAATTTAATATTGTACATACATATTATATAATAGATTATTAAAGCATGTAGAAATTAGTTGTGGATAGTTATAATATATATATATGTATATTTATTTAAAAAGTAAGTAATACACACACATATATATGATAGTAATAAAATATTTTTTATTTAATTATTTATATAGGAAAATATATGCATAATATAATCATATATATATATATATATGTTGATAAAATACTCAAAAAATATTCTGATAAACATGAAAGACTAGGTCTTGTGCACGACTTAGTGAATATATAATTTACTTTTATAATTTTAAATATATTTTATTTAGATGTCCATATTAAAATTATTAAAATATTAACTGAAGATTAATTACATGATTTTGTGTAAAAATTTAACTTTCCAGTAAACCATAAATGATAATTTATGCTTCGAAAATTTTCCCATAATTTTTCAGTTTAAAAATAATTTTAGAACTATTTTTCTATTTCTGGATGCAAATTTAAAATTAAATTAAAAAGAAAAAATGTCTTTTAACTTATTATCGAGAGAGTCTTTATTAATAATGTTATTTTACAAAATATAAAGTATAATTTTCATAATATATTTGAATTAATATAATTAATTTATGTAATAAATTAATTTAAGTAATATTCAAAAATAACAAAATATATATATATATTGTCATTGCCGAAAATTATCATACCCTTAATTATTTACTTATCAATTTATGTGACCATATTTAACTGTGGTATGGTATTATATATAAACTATATTTATCTATTCAACTAACATATATTAATTTAATAGAATAAAAAAATTGGTTTTTTTATTAGAGAGCCATACTAACCTAGGTTATTTATGATAGAAAATTCCTTTTTTAAATATATAATACTTATAACCAAACAATTTGTGACATCATTTGCAATATCAAAATCGTCACTTAACTAATCAACAGATAATATAAGTATATAATAAAACATCATAATTAAGCATAAATAATTGTATCATAACTAGAATTATATACCTCACTTCCAATGCTTTGATGTACACCCTGAAATGATGATATTTTCCCCTTGAACTATTTCCGATTTGATAGAGTGTTAGTCCTTGAACTGTCGACCACCAGCTATTGGACAATAGCTAACTTGATTTGGTTTGCACTCCAAATAGGTGAAGAGGAGAGTAAAGTTTCTACCAGCAGAGACTTAAAGTGGAGGCTAAAAAAGGATCTCAATCTTATGAGAATAGAGATGCTTATATAGTTGGTGGAAAGGAGAGAAGTACAGATCTCATCTCTTACTCATTCTCCTTAGATCTTAGCCATACAAAATCAAGCCTCTTTCCCCATAATTTTAGCTGCCCCCAACTTATGTTGCTCATCGAATTTACTAGTACCTATCATGGGGCTTCAAACCTATTCAAAGACCGAATGAATAATTTTCATTTTAAATCTAATTTATAACACTTATCGATATCATATATCGATTGATATATTATAACTTTTGTTAATACATTTAATATTCATTTATCAAATCAAAATAAAATCTATAAATATTACTTCATAAATATTATTTAATTTAATAAATTTATAACAACTATATATTAATTAAATCATTTGGTCAAAGGAGAATTCATCATTCTTGTAGTGAGACTCGTTAGGTGTAAGTTTGGTCAGCGATTAATATCTAGCAATTTGAATATTAACATTCATACTTCACTTAGCAGGTGATGTGACATTTTTGGTCAAATTCATCATTTACATGGTTTCCATAAAATTTAATTTTACTTTGTCAAGCATTATTTGATTGTGACTATGATTTACATCACATCTTTTTGTCAAAACAATATCACTTTGGACTTATGGAATTTGGTAATGGTTAAAATTCCAATATCGTCCACATTTAATTCTATAGTTCAAATAAAAAGTCATTGGTTCAATAATAACAATAATTATTAACCGATATACTCTAGCTAGAGACTTTGGCTTTGAGTTGACTTGAGTTGACTGTGGTATTAATATCATATACCGAGGAAACGAATCCTCTCTTAAATAGTGTTTCACTTTCAATACTTCCACTTAAGACAACTATCGTCAATCAATGAATGTCATTCCATGATTAGACAATAATCAAATTGGAGCTTTCATATTGAAGATCGATAGTATTCTCAAGTCGGGAGAACTGTGTAAATTAGTCACATCAATATTTTCCATTTGACATTAGCTATATTAACCAAAATAATATTATAGATTGAGTTATTCATAATAATCCGATAACTATCTGTATGTAACCCCTTGGTGCCCCTAGCAGCCATGAGTATACATTACCCAACATTCGGAGAGTGTTACATACTTTAGTGTCAATGTATTGTCGATATCCAGTTTGATACATTTTGACTAGGGATATTTAATATGGTATATTTATTTTTATTATGATAAATTACTCAGGTTTACAACACTTTGTAACTACTATCACAAAACATATAATTTATGGATTTTCTACTAAATATACGTTTAATTAGATCAATTAATTATAACACATTATATCAAGTATATAATAGAAATAAAATACCTTTTATTTCGAACATGATTGGCTATGAAGTTAGATATATGTAACAGTTTATATAATAGCATATCCCCAACCCTATCGGTATCCCCAGTACCACGATGGAAACTCTAATGTTAACTACACACATCCTAAAATAATTGGCCATGGTGTCAAACGCTATAAAATGTTCCATCAATAGCCAAAGTCCGATAAACTAGAAGTTAAGCAAAAACAAATGAAACTATACATTTTAAAAGATTAAGTATGACTTAAAACATTTTCCATCTCACCTCAATGTGCTCCCAATCACTTCCTCGATCACCACATCTATCGTTTGTGTTTTCAACTTGAAAACTATGTCACTAAACCTGCAACTTCATCATCCATGGCAGAACCCACATATGTCATTTTTAGCTCATTGTAGTCGGCTGGCCTGCCAAAGGCAGTCGACAGCCGCGAACTTCAGGTTATTGGCAGTATATGGCCAATCGATTGAAAGTAATGAAAAATGCATTCTTTTAATTATGCCTTGCATTGGAGGATTTGGGGGCGTTTTCTAAAGAATTTTTGTTGATTGACCCATATATGGAAGTCGATTGAAATTGGCTAGTTTGGATTATTATGGTTTTTGTACAATGCGTTGCCTAAGCACCAAAAATTTTCTATCTCCTACTATGGTTCCTAGATGACCATATAACATCTCTTATTTGGAGACATGAAAATGAATACCAGAGTGTTGTAGTTACTCTAATCTGTTTTCAAGTGAAAATATGAGAGCCATTTTTCTTTACTTTCATATATGAAAATGATAAAGAGCCATATTACTTTAAAAAAATCAAATCATTCCATTACATATTAAAGCACCCAACGTTCCATGTCAAAGGAAAAATTATAATGTACGACATAATATTATATGTATGCGACGATACTACCATGAATGATCAGAGTTTGTATCACGTCAAAGATATACACAAGAAAATGTATAGCAAATAATTCTATGTCAATCATTTCCTTTGGCTATTCAACAAAACCTTGTTATTCTTAGAGCCTCCAATCCTCAAACTATTTAAATGAGTACCCTAGAGTTTAATGGAAAAAACATAGACTTCGAGTTAAACATAAGCCTAGCATAAATATTATTAACCATAATAATTCATATTTATATAAGATACAAAAGGAAACCATGCCGTACAGTGGAATGGGTCTTCCTCTCACTAGAATACTTGTATTTTACAAAATTTAATTCTTCAAATACTAAGTTCTTGGTCTCAGGTTTCATGTATAAACTTACAAGTCATTATCTACGCAAGTTATTCCTATTTTTATAGGAAAAAATGTGTTGATGGCCCCCCTACACATGCTACAATCCTCCTAAGGGATACATATCATTCACCCCCATCTAACCAATTAACCGAAAGGTTTCATTTACAAATATCAACGGTCCCTAGCATTCAACTTTTCCTTTTACTTACAAATATCGAAGGTCCTGCTACTAAAATAACCTTTTTATTAGGAATTACACACACACTCATACATATAAACCGAAGGTCCACACCGTTCATCTTTAACTTTCACTTACCTTATATTTGTTATTTATTCTCTTGTAAAGTTTACTATCATTTACCTTGGCATAAAGCTCCTTAACAAGGTTGTCGAGTCCGGCCCATTTTGGCAACGGGTGATATGGTAAATTCCAAAAAAAATTCAATTTAGATCTAATGGGCCTATATAATATGTTAACCAACATTAGATTAAATCTATTTATTAAAAAAAATCATATTTTGTTTTAAAATATTTCATATTCATCTAATTAATCATTCTAATTAAATTTATTTAACATTTATTTTTAATATATCTAATATATTCATACGTTAACATGATAACATAATAATAAATAAGCATGTGTATAACTAAATATATATACATATAGATTTAGGATTTATATCTATTGTATATATGTGTATATAATAGTTACATGTACATATGAAAATTCATATGCATATCCGGAATATATATGCCAAATAAATGTACATATGTTTGAATGTAATATAATATATGTATACGGTTGTATGCACATATTAATAGTACCATATATATAAGAATGTATTATACACACACACATTTCCATTGTTAGTTGGCTTTTTGACCAAACTGCTTTCAGTTGGATCTCGATGTTGGAATCAAGACAAGAAAATGCAAGGACTTGGAAATAAACTTGGGAAGACATTTAAAATGGTTTCAATAATTTGGAAAGTAATTGGAGCCAAGGATATAGGTTAGTACTGACCTCTTTTAGGTCGATACTGAGCACTTCTTGTGCATCCAGTTAGACTCTAGAGCTATGGCTTATGGAATACTAGTAAGAGTGATCATTTTGAAGTCCATTTCTAAAGGAGTAGGTGAAAACTCCAAGAAAGAATGGAAGGAAAGAAGACAAGCACTGTAGAATCTCTCGAAAACAATATAATTTCTAAAAAAGTGCTTTTGTTCGATGGATCGAAGGTACAAGGCCAAGAAAGGAAGATGGCCCCCCTTGCAATCGATAAATCAAGTCGGTATTGATCACTTCTAATCGATAATGAGATGATTATATTGGCTTATGGGCCCTGTCTTCCTCTCCTACATTCTCGGATATGAAATTAGACTTGGTATATCAAGATCTGGCAATTTTGTTGGATGATTCCTCTATAAATACAAGATTTGGAGCATTTGAGAGTGGACTTTGGCACTTCAACTTCTTCACCATCTCTCTATACATGACTATAATCACATAGGAAGCTATTCTTTGCTATTTTAGGCTGTTAGATTAGTAAAATCCTTGTGCTTGTGACTAAAATCTATAAACAATAACATTAAAGCGAACGTAGGCCTTAAATTTGTTGACTATTATAAAAAATTTGTATGTTTTCTATTTCTTTTTGCTAGATCTCTTTATTTTATTTCATTTTTGGGTGTTGTGTCATTTTTTGGTTTAACATCTTTAGTGCATTCATTGGGAAAGGCATTTCTCATGTGTAGATCTAACTATCTATTATATTAGAGTATCCGATTCTATTAGTTTGAAGGAGTTCAGATTGGAATCAATGCCACTATCAAGGAAGTCTGATAGATCTAGAGTAGTAGCTAGTGTGAATGAAGGTGCTTTTTACCATATTGAAGTTACTAATCAATCGGCAGCGGCGTTGCCAGGACCATCTATCCCTCAAGAAATGGTAATAAGAGTAGAATTTGATAAGATGGTGGAGGATCTAAATTAGAAGATGATAGATAGTTAGAAGGCTCTACTTGAAAAAATGGATGCTAGCATAGCCTTGTTGACCCAGCAGTCCTAGAGAATCAGGAGGAGCAAGAGGAAATCTCACCTGTTAGATCTGAAGAGGAGAACTCATTTTTTTTGGAAAAAATAGAAGGGATGGAAAAAACAGAAGGAAAGGACTACTAAAGCAGCACGGACAAGTGCTGGAGGGACTAAAAGAGCCCTGTTAAAGGGATTCAGATCATTACCGACCATAATCAAGTTAGTATCGACCTAAATCTAAGGCCCTTAGAGGGGCGAGAAGCTAAGGCCATCAACCTATCGGATTTCGATGGTGATTTACAACATGATGGTGATGACGATGGATTGGATGTTAAAGCTCAGGATGTAGGTGTTCAAACAACCGCTATGGAGATAAGCAAACATCATAAAAGAATCGTAGGAGTGGTTCTCGCAGAGACTGGAGAACCCAAACGTCAATGAGCAAACTAAGACCGTTTGCAGACTGAAACTCTTAGCGTAGCTCTTGATAGTCTTCCTTTGGAGAACCAAGCTAGTGAAGAGAATATAACATATATGACGAAGATGTTGTTAGAGGAGAATAAGTTAAGATAGAATGAGGACGGGTGGTTTGCCCCTATTAAAACTCAATTCGTGGAGAATATTTAAGGAGAGGAGTATCCCAGGCAGTTTACGATGCCAAAAATATGATCGTATAATAAGACCGCTGATCCAAGGTAACATTTGTATAAGTATAGGTGGAACATGGATGGTGCCAGAGCTACGGATGTAGTTCAATGCGGGTGTTATCCTATTTTTCTAGATGGAGTTGCGTCGATGTGGTTTACTTGGATCGCCTCGAAATCCACATCAACTTTCGATGAGTTAGCAAAGAATTTTCTAGAGCAATTTAAGCTCCACCATGCTTGGCCTAATAATGCGATGTCCTTTTTGGGCCTTTCTCAAGGACCTTAAGAGTCATTGAAGGGATTCTTCAATAGTTCAATATAGCAGTAACTGAAGTTAATAATCCTAATGAGAGTATGGTATTGATGACATTGGTTTGGGGCAACACATCCATACACGGACTTTGGGAAATGGATAAGGATGAAGCAGTTGATGACTATGGAGGAATTCCATCGGAAAGCTAATCATTCCTAGTGTTCAGAATAAGCAAGTCCGTTGTTGGGAAGACTAGTGGTAGATAGTTGAAGGAGGTAATTTAGAGTAATGTTGCAATTAAACAAACCGACAAGAGTTTGGATAACGTGGCTATAAACGTTGGTAATTTTGGTAATCAATGGAAGAGAGATCAAGGCATCGGAGGAAGGCGAAATAAAGCCAAAAAGCACCCAAGGAATATGATATTAGATGAATATACTCCTCTGAATGATACACCTAAATATAAATATTTTGCCACACAAGGAACAAAAAGGTATAAGAAACTGCCTAAGTAAGAGACGACTGAGGAAGAAAGGCATTCTAGTAATTATCGTCAATTCCATGAAACTCATGGGCATAACATGAAGAGTGCCGACATTTAAGAGATTTATTAAGGAGTTGATAAGAAAGAATAAGTTGCAGCAATATGTAAGAAAGCCATAGGATGGTAGACAAAATTCAAGATCCCAACGACCAAATGGGCAGAGAAATTAACCTAGACCTAGTAGAGAGGGGCCTAAGAGGTCATATGGAAGGATAGTAATTAACACCATAATTGGAGGACCTCGTCTAGTAGAGAAAAGCTGAAATGAAATGAAACGAAACAGTACACGGTTTCATTAAACATGTACCATATGAGAGCTACTTCGCCATTGAGAATAGAGCTTCGGCTAAGCAGTAAAGGACGATGGAAAATGACATAGTGTTTAAGAATAGGGATTCTGATAAGGTAGAAATGCCAACCTTCGATCTTATGGTGATTATGGCTGTTGTTGGCCCTGCTATGGTGCACCGAGCCTTGGTGGATAGTGGAAGTTCGATAAATATTATGTTCAAAAGAACGTTTGATTAAATGAGGAAAGGTATGAAGAATGTTAAGCCTTCTAAAGCTAGGATTCAATGATTTACCTATGAGGTCAAGCAATTTGTTGGGACAATTAATTTGTCTGTGGATTTAAGAGATGGAGGCCATGCGGGTTCAGAAATTTGTGATTGTGGATGAGTATTCGGCGTACAACACTTTTTTAGGTCAATCGGTCTTAGTTGATTTTAGGATAGCACTAGCACCTTAACGCTTGATGATGAAGTTCCCTACGGATAATGGTGTTGGATCAGTTAGAGGTGATGTAACAACCCAATTTTCAAGTAATAACCAATTAACATTAATAGTAATAATTTTATTATTTAAATTGAAATTTGGCGATTTATTTGATGAATTAGTTTTGAAATTACTTAATAAAAAGAATTTAAATTGTGTAAAGGTAATATTTAAATCTAAAATAAGTTAGAAACGTTAAAGCAATGTTTTATAAAAAGTTATAAAAATTAATTTAAATATTGCTTTTGGAAAGTAAATGAATTTAGAAATTTCAATTTATTTCAATTTAAATTGAAGTCAATTTTATTGATGAATTCACATAAGCCTAAGCCCGTATCCTTAGGCCCAAAGTCCGAATATTTCTAAACTCTAGAAAAATCACTTTCCTTCTCTTCTAATTGACTCACGTATACTTTCTGCTCTTCATCTTTTCAATTACTGACTTGGGGAAAGCTTGCTTTCCCTTTGTTTAAGTTTAAGATAAATAAAAAATAAAACTAAAGAAATATCCAAACTCAAATAAATGATTCTCAATACATATCTACACTTACAACAATCGAAATAATTAACCAATTGCTCGAAACAATGGGAACCTGGGTGCATACATTCTAATGCAGAGAAGATGATTGCGCAGTTTGCAGGTGAGAAATTCTCTTACAAATCTATGTTAATCAATACAATATATATGTGTGTTGGCGCGCCCCTGTTGAATTGCGCATGCACGTAAAAAGCATAGCCTTCTCTTCTCATTATGTGCCTGCATTTCTTTTCCATGTGTTAGTGAATGTTATACGTTGAGTGTTAGAGCATATTAGTGTATATATTTACATGTATGTTGCTAAGTTTATCTGGTAGAAGTGTGTGAGTGTTTGCAATGGTAAGTGAGTGTGTATTGTTGAGTTTGTGATGAAGGAACTGCTGTACAGGTGCACAAACATGGGTTTGAATTCGTGTGTCCATATATGTTTGCATGTGTGGTGGTTGTATGTATGTTTTTGGGTACGTGCATGAGTGTTTATGTGTGTATGAGTGTCTATATGTGGACGCGCATAGTTTTCTAGTGTGTGGAAGTGTATTTGTGTATGTATTTAGGTATGTAAGTATGTAAGTGTCAATGTGTGTGTCCGTTGGGTTTGGCAAAGTGCAGCTGTGTCTTTAGGAATGTATGAGCTAATGAGTGTGTGTGAGTCTAGTATTGCGTGTATGAACTACAGAGTTGTGTGCACAATGTATGTGTGTAGTGAGTGACAATGCCTGTGTGCAAAAATATATAGAAGGTGTGAATTTACGAATACGTTTGTTTGTGAATAAGTTACTTGCTTTTAGTCTTCTAATGGCTTTTTTATTTTGGTCTAAAAGAATTGCTTACTACCACCATCTTGCTATGCATGCCCATGTATATGTATAGCACCAGTTTTATGTTATGAAATAGGTGAGTTTGTACATAACTTAGGAAATAAATGTGTTTATTTATATTATGCGACAAACTAAATTTATGTGCTTAAACTTTAGTATATGTATTTAGGAAATTATATAAGAATGAAAATATATAAGTTTAATAAATTGAGAAAGAGAATTAGATTATACTATTCAAATAGAATATATATATATATATATATATATATATATGTATGTATGTATGTATGTATAATGTTTTTATGGATATATAGCAGTTTTCAAAATACAAGTCATGAAATCTTAATACGACTCATTTTCCAAAATGTATTTAATTTATTATAAATAAACATATTAAACCGATTTGGATGTTTTATAATTATTTATAAATTGTGTTTAGTATAGGAAGTTATGAAATAAATTTTAAAACGTGATACTATTTTGTGTTGTTAAAGGAGAAAGAAAGGATTTTAAATATTAATTTTAAATACCAAATTAATCATAAAATGTTGGTCAACTATTTACTTATTGTAAAAAATAAATAATAATAGAATTCAAATTTTAGTTAATCTTAGAATATACACTTATTGTTCATTTCTATGTAATCGGTTACTTGTATAAGATACAATGTTGTGAAAGATTTATGGTTAGGTATTGTTTTTTTTTTGTTTTTTTTATATTTATTTGGGCAACCTATTTTGATATTAATATTATGATATTTCTTCCTTGTTTATTGATTAACAGCGATATGAGTGATTCGCCGTAAATACCAATTTGATTAGGATTTTAATATGATACGTTGATGACATCTTTCTGTGTGGTTTGTGATATTTTATTCCTGGGGACAAGAAATCCAAATAAACGGAGTTACAATATGGTCTAATATGGGACTTTCGGTAATATTTCTACAGTTATTCTTTGACTCGTTATAAAGAATAGTGTGATGATAAGTGTAGTTTATAGGCAGTGAATAAGCTTTTGAGTATCACACAGTGGTATGAGATGTTGTGATATTTATTCGATTATTTATTATAAGTAAATGACACTCATGTGACTAGAATAGAGTGGATACTGTGAGATGCTACGTAGTGATATATGGCTCCGTGCCTATAGTTAAAGAGACTTCGGGTATACATGTATTGGTTCTATATGACACTATTACGATGTACTCCTATTATGTTTATTGGAGAGGACTAGATGAATAGAATCCACTCCAATGGCTTGATCATGGGATCGCTCCCTAGATCTGTAACACTCAATATTTATGGAGCTCCGTGTATATGTGTGTTTATAGATTAGCGCTTGGATTTGTGCCATCGCCCCTATGTCACCTTGGCCAACAGTCTGTTACTTATTAGGCGACTCTTGTGATGCAACTTGTATTGTTTGCGTAGACGAGCACACCGATGGATATGTGTCACGATCACTGTAATGTAACTAAAGGCTATAGAGTCTCCATGACTTTCGAGCTGGCTCCGTGCCATCAGTCTCTTTTCTGGTACTAACAGAGTAATAGATTGGCATATATGATTGATACACCTTATTGTAGCATTGATGTGGGCCAGGTGCCATATATTATTATAATATATATGACTCTACTTAGGACTCTGTGTCTGTTGTACGGTCATTTCCCGTTATGATATTTACTGGTAGATATTGTAGGAGGATATGGATTATACTTGTGATATCTATCTAGTGTATAGCTGATTATCAGTATTTGATAGGCAGTCTATCCTACTCTATTTTATATAAATTGACGATGATTGATATGCACGTAAATGTGCATATTTTTATTTCCTCATTTAATCTGATTTAATTAAATAAATGATCATATAGGGTATTTTATAAGGTTTAAACCAAAATTTAAATTGTTTTCAAATCATCATATATTCATCTTTATACAGGGGTAAAAAGGTCATTTTTGTGCATATATTTATAAAATTTACTTGGAAATCTCTATATTATCTTGTAGGAATTTGACTTCAAATACAAGTGGTTTCATGGCACAAGAGAGTACAAATGAATGAAGATCGAAATAATTCATTTCATGAAATATGGAGGATCCCGCCTGATGTACAATTAGACATTAATGCACACGCTAATAGAGTTTAAAGCTGCATGTACATTTAAGTAGAGGATTAACACATGCTAATGATTACTTGGTGGTCACACTATCTCAAGGGTAGTTTGGGTAGTTCACAAAAATGGATTAGGATTTTAAAATATGTATAAATACCCCATATGTTCATGTAATCATATCTCTTCCTCTTAGCCTCCTTAATGTTAGGATAAAAAATAAAACAAATCTTTTGTTCATAATTACTTAGTCATTTCCTTTCATGTAATTTCTTATATGCAGTTTTAGTTCATTCTCTTTTTATGTACATGCTCTTTTCCTTTCATGTTAGTAGTTAGTTTATGTTTCATGCAAGAAGATTAGCTCTTTATTTAGTTTAATTAGTTCTCTTTTTTACTTTAGTCTAGTTTTTCTCTTGTTTTTGTTTTATGTTAAATGCTACAATTGTTGATATGGTAACAAATATGAGAGGCTAAACCCCTTTAATTTAGGGGTAATGAATCTCTCTTAATAATGTAGATTCAACATTTTGATCATTTATGTTCTCTTTTTGTGCTTAATGGAAATATTTGAATGGGTTAACATGTTGTCTTAGCTTTGAATTGGATAGCCTATATTGAGATCAAATAGGCTATATTTAAACAAACAACAAACACAAATTACCTCTTCATCTACATATAATGATGGCAATGAAGTGATTTTAAAATCAAAATTTAATGGTCTATATTTCTAATTAATAGTTAACAGGCCATACTTAGAATAGATTTTATTTTCAAGTTCATTGTCAATTTTCATGAGAGTTGAAAGTGATTTAGTGGTTGTGTTATAGTTTGATGGTCTATATTGGGCTAATTAATAGCGCAAATATTCCATACTTATGATAAACACATCAATTAAACTCACCAATGACTAAAAAAAAGATGTCATATTTTATGTTGTGTCGATTTATGTGATCAAGAGAGTGGACTTATTTATAAACTGCCTTCAAACTCTTACATTTTTATCCATTTTAGTTTTTGTTAGTTTTTACATTTTTTTTAGATAATCACACTTTCAAATATTGATTTAATTTGATTGAATAGAATTTTAAATCTAAAAAATTCCTTACGGATCGACTTGTACTATCATTGTATGCCGTGCGCTTGCGGTAAAATTTAAATTTAAATTCGATCGGTTGTTTTCTAAACCGATAGAAAAATGACCGGCACGAACAAGTTTTTGATACCATTGCCGGGAAATTTGCTTTGATTTTATTTTTTATTCTTCTAATTATTTTTGTTTGATTTTGTTGTGTGTTTGTTATGTGTGTGAATTTGCATTTTAAAAATAAAATTGTGCGTGTGATTTTTGTTTTCAATTTTGTTTGTATGCTTGTTGTTCTATTTGCATTTGCATTTGCATTTCTGTTTAGTAAAACATAATTATATATACAATTTCATTTGAAAAAGAACAAAAAAAATAAAATTTATTCCATTCCACTTCAATTCATTTTACATTTGCATTTCAATTTGCTTTTACATTTCACGTACAGATTCCAAAACCGTGCTACCGCCTGTACACAATTTCCACTAGCTAAATACAAAACTGGTGCATCACTTTGCCTCTGTCCACCATTTTGCCACATCTCCTCTAACTTACAAACTATCAAACAACAACAAATTATTCCTTGACTTCTCACAAACCTCTTTTCACTGCTTCATCATAACCATACTTTCTACCCATTCACAGTCACCTTCACATCAATATTTTACAAATTCAAACTTCCTTTCACCATCAAAACACTTCATTGACCATCTTCCATATATATTGTTGTTGCCTGCCCTTCACTTCTGCAAACAGTGCCACACTATTTCACACAACTGTATTCACCAAGCACCCTGCAACCACCACTTCATTCACAACTATGCCAAACCATCAACATTCACCTCGACCGCAACCGCTACCACCAACAACCTTCTCCACTGTAGTCACTAAACCAGTAACCTCTTTCTAACAGCACAGCAACAAACATCATCTAAAAACTACCTCAAATCAACCCCTCTGACCAACTTCCTTTCAACTTCCACACTGCAACTTCACAAATCCAATTGAAATTCACTTCCTTACCACTGCCCAATACCATAACCACCCTCTGACATTCCCTATCATATAGTCACTCACTGTCGTTCAATACATTCCCAGTCATATATTCAACCACAACATCTACATTTTTACACTTCTGCAACAATCCCACTGCCTCATACAATCTCCAATCTCCAGTCAACAACCCAACCTGTCAAGCCAATACAAACTCCACAATACATCACTGCAACGCTTCAACATACCATCAACCACAAACATACAACATCACACTGAACACTATATCACCTCCTCCTGCCCATAGTTCAACTACAGTCAATGACTACTTAATAGCTGCCTACATCGCCACATACCCCTACAGTTCATCCTCTACATCACTCCGTCTCCATCTACTGACCACTGTCAAATACCCCCACTGGCATCACCACAATAACATCAAGTAATCGGACTCCTCTCTGTTACAACCCATTTCAATTGCTTACAAACCAAACCATACAAACAATACTCCACTACATACAAATAAACCAAACCATACTGCAATTCAGTTCCTCGACCATATCACTTCCTTGCTGTCACCAAGCCCATCCTTCTTACTGCCTCTACCCACTGTCTTGCCTGTCACCTTCAAACTCCTAGCTGCACACTCAACCACCACAAACAACCGCGCCTTCATCAGCAAACACGCGACCACCAGCGCTCCTCACAACTTCCTCGAACAAGCTGTTGGAATTCCTTAACAAATAAAATGAATGAAATATACAAAGTCCCACATTGCCAAATTATTGAAGCTATATTGGTTTATATATGGCTTTCTCATGAGGAGGTTGGGGGCCTGGGGCTCCCAAATGTATGCTTCGTTGTGAGGACGGAGATCATGCATCTCCACCACACACGCGCCGCCGCTTTCCATCCGACCGGGTACGGGTCTAAAATGGCCATTCTTTTTGCTAGGCCATTGTTTAACGGTTTTGGGCTTCGGCTGAAACTGGGCTGGGCCTGGAATTTGAAGAGAAGCGGGCAGGTGAAGACGGACGTGACTATTCATAAAGCGGACTGAAGAGACGCGACCCGTTAGATGCGAACAGAAGCGGGTGCAACCCGTTAGAGGCGAAAAGAAGCGGGTGTGACCCGTTAGAGGCGAACAGGTGCGGTCCAACTGAAGAGACGCAGCCAAACATAAGCAGACACACGAACAGTAGCGATTAAAGGAAACGGGCGCGACCGTTTGGACAAACGGGTGCAGACGCGACCGTTCGAAGGGATACGAACAAACTATATATAAGGAGGAAAACTGATCACTTTCCTCACTAAATTTTCTTATCTCTTCTCTTCTAATAACTGCTGTTCTTATAGTCGAAATCACAGAGTGATATACTCATTACAATTTCGAGCAGAATTCGTCTGTTGTATCTTGAGAGAATTTTGAAATAAAATTCTTAAGGAAATCGTTACGACGAGCCTCAAACACAATCCGGTTAGAATTCTAGTCTGTTTGTATATTTATATACATTATTCTATATTCTATCCATTATTCTGGTTATACTATTTATTCAAAATAGTATAATGCTGTTGTTGTAACTTATTTACAACATTCATAGTGTTGAAAAAATTTATACACAATTCCAGTGTAGTGGAAATTTAATTTATAAACTTGTGCGACGAGTTTATTGTAGCGTGCTATCTGTTTTAGTACACTAGACAATTAACATCTTAAGAATTTTATTTCATTCTTACTAAAACAGAGATGGCAACGGTAGAATTTTCAAAGAATACTACTCACAACAGACCTGAACCGTTCAAGGGAGATGGTGATGATTTCTTGACATGGCAGAATCAGATGTTGTTTTATCTCACCACACTCGGTCTGGAAAAGTACCTCGACGAGGAGGAACCGATTCCTGCACCAGGCAAGGAAGCAGAGGTGAATACTTGGAAGCATTCCGATTTTTTATGCAGAAACTTTATTCTAAATTGTCTCGACAAGGTGCTATACAAAGTATATCAGCCTTTAAAGACATTAAAAAAACTCTGGAATGCACTTACCACGAAGTATAAGACGTAGAATATCAGTCTTAAGAAATTCATTGTGGACAAATTCATGACTACAAGATGGTTGACTCCAAACCGGTGACTGCTTAACTGCATGAACTGCAGATCATCATTCATGAACTCGAAGTGAAAGGTCATAAGGTTGGAGAATCGTTTTTGGTTGAAGCCATCACGGGAAAACTGCCGCCGTCTTGGAGAGATTACCGCAATTATCTAAAGCATAAAAGGAAGGAAATCTCTTTACAGGATCTCATAGTCCGATTGAAAATTGAGGCAGATAACCGTGGAATAACAAAACAAAGCGATGAGGCATTTGTGGCTGAAGGGTCAAAGACCAAAAACAAAAAGAAGAATTTCCAAAAGAAAAGGAAAGCTCAAGACAACAAACCAAAAGACAACAAACGAACCAAGAAGTTTAATGGCGAATGTTGGGTTTGTGGAAAAGTTGGACATGCCGCTAAAGATTGCAGACACAAGAAACGCAATAAAGAGGCAAATATAGTGGATAACATGGAAGTAGACGAGTCCAACTTCTCAACGGTGGCATCTGAATGCAATCTGGTTCAGAATTCTAACCAATGATGGGTAGATACATGCGCTACTCGTCATGTTTGTTCTGACAAATCCATGTTTTCTACATATCAGAAATTCGATCACGAAGAAAAACTCTACATGGGTAATTCTGCAGTTTCCATGATCGAAGGCAGTGGCACAGTAATCCTCAAGTTTACTTCTGGAAAAACTGTTAAGTTGAATAACGTGCTCCATGTTCCAGACATACGCAAGAATCTCATCTCCGGTGCAGTCCTATCAAAGAAGGGATTCAAGATGGTGTTCGAGTCAGACAAGATAGTTCTGTCCAAGGATGGAATGTATATAGGAAGGGGATATTTATGTGATGGCCTATTTAAGGCAAATGTAGCCATTGTCGGCAACAAAGATATTTATTCTGATTGTGCTATTAATAAACTTGAAGTTTCTTATTTGCTTGAGCTTGAAATTTTACTATGGCATGATAGATTGGGACACATAAATTTCCGCAAAATGAAAACATTATCAAACTTGGGATTAATTCCAAAATTCCAAGTAGATAGGAACTACAAATGTGAGACATGTGCAGAAGCAAAAATGGTCAAATAACCATTGAAATCTGTTGACAGAAGCACCGAACCATTAGGTTTGGTACATACAGACTTATGTGATTTTAAATCACTACAAACAAGAGGTGGGAAAAAGTAATTACTTTTATTGACGATTATACGCGATATTGCTATGTATATCTTTCAAATAATAAAGATGAAGCAATAACAGCGTTTACAAAATAAAAAGCTGAGGTAGAAAATCAGTTAAATAAAAAGATCAAGATACTAAGATCTGATCGAGGTGGAGAATATGAATCACCATTTGAACAGTTCTGTGCCGAAAATGGTATAATTCATCAAACAAAAGCTCCATATTCACCACAACAAAATGGTGTAGCCGAGAGGAAGAACAGAACATTAAAAGACATGATTACTGCCATGCTTTTAAATTCTGGTCTACCGACGAACTTGTGGGGGGAAGCATTAAATATGTCTAATCACATATTAAACAAAGTCCCTCACAATAAAACAGGAACAATTCCATATGAGTTATGGAAAGGACACAAAACAAGTTTTAAATACCTCAAAGTGTGGGGGTGCTTGGCAAAAGTTCTAGTTCCGCCTCCCAAGAGAGTCAAACTTGGACCAAAAACAGTAGATTGTTATTATCTTGGGCCAGCCCAAAATAGTAGTGCCTACATATTCTTGGTATTCAAGTCTGATGTAACTGATATTCATGTAAATACAATCATGGAATCAAGAGATGTCTCATTCTTTGAAGATGTGTTTCTGCACAAAAGGAATGAAGGAAATAACGTCCCAAAAAGGACAAGGGAAGAATCAAACGATTCGCATGAAGATGAAACTCATCATGAAATTGAGGATGCTGAACCAAGAAGAAGCGTAAGGGCTAGAACTTCCAAAACATTTGGTTCGTACTTTTTTACATATGTATTAGAGCACGAACCTCAAACGTACAAGAAAACAATGTCATCTTCTGAATCCTCATGTTGGAAAGAAGCAATCCAAAATGAGATTGATTCAATTCTAAGTAATAAAACTTGGGAAATTGTTGATATTCCACCAGGAATAAAACCAATTGGCTGCAAAGTGATTTTCAAGAAGAAAATAAAAGCTGATGGCTCTATCGACAAGTATAAAGCCAGATAGTAGCCAAAGGATATCGTCAAAAGGAAGGAGTAGACTTTTTTGATACATATTCGCCGGTAACACGAATAACCTCTATAAGAATGCTAATAGCAATTGCATCCATCTATAATCTAGATATTCATCAGATGGATGTAAAAACATCATTCTTAAATGGAAATTTCGATGAGGAGATTTACATGGAGCAATCTGAGGGATTTATTTTCAAAGGAAATGAAAACAAAGTCTGTAGATTAGTCAAATCATTGTACGGACTAAAACAAGCTACAAAGCAATGGCACGCAAAATTTGATAGTGTCATGATTAGAAATGGTTTTCGTATAAATGAATGTGACAAACGTGTTTATTATAAACAACTTGGACAATCATATGTGATGATCTGTCTATATGTGGGCGATATGCTAATATTCGGTCCAAATACTCAGGTAATTGAGACCATAAACAGAATGTTGATCAACAATTTCGACATGAAAGACTTGGGTGTTGCAGATGTTATTTTGGGAATAAAAATAATAAGAATACCTAATGGAATTGAGTTATCTCAATCACATTATGTAGAAAAGGTGATTGAAAGATTTCAAAATTTTGGAATTAAAGGAGTAAATACGCCTTTTAGTCCATCAGATGTACTGCGTAAAAACACTGATGAGAGTGTAATGCAACTGGAATATTCTCATGTAATAGGATGTCTCATGTATCTCATGAATTGCACAAGACCAGATATAGCTTATGCAGTAAATCGATTGAGCAGGTATACAAGCAATCTAGGGAAGGAACATTGGAAAGCACTAATGAGAATGCTTGGATATTTAAAAAATACCACTACCTATTCCTTACATTATGGAAAATATCCTGTCGTATAGTGATGCAAACTGGGTTGCAGATTCAAAGGAATCAAAATCAACAAGTGGTTATGTCTTTACCCTAGCAGGGGCAGCAGTGTCATGGAAATCTACTAAACAAACATGCATAGCTCGATCCACTATGGACTCAGAGTTCATTGCATTAGATAAAGCAGGCGAAGAAGCAGAATGGCTTCGTCATTTTTTAGAAGATATGTGATGACCCAAACTCAATGTCCGATAAACGACATCAAATTCGCATCGCTGGAGCTTATAACAACAATTAGATGAATATAAAACAGCGGAACAGAATCAATATCATAAATATCATCACAGTTACAACATCAACATAATATCCATACTTCAACAGAGTATATAATACATACACCACAACTCCAAATGCAACATCATGATAATACAACAGTGATCATATATCCAAAAGTCCTCAAATGAGAGAGGTGATAACGAACTCCCAAAACATAAACACCTGAAATCTCCAAAAACTCCCAAGATATCTCCAAGATAAGAGCTCCAAAATACTGCTACTCCATAATACAGAAACCTGCTACTAGGCTGCCCGTGTAGAAATAATGGGCACCCATAGTTTAGGAAAGAAAACAATAAACTCCGGATCAGTCATGGGACTGGTATGAGTAAACAAAAACAACAGTTACTTTCAAAGAACTAGATTTATAAAAGAATTTTCGGTATGCTTTTAAAAATGGAACTACCATAAGACCTCCCGCCACACACATAATGCAAACGCAGAATTGGAGGAGATTTCTTCTTATGATAGTCAAATATGCTTGATACGAGCAAAGAATTCTTTGATATTATTACTAGTGCATAGTGTGAAATTATTTCGGAAGTAGAATATCAATCTTAGCCAGCATAGGTACCATTATACTATGCCTACTATAGCTGTCACCTGAGGTGACAGGTTATACAACTAAAACCGTACAAGGCTCATATTGTTTCTTTGGATTTCCAACAATAGTCAGGCTAAGGAACTTCCTAGGCCACATGGGTACGCCTCTGGAGGGATGACCCGAGAACCTAACCGGATCTCTGCCAACACAAGGTCGGGTTACCCCTAACTGGGTAACTACTGACACGAGTATGACATCTCCCGGTTGTAACCAACCTTTAACCGGGGCCCCAGCAACATATCACAAAGTAATACATATATATATCTGCGATACCAACTTAAGTTAAGTATCTGGGCTCCATACCATGATACCACTTCTATCCAGAAGGAAATGCACATACCCTAAGGGGTGCTACCCCAATAACCTTGCTGCATCTTTCCTGTTTCGACCATTCCGGGGTGTGAGGCTCGACGAAGTCTCGTCCACAAAGCTACGCTTTTCACAAAGCCATGCTTCGATCAACAAATGATCAACAACACTCAGCATGCCACATTACCAAATTGGGAATATATCGCTGATAACCTTCAACTACATAATCTCTATGAGTGTTAAGCTAAGAGAATAAATTCTCCGCCCCCAACGGAAATATATTTGAAACAAATTTGCTTTATATCTCAATTTATAATGTCAGACATACAATCCATACAAGTCTATTCTGGGTTCGAACAGAACCAAGGCACTTCCAAAGAAGTCCTTGCAATCCGGATATCCACAATCCCGATCTCCCCATCACATATGGAGAACTCTATACCGGAGCAACTCGGTGCAGAGTCAATCGACAGGTCATCCTATCGCTCTCGCAAATACCCAGTCTTCATCACCGGTCTTCAATTGCTATCCATAATGTCGAATCACATATTCGAAATGGGTTATACGACACAAAGGTCCTTTCCTGGCTAAACCGAATAGTTAGTGTCAATTTTTTTTTAAAACATGTGGGTATGTCGTTCACAAAAATTCACAGGTTCGATGTGGGTTTCGGATAACCAACAGAAATCCGATTCCCTGTCGCACCGAAGTTTTAAATGTCGTTTTACGGTCAAACAGGGTTTTCACATCAATACAGAACAAGCCATAATCATACTACAGTACATGGCAATTTATATCACACAGTATCACAATCAGAACAGAAATATCAATATAGTGCACAGCGATAGTTAATCATTTTCCAATGTGGTTCAAATAAATTTACCACTAAATTATTTTAAATCAATGATAAGAATTTGGATAAATAATCTAAATCTTGATTAACTCGTTTTATTGTTTCAAAATTAGTTATTTTAATTAACCACTAAATTTGATTTGTCGACTTTAATTTATCTGAAAAACAAATTCTTAATTGACAATTTAATTTGAACACTTAATTGTTTATTAAATCTATTTTAATTAAAAAATTTAAATCATTCTAAATTTCTTTTCGAAACTATAAATAATTTTTTTTACCTTAATCATCATTTGAAAATCTGGTTTACACTTTCAAAACTTATTTATTGTTACATTGAAATTTTAATGTAAATAAATTTTAAATGCTTGTTTTAAAATAAAATCGTTTAATTAAAGGGTTAATTAAACTTTTTTATTTTAAACTCTCCTTACTTGATTAAAGAGTTAACAAGTTCTAAAACGTTGTTAAATAATTTAACTTAACAAAATCTACATTGTTTACTTTGTGAATGAAAAAAATTGACCTAACTATGTGATTTAAAATTTTAGATTGGGCTTAACCCATTTAAACACACCCGAGTGAAACAGGGTTTCACTTGTCACTTCTCCGAGTCTTCCCTTTCTCTCCTCATCCCAGTTTTTCCTTCTCCCTGTTCTTTTTTTTCCTAGGTTAAAACTTTAGCTAACTAACATAGCATCAGGGAGAACTCGCTCGAACATGAAC
Organism: Allium cepa; assembly: GCA_030765085.1. NCBI lineage: Eukaryota > Viridiplantae > Streptophyta > Magnoliopsida > Asparagales > Amaryllidaceae > Allium > Allium cepa. The sequence goes on from CM060942.1 coordinate 204,784,082, forward strand.
ACAAACCCGAAGCACTACTCGAATTTTTTCGAGTCTCTCCCGAAGCCAGGCACGCGCGAAAACTGCCTGTTATCCACATGAACGCTGTGCACGTGCACATCATCGCGGCGCTACTCCGGTGAACTCCACCCCCCTATCAAGTCAGTTTCGACCCGCTCTCGCTACCCTAATACAACGAAACCCAAACGAAGCTCGCAAACAAAATCGAGGCATCTCGATCAAATGAACCCATCAGCTCACCACCGGAAATCGAACTCGCGCCCCCTCCTCTGGCCATCAAAGACACCGTAACCTCTGCCGCGTCACGTCAACACCCTAAACTACCTTCCCCCATCGTTGCGTGCAACTCGATCACCCCTAGGTGTCAAAATTATCGCACGTTCAACCCACTGAAAAATTTAGGGTTAAACCCTAAATTAAACTCGTATTCCAAATCTATGCAATATAAAATTTCTTTGATAATTTTCGTGAAGTCTCTGATGTTCAAGCTTGCTACAAACTAAATTTTAGCGGTTATAATTGAATCAATTGTTAGGAATTTAGAAAAATGCAAATTGATCAAAATTTCAAACTGCTCTTGAAACACTTCATTAAAAATTCTCATTATTGTTTTAAAAATCATATATTTTAGTATAGATTCAGATTATAACCTTGAATTTATATTTTTCAACATTTTATTTTTATCAAATTTTACTTAAAACCTGTAAAACAATATTACAATGAAAATACTTTACTGTGTGTTTTAATAACTTTGCAAAATCTTGTTTGAGGACTAAAACAAATCGATTTATTTGAAAAAAACAAAGCTTGTCAGTGATTACTACAAATAGACTTAAGTTTTTTTTGAAAACAAATATAATCCCTGTATAAATGTTTATGGAGAACACAGAGCATCACTGTAATACTATCTTACTGAAGCATGAACAATTCAGTTTATAATTGAAGTTTAAATTGCTTAACTAACTTAAAACTTTTTAAAGGATATGTTTACTCACCTAGACAAATATTTAAACAGAGGCTTTATTGATTTTCTTTGAACTGCAGATTGAATCTTCAGTATATTGCTTTCACTTGAATACACAGTGATGTTTTTCTCTCCTTTTTATTTTATTTCCTGTTCTTTGCTTATTTTTTTCTTTCTTTCTTCAGTAAAAAGTTTTGAACGAAATTTGGAGGCTACACTCTTATATAAGTATATGTGCAGGCTCCTTGTGTTGTGCTGGGGCAATATTTTTTTTTTCTTTTCAGTCGTACTTGTGTATGGGTGTATTTGAGAGCATTAAATGAAGCATGTTTACAGCAGTATTTACTTTAAATTCTGGCCAGTACAAGTTTGGTTTGGCAGATCTTGTTTTATGGGCTGAAGTGTATAGCATTAAATGTAAGTATGTATGCAATGTGCTGTTTGATTTTTATAAGTACTATTTTGTTTAAATGCTTTACTCTCTTGCATTTTCTTTGTTTCCTTTGTATGTTACAACCACCTTATTTTATGGTTGTGTAAGTACTACTTCATTTGTTTTGTAGACTTTTTTTTTCTTTGCCTAAGTCCTGTTTTCTTTTACAGTTTATATTTTCTTCATACTCTTTTGTTATCTTGGTTTTACTGCTAAATGAAAGTGTGTGTGTTTACACATTTATTTATTCTTGTTTTTCGCTTTTGTTTTCTTTATTTTTTATTTATTTGTTTATTTGTTAGATTATAATTCTGTGATTTAAATTTTATAATTTTATCATAACTTACATTAACAATTTTATTTCTAGTAAAAGCTCAACTATCGATATTTAAATTTATAACCCATATTTCATTTAACGGTTTTAAGACAATTTCTTATTTTACTTTATTAAAAAGAAAAGTTGTTTTTAGTTATTAACGTTTAATAACAATGTGATTTTATTACAATATTTTATTTATTTTGAAATTCTCAAATTAAATTTAAAAGTTCTAACAATTCAACGAATTTAATTTTAACAAAATTCCAGGATGTTACAATATCCCCTCCTTAAGAAAATTTCATCCTCGAAATTGAAAGAGAGAGAAATGCAAACAAAGAATATACGAATTCAGAAAATAAAGAAATGACTTATAGATTAAACTGAAATGTCTATTCTGCAATTGGGATATGATTTCCTCATATTATCTCCAGTCTCCCAAGTACAGTCCTTTGGATCGCCACTCCATTGAACTTTGACCAATTTCACAACTTTGTTCCTCAATCGCTTCTCATCACGATCTACAATTTTTATCGGCTCCCTTTTAACTGCCGAATTAGGAGTGATCTCTAGATCCTGCTGAGCAGCTTCTTCAATAACATCATCTGGATCGTGAGCATATTTCCGAAGATTAGAAATGTGGAACACATCATGCACGCCAGACAACCAGCTGGGTAGCTGTACTCGATATGCTAGAGGACCAATCCTTTCCAGAATAGGAAAAGGACCAATATAACGCAGTGCTAACTTTCCTGTTTTCCCAAATCTCAATACACCCCGTATCGGAGATACTTTAAGAAATACAGAATCTCCAACTTGAAATTCCAAATTTCTTCTTCGGCAGTCATAATAGCTCTTCTGACGGATTTGGGCAGTTAATAACTTCTTTCGAATAAAATCTACCTTCTTCGTGGCTTCTTTAATCATATCTGGACCAAGAACAAGTATGTCACCTGATTCAATCCAGCATGTAGGTGATCGACACGGACGACCGTATAAAGCTTCGAAAGGAGCCATTTCTATACTGGCCTGATAACTGTTATTATATGAGAATTCAACCAGATGCAAATGGTCCTCCCAAGAACCACCAAAATCATGAATGCAAGCACGCAATAGGTCTTCTAGAATTCGATTAACCCTCTCAGTTTGTCCACCAGATTGTGGATGATAAGCAGTGCTGAAATTTAATTTCGTTCCCAATGCATCCTGAAACGCTTCCCAAAATCTACTAGTGAAGATCGGGTCACGATCACTCACTATACTGCTGGGAATACCATGGTGACGAATAATTTCCTTTATATAAATACCTGCCAAGCTTGCTGCAGTCCGAGTGGATTTCACTGGAATAAAGTGAGCAGTTTTGGTTAGACGGTCCACAATAACCCAAATCGCTTCATTGCCTTTCTTGGTTCGTGGGAATCCGTCGATGAAATCCATCGATACCTGATCCCACTTCCATTTCGGTACTTCCAAAGGTTGAAGTAAACCGGCTGCTTTCTTTTGGTCGCTTTTGATTTGCTGACAAGTAGCACGGCGACTCACATAAATCGATATGTCTCTTTTCATTGTTTCCACCAGAATGTTCTTTTAATATCTCGATACATTTTGTTAACTCCTGGATGGATACTGAGTTTGGACTTGTGGCATTCATCTAAAATTTCACACTTCAGATCAGGAATGTCCGGAACACAAATCCTGCCTTTTAATCTAATAATTTTATTGTTGTCAACTTCAAAGCTCGTATTTTCACCATGACGTATTTTCTCATAAATTTGATGAAGGAACTCGTCCTCTTTTTGTTTACTGGCGACTTCCTCAAGAAGAGCATGAGCAATGATAAGGTGAGCAAGAATAGCGTGTTTTCTACTCAAAGCATCGGCAACCACATTTTCTTTCCCTGGTATATATAGAATATCTAGGTCATATGATGCCAGAAATTCCAACCAACGTTGTTGTCGCAGATTTAGATCTTTCTGGGTGAACAGATGTTTCAAAGATTTATGGTCGATGAATAATTCGAATTTTTCACCTAAGAAAGAGAATTCAATAAGTATATTGTTTAAGTTAAGTTAAATTAAATTCATAGATTGTTAAGAAAGCTAAAAAGATTCTTACCGAGAAGATAATGTCGCCAGATTTTTAAGGCGAAAACAACAGCCAAAAGTTCCAAATCGTGCGTCGGGTAGTTCTTCTCGTGTGGACGTAATTGTCTACTCGCATAGGCAACTACCTTCCCATTTTGCATTAATACTGCACCTACCCCATCACCACATGCATCAGTATAGACAGATAAGCCTTGGTTCCCATTAACAATAGTGAGAACATGAGCAGTGGTCAATCTCTTTTTCAATTCCTGAAAAACTTCTTCACATTTTAGAGTCCAAATGAACTTTGCATTTTTCACTGTTTGCTTAGCCAATGGGCTACCCAACTTAGAAAAATCTTGAACGAATTTCCGGTAATAGCCTGCTAAACCCAAAAAGCTTCGAACTTCTTTTGGAGTAGTGGGTCGTTTCCAATCAAGAATAGCGGAAATTTTGCTAGGATCTACCGAAATTCCTTCTTCATTAACAATATGGCCAAGGAATTTGACTTCTTTGACCCAGAAGTGGCATTTGGAAAATTTTGCAAATAAAACATTTCTCCTTAATATTTAAAATACGATTTTAAGATGCCCGGCATGTTCCTTTTTAGTCTTAGAATAGATCAAAATATCATCAATGAATACAGGCACAAATTTATTCAAAACATCCCGGAACACACTAGTCATAAGATCTAAGAAGTATGCTGGAGCATTGGTTAGCCCGAAAGGCATAATTAACCATTCATAGAACATATCAGGACCTCTGAAAGCAGTCAAATGGACACAATCTTCGACGATTCGTAGTTGATGGAATCCTTGGGCTAGATCCATCTTTGAAAAGAAATGAGCGCCGTGCAACTGATCAAATAAATCATCAATTCTGGGTAGAGGGAATTTGTTCTTGAGAGTTTGTTTATTTAGATCGCGGTAATCTACACACAATCTCAAAGATCCGTCCGATTTAGCAACAAATATGACGGCTGAGCCCCATTCAGAAACACCGGGTCGAATCAATCCTTTTGCTCGTAGTTCATCAGTTTGATGAACCAATTCAATCTTTTCCCTGGGTACCATCCTGCGACTTGCGTGAACAACAGGACGAGCATTGGGTACAAGGTTAATTCGGAATTCTATTTCTCGGTGAGGAGGTAAAGATTTCACTTCTTCAAATACGTCGGAAAATTCCCGAACAACAGGTATAGACTGCAAAGTGGGTTCAAGATATCCCAAAGTATACATCAATCTATCTCTCCTTGGACTTGGATCCTCACAAGAAATTTCAATAAAATTTCCATGGTTCGTTTTGACTAAAACTGTCCGATTATTACAATCCAATATAGCTTCTTATCTCGATAACTAGTTCATACCGAGTAAGATTTCAAATTCATTAAATTCGAGGACAAAAAGGTTGATAGGAAATCAATAGCTAGCATATGAAATAGGAACTCTCGTACAATATGAACAAAGATTTGCGGGACCTCCAACCGGATTTTTCACGCAAATAGGATCGTCAACAAATTTAGTTTTAAGTCCTAATTCATTTACGGTTTGTTGAGAGATAAAGCTATGTGAAGCTTCTGTGTCAAATAAAACTCTAACAGTTCTATTATAAATAGTACGGTTACCTTCCAAAACCCCTTTTCCTTTATCAGCTTTCGAAGTTGAAGGGTCTTTCTTTATCGCATAAACATTTGCCACTTGTGCTGGCTTCATCACTGGGAAATCTTTAATAAAATGTCCAGGCTTGTGACAATTATAGCATTCTTTAACTTGCTTCTTCGGTTTTGGGCAGCTGTTTGAATAATGGTCCTTCTCTTTGCAGTTGTAACAAGTGACATTTTCTGCCGCACTTCCCTGAATGCTCCTCTTTTTCTCGTTGCCCTGCCATGGTTTCTTTCCCCCAAATTTCTGCTTCTTCCAATTTTGATTGCCTGGATTTCCTTTCTCCACCGGAGCTTCTTGCATATCAAGGGTAGCATATCTGTAATCCATATCAACTAAATCTGAAAAAGATTCCTTAACGTGGCCCATCATTCTTTCATGGAATTTCTTATTCACCCCGCGACTGAATCTTTCGTTCATCTTTAAAGGCGTATTCACCAATTCGGGACCAAAACGAGATAATTCATTAAATCTGTTCAGATACTCTTCAAACGATAAACTTCCCTACTTCAGGTCCATAAATTCCTGATACATTCGAGAAATTCCAGGTGATGGCAAATATCGCTTCTCAAACACTTCTTTGAAATTTTCCCAAGAAAACTCGTCTTCTGGCTTATCTACGATGATTGTCTCCCACCAAGCTGAAACTTCATCTTGCAGTTGCCAAGAAGCTATGAGTCGCTTCTGATCGTCTTCCAATTTTAGCCCTCTGAAGATTTTCTCACATGATCTTATCCATGCTTGAGCCCCAACAATCGACTCCTTGCCGTTGAACGGCTTACCACCAAGTCTCGAAAAAATCTTATATAAGTCAGCCAGATTCAGGTGTTGCTGAGCTGCCGCTATTGCCGTTGGGGGACCTTGATCAGGTGCTGTGGCACCTCCTTGACCCCTAACTCTTCCCCTTCGTCCGCTCATTTCTTACTATCTGTAATTAGTAAGAAAATTGATTTAAATACACGAACAAAATATCTTAAGGAATATCAACAGTAAAAGAAATAGACTAATAAAATTTAGAGTTTCAGTTTTGGTTATACTCATTCTAGGGTGTACTTCACCCTATCTCTAATGAGTCATCTAATGTGTTATACTCCGTAGCAAAAGTTCTTACTCAACCAACAGCTTTGATACCACTTGTGACGACCCAAACTCGATGTCCGATAAACGACATCAAATTCGCATCGCCGGAGCTTATAACAACAATTAGATGAATATAAAACAGCGGAATAGAATCAGTATCATCATAATTACAACATCAACATAATATCCATACTTCAACAGAGTATATAATACACACACCATAACTCCAAATATAACATCTTGATAATACAACAGTGATCATATATCCAAAAGTCCTCAAATGAGAGAGGTGATAACGAACTCCCAAAAGCTAAACACCTGAAATCTCCAAAAATTCCCAAGATATCTCCAAGACAAGAGCTCCAAAATACTGCTACTCCAAAATACAGAAACCTGCTACTAGGCGGCCCGTGTAGAAATAATGGGCACCCATAGTTAGGAAAGAAAACAATAAACTCCGGATCAGTCATGGGACTGGTATGAGTAAACAAAAACAACAGTTACTTTCAAAGAACTAGATTTATAAAAGAATTTTCGGTATGCTTTTAAAAATGGAACTACCATAAGACCTCCCTCCACACACACAATGCAAACGCAGAATTGGAGGAGATTTCTTCTTATGATAGTCAAATATGCTTGATACGAGCAAAGAATTCTTTGATATTATTACTAGTGCATAGTGTGAAATTATTTTGGAAGTAGAATATCAATCTTATCCAGCATAGGTACCATTATACTATGCCTACTATAGCTGTCACCTGAGGTGACATGTTATACAACTAAAACCGTACAAGGCTCGTATTGTTTCTTTGGATTTCCAACAATGGTCAGGCTAAGGAACTTCCTGGGCCACATGGGTACGCCTCTGGAGGGACGACCCGAGAACCAAACCGGATCTCTGCCAACACAAGGCCGGATTACCCCTAACTGGGTAACTACTGACACGAGTATGCCATCTCCCGGTTGTACCAACCTTTAACCGGGGCCTCGGCAACAAATCACAAAGTAATACATATATATATATCTGCGATATCAACTTAAGTTAAGTATCTGGGCTCCATACCATGATACCACTTCTATCCAGAAGGAAATGCACATACCCTAAGGGGTGCTACCCCCAATAACCTTACAGCATCTTTCCTGTTTCGACCATTTCGGGGTGTGAGGCTTGACGAAGTCTCGTCCACAAAGCTACGCTTTTCACAAAGCCATGCTTCGATCAACAAATGATCAGCAACACTCAGCATGCCACATTACCAAATTGGGAATATATCGCTGATAACCTTCAATTACATAACCTCTAAGGGTGTTAAGCTAAGAGAATAAATTCTCCGCCACCAACGGAAATATATTTGAAAGAAAGCTGCTTTATATCTCAATTTATAATGTCAGACATACAATCCATACAAGTCTGTTCTAGGTTTGAACAGAACCGAAGGCACTTCCAAAGAAGTCCTTGCAATCCGGATATCCACAATCCCATCGGATTCCGCACCACATATGGAGAACTCTATACCGGAGCAACTCGATGTAGAGTCAATCGACAGGGCATCCTATCGCTCTCGCAAATACCCGGTCTTCATCACCGGTCTTCAATTGCTATCCATAACGTCGAATCACATATTCGAAATGGGTTATACGACACAAAGGTCCTTTCCCGGCTAAACCGAATAGTGAGTGTCAAATTTTTTTTTAAAATATGTGGGTATGTCGTTTACAACAATTCACAGGTTCGATGTGGGTTTCGGATAACCAACTGAAATCGGATTCCCTGTCGCATCGAAGTTTTAAATGCCGTTTTACGGGCAAACAGGGTTTTTACATCAATACAGAAGAAGCCACAATCATAGTACAGTACATGGCAATTTATATCACACAGTATCACAATCAGAACAGAAATATCAATATAGTGCACAGCGATAGTTAATCATTTTCCAATGTGGTTCAAATAAATTTACCACTAAATTATTTTAAATCAATGATAAGAATTTGGATAAATAATTTAAATCTTGATTAACTCGTTTTATTGTTTCAAAATTAGTTATTTTAATTAACCACTAAATTTGATTTGTCGACTTTAATTTATCTGGAAAACAAATTCTTAATTGACAATTTAATTTGAACACTTAATTGTTTATTAAATCTATTTTAATTAAAAAATTTAAATCATTCTAAATTTCTTTTCAAAACTATAAATAAAAATTGTTTACCTTAATCATCATTTGAAAATCTGGTTTACACTTTCAAAAGTTATTTATTGTTACATTGAAATTTTAATGTAAATAAATTTTAAATGCTTGTTTTAAAATAAAATCGTTTAATTAAAGGGTTAATTAAACTTTTTTATTTTAAACTCTCCTTGCTTGATTAAAGAGTTAACAAGTTCTAAAACGTTGTTAAATAATTTAACTTAACAAAATCTACATTGTTTACTTTATGAATGAAAAAAATTGACTTAACTATGTGATTTAAAATTTTAGATTGGGCTTAACCCATTTAAACACACCCGAGTGAAACAGGGTTTCACTCGTCACTTCTCCGAGTCTTCCCTTTCTCTCCTCATCCTAGTTTTTCCTTCTCCTTGCTCTTTTTTTCCCCTAAGTTAAAACTTTAGCTAACTAAAATAGCATCAGGGAGAACTCGCTCGAACACGAACACAAACCCGAAGCACTACTCGAATTTTTCGAGTCTCTCCTGAAGCTAGGCACATGCGAAAACTGCCTGTTATCCACACGAACGCTGTGCACGTGCACATCATCGCGACGCCACTCCGGTGAACTCCACCACCCCTAGCAAGTCAGTTTCGACCCGCTCTCGCTACCCAAATACAATGAAATCCAAACGAAGCTCGCAAACAAAATTGAGGCATCTCGATCAAATGAACCCATCAGCTCACCATCGGAAATCGAACTCGAGCCCCCTCCTCTGGCCATCAGAGACACCGTAACCTCTGCCACGTTATGTCAACACCCTTAATTACCTTCCCCCATCGTTGCGTGCAACTCGATCACCCCTAGGTGTCGAAATTATCGCACGTTCAACCCAGTGAAAAATTTAGGGTTAAACCCTAAATTAAACTCGTATTCCAAATCTATGCAATATAAAATTTCTTTGATAATTTTCGTGAAGTCTCTGATGTTCGAGCTTGCTACAAACTAAATTGTAGCAGTTATAATTGAATCAATTGTTAGGAATTTAGAAAAATGAAAATTGATCAAAATTTCAACTGCTCTTGAAACACTTCATTAAAAATTCTCATTATTGTTTTAAAAATCATAGATTTTAGTGTAGATTCAGATTATAACCTTGAATTTATATTTTTCAACATTTTATTTTTATCAAATTTTACTTAAAACCTTAAAACAATACTACAGTGAAAATACTTTACTCTATATTTAAATAACTTTGCAAAATCTTGTTTGAGGATTAAAACAACTCGATTTATTTGAAAAAAACAAAGCTTGTCAGCGATTACAGCAAATAGACTTAAGTTTTTTTTGAAAACAAATATAATCCCTGTATAAATGTTTATGGAGAACACAGAGCATCACTGTAATACTATCTTACTGAAGCATGAACAATTCAGTTTATAATTGAAGTTTAAATTGCTTAACTAACTTAAAACTTTTTAAAGGATATGTCTACTCACCTGGACAAATATTTAAACAGAGGTTTTATTGATTTTCTTTGAACTGCAGATTGAATCTTCAGTATATTGCTTTCACTTGAATACACAGTGATGTTTTTCTCTCCTTTTTATTTTATTTCCTGTTCTTTGCTTATTTTTTTCTTTCTTTGTTCAGTAAAAAGGTTTGAACGAAATTTGGAGGCTACACTCTTGTATAAGTAGATGTGTAGGCTCCTTGTGTTGTGCTGGGGCAATATTTTTTTTTCTTTTCAGTCGTACTTATGTATGGGTGTATTTGAGAGCATTAAATGAAGCATGTTTACAGCAGTATTTACTTTAAATTCTGGCCAGCACAAGTTTGGTTTGGCAGATCTTGTTTTATGGGCTGAAGTGTGTAGCATTAAATGTAAGTATGTATGCAATGTGCTGTTTGATTTTTATAAGTACTTTTTTTTTAAATGCTTTACTCTCTTGCATTTTATTTGTTTCCTTTGTATGTTACACCACCTTATTTTATGGTTGTGTAAGTACTACTTCATTTTTTTTGTAGATTTTTTTTCTTTGCCTAAGTCCTGTTTTCTTTTACAGTTTATATTTTCTTCATACTCTTTTGTTATCTTGGTTTTACTGCTAAATGAAAGTGTGTGTGTTTCCATATTTATTTATTCTTGTTTCTCCTTTTTTTTGTTTATTTCTTTATTTCTTTATTTGTTAGATTATAATTGTGTGATTTAAATTTTATAATTTTATCATAACTTACATTAACAATTTTATTTCTAGTAAAAGCTCAACTATCAATATTTAAATTTATAACCCATATTTCATTTAATGGTTTTAAGACAATTTCTTCTTTTACTTTGTTAAAAAGAAAAGTTGTTTTTAGTTATTAACAATTAATAACTATGTGATTTTATTACAATATTTTATTTCTTTCGAAATTCTCAAATTAAATTTAAAAGTTCTAACAATTCAACGAATTTAATTTTAACAAAATTCCGGGATATTACAAAATATTCCATTTTGGCCTAAACCTGTACCGGCCATATGTATACACTGTGATAACCAAGCTGCGCTAAGTAGAGCGCACAACTTTGTGTATGATGGAAAGTCACGACATATTCGTCGACGCCATAACACAGTTAGGCAGTTACTCTCAAATGGAACAATTTCCATAGATTATGTGAGAACAAATGATAAACTAGTAGATCCATTTACTAAAGGTTTATCAAGAAATAAAATTGACTGCGCATCAAGGGGAATGGGTTTAAAAGCCTAAACCACACAGAGTTATCTTATACGGAAACCTATCCTAGCGACTGGAGATCCCACGGACTAGTATCAATAGGCAAACCAGTTCTGAATAACTCAAGACGTAATGCATTTGCATGGACATATTCCAACTCCATTCCTATGGCGCACAACATAAATGCATGCCTACAGAAGTATTTAAAGGTCAAAACTATGTTTTTTAATGATGACCATATCTTGGAAATAACAAGTGGGGTATATGTAGGATACTCTTAATGGTTGCGATCACCTATGTTAGTGTGAGCTGGGTCTGCTCTATGAGAATATTAAATGGCTTTTATTCTTTAAAACACTCGCATGACCAAAAATTGTTCAGGACCAAAATGAACACAACCAAGAGATTGGATGAGAAGGGAATCAATGCTTCGTTAAACTTATTGTCTGGATATACAATAAAGGCCGACGGTTCAAGATGAAATAATTCAACGATTAGCCAAGTAGATCCGATAAGTTTTAACTAGGGAAAGTTCACAGTGAAATATCTACTTATCCATGATAAAGCTTTATTCCATATATACTCTGTGATATTTCGCTTTGTGTGGGGGATATGTATATTATCATTCATGTGGGGGATCGTTGGAATTCCTTAACAAATAAAATGAATGAAATATACAGTCCCACATCGCTAAATTATTGAAGCTATATTGGTTTATATATGGCTTTCTCATGAGGAGGTTGGTGGTCTGGGGCTCTCAAATGTATGCTTCGTTGTGAGGAGGGAGATCATGCATCTCCACCACACACGCGCCGCGCCGCCGCCGCCGTCCGTCCGACCGACCGAACCGAACCAGGCCGGGTACGGGTACGGGTCTAAAATGACCATTCTTCTTGCTAGGCCATTGTTTAACGGTTTTGGGCTTCGGCTGAAACTGGGCTGGGCCTGGAATTTGAAGAGAAGCGGGCGGGTGAAGACGGACGCGACTGTTCATAAAGCGGACTGAAGAGGTACGACCCGTTAGATGCGAACAGAAGCGGGTGCGACCCGTTAGAGGCGAAAAGAAGCGGGTGTGACCCGTTAGAAGCGAACAGGTGCGGCCCGACTGAAGAGACGCGGCCAAACATAAGCAGACACACGAACAGTAGCGATTAAAGGAAACGGGCGGGACCGTTTGGACAAACGGGTGCAGACGTGACCGTTTGAAGGGATACGAACAAACTATAAATAAGGAGGAAAACTGATCACTTTCCTCACTGAATTTTCTTATCTCTTCTCTTCTAATAACTGCTGTTCTTATAATCGAAATCACAGAGTGATATACTCATTACAATTTTGAGCAGAATTCGTCTGTTGTATCTTGGAAGAATTTTGACATAAAATTCTTGAGGAAATCGTTACGACGAGTCTCAGACACAATCCGGTTAGAATTCTAGTCTGTTTGTATATTTATATACATTATTCTATATTCTATCCGTTATTCTGGTTATACTATTTATTCAAAATAGTATAACGCTGTTGTTGTAACTTATTTACAACATTCATAATGTTGAAAAAATTTATACACAATTCCAGTGTAGTGGAAATCTAATTTACAAACTTGTGCGACGAGTTTACTGTAGCATGCTATCTGTTTTAGTACACTAGACAATTAACACAAGCTCCTTCGAACAAAACTCCAGACCTCCCTCCTTGACTCGAGTTTGACCACAGTGCAAACAACCTCCCTGATTGCCATGCAACCACAGTGCAAACAACCTCCCTGTTTGCCATGCAGCCACAGTGCAACAAAAATTCCAATCGCTACTTCCACAAACCAAACACCCTTGCTTCCAATCACAACATCAACCAAACACGCAACTAGAATATCCTCCTCCAACATCGAATCGCCAAAATCGAATCGATTCTTCGAACTGTAAGCATCGTTCAACCTCCTCCCGAAACCCATCGCCTTCTTTGCCAGCAAAACCACTCGCAGCATCCATAACCTCCTACCTCAAACGCAATTGTGAATTTTGTGTATGGTGGAATTTTATTGAGGATTGAAAACGAGTTTTTTATCTAGTATAATTCGAACGAGAAAGAAAAAAAAGGGGCCAGATTCTTCATTTTTTAATGTGGGAAAATGGGTTTGGTTTGTTTTGGATAGTGGGCCCGTTGGACAAAGTTATCATTTGGTTTTGTTGTATTTCAATTTTTTTTTCTTTTATTTAAAAAAGAAACCAAGTTTCAATTTATTTCGTATGTTTTGTTTTCACTTGTTTGTTTTGTTTCTTCTTTGATATTTATTTTTTTTTTAAAAGAGAAAAAGTTAATTTCGTGTTGTTTTCTTCCCAAAAAAAATTCAAATTACCTTTTTTTCCGAAAAATAGTTTCTCCCTTATGAATACTTTTCCTTTATAAAAAAATCCAAAATAAAAACAAAAAACATTCTTGAAAATGTCTAAATTCCATTTTTTTTATTCTCCAGAATTTTGTGATAGTTGTGAAAATCAATACAATTCATATAATTTCACTCCAGATTCTTATGGATATTTTAACAACTATTGTTTAAACATCTCGTATTTTGAAAAACAAAATTTTCAAGATGACGACAAACCTTCAAATCTTGAAAATAGCATTGAAACGATTTCATCTTTACTTGAACTCTCTGCACAACAAAGTCAATGCAAATTCTATTTCAACCCGAGCATTTACTTAGTAGCCTCCAAAAAATTAAAAATGTCTGTAAACCAAAAAAGTAACTTACTAGCCCCCTACCATTTCCAGAACTACCCTTTCCATCGTGCAAAACGTGAAAAATTGGATTTATTTTCTTCACTGATTTGGAAACTAGGGTTAGTATTTTTTCTTCACTGATTTAGAAACTTAGTAGTGAAAAAATGATTTTTTTTTAGTAAAGTCTGTAAACCCAAAAAATTACTTAGTAGTGAAAAATTGAAATTTTTTTCACTAACTTAGTAACTCAATTCATATTTTCTTCGGAACTACAATTAAAAAAGTCTGTAGACCCAAAAAATAACTTAGTAGTGAAAAGTTGAATTTTTTATTCAATGATTTAAAACTTGGATTTTGAAGAAGCAGTGGTTTAGATAGTAAGAAACCGACATAAGAAGATAATGAAATTGAGAAGAAAGAAAGTACATGGCTTTCTAAGGGTATTTTAGTCTTTAAAATTTTATTTGGTTTAGGGGGGCTACTAGTAATTATCTGTGTTGAAATAGAATTTTCCCAAAACCAAATGATAAATGATTTATGTAATTCATATTTGTGCAATAATTCAAGTCAAAGTTTCAAGATAATCAAAATTTGAATTCACTTCAAAGTTCAAATGATTTCGATTATAACTCATGCCAATGCAACTTCGAACTCCAAAACGAATTTCAAAATGGAAATATGAACCACTTTTCAAATGATTTCGGCAATGAGAATAATCTCGACTATGGTTCAATGGAAAAAATTTGTTCTCAATAAGTTCAAATTGAAAATTCTCAAGTTAATAATTATAAATTGGATTATCTTGAGCAAATGAATAAAATCTACAATGATCACACAGAATTGTTGCTGGAAACAATTAATAAACAACATGAGAAACAAAACCAAAACGCAACATGTGACGGGTCAAATAATAATCCATTTTTTACCCTAAT
Organism: Allium cepa; assembly: GCA_030765085.1. NCBI lineage: Eukaryota > Viridiplantae > Streptophyta > Magnoliopsida > Asparagales > Amaryllidaceae > Allium > Allium cepa. Next base: position 204,799,141 of record CM060942.1, read on the forward strand.
TGAAAATGACAATCTTAATGAAGTTGTTGAAAATTCGGTAATTGAGTTGGATTTCAATTCTATTGAGGGTGAGAAACTCGATTTAAATTTCGATCTTCCTTTTTTCAATTTCAAAAATTTGAATACAACAACTTTGGATTTTGAAAATAATATACGCAGTGAAGTTGTTGATAATCCACAAAGGAAGACGAATTTAATGAATATGAATTTTTTGTACTTTTCGATGACGAATTGTTGAATTCCGAAAGGGGAAATTTTAATCACCATAATGATTTTGAAATCAAATATTTTGAAGAATTTGTCAATGACGAGCCTGAATTTCAATTTAATGAAAATAAACTTGAACTTCAATCAATTGATTTATTAACCTCAAAAGTCATCGAAAATAAAAAACTCGTTCAATTTTTAATAAAACGATATTCATTTTTCCAAATCAACATTCAACTTTGAAATCTTTTATGGTTTGGTCTTTCAAGCTTAAGCTGTGTCTCTCACACTTGACGAGACAAATAAATTAGTCTTTGGAAGACCGTTTCATTTACTCCTTAACGGCATATTTTTGGATGTCTTGTAAATAATAATCTTTTTCTTATAAATATAGGTCATATTCTCATTTTTTTTAATTTTTATTTAAGAAGAAAAATAATAAATGGATCAATCTAGCTATAATTATCATATAAGATGAGCTAGGATAAGAGATATGACAAATATATATGATAAAAATAAAAATCATATAATATCTCAAATTTTCTCAAACAAAAAAAAGAATGTAATATTCTTTATTTTTATTCACCAAATCATAAATATTGATAAAGCTTATCCATGCAAATCACAAAAATTGGTGAAACACAAATTCTAGAAATCAATAATTAGAAGTCCAGAAAACAGAAAGGGTGAGGCCTATCATAAGGGTGCATGGAAACTCATCAACACGTATCATAAACGGGACGCTATCCCATGGGTCGCTAACCCATAGAGCCAGTGCAACGACGTAGTACAACGGTACGCCCGAGGACCCTGAAACTCAAATAAGCCGGAACAACGACGTAGTACAACGGTACACCCAATGAACCGAACTCCATAAAACGGTTAAAAGACCATGGGTCGCTAGCCCATAAAAATGAGACGAAGCTCTACGCAAATGGGGTCTAGTCCCCTATGTGGATAAAGAGATATTGCTCATTGCAAGTCTAAATCACAAAATGATCATCATTGATAAAAAAGAAGTGTAAACTACAATAAGCTAGTAAATAAATGGGTTTAGCTTCATGTCCCATAACCACTAGCTTAACTTAAATATTTACGAATAAATTGTAGATTTTCACTCGAAAATTGTCACAAGATTTCAATCGAATAAGTCCAAAAATTAACCGACGAAGTAAACGCAAGTATTTCATACCACTTGTTTTGCTAAGTCGTTTAATTGGATTTCTCATACGAATGAGGTAAAGGTTTGTATATACTAATAGATTGGAAAACGGTTTTAAAAATGAGCTTTGTATTAAAGTAACGTTGAAACCATTTTTGTGAGAGAGTTTGATAATTTACTACTAGTATAAAAACCTTTGTATTTTAAAGTGACAAATCACAAAAATGATCGTAAAAGCAATCTATCACCAAAAAGCCACATTCGATGACGTTAATTCAAACCATGAAAATCAATATCAAATCCATCAAATGGATATTCCAAGAAATCCAAAAAAAAGTCATCAAAGTTGATAATAAATGACAACAACTAATCATATCAAAAAAAATCGATAAGAAATGGAAATTTGCATAAAAACAGCTAAATGGGCAAAAATTCAACAGGACTAGACGCCTGGTTGGTTTGACTAGACGTTTGAGCCTAAGCTCTGTCATTTTTTCCTGTATTCTTTATTTTTTTCTGAGAGACCTCAACCAGACGTCTGGTTGCCTAGGCCTGGGCAGAATTTGCCTAGGTCAATGATGGTCAAATCAATTCGAAGGTCATCGGACGAGCGATGGAGGCTAGGAATTTATATCAAGCGACAACCCAACCCTATAGTCTCATCAATACATCCTAAGCAACATCTCCAAACATTCAAGATAGGATCTTTAAAGATTTTGACTTCAAAAATATAAAAATTGAGAAATTTGTCAAACCAATTCAAATCAAAAGCAATTGAATATGAAATAGATGTTAGGAATTCATACCTAACAGCAATAAAAGCAATAGACATAGGTGTGAGATCAAGAACTCACCTTTAAATTCAGAAACAAGAAATGAGAAGCTCTAAAACAAGCTTAGACCAATTCCTCTTCACTACACCTCTACGATCTTCAATCAATTATCGAATGCAAAGTTTCTCCTAAATTAGGTTATAGGAAAAATCAAGAATTGAAGAGGAATTAAGATGGAGAAGATGAAGAACTTGCTTACCTAAGCTTCACTTTGATTTTGGAACTTGAATTTGGATTATCTAAGACAATTAGGGCTTAGGAATTTCTAATCTACTCTCTTTCCCCTATTTTTCATTTAGCTTGAGTGTTAGGGATTATTATGAGTAGAATGAATAAAGGGAGAGGAGTTAGGGTATTTGGTAAAAGAGTTTGGGTTAGCTTATCGGTTTAATGGGCTAGAACCCAACCCAATGCCCAAATGAAAATACCAAAATCCTAATCAACTTCAAACATATCGATGCTTATACTTAAACAGGTTGTAAACGTCGTTTTGAATCCAATGAAAGTGGTCTCGAGTTTGAACTCGACTATTTACAAAAAGTCATGTTTCGGAATTTAAATTCAAGTAATGATGCCATATTTAAATGAAACATTTAAATATATAATCATAAAATTTCGGGTTGTTACAAACTTCTCTCCTTAAAGAAATTGCTTCCTCGTAATATTTAAGAATAAAATAAAGTGTAACAACCACTCTAAGGTATAATAACACAAAAGGAAAAAAAATTAAAATGAGAAGTTCACCTTAAGGAGCACGAGAGAGTAAATCTGGATATGTTCGCTTGATTAATTCTCTGGATTTCCAAGAACAATCCTTAGGATTTGAGGACCATTAAACTTTCACAAGCGGAACATCTTTATTTCGAAGGCGTTTAACCTCCGTAACAATAATACGAATAGGATTTTGTTCAAAGGTCAAATTAGGTGCAACTTCAAGTTTTTCAATAGCCCTTGGCTTAAGAATAGAGTTAGAATCTCTAACGCATATTCGTAGTTGAGAGACGTGAAATACGTCATGAATAGCAGAAAATTGAGCCTGTAATGAAAGACGATAAGCCACCGAACTACTGCATTCGGTGATGGAAAACGGGCCAATATATCGAGGTGCTAACTTTTTCGATCGACTAAAACGCACAACACCCTTCGTAGGTGAAACACGAATGAATAACAAATCTCTTGCAAAAAATTCTGAATTCCTCATTCAGTTATCGGCATAGGATTTTTGTCTACTTTGAGCTTTTTTCATCCTATGATGAATAAGGTCAATCTTTTCTGCAGCATCAGGAGTAAAATTTGGACCTAAAACCAACTTCTCACCGGTTTCAAGCTCACACGAAGGAGATCGGCATGGCCTTCCTTAGAGTGCCTCAAAAAGTGCCATACCAATACTAGATTGGAAGCTATTATTGTAAGAAAACTCAACAAAAGAAATACGATCTTCCCAACTTCCATCAAAATCAAGAACACATGCATGAAGGAGATCTTCAAGAGTTTGATTCACATGCTCGGTTTGTCAATCGGACCGAGGATAATAAGAGGTGCTAAAATTAAACTTTGTTCCTAAAGCTTTTTGAAGAGCCTTCCAAAATCCACTAGTAAATAATTGATCACGATCACTAACAATAGAAGTAGGAACTCCATGCAATTTAACAATTTCTTTAATATAGAGTTTAGCCAAAAGAAGTACAGTCCGGTTAGACCGAACGGAAATAAAATGGGTGGATTTTGTAAGTCTATCTACAATCACCTATAAACTACCATGACCCGAACGAGAATGAGGAAGACCATCAATAAAGTCCATGGAAACTTGATCCCACTTCCAAACGGGAATGTCCAAAGGTTGCAATAACATGTCGGGTCTCTGATGCTCGGCCTTAACGAGTTGGCAAGTCATGCAACACTTAATAAAGTTAGCAATATCTGATTTCATTCTATCCCAATAATAAAGTCTTTTCATGTCTGCATACATTTTACTACTACTGGGATGATTAGTTAATTTAGAACGATGAGAATCTTCTAAAATTTCTTTATGCAGATCAATAATATTTGGCACAATAAGTTTACCCAATTTTCAAATGCCTCCACGAGCATCGTTTTCAAAGTCTTTCAGGCCATCAACATTACTATACCTACACTTTAGCTAAGATGAGCCAAATTTGGGATCATGCATTTGAGCTTCAAGAATGCGGTCTAAAAGAGATGGATGAGCCTCAAGGCTACATAAAACTGAACATGAGTCAGATTCACAATCTCGAATCTCACAAGTGGACAAGTCTCAAGATCATTCCATTCAGATACGATCATGGAAACAACCGCTTGTTGCTGGTGATTAAGGGCATCGACAATACGATTTCTCTTTCCGGGAGTATAAAGAATATCAGGATCATAAGATGCAAGGAATTCGAGCTAATGTTATTGACATAAATTAAGTTCCTTTTGAGAGAACAAGTACTTCAAAGATTTATGATCGGTGTAGAGAATAAATTTCTCTCCCAAAAGATAATGACATCCAATTCTAAGGGCGAAAACGATGGTCGCGCGCTCTAAATCATGAGTGGCATATCTAGTCTCGGCGGGCTTTAATTGCCTAAAAGCATAAGCGATACCGCGTTCCCTTTGCATGAGAACGGCTCCCAAACCAATGAGACTAGCATCGGTATAAATAATCAAGTCTTGGTTTCCTTGGGGAATCACTAGAATAGGAGCATTAGAAAGGAGTTGTTTTAATTTCTGAAAAGCAACTTCACATTTATCCGACGAAATGTACTTAACTCCCTTCTTTGTCAAGCTAGCAAGAGGCATAGAAATTTTAGAAAAGTCTTTTATGAAACGACGGTAATAGCCGCTAATCCAAGAAAGCTACAAACTTCTGTCACACTCTTCGGTCTCTTCCAATTTTGACTCACCTCAATCTTTAAAGGATCCACGGAAATTTCAGATTCAGAAATAATATGTCCTAAAAATTTCACACGGGAATGCCAAAAGTGGCAGTTAGAAAATTTTGCATTCAATTGATTGCTTCAAAGGGTTTCCAACATAATTCAAAGATTTTTTTCATGCTCTTCCTTGATTTTAGAATAAACAAGAATATCATCTATAAAGATGAGAACAAATCGATCGAGGAAATCTTTGAAAATTCGGTTCATATGGTCAACGAAATAAGCTGGAGCATTAGTTAAACCAAATGGCACAATAAGCTATTCATAAGATCTATAACAAGTACGAAATGATGTCAAAAGAATACTATCCTCTGTAGTTCGAAGCTGATGAAAATCGGTTGCCAAGCCTAATTGTGAAAAGACACTAGCACTGTAAAGTTGATCGAATAGATCATTAATCCGAGGTAAGGGATATTTACTCTTGATGGTAAGATCATTAAGCTTACAGTAGTCAATGCAAAGCCTAAGTGTACCATCATATTTCTTCACAAAGATAGCTGAAGCTCCCCAAGGAGAGGAACTAGAACGAATAAACTGTTTTGCTTCCAATTCAGATAATTGTTTACGCATCTCCTCATTTTCCTTATTGGACATACGATAAGGAGGACGAGTGATAGGTAAAACTCCAGGGATTAGATTAATTCTAAACTCAATTGCCCTATTAGGGGGTAATCATAAAACGGGCTCAAATATATCAGGAAATTCACGAACAATGTGAATGAAGGAAATGGCATCTTCCTCATCATCATTATCGTCATCATGTGGATCTAGAGAATATAAGGTGCCACGAATTGTAATCTGAATCTTTAAGAACAATAGAAACCTTCTTAATAGATTGGGGATGTCGAAGATGGATAGTCCTCTCAGGACATAGGATGTGGGCTTCATAACGGTTAAGCCAATCCATTTCCAAAATCATTCCGAAACCTAAGTAACACATAAGATGCAAATCGGCAAGGAAAGCATAATCACATAGAATAATGTCAACATCCTTAAAAAATAAACTGAGTGTTGCGGATTCACCAACCGTATTTGCAATTCCTAACGAAGTCATCAAGCTCATAACATTTAAAGAAAAAGTATCAACAAGTTCTCTTGATATAAAAGAGTGAGATGCGCCCGTATAAAAAAGGACTCGAATAGGATGATCAAAAAACATAATAATGCCATCAAGGATAAAATGAGAAATACCTTGACCAAGAGAAGTGTTACTAGGAGCTTACACAATGTTCATCTTCCCCTCTTTCTAACTTTGAAGTTTAGGACATGAAGTTGGACCCGAACTTTTGCAATAGTGACAATAAAGGGGTTTCGGACACCTATTTGCATAATGGTCCTTAGAACAATAATTGTAGCATTCTTCATACTAGAGGTAGGAGTCTTTGCTGCCGAAGTTGCTTGCTTCCCTTTCTTGTTGGGATTAGGGCATTTGACCTTACTGTCGAGTTGCCTCTTCTTGCTGTTGTTGAAGTTCTTCTTGGCACCCACAACTTCAACATCACTTTTTTTATTGGCCTCTTCAAGTTAAAGAGCGATATCTACTAGCTGATCAAAAGGTGCTTCTAGTTTCAAAAGTAAAGCCTTTTTGAGGTTCTTATTCAAACCATAGATAAAACTTTGATTCTTCTTCAAAGGTGTATTGATATACTTGACCCCATATTTAGAGAGGGATTCAAAAAACGCGACATAATCCGTCATAAAAGATTCACCTTGAAGAAGGTCAATAAAGCGTCGGGCTAAAGTTACCTTTTCAGCTTCCGACACAAACTTTAACTCGAACCTTTCCCGAAATTGCTCTCAAGTAAGATTTTCTTCAACATATTATGAAACCAAAAGCCCATACACAATCCAATGCGCTCTCTTGGAGCATGATAGAATCCACTTGGACTCGATGTAGATCCATAAGATTCATGCGAGAAAAGACGCGATCGCATGTTCTAAGCCAAGCTTGGACTTCAACAACGCTTTCGGAAACCTTAAATGGACTTCCATCCAAATTGGTATAATCATTGCACAAGCGCGCAAACCAAGATTTAGGATGAGTAAGCTCAGGAATGGGACTAGCAGCTTGGGCATTCTTTATAAGATCCAGAAGTTATTAAGCAGACATGAATACGCCATCCTCAGGAGAACCACTGGATTGACTAGTGCTAGGACGACCAAGTCTAACCATTTCTCTTCTTTAAGAAAGAAAGAAAGAAGAGGAAAAATGTTATTATCAGAATGAATATCAAACAAACTTGATTGATAAAACAAGGCATCATAGAAGAAAATAGGATAGAACGGTATGAAGGCTCGAATTAAATCCTAAGGCACGATTCCTAAGGGAGACTTAGGACAATGATCCTTGTCGTGATATTCTATATTGTTCCAAACTTTGGCTCTGATACCAAGCTATGGTGCCCCCACCCTATACTTACACTAGCCAAGGATACTACGGGGTGATGACGTCGACTAGCACGAAGAATAAGGCTGTTGAGTAGCGATCATCTATGCAATTGGTTTGAGAGAGAACCGATACGTCAAATAATATATCATGCATTTCATTTCAAGAGGAAATATGACATATCCAATCCAAACTCAAATCTACTATACCATGGCTAAGGAGCCTTCGGAATCAATATAAAATAAACATAACATAAAATCAGTCATATATATTCATATCACTAAGGCGGAAACAGATATGAATATAACACATAAAAATGAACATCATAGTAGTGGTCATACAAGATCCATTACAAGCCAAAAGAATAGGTATGTGTACTACATAAAAGAATAAGTATACATCAAAGAGTCTCTATCTCGTATAGATGAAAGACAAAAACAACAAAGCTAAAGTAGTTAGCCAAAAGTAAGTAGATAATCCTTGCTAAGAAGTCAAGTGGAAGCATCTGAAACACCTCGGTCTAGCCCAAGTATTATTTAAGAAGAAAAATAATAAATGGATCAGTCTAGCTACAATTATTATGTAAGATGAGAAATATGATAAGAGATATGACAAATATATATATATGATAACAACAAAAATCATACAATATCTCAAATTTTCTTAAACACCAAAAAGCATGTCATATTCTATAACTTTATTCACCAAATTGCAAATATCGATAGAGCTTATCCATGCAACTCACAAAAATTGGTGAAACACAAATTCTAGAGATCAATATTTAAAAATCCAGAAAAAACAAAGGGAGAGGCCGATCATAAATGGGAGCATAAAAACTATAACATCCCAAATTTTATCAATTTAAAATTAGTAGTTTATTTGAAGTTTTGGAATTTAATTTGGAATTAATTTGAAAATTTTCAAATAAAATAAAATAAGTGTTAATTTGTATGAATAAGATTGCAATTTCATTTGAGTTTAAAATTTGAAATAATAAATGTTTTTAAAGTTATTTGAATTTAAAATATATGTGTGGGTATAAGTAGATTTGAATTTGACTTTTAATTTTAATTTAAATTTTAAATAAATACTTTAGTCAAATAATTTGGATTTAAAAATATACATATGTGATTTATTTAATGTGTACTTAATTTCAAAGCATTCTCTTTTAAATAGTATTTGTTAATACAAAATAAATGTCTTTATAAAATGGAAAATGTAAACTATAAATACAATTTAAATAATGTAAAGACATTATTCTAATGAAAATTTACAAATGTTAAATAAGTAATTTATATAAAGACAAGTGTTAAAAATTTAAGTACATGGATTAGAAAGTGTAATCCATGTAGAAAGAAAATGAACAAGTGTCATTTTAGTTTTATTTTTGAAAATCAATAAAAAGAAGATTTAAATCTATATAAATGCTTCATCTCCTCTTTCTCATCTCTTTTATTCATTCTCAAAATCTAAGACCTGTATAAAAAAAATCAAAAGCGTGTGAAAAACAGAAGAGTAGAAACAACAAGCCAGAAAAAAAAGAAAAATCAAGTAAACAAAGACAAAATATTTTAAGCTTGGAAAATCAACCTCTGCATTTCATCTAAAATCTGAAAACCAAAGTTCAAAGCTTAAAAAAAATCTGTCTGTAAAAACAAACAACAACTAGTTTCAGATTTCAGTTTCAAGATCAACGCCAGATTTTCAAATTCAAGAATCCAGTTTTCAAAGATATCAAACAAGTTTCTAGATTTTTAAAGTAAATCAACTCCCAGGGTTAAAGCATCTCTGTTTCTTCTTCTAACAGGTGAGTAAACCCTTGTGAGATCTGAATTTCTGAATGATGTTTGAATTAATGCCTGAAATGAAGTTAAAAATTGATTTGCATGAGTATAAATCTTTGAATATATGCATGATTTGGCTGTGCATGTCCGGAGAACAAAAATATTCATCTTTGCTGCAGGTTTACAGGCATCGGGCCTGTTGAAAAATTAATTCCCACTCCTCTGATGCATTTCAGGCAATAGGATCTAAGCAAAAGTGGTTTATTTAAACATGATTTAAGTTTTAAAAATAGATTTAAGCAAAATAAATCAAGACTTTTTCTGGAAATTGGATAATACAGGCAAAATTCAAAAATGTGATAAAACTCAAACATCGAAATTCATGGTTTCAGGTATACCATCTGTAATGCTTTCGAAAATAATGATTTTTGAATGAAAAATCAGAATTTTTAATAAAGGTTTGAATGAGCGTTTCAAAGTTGATCAGATTTTGGGCTATGAGCAATCTCTGGCGACTGGTGGATGGTGGGGCCTCGTGATCACCATTAGACGTTGTTGGGAGGGGGTCGAGTCTAGGAAAAATGGATGGTGACTTTCTTAGCCACCGTGGCGGCAGGAATTGGTCAGAGTAGGGTTTAACCCAAGTTTTTGGTCAAGGTCAGAATAGTGGTTGATGCATCGTTCCTACGGCATCGGAATGCTTCGGACCTGAGGGAAAAGCTGCGTCGATGGCTGGAAAGGGTGTGGCCAAAATTGAGGAGGTTCTGGTGATCGGCATCGTGGGTTCGAGGAGGTTTTCAGATGATAGTTTGGTTCCAGTTTTAACTTGGGTAGTTCGATTTCGATTTTGGATTCCAGACGAATTCTGGGTGGTCGGAATTATATTGGTGGGTCATCGATGGTGTGTCGACGGTGGTCTTGGAGGTCGGAAGCCGTCATTCAGTGCACGTGCACGAACCCCTAGTGTGTGTCAGTGGTTTAAGTTTGGGAATAAGGATGCCGTCTCGAAGCGTTCCTCGAGGAGTTGATGTACTAGCTCAAGTTTTCGTTCGGGAGTTTTCATGTAGGCACTGGGTTTTTATGAAACTTAAACAAATTTTAAGTTTTAAAATGAAAATGAGTGGTTATCTCGGGAACGACTCGAAGTAAGAAGGTGTGTGGCTCGGGTGATACTCGAAGTAGGTCTCGAGTTTATCATACAAAACAGTTTTTACTTTAAAATAAATTTCAAACTTTTAAACATTTTTAATCCATGTTTTCAAATGATGATTTTGATTTAAGTCTGAATTAATTAAAGTTTTACGTAAGATATTTTTTAAAAAAAAATTGAATTTAATTTATTTTGTCACATTATTATATAAATTTATTTATATTAAATGAATAATGTAATTAAAAAGGATAATTAAGATAAAATGTTATTTAAATTAACCTTAATCTTTTGAATTAATTAGTGTGATAATGACGATTTATTTGAATAAGGTTTGGTAATTAAAGTAGTTAATAAAGATATAACGGTTTATCTTTAAATTCACTTAAGTAATTAATGATTTGTTAATTTTAATTAATTAAAGAATAATTACCTAATTAATTGCTTAACATTAAAGGTTAATTAAATCAATAATTAAGGTTAATTAATTTATAATTAAGAATAATTAATGAATGAAAATAATTAAGGACTAATTAATTAATGAAAATAATTAAGGCATAATTAATTAATGAAAATAATTAAGGAATAATTAATTAATGAAAATAATTAAGGATTAATTAATTAATAATTAAGGATTAATTAATTAAAAATTAAGGGCTAATTAATTTATAATAATTATAATTAATCATTAATCAAGGTTAATTAGTGGAACTAATTATGTGACTAATTAATGATAATCACCCGATTAATACATCTTAATTATAGATGATTGATTATTATTGAATGCTTCGTATTGATTTATATCTCCGATATATGATTGTGATACCATGTGATATGAATTGCTTTGTGCTGAGTTGTGATATCTGTGATATGTTCTCTCTGTGAATGTGAAAACCCATTGGCTCATAAAACGACATTTGAATTTCGATGCGATATGGAGTCGGATTCCAGTTGGTTATCCGAAACCCACATCGAACCTTAAAGGTGAATCTTTGTGATTGATATATCCACGTGTTTTTAAATTAAGCGCTCACTACTTGGTTTAGCTGGGAGAGGACCTTATGTCATATAACCCATTTCGAATATGTGATACGACGAAATGGATAGCATTTGAAGACGGTGGTAAAGACCGGGTGTCTTCGAGAACGATAGGATAACCTGTCGAATGACACTGCACTGAGTTGCTCCTGTATAGAGATCTCCATATGTGTTGGGGAGTCCGATCGGGATTGTGGATGCTCGGATTGCAATCTTTGGTAGTGCCTTCGGTTTTGTTCGAACTCGGAACAGACTTGTATGGTTGTATGTCTGACATTGCACTTTGAGATATAAAGCTGATTTCTTTCAAATACATTTCTGTTGGTAGCGAAGAATTTATTCTGTTAGCTTAACACCGTTTCTTGAGACGTACGAGCTCAGTGGTTATGTAGTTGATGGTTATTAGTGATATACTCCCAATTTGGTAGTGTGGAATGCTGAGTGTTGTTGATCACGTGTTGATCGAAGCATGACATTTGTGAAAAGCGTAGCTTTGTAGACGAGACTTCGTCGAAACTCACAACCCGGTAATGTTCGAAATAGAAAGGATGTGGCAAGGTTATTGGGGGTAGCGCCCCTTAGGGTATATGCATTTCCTTCTGGATAAAAGGTGGTATCATGGTGCAACTGCCCGCAAATCCATACCCCTAGAGTCGACACTATACTCCATCAATCAACTCAAGATATACGGATATACGAGCCATTTGGGTTAAAGAAGAAGAGGTAGAAGAAGAAAATAGAAAAAACAACCTCAGAATCTAACCATCGTAGTGGAATAAAATATAATAGATAATAACAGATCTTTACACAAAAGAAAACTATATCTGTTTTTTACATACATCATCAGAATACATCATCAGAGTTCAACGACATCAATAAAATATAATTGGGCAATCATATAAACTGTCCTCAAAACTAAATACATGGCGGAATAATAATCAAGTACGGAAGTACGTATCGCCATCCAGCTCGTCTCCTAAGCTCCACGGCATCATATCCTGTATCCTATAATACCCGGTCTGACCCGAGCATTATAGTTGAATAACACCCGAGTCAGTCTGGAATACCAGCGTGAGAAAACCACACTCAAATTGATTATTAGATTTTCAGAATTCTTTTAAAAATAAAAGCATCTCGTAAGACCACGCCACAAATAAACATGTTGGGTCTTTACCTTTCGATAGCCAAAACGCTTTTTATTAAAATCCTCTGATATTATAATAGGGTCTATTCACAAATACTTATTAAAATAGCCGAAATTGTTACATGATTAAATTCCAACTACTAGCCACAATCGTGGGTAATACAAAAAAACCGTAAAAGGCACGTAGGAAGAATGGATTTCCAACTAATGACTAGGCACTGGGTACCACCTGTCACAGTAAGTGGCCTAGATCACCGTACCGAGGATTACTACCAATCCCCTACAACACAAGACCGGGACTACCCCTTACTGGAAAATCCCGAGTAAGGTCACCGCACGGTTGGGATCAGCAACCGCACCACTAAGCCCAATAAAAAGGGACATCTAAACAGGGATGATCGCACCCTAATGGGTGTTACCCACTTAGCCTTGCTGCATAACCCCTGCTTTCAGTCATTCCCGGTTGATGAGGCCCGAGGCTAAGCGTTATCTAAAATTTTAGAACACATCCCTTAGAATGCTCATCGCCCACCTGACGATGTTCTGAAAGCATTCATCCATACAAGTCCGTTTCGGGTTCGAATGGAACTGAAGGCACTACTCCTACTATATCCATTTTGGAATCACCTCAGGATTAGTAGCGACTAGCCCTTGCACTTTACTGCCCCACCTTCGAATCCAAACTTTTTTTTTCCACACGAAAACGTACAAACCGAATCGAAGTGGTTTTCGAGAAATTAATCCCGATCCCGGTCTCTTGGAAACAATCAGCTCATTGGCCAATATTGATTGTCGGTTATTTAACTATCAAATAATATTCACAAACAACCATCAACCATAAATAATTTCACCAAATTATTTATTAACCTCAAACTATCTTCGCAACATATAATTCCATTTTCAACCCTTTTGAAAATAGTTTTCAAACCACACTCTTCTCATGAATAAAGTTTAAAATATTTATTTCCACTGAAACACCAAGCACAAAACTTAAGATTTAAAAAAAAAAATTAAAACTCTTTATTATAATATATCCTTTAAAACATTTAAATTAAAAATTACTTTAATACTTATTCAAAATATATATATTACGAATATTTAAAATAAAACTACTTTGTACAATATAAAAATGAATTTCTAACTTTTAAACATAATACCAAGCCACCTTTAAATAATTTCTGCTAATAGATTAAAAGAAAATACTTACTTTAGAATTTAAACATTTAGAAATAATAAGTTTTCTAAAATACTTTATAAACAACTTAAAACCTTTTTTACTTATACTTAAAATTTGTTTGAAACGTACTTGGCTATGAAGGGAAATACGCTTCCCTTTCGCATCTTTTAAAAACAAATCACTATTCATTTTTAAACAAATTTTACCTATTCCTTTAAAAATTCCCACCGTGAATTTATTCTTTCAAATATCCACTGATATATTACTTCACTTTTATAAACCCATTTTATAAATTCCATAGTCTCATTTCCCTTTTAAAATTCCAATTTTGAACACTTAAATCAATTTTCAAATTGATTTCCAAATTACTCCATTTTGATATAAATTCGTTTATTTACTCAATTTATCAAAACCCATTAACTTTATATTTTATTTCTTAATTATGTTTTAAAATCTTTTTAACTGAAAATACCAATTTCATATTTTACAAATTATCTCTTTATTTTTTCAAATAAATTTAAACCTTTAAATTTAAAATAAATTCTTTATTCCTTTAAATAATATCACTTAAGTTTTTAAAATTCATTATTACCTCTTTCATACTCGGAACTTATTTATTAGAATATTAAAATCAGTTTTATTCTTTTCCAATTCATTCTTACATTTATTCAAATTCTCTACAATTATTTACTTAAAAATTCGCTCTTTAATTTCCCTATCAAAAATCCAATTCTATAGATTTTGATAACTCAGTATACCGAAATATATTCAAGCAAAGCACAACATTCAGTATTCCAACTATCAATAATATTCATCACAGAATATCAAATATTCATAACACATAATATTAAACAATCTAAATAATTTTGAGGAATCTAGTTGGATCCCTCCAACCTGTTTCCCTGCATCCACAGATGTTAGCACAACAAAAAATACCAATTCCACTTCGAGGTGGAATATCGTAGTATAGGAGTTTATAAAATATCAACCGCTATTATGCAGCGCATAGGGTCTCATCCGCTATATAATGCGGGAAAATCAATCACTCCAATATAAACTATATATATACTACAATATATAATATAGCACATCAAATCAATTTAATCATTCAACCGATTATTTAAATTTAATCATTTAAGTTTAAATACCAACCTGATGAGTGAGAATTACTCACCTTTGCTTTGTATGCAATCCAATCCAAAGCAGCTTGTTCTTCATTATTTTTGACCTTGTATAAACATTATACAATATATTAATATTTTAATTAATTTAATAATCAATTTCCATGTAATAATTTTGGTTGACTAATGATCTCATTAAACTATTAATTTTCTTTTTCGAAACTACTAATAAAAATAAATTACAGATTTCAAAAATCTACTTTTATAAATTCCTCAAACATTTAAAAATTCCTATTTATTTTCAAAATCTTATATATATATATATATACACATTAAATCCTAATGAATTAAAATTCTTTTCAAATCTATATATTAAGTTTAAACATAATTGTTTTATATATAACTAACTGCAAATTTAAACACTTATTCATAAATATATATGTGTATTTATTCTCCTGTAACCTGTATATCTATATAATAAATAAAACTAACTAAATACCTTACTACAATAAATTTTCCTTTTATGTTTCCATTATTGATTTCAGATTAAATGGTTTAATAAATTCCCAAATTCATAATTAAATCCACAGATTCCATTTTTATCATTTCATCATCATTCGTTTTTTTATTAGAAGGTAGAGATCACGTACCCAAAAGCATCGAGCTCCAAACGAACATGCCACGAACATGCCAAAGCCATCAATCGCCACTCCCCTCCCTCGCGAATCCTGGCCCTGACTCGCGCTTCCCCTCACAGTTACGCCGCCTGCCACCACGTCCTCGAGACGAACCCTCAACAACTCGACTTCATCCCCAGATCGAGCCATGGACGTCGCACGCGCCTCCTCGCCTCGACTTCGCACACAGAAGCTCGCGATCGCAACCCCTTCGAAAGCCCAACCTCGATCTCACATTGAAGCCCTAGCCAAACAAACAAATACGAATGTGGCCGCCACTGTTGCGCACGACCCTTGGTTGCCGCCTCCCCTTCTTGCCTTGCGACACCCTATGGCGAATGCAACGACCTCGTACGACTTGAAACCGCCCTCGATCTATATGCGATCATTTTAAAATGAACAAGAATTACTTTTTCGATTGTTTGCCCCATTCCTTTTTTTCATTCGATTTTGTCTCGGTTTTATTTGATATTTGGCTTTTTTTGGTTTCTGAGGGAAGAGAAGGGACGAAGGTATGATTCGTTGATTTTGATTGAAAGCCTGGAATAAGAAGGAACTTTCGTGATTTAAAAGAAAAGGAATGAGATATTTTTTCCTCTGTATAAACTATGATTTGAACGAAATGAAAGAAATAACGACGGCGTGTAGAACTTGCTCATGTACAGTAGTTTAAGGTGAAATAAAAACAACTGATGTGAGTAATTTGACCAGAATATATATATTGTTTTAATTAAATTGAAATGGTCTCGGAAAATGCAACTCAAAATCTCAACCTCCTATCGAGACGTGCCGCTAGGCGTTTATAACGTTATACCTCAATTCTTAACGCAATGGAAAATGTTTTGAGCCCTGTTTCGATCGTATGGAGAAGATAGCTTTTTGAACCCAATTATTATATTAAATTTTAATTAAATTTTCAGCGCGTTTACTTATCGTACGGCCAAACGATCACTCCAAACACTACGAAAATTGAAATCCGATAATAATACAATATTACGGATCCAATGGAACTGGTTTCATCGAAATTAGAGACTATGCCTCGAAAGGCTATTTTTAAACGTCAATTTAAACGATATATTTTCAAAACTTAACAAGACATTTCTAAATTCAATTTCAACATTTTTACTATCTTCAGTACTACCAATATAAATTTTACAAACCCTTAAATTATTTTTAACAGGCTTAAAACTACAGATTCATCATTTTACCCAACTTAAAATTATTTAATTTAATAATTAAATTACCTAATAAATTGTGATATTTGACTTAAAGTTAAAAATTAACTTTTAAATATTTAAAATCAATTATCCAATTTTCAACATCCAAAAATTTCGGGTCATCACATTCCTCCCCCCTTAAAAGAATTTCGTCCCCAAAATTTCTAGTTAAGAAGAATGGTCCATAGCCCGTTAACTACTTTTCCTAAAACCATTCAGTTTCAAACACTTTCCAAAACAATCTTTTTATTAAAGA
Organism: Allium cepa; assembly: GCA_030765085.1. Lineage (NCBI taxonomy): Eukaryota > Viridiplantae > Streptophyta > Magnoliopsida > Asparagales > Amaryllidaceae > Allium > Allium cepa. Next base: position 204,816,229 of record CM060942.1, read on the forward strand.
CACATTATCACCCTTACTAACTTTTCAAACCCATCCATAGGTTACCAATAATATTATCCCCTTAATGATTCAAATAGTTTAATCCAAATTTTAAACTTTTCAAAATTTTATTCAAAATTTTTCTAACTTCTTAAATTTTCAAAAAATTTCGCCAGCATCTCCTTTGCGCGGCTAGCTCGGAACAACTACAAGATGCCTCTATGGGCCCCCAAATTCCAAAAGAAAACAAAAGGCCAAGTGGCTAGACCAAAAACCCAATCAAATTTCATACAGAAATTTAAACTCATACCTTTTTATTGGGCAATTCAAAATTATGTTCTGAAATCAAAAACATCAATTTCCTTTTCCTTTATAATACTTATATATCCTACTTAGCAAAAATATCCAATCACAACATTCAAAATCATATTATTGACTTCTTTACAAAATTTCAATATCTATTCATTCAAGCCCGGACGATGTACATATATCATCCATACGCATTATCAAATCCGATCACTCGCTCGATCACACAATTTCACTTCCGAACTAGTATCGTCCACCTGACTTCCTAGTGCGGACTCAGATCTGGTTTCTTAATCAGAAACCGTCATTCTCCATGCATAGTCATAACTATGATGGAGAATTTTCAGAATCAATCAAAATCCATATTCAGGGTTTGTTGTCGAAATTTGAGTGAAGAATCCCAACTCGGATCGATATAACTATCTCGAAATTCTGTGCTCGAATCTGGATCAAATCGCTATGCGAATAAAACATATACGTACATCTAACGTATTTATATCCATTGATTATTAACTATATCAATTTCCTTTTTATTCACATTCATTTTGATTTCTAGTCACTTATCCACAAATATCCCATATTCACTTTCCTAATCCTTTAGTTCCAACTAAACAATTAGTTTCTATTTCCATTTCAAAAATCCCTTATTTCAATTCCAATACGAAATCGTTTTGTTGCTAATGAAAATTTTAAAATAAATTCTAACTCCTGAAATTTTCGAAATTTTTTGGCAGAGTCTCCTTTGCACGGAGGAACTTTTGCAATTTGACAAGAGATATGAATATATATATACATCGACCCACACGGTCGGAAAAACAAAAACAGTTCATATTTCCTATTTTTATTGCGTAGGCATACCTTTGTTTAGCATTTTTAAGCAAGCGGCTTATTATTTTAGCAATTGGCGCGTCTAAATTCAGCCAAACGGCTTCCCGCAACCTGTACTTACTCAATTTAGATATGTAAGTGCCAAAATCATGTAACTTAACAACATTTTACATATTTAACTAGTAAACATACGAGTTTCTATAAGCAATGCAGGTTAAACAATATTTATAAGCAACTTATAGGGTTCCGACATTAATTTTAATTGTTTACAACCAATTCGTATACAACTTCATTCAATTTAAATGATTTTCAACTCAATTGCTTACATTCAATTCATTTTTAAGCAAAACAAACCATATTTATTCCAATTGATTCAAAAATCAATTTTATTTACTTTCAATGATTCATAGAATTTTATTTTCTTCCGTTTCGTCTAACGACCCATTTTCTTAAGCAATTCGACGATATTCATGTGAATAAGTAAGTACTTAAGCTTTAACCATTTTAAATTGACCTCAACTCAATTTATATAAATTTCATTCCATTTAAATTTATTCATAATTCATGCATTCTCATTTTCACTACATTTTTACATTTTTATCTATTCGCTTGCATTTCATTCCATTATTCAAATAGGTTCCACCCAAAACCATTTCATATAGCTCACCAACATCCGTTTAACAATTTACTTAAGTCGAGCTTTCATCCAAATACTTAAGTTATTTATCTTCTTCAACTCATTTTACCCCAAACTTAAGTCTACCTTCTTGTAACCATTTCCAATTTAATCCTTGATTTGATTTGATTATATCCAATCAGATTTTATCCATTAATCTAATTAATCCATTTTAAATTTTTATTCACCTTCACAATTTATTATATTAATAACAAGACCCTTTCAATCTATTCCTATTCACTCAAACCATCACTATCTCATTCCAACTCTATTTTATTTAACTCGAGTTAATTTCCAACCCATTACTAACTCACACTCAACCTTCATTTAACTAATTCAAAATTCCATTAACATACTCATTTAACCAATTTATTCAAATTGGTTCATTTCCCATCTTTGATTAAATATCTGATTTTTTTACCCTTCAAACATCACTTCACTAAATTTTCTTGAGTTCATCTTATTTTATAATTCAAGTTTTGGATTTTTATTCATTTCCCAAAATACAAAACAATTTTATTTTGGCTTATTTGTTCCACTTCTAAGTTTTATAAGTCGCAACTTGTTTATATCCATACTTTCATCCATTACAATTAATCCCGTTCACATTTTACTTTTTAACTCGGGATTATATATTTTATTTAGCCAAGTATATACTTTTATTCAATGGGTTTTCAATTCTTTTATAAGCCATCGAAATCTATTTATTCCCATTCACTCTTATTTAACTAAACTCCAGTTAAATCTAACCCCATACTATTCTTTGACTTCACACAATCCATTTACATTTTATTAAGTAAGAACCTAATTTCATTTAATATATCCACCACGTGATACAATTCCATCTCAATTATATTTCAACTTTAATTTAAATCCAATCATAATCTATTATTAAACTTAGCTTAAGTTCATTAAATTCGACTTACCCTTCTAACTTATTTCATTTCTATACTCATTTTAAATTAGCTCCATTTACTAATTTAATTCATATCCAAATAAAATTTTAATTCTTAGAAGTTTGTTCTTTTAGTCCACTCAATCTATATTTTTCAATTTCACTTTACTAATCTTCTTAAGTTTACTTTATTTAATTGTATTACCTCTCTAGCTTATTTTGCCTCATTCTTATTTTGATTTAACTCTTCTTAAGTTAAATTTTTATTCTAAACAATTTTCAGATTTTTATAAGTTTCCAAACTTATTTGTTATTCCAAATATATTTAAATAAGATTCCAGAGTCTTTTTAACATTTACTCAACATTTCAACTCACTTTTGAAATCACTATATCCAAAATCCTTTGGTAAATTCAATTATCTCTTTGAATTTCAAAATCAAACCCAGTTTTGCAAACAGTTCCAACTTAAAACAATTTGGTAGCAATTTCCCTCTTGAAAACCCGAAAATGAACATCGATGATGATGCAGTCATCATCGAAGTTATTTTCCAGCTACCGAAGAGAGTTAAATGCTTTTATCTCTTTAAAAACATTTTCAAATATTCTTAATTTTCAAATCTCTCCAGATTTCAAATCCAGTTAAAAATATTTCCGAAATAATACAACTATTATTTCTCCAAAGCCTTTGAAAACCATTTCCAATCCCAAAAGAATTTAAACCTTTCCCAAAATTTCAAATTTTAAATTCTTTCAATCTATATCCAACATTACTCTGGAATTTACCTCATTCAATTATAAATCACATTTATGATTCTCATTCATAAATCCCATTTTGTTATATAAATTTATTTCTTAACCTTGGTTAAAATTTTCAATTCCTTATTCAATTCCTACACAACAATAATGATAATAATTTAATATTATCACTCTCTAACAACCAAGCAACCCAATATAACTATAATAATTTACGAAAAATTATTTCTTTTATAAACAAAAATAATTTGGGTAAAATTATTTCATTTACCCTATTCTAAAACAATACTGTGTCGAATTATTCTATTCAAGTGTTTAGAGATCCCTATCAATAACATTAATTACTCGTATTGACCGGGATCCATAAACTACTCAATAAACCAATCAACACAATATAAAATCATTTTATATTCACTAACACATACGTGCTCATATCTATTAATAAGCTCAAACTCCTTCTAGAGTACTACGGACTCTATTTTCAATGAGTAATTTCCACCAGAGCCAAGGTTATTGCCAGCTTAAGCTCTGATACCACTGTAATAACCCGCAAATCCATACCCCGTTGAGTCGACACTATTCTCCATCAATCAACTCAAGTTATATGGAAATACGAACCATTTGGGTTAAAGAAGAAGAGGTAGAAGAAGAAAATAGAAAAAATAACATCAGAATCTAACCATCGCAGCGGAATAAAATATAATAGATAATAACAGATCTTTACACAAAAGAAAACTATATATGTTTTTTACGTACATCATCAGAATACATCACCAGAGTTCAACAACATCAATAACATACAACTGGACAGTCATATAAACTGTCCTCACAACTGAATATACAACAGAATAATAATCAAGTATGGAAGTACGTATCGCCATTCATCTCGTCTCCTAAGTTCCACAGCATCATATCTTGTATCCTATAATACTCGGTCTGACCCGAGCATTATAGTTAAATAACACACGAGTCAGTCTGGAATACCAGCGTGAGAAAACCACACTCAAATTGATTATTAAACTTTCAGAATTGTTTTAAAAACAAAAGCATCTCGTAAGACCATGCCGCAAATAAACATGTCGGGTTTTTACCTTACGATAGCCAAAACACTTTTTATTAAAATCCTTTGATATTATAATAGGGTCTATTCACAAATACTTATTAAAATAATCGAAATTGTTACATGATTAAATTCCAGCCACTGGCCACAATCGTGGGTAAGCCAAACAAAACCGTAAAAGGCACGTAGAAAGAATGGATTTCCAACTAATGACTAGGCACTGGGGTACCACCTATCACAGTACGTGGCCTAGATCACCTACCGAGGATTACTTCCAATCCCCTGCAACACAAGGATGAGACTACCCCTTACTGGATAATCCCCAGTAAGATCACCCCATGGTTGGGATCAGCAACCGCACCACTAAGCCGAATAAAAAAGGACATCTAGACAGGGATGAGCTCACCCTAATTTGTGCTACCCACTTAGCCTTGCTGCATAATCCCTGATTTTCAGTCATTCACGGTTGATGGGGCTCGAGGCTAAGCGTTACCTTTTTAGAACACATCCCTTAGAGTGCTCATCGCCCTCCTGAGGATGTTCTGAACGCATTCATCCATACAAGTCCCTTCCAGGTTCGAACGGAACCGAAGGCACTACTCCTACTACATCCATTTTGGAATCACCTCAGGATTAGTAGCGACTAGCCCTTGCACTTCACTGCTCCATCTTCGAATCCAGACTCTTGTTTTCCACACGAAAAACGTACAAACCGGATCGAAGTGGTTTTCGAGAAATTAATCCCGATCCCGGTCTCTTCAAAACAATCAGCACATTGGCCAATATTGATAGTCGGTTAAATAACTATCAAATACTATTCACAAACAACCATTAACCATAAATAATTTCACCAAATTATTTATTAACCTCAAAATATCTTCACAACATACATTTCCATTTTCAACCCTTTTGAAAACAGGGTTCAAACCACACTCTTCTCATGGAATAAATTTCCAACTATTTATTTCCACTGAAACACCAAGCCTAAAACTTAAGATTTAAAAAAAATAAAACTCTTTATTATAAAATATCCTTTAAAACATTTAAATTAAAAATTACTTTAATACTTATTCAATATATATATATATATATATATATATTACGAATATTTAAAATAAAACTACTTTGTATAATGTAAAACTGAATTTCTAACTTTTAAAACATAACACCAAGCCACCTTCAAATAATTTCTACTATAATAGATTAAAAGATAATACTTAATTTAGAATTTAAACATTTAGAAATAATAAGTTTTCTAAACATACTTTTTAAACAACTTAAAACCTTTTTTACTTATACTTCAAATTTGTTTGAAACGTGCTTGGCAATTCAGGGAAATACGCTTCCCTTCCATATCTTTTAAAAATAAATCACTATTTATTTTTAAACAAATTTTACCCATTCTTCCTTTAATAAATTCCCACCGTGAATTTATTCTTTCAAATATCCATTGATATATTACTTCACTTTTATAATCCCAGTTTATAAATTCCATAGTCTCATTTCCTTTTTAAAATTCCAATTTTAAACACTTAAATCAATTTTCAAATTGATTTCCAATTTACTCCATTTTGATATAAATTCCTTTACGTATCAATTTATTCAAATCCCATTAACTTCAGATTTTATTTCTTAATTATGTTTTAAAATCTTTTTAACCGAAAATACCAATTTCATATTTTCCAAATTCCCTCTTTATTTTTTCAAATAAATTTAAACCTTTAAATTTAAAATAAATTCTTTATTTCTTTAAATAATATCGCTTAAGTTTTTAAAATTCATCATTACTCTGTTTATTCAAAATCCCCTCTTTCATACTTGGAACTTATTTATTGGAATTTTAAAATCACTTTTCCAGTTCATTCTTATATTTATTCAAATTCTCTATAATCATTTACTTCAAAATTCGCTGTTTAATTTCCCTTTAAAAAATCAAATTTTATAGATTTTGATAACTCAGTATACCGAAATATATTCAAGCAAACCACAGCATTCAATATTCCAATTATCGATAATATTCATCACAGAATATCAAATATTCATAACTTAGAATATTAAACAATCTAAATAATTTCAAGCAATCCAGTTGGATCCCTCCAACCTGTTTCCCTGCAGCCACAGATGTTAGCACAACATAAAATACTAATTCCACTTCGAGATGGAATATCGTGATATATGGGTTTACAAAATATCAACCGCTATTATGTGGCGCGTAGGGTTTCATACGCTATATAATGTGGGAAAATAAATCACTCCAATATAAACTATATCTATATAGACTACTATATGTAATATAGCACGTCAAATCAATTTCATCATTCAACCAATTATTCAAATTTAATCATTTAAATTTAAATAGCAACCAGATGAGTGAGAATTACTCACCTTTGCTTTGTATGCAATCCAATCCAAACCAGCTTGTTCTTCATTATTTTTGACCTTGTATAAAAATTATACAATTTATTAATATATGAATTAATTTAATAATTAATTTCCATGTAATAATTTTGGTTGACTAATGATTTAATTAAACTATTAATTTTCCTTTTTGAAACTACTAATAAAAATAAATTATAGATTTCAAAAATCTACTTTTATAAATTCCTCAAACATTTAAAAATCCCTATATATTTTCAAAATCTTATATATATATATATATACACATTAAATCCTAATGAATTAAAATTACTTTCAAATCAATATATTAAGTTAAAACATAATTGTTTTATATATATCTAACTGGAAATTTAAACATTTATTCATAAATATATGTGTGTATTTATTCTCCTGTAACCTGTATATCTATATAATAAATAAAATTAACTAAATACCTTACTGCAATAAATTTTTCTTATATGTTTCCATTATTGATTTCAGATTAAATGGTTTAATAAATTCCCAAATTCACAACTAAATCAACAGATTCCATTTTCATCATTTCATCATCATTTATTTTTATTATTAAAAGGTAAAGATTACGTACCTAAAAGCATCGAGCTCCAAACGAACATGCCAAAGCCCTTGATCGCTACTCCCCTCTCTCGCGAATCCTGGCCCTGACTCGCGCTTCCCCTCACAGTTGCACCGCCTGCCACCACGTTCTCGAGACGAACCCTCAACAACTCGACCTCATCCCCACACCGAGCCGCCGGCGTCACACGCGCCTCCTCGCCTCGACTTCGCACACAGAAGCTCGCGATCGCCACCCTATCGCAAACCCAACCTCGATCTCCCATCGAAGCCCTAGCCAAACAAATATGAACGCGGCCGCCACTATTGTGCATGACCCTAGCTTGCCGCCTCCCACTCTGGCCTTGCGACACCCTACGGTGAACGCGACGACCTCCTGCGACGCGAAATCTCCCTCGATCGATATGTGATCGTTTTAAAATGAACAAGAATTACTTTTTCGATTGTTTGACCCATTCCTTTTTTTCCGTTCGATTTTGTCTTGGTTTTGTTTAGTATTTCTTTTAGCTTCTGAGGGAAGAGAAGGGACGAAAGTATGATTCGTTGATTTCGATTGAAAGCCTGGAATAAGAAGGAATTTTCGTGATTTAAAAAGAAAAGGAAGGAGATATTTTTTCCTCTGTATTAACTGTAATTTGAAAGAAGTTAAAGAAATAATGATGGCGTGTAGAATTTCCTCATGTACAGTAACTTGAGGTGAAATAAAAACAGCTGATGTGAGTAATTTGACCAGAACGTATATATTGTTTTAATTAAATTGAAATGGTCTCGGTAAACGCAACTCAAAATCTCAACCTCCTATCGAGACATGCCGCTAGGCGTTTATAATGTTATACCCCTATTCTGAACGTAATGGAAAAAGTTTCAAGCCCTAATTCGATCGTATGGAGAAGATAGCTTTTTGAACCCGGTTATTATATTAAATTTCGATTAAATTTTCAGCGCGTTTACTTATCCCACGGCAAAACGATCACTCCAAACACTATGAAAATTTAAATTCGATAATAATACAGTATTATGGATCCAATGGAACTGGTTTCGTCGAAATCCGAGACTATTCCTTGGAAGGCTATTTTTAAATGTCAATTTAAACGATATATGTTCAAAACTTAACAAAACATTCCCAAATTCAATTTCAACATCTTTACTATCTTCAGTACTATCGATATTAATTTTACAAACCCTTAAATTATTTTTAACAGGCTTAAAACTCCAAATTCATCATTTTACCCAACTTCAAATTATTTAATTTAATAACTAAGTTACCCAATAAATGGTGATATTTGAATTCAAGTTAAAAATTAACTTTTAAATATTTAAAATCAATTAAATATTCTAATTTCTAACCTCTAAAAATTTCGGGTCGTCACACATGGCATGGAGCCCAGATATTTAACCTATGTGATTGTTGGTGTCGAGGCCTCGGTTAAAGGTCGGTGACGACCGGGGGATGGAATACTCGTGTCAGTAGTTGCCTAGTTACAGAGATAACCCGACCTTATATTGGTAGAGATCCGGTTAGGTTCTCGGGGTGTCCCTTCAGAGGCGTTCTCATTCTGTGTAGGAAGTTTTTTAGCCCGACCATTTGTTGGAAATCCAAAGAAACAATACGAGCCCTTTACAATTGCAATTTATATAACCTACCACCTTAGGTGGTAGCTATAGTAAGCTTAGTATAATGGTACCCATGCCGGGTAAGATTAATATTATGCTTTCGAAATGTTTTCACACTATGCACTAATAATAATATCAAAATAGTTTTCTCGTATTAAGCATATTTGACTATCATAAGGAGAAATCTCCCCAAAGTGTGCGATTTCATTGTGTGTGTGCCGGAAGGCTTTATGGTAGTTTCATTTTCCAAAAGCATGAACGGATTTTCTTTTATAAACTATTTTTGCACAAACAACTGTTTTTGGTATACTCATACCAGTCTCATGACTGACCCGAAGTTTATTGTTCTCTTCCTAAACTCTAGATGCCCATAATTTCTACACGGGAAGCCTAGAAACAGGTTATCCATGTTTTGGAGCTAGCTTGGATTTTGAAGTCGTTCGATTCTGAAGCTATTAGATTTTAAGAGTTTTTGACTTGGAGATCTTTTGGAAGCTTTTTGGATCTAAAGGTGCTTAGTTAGGATTCTCGTTCTCTTTCTTTTTTGAAGACACTCTTGAAATTGTGATAACTCTGTCGTTCCGCTGTGGAATTACCATTTTATTGTTGTATTTTATATATAGCACTCTGATGTTGGTGATAGATGTTGTAATGAATATTGTATCAGTGATGTATCTGTGCTGTGATTAATCGAATCATCTTTTGTTTTTGCTGTTTATTTTCATCTAATGTTGTTGTAAGCTCCATCCGAACTGAAGTTCGACGTTTGAATCTCCGGCAGTCGAATACAAGTGAGATATTTGACGTCAATTTTCGAACGCTGGATTTCGGATCGTGACGAGTGGTATCGGAGCTAAAGGTTGAGTAAGAACTTTAGCTACGGAGTATAACACATTATGTGGCTCATTAGAGATAGGGTGAAGTATACCCTAGGATGAGCATAAACTGAGAGACCGAAACCCTAAAATTTCTTGGTCTACTTCTTTTAACTGTTAATATTCCCTAAGATAGCTCGTCCGTATACCTAAATCAAGTTTTCTTACTATTACAAATAGTAAGAATGAGCGGGCGAAGAGGACGAGCTAGGGGACAGGGAAATGCCACTTCAACTAGTCAAGTCCCTGCAACAGCAGAAGCAGCTTTACCTACTCAACCTCAGCCGAATCTGGCTGATTTATATAAAAGTTTCTCAAGGCTGTGAGGAAAGCCGTTCACCGGCAAGGAGTCTATTATCGAATCACAAGCCTGGATCAGATCGTGTGAAAGAATTTTTAGAGGGCTGAAGTTAGAAGATGATCAAATGCGATTAATAGCTTCTTGGCAACTCCAAGAAGAAGCTTTGGCTTGGTGGGAAACAATTACTGTGGATGAGCTGGAAGATGAGTTTACTTAGAGTCGATTTAAAGAGGTGTTTGATCAGCGATACATGCCATCTGCTGGTATCTCCCAAATGTACCAGGAATTCATGGACTTGAAGCAGGGAAGTTTGTCATTTGAAGAATACTTGAACAAGTTCAATGCATTATCTCGGCTTGGTCCGGAGCTGCTGAATACCCACCTAAAGAAAAATGAAAGGTTTATTCGAGGAATGAATAAGAACTACCATGAGGGGATGACAGCTCACGTCAAAGAATCTTTTTCTGAATTAATCGATATGGGTTATAGATACGCTATTCTAGATATGCAGGAAGTTCCAGAGGAAAAAGGAAATGCGAGCAATTCAAATTAAAAGAAAAGGAAATTTAGAGGGAAGAAACCATATCAAGGCAAAGAGAAGAAGAACAATCAGGAGAACCAAGCCAAGGGCGCTACTTGTTTTAATTGCTTTGAGAAGGACCATTATTCAAACAACTGTAAGAATCTGAAGAAACAAATAAAGAAAGAACAACCTGTGAAAACTAGTCAGGGAGTTAGAGAATGCTTTTATTGTCACAAGCCTAGACATGTGGTTAAGAATTTCCTGGTGATGAAACAAGCTCAAGTGGCGAATGTGTACGCGATAAAGGATGACCGCTCAACTTCAAAGGCAAATAAAGGAAAAGGAGTTTTGGAAGGTAACATTATTATTTATGATAGAATGGTTAGGGTTTTGTTCGATACGGGAGCTTCACATAGCTTTATCTCCCAACAAAACATAAATGAATTAAAACTTGAACCTGAATTTGTCGATGAACCTATTTGCGTAAAGAACCCAGTTGGTGGTCCTACAAATCTTTGACTATATTATAGGAAAGTCCTTATCTCATATTCTTACCATCAATTTCTTATCAACCTTTATGTTCGAATTTAACAAATTTGAAATATTACTTGGAATGAATTGGTTAACCAAATACGAAGCTAAACTAGACTGTAACAATCGGAAAATTTGGGTTAAAACAAAGTTTGGAAATTTTATTGAAATCTCTTGTGAGGATCCGAGCCCTAAGAGAGATAAGCTGATGTATACTTTAGGATATCCCGAACCTAGTCTGAAGTCCATACCTATTGTCCAGGAATTTCCAGACGTGTTCGAAGAAGTTAAACCCTTACCTCCACATAGAGAAATTAAATTTAGAATTGACTTAGTACACAATGCTCGTCTTGTCGTTCATGCAAGTCGCAGAATGGCACTCAGGGAAAGGATAGAACTAGTCAATCAAACCCGAGATTTTCTAGAAAAAGGATTTGTACGTCCTAGATTTTCTGATTGGGGTTCAGTTGTGGTGTTCACAGCCAAATCTGATGGATCCTTGAGATTGTGCGTGGACTACCGCGATCTCAAAAAGCTAACTCTCAAAAAAAAAATCATTACCCACGATCGACTACTTATTCGATCAACTGCAAGGTGCATAATTCTTTTTAAAGATGGATCTTGCCTAGGGATTCCATCAGCTATGTATTGCTGAAGACAATGTTCATTTGACTGCTTTCAAGGGTCTAGGCACATTCTACAAATGGTTAGTCTTGCCTTTCGGACTAACCAATGCTCCCGCATACTTCATAGACTTAATGACCCGTGAATTCCAAGGGGTATTGAATAAATTTGTTTTGGTGTTTATTGATGATATTCTAATCTATTCAAAAAACGAGGAGGAGCATGCTGAGAATCTAAGATTTTTTTTAGAGATATTGAGGAAGAACATTCTGTTTGCCAAATTTTCTAAATGCCATTTTTGGGTTGAGGAAGTCAGATGTCTCAGGCATATTATTAATGAAGAGGGGATTTCTGTAGATCGGGCAAGATTTTTGCTATTCTAGACTGGAAGCGACCCACTACTCCAAAAGAAGTTCGAAGTTTTCTAGGTTTAGTGGGATATTACAAAAATTTTGTGCAAGATTTATCCAAGTTGACTAGTCCGTGGACTAAGCTAACTATGAAAAATGCCAAATTCGATTGGATACCAAAGTGTGATGAAGCTTCCCAGGAGTTGAAAAGGAGACAGACTACTGCTCCCGTTCTCGCTATTATCAACGGGAATCGAGGTCTGTCTGTTTATACAGATGCTTGTGGAGATGTTGTGGGTGCTGTGTTAATGTAGAATGGGAAAGTGGTTGCCTACGCGAGTAGACAATTACGTCCACATGAGAAAAACTACCCAACCCACGATCTCGAGCTTCTAGCTGTTATTTTCGCTTTGAAACTCTGGTGACACTATCTTCTGGGTAAAGATCACTTTCAGCTTTATAAAATTTAAAATTTTAATTTAATTTAAGGTATATACTTAATAAATCCTTCTTGTTTTAAGTGAAAAATTCGGATTATTCACCGACTACAAATCTCTGAAATATCTTTTCACCCAGAAGATTTAAATCTGAGGCAACAACGATGGTTAGAATTTCTAGCGTCATATCACCTAGATATTCTGTATACACCTAGAAAAGCCAATGTAGTTATCGCTGCTTTGAGTAGGAGACACGCTATTCTTTCTCATCTTGTTGTCACTCCTTCTCTACTTGAAAAGATCACTAATAAGAAGAAAGAAGATGAGTTTCTTCATCAAATTTATGACAGAATACGTCGTGGTGAAAATACCATTTTTGAAATCGATGATAATGAAGTTATAAGACTGAAAGGCAAGCTGTGCATCCCAGACATCCCAGATCTAAAACGTGAAGTTTTGGACGAATGTCACAAATCTAAACCCAGTATCCATCCAGGAGTTAATAAGACATATAGAGATATCAAAAGAACTTTTTGGTGGAAGACATGAAGAGGGATATATCTATATATGTGAGTCATTGTGTTACTTGTCAACAAAATAAAGGTTCTCAGAAGAAAATGGCAGGTTTACTTCGACCATTGGAGGTGCCGAAGTGGAAATGGGATCAAGTATCTATGGATTTCATAGACGGTTTACCGCGCACTCGTAAGGGGAATGAAGCAATTTGATTTATAGTGGATCGTCTGACTAAAACTGCCCACTTCATCCCAGTAAAAATCCACCCGGACAGCAGCAAGCTTAGCAAAGCTGTATATAAAAGAGATTGTTCGTCCCCATGATATACCCAGTAGTATAGTGAGTGATCGTGACCCGATCTTCACTAGTAGATTTTGGGAGGCGTTTCAAGCCGCATTGGGAACCAAACTAAACTTCAGTACTGCTTATCACCCGCAGTCTGATGGGCAAACTGATACGATTAATCGAATCTTAGAAGACCTATTGCGTGCTTGTATACTTGACATTGGCGGTTCATGGAAGAACTATTTGCATCTGTTTGAATTCTCATATAACAATAGCTATCAGGCCAGTATCAAAATGGCTCCTTTCGAGACATCATATGGTCGTCCGTGTCGATCACCGACATGTTGGATTGAGTCTGGTGATAGACTTGTCCTTGGACCAGATATGATTAAAGAAGCTACGGAGAAAGTGGATTTTATTCGAAAGAAGTTGATAACTGCCCAAAGTCGTCATAAGAGTTATTACAACCGTAGAAGAAGAGCTTTAGAATTCTAGGTTGGAGATTCTGTATTCCTAAAAGTGTCTCCAATGTGTGGTGTATTGAGATTTGGGAAAACTAATAAGCTGGCACCACGATACATTGGTCCTTTTCCTATTTTGAAGAGGATCGGTCCTTTGGCATATCGAGTGCAGCTACCTAGTTGGCTATCTGGCGTACACGATGTGCTTCACGTTTCATATCTTCGAAAACATGTGCATGATCCAGACTGTATTATCGAAGAGGCAGCTCGGTAGGATCTTGAAATCACTTCTAACTTAGTAGTTAAAAGGGAACCGTCAAAGATCATTGATCAGGATGAAAAGGAATTAAGAAATAAAGTTGTGAAAGTGGTTAAAGTGCAATGGAGTGGTGATCCAATTGACTGCTTGGGAAACAAAGGATAACATGCAGAAGTCCTATCCCAATTGGGATATTTCGACTTAATTGGTAAGCCGTTTCTCTTTTTTTTCTATGTTGTTATATTCTTTGTTATCTTTCTCTCTCTTTTAAATTTCGAGGACAAAATTTTCTTAAGGGGAATCTGTAACATCCCAAATTTTATCAATTTAAAATTAGTAATTTATTTCAATTTTTGGAATTTAATTTGGAATTAATTTGAAAATTTTCAAATCAAATAAAATAAGTGTTAATTTGTATGAATAAGATTGCAATTTCATTTGAGTTTAAAATTTGAAATAAAAATATTTTTAAAATTATTTGAATTTAAAATATATGTGTGTGTGTGTATGAGTAGATTTGAATTTGACTTTGAATTTAAATTTAAATTTTAAATAAATGCTTTAGTACCATAATTTGGATTTAAAAATATATTTATGTAATTTATTTAATGTGTACTTAATTTCAAAACATTCTCTTTTAAATAGTATTTATTAATATAAAGTAAATATCTTTATAAAATGGAAAATGTAAATTAAAAATACAATTTAAATAATGTAAAGATATTATTCTAATGAAAATTTATAAATGTTAAATAAGTAATATATATGTGTTAAAAATTTAAGTAAATGGATTAACAAGTGTAATCCATGTAGAAAGAAAATGAACAAGTGTCATTTTAGTTTTATTTTTGAAAATTAATAAAAAGAAGATTTAAATCTATATAAATGCTTCATCTCCTCTTTCTCATCTCTTTTATTCATTTTCAAAATCTAAGACTTGCATAAAAAAAATCAAAAGCCTGTGAAAAATAGAAGATTAGAAACAACAAACCAGAAAACAAAGAAAAATCAAGTAAACAAAGACAAAATATTTTAAGCCTGGAAAATCTACCTCTGCATTTCATCTCAAATCTAAAAACCTAGGTTCAAAGCTTAAAAAATCTGTAAAACAAAAAAAAACTAGCTTTAGATTTCAGTTTCAAGATCAACAACAGATTTTCAAATTCAGGAATCTAGTTTTCAAAGAAATCAAATAAGTTTCCAGATTTTCAAAGTAAATCAACTCCTAGGGTTAAAGCATCTCTGTTTCTTCTTCTAACAGGTGAGTAAATGCTTGTGAGATCTGAATTTTTGAATGATGTTTGAATTAATGCCTAAAGTGAAGTTAAAATTTGATTTGCATGAGTATAAATCTTTAAATATATGCATGATTTGGCTGTTCATGTCTGGGGAACAGAAATATTCATCTCTGCTCCAGGTTTACAGGCATCAGGCCTGTTCAAAAATTAATTCACATTCCTCTGATGCATTTCAAGCGATAGGATCTAAACAAAAGTGGTTTATTTAAACATGATTTAAGTTTTAAAAATAGATTTAAGCAAAATAAATCAAGACTTTTTTTGGAAATTGGATAATACAGGAAAAATTCAAAAATGTGTTAAAATTCAGACATCGAAATTCATGGTTTTAGGTATACCATCTGAAATGCTTTCGAAAATAATAATTTTTAAAATAAAAATAATTTTTTTTTTAATAAAGTTTTGAATGAGTATTTAAAAGTTGATTAGATTTTTGGTTATGAGCAATCTCTGGCAACTGGTAGATGGTGGGGCCTCGTGATCACCACTGGAGCTTATTGGGAGGGGGTCGAGTCTAGGAAAATGGATGGTGACTTTCTTAGCCACCGTGGCGGAAGAATTGTCAGAGTAGGGTTTAACCCTAGTTTTTGGTCAAGGTCAGAAAAGTGGTTGATGCATCGTCTCTAGGGCATCTGAATGCTTCGAACCTGAGGGAAAAGTTGCGTTGATGGCTGGAGAGGGTGTGGCTGGAATTACGAAGGTTCTGGTGATCGGCGTCGTGGGTTCGAGGAGGTTTTCAGATGATGGTTTGATTCCATTTTTAACTTAGGTAGTTCGATTTCGATTTTGGATTCTAGACGAATTATGGGTGGTCGGAATTGAATTGTTGGGTCATCAATGGTGTGTCGGCGGCGGTCATGGAGGTTGGAGCTTTGCCGTCGTTCGGTGCACGTGCACGAACCCCTAGTGTGTGTCAGTGGTTTTAGTTTGGGAATAAGGATGCTGTCTAGAAGCGTTCCTCAGGGAGTTGATGTACTAGCTCGAGTTTTCGTTCGGGGGTTTTCACGTAAGCACCGGGTTTTTATGAAACTTAAAAAAATAATTAAGCTTTAAAATGAAAACGAGTGGTTATCTCCGGGATGACTCGAAGTAAGAAGGTGTGTAGCTCTGGTGATACTCGAAGTGAGTCTTGGGTTTATCATACAAAACAGTTTTTACTTTAAAATAAATTTCAAACTTTTAAACATTTTTCATCCATTTTTTCAAATGATGATTTTGATTTAAGTTTGAACTAATTAAGGTTTTAAGTAAGATATTTTTTAAAATTAATTAAATTTAATTTATTTTTATCACATTATTTTATAAATTTATTTATATCAAATGAATAATGTAATTAAAAAGGATAATTAAGATAAAATGTTATTTAAATTAACCTTAATCTTTAAACTAATTAGTGTGATAATGATGATTTATTGGATAAGGTTTAAATGGTAATTAAAGTAGTTAATAATGATATAATGTTTTATCTTTAAATTCACTTAAGTAATTAACGATTTGTTAATTTTAATTAATTAAAGAATAATTACCTAATTAATTACTTAATATTAAAGGTTAATTAAATTAATAATTAAGGTTAATAAATTTATAATTAAGAATTATTAATTAATTAAGAAATAATTAATTAATGAAAATAATTAAGGAATAATTAATTAATGAAAATAATTAAGGGATGATTAACTAATGAAAATAATTAAGGATTAATTAATTAAAAATTAAGGATTAATTAATTAAAAATTAAGGACTAATTAATTTATAATTAAGAGTAATTAATCATTAATCAAGGATAATTAGTGGAAATAATTATGTGATTAATTAATGACAATCATCCGATTAATTCATCTTAATTATAAATGTTTGATTATTATCGAATGCTTTGTATTGATTTATATCTCTGATATGTGATTATGATACCATGTGATTTGAATTGCTTTGTGCTGAGCTGTGATATGTTCTCTGTGTGAATGTGAAAACCAATTGGCCTTTAAAACGGCATTTGAATTTCGATGCGACAGGGAGTCGGATTCCAGTTGGTTATCCGAAACCCACATCGAACCTTAACGGTAAATCTTTGTGATTGATATATCCGCATGTTTTTAAATTAAGCGCTAACTATTCGGTTTAGCTGGGAGAGGACCTTGTGTCATATAACCCATTGCGAATATGTGATACGACAAAATGGATAACATTTGAAGACGGTGGTGAAGACCGGGTGTCTTCGAGAACGATAGGATAACCTGTCGAATGACTCTGCACTGAGTTGCTCCGGTATAGAGATCTCCATATGTGATGGGGAGTCCAATCGGGATTGTGGATGCCCGGATTGCAAGGGTTTCTTTGGAAGTGCCTTCTGTTCTGTTCGAACCCGAAACAAACTTGTTTGGTTGTAAGTCTGACATTGCACTTTGAGTTATAAAGTTGATTTCTTTCAAATACATTTCTATTTGTGGCAAAGAATTTATTATTTTAGCTTAACACCCTTCTCCGAGACGTACGAGCTTAGAGGTTATGTAGTTGATGGTTATCAGTGATATACTTCCAATTTGGTAGTGTGGCATGCTGAGTGCTGCTGATCATGTATTGATCGAAGCATGAACCTCATAAATCGGTAATGGTCGAAATAGGAAGGATGCGGCAAGGTTATTGAGGGTAGCGCCCTTTAAGGTATGTGCATTTCCTTCTGGATAAAAGGTGGTATCATGGTATGGATCCCAGATATTTAACCTATGTGATTGTTGGAATATTGTTGGTGTCGAGGCATCGGTTAAAGGTCGGTGATGACCGGGGATGGCATACTCGTGTCAGTAGTTACCTAGTTACAGAGGTAATCCAGCCTTGTGTAGGCAAAGATCAGGTTAGGTTCCCGGGGCATCCTTCCAGAGGCGTTCCAATTCGGTGTAGGAAGTTTCTGAGCCTGACCATTTGTTGAAAATCCAAAGAAACAATACGAGCCCTTTACGACTGAAATTTATATAACCTTCCACCTCAGGTGGTAGCTATAGTAGGCATAGTATAATGGTACCTATGCTGGCTAAGATTAATATTATACTTTCGAAATGTTTTCACACTTTACATTAATAATAACATCAAAAGAGTTTTCTCGTATCAAGCATATTTGACTATCATAAGAAAAAATCACCCCCAAGTGTGCGATTGCATTGTGTGTATGCCGGGAGGCCTTATGGTAGTTTCATTTTCCAAAAGAATGAACGGATTTTCTTTTATAAACTATTTTTGTACAAACAACTGTTTTTGCTTTACTCATACCAGCCTCATGACTGACCCGGAGTTTGTTATTCTCTTACTAAACACCGCGTGCCCATTATTTCCACACGAGCAGCCTAGAAGCAGGTTATCTATGTTTGGGAGCTAGCTTGGATTTTGAAATCTTTTGGTTTGGAAGCTATCATATTTTGAGAGCTTTTGACTTGGAGATCTTTTGGAAGCTTTTTGGATCTAAAGGTGCGTAGTTGGGATTCTCATTCTCTTTCTTTTTTGAAGACTCTCTTGAAATTGTGATAACTCTGTCGTTCCGCTGTGGAGTTACCATTTTGTTGTTGTATTTTGTATATAGCACTCTGATGTTGGTAATAGATGTTGTAATGAATATTATATCAGTGATGTTTTTGTGTTGTGATTAGTGGAATCATCTTTTGTTTCTGCTGTTTATTTTCATCAAATGTTGTTATAAGCTCCATCCGAACTGAAGTTCGACGTTTGAATCTCCAGCAGTCGAATACAAGTGAGGTATTTGATGCCGATTTTCGAACGCTGAATTTCGGGTCGTGACAAAAACTCACCAACACCTGTATCATAAACGGGACGCTATCCCATGGGTCACTAATCCATAGAGTCGGTGCAACGATGTGATACAATGGTACGCCCGACGAACCTAAAACTCAAATAAGCCTGAACAATGATGTAGTACAGCGGTACGCCCGATGAACCGAACTCCATAATACGATTAAAATACCATGGTCGCTAGCCCATAAAAATGAGAAGAAGCTCTACAAAAACGGGGTTTAGTTTTCCACGTGGAAAAAGAGACATTTCTCGTCGCAAGTCTAAATCACAAAATGATAATCATTGATAAAAAAGAAGTGTAAATTACACTAAGCTAATAAATAAATGAGTTTAGCTTCATGTACCATAAACACTAGCTTAACTTAAATATTTACGAATAAATTGTAGATTTCCACTCGAAAATTGTCACAAGATTTCAATCGAACAAGTCTAAGAATTAAACGATGAAGTAAATGCAAGCATTTCATACCACTTGTTTTGCTAAGTCGTTTAATTGGATTTCTCAAACAAATGAGGTAAATGTTTGTATATACTAATAGATTGGAAAATGGTTTTATAAATGCGCTTTGTATAAGTAATGTTGAAATCATTTTTGTGAAAGAGTTTGAGAATTTACTATTAGTATAGAAACCTTTGTATTTTAAAGTGATAAATCACAGAAATGATTGTAAAAACAATCTATCACCCAAAATCCACATTCGACGATGTGAATTAAACCACGAAAATCGATATCAAATCCATCAAATGGATATTCCCAAAAATATAGAAAAGAAGCCATCAAAGCCGATAATAAATGACAACAATTAACCTGATCAACAAAAATCGATAAGAAATGGAAAGTCGCATAAAAACAACCAAATTAGCAAAAATTCAATAGGACCGACGTCCGGTTGGTTTGACCAGACATCTGACCCTAGGCTCTGCCATTTTCTCCTAGTTCATTTTTTCTCAGAGACCTCAACCAGACGTCTGGTTGCCTGGGCCTGGGTAGAATTTTCCTCGGCCAATGATGGCCAAATCAATTTGGAGGCGATCGAATGAGCGATGGAGGATAGGGATTTAGACCAAGCGACAACCCAGCCTTATAAGCTCTTTGATACACCCCAAACATGTCCAAACATTCAAAATAGGATCATTAAAGATTCTGACTTCAAAATACCAAAATTTGGAAATTTGCCAAACCAATTCAAATCAAAAGCAATTGAATATGAAATAGATGTTAGGAATTCATACCTAACAACAATGAAAGCTATAGACATAGATGTGAGTTCAAGAACTCATCTTTAAGTTCAAAAATAAGAAATGAGAAGCTCTAAAACAAGCTTAGACTAATTTCTCTTCACTACACCTCTAGAATCTTCAATCTATTATCAAATGCAAAGTTTCTCCAAAGCTAGGTTGTACGAAAAATCAAGAATTGAAGAGGATGGAGAAGATGAATAGCATGCTTACCTAAGCTTCTTCTTGATTTTGGAACTTGAATTTGAATTTCCTAAGAGAACTAGGGCTTAAGAATTTCTAATCTCCTCTCTTTCCCCCAGTTTTATTTAGCTTGAGTGTTAGGAATTATTATGCGTAGAATGAATGACGGACAAAGGAGCTAAATATTTGGTAGAAGAGTTTGGGTTAGCTTATTGGGTTAATGGGCTAGAACCCAACCCAAAGCCCAAATGAAAATACCAATATTTTAGTCAACTCCAAACATATCGATGTTTATACTTAAACAAGTTGTAAACATCATTTTGAACTCAATGAAAGTGGTATCGAGTCCAAATTCAACTACTTACAAAAAATCACGTTTCAGACTCTAAATTCAACTTACGATGATATATTTGAATAAAGCATTTAAATATATAATCGTAAAATTGCGGGTTGTTGTAGTAATTTTTAATTTTTCATGGTTTATTTTTACATTTTCTTTCCAAAATTAAAAAAAAATCTCAAAAACAAAAAAAGCATTTTGATTTATTTTTAAACAAACACTATAAGATAAATATATTGTTTTGGTTTATTAAATTGAAATTTTTGAAAAGTTATTTCTCTCAACAAAAAAGTTTGATTACAAATAACGATGGTTTAACTAGTATATAGGAAGGTTCATGTGTGTTAATTATGAGGTATATCCTAATTGGAAATTTTTGTTTTAAAAAATGCTAAATTTAAAGTAAAGTATATAACATTTTTATCTTCTTAGTTAAATGGTGCTAAGATGATTTTGCAAAACTCTCACTTTAGAAAACCAAAAAAAAAAATTGTATATACATATATATTTTTATCAACATCTAGGGTCATGTGTTCACACTTATGTGTGCACTCGCCGTGCTCGGCACCCTTCTTACGTAAACCCGAAAGGTAGTGCACGATCGGTATATCTGACCTCAGTTTATCCGAGTTAGATGTATGTATATAAACTTCTTTTTAATAATGCCTACAGACGATATGTGTTCACACTTGTGCATTCACTCACCACGCTGTATATTCCCCTCATATAAGCCTAAAAGGGAAAGCAAGGATAATATATCTGGCCTCGATTTTCTTACGTAGGCATATGCACATATTGTTAATATCAATAAAATTTCAAATAAGAGAGTGTAAGCAATTGCAATCCAAGCACTACTTTTACTTAGTTGATTTAACTCTTATTCAAAAGAAATGTAAATACCACTTTGACAAATTTTTATAATCAACTAAGGATCCATTTCATAGTTACACGGTTTTACCAACCGAAACAACGAGTTAAACTATAATCTATTTTTTATGATAACTTGATTTTGTTGGAAATGTGGAAAAGTAAAAGGACTTAAATTTCATGATGATGACCAAAGCGGTTAAATTTGTGTCAATTTAAAAGTAAATCCTTCATTTGTAAATATTTTCAAAAGCTTGCATTCATAACTTTGTAAATAAATCTTGCATGTAGGAAATTTTCACTTTGCATTTGGATTTTGTGGGTAGTATCCGTTGAAAACCCTCACGAGACAACACTCGTCCTTCTAGGGACATCTAGAGGCTTAACGGCGTGTTGCATACGTTCAATACAATTGTGCTCCCTACGAAAAAGGATTTATCTTAGTTTTTGTTTATTCAAGAACGAATAAAAAGAAAAATGTTGGAGGTATTTGATGTGCATGTAAATGTGCATATTTTATTTCCATATTTAATCTAATTTAATTAAATAAATGATCATGTACGGTATTTTAAGAAGTTTAAACCAAAATTCAAATTATGTTCAAATCATCATATATTCATCTTCGTACAGGGGAAAATTGTCATTTTTGTGCATATAGTTATTTGAGAAAATTTACTGGAAAATTTCTATATTATCTTGTAAGAATTTGGCTTCAAATACAAATAGTTTCATGGAAAATATGCATGTACAAAAGAATATAAATGAATGAAGATGGAAATAATTGATTTCATGAAACATGGAGGACCTCACCTACCCACTTACCATGATGTACAATTAGAAGCTAATGCACATGCTAATAGAGTTTAAAGCCACATGCACATTTAAGTGGAGGATTAATACATGCTAATGATTACTTTGTAGCTACACTACCTCAAGGGTGGTTTGGGTAGTTCCTACAAAAAGGATTAGGGTTTCAAACATGTATAAATACCCTATATGTTTATGTAATCATCTCTCTTCCTCTTAGCCTCCATAGTGTTAGGAATAAAAATAAAACAAAGCGCTCTTTTCTTTTTTTTCATAGCTATCTAGCCATTTCCTTTCATGTAATGTCTTATAAGAAATTTTAGTTCATTCTCTTTTTATTTACATTCTCATTTTCTTTCATGTTAGTAGTTAGTTTATTTTTCATGCAAGTAGATTAGCTTTTTATTTTAGTTTAATTAGTTCTTTCTTTACTTTACTCTCTTTTTTCTCTTATTTTTGTTTATGTCAAATGCTACAATTGTTGATATGGTAAAAAATATAAGAGGTTAAACCCCTTCAATTTAGGGGTAACGAAGCTCTTTTAATCATGTAGCTTCAACATTTTGATCATTTATGTTCTATTTTTGTGCTTAATGGAAATATTTGAATGGGTTAACCTATTGTTTTAGCTTTGAATTTGATAGCATATATTGTTGAGATCAAATAGGCTATACTTAAACAAACAACAAACACAAATTACCACTTCATCTACATATAATGTTGGTGATGAAGTGGTTTTAAATCAAAATTTGATGGTCTATATCTCTAATTCATAGTTAACAGGCTATACTTAGAATAGATTTTATTTTCAAGTTCGTCGTCAATTTTGATGAAATTAAAAGTGATTTAGTGGTTGTGTTATAGTTTGATGGTTTATATTAGGCTAATTAATAGTACAAATATTCTATATGTATGATAAACACATCAATTAAACTCACTAATGACCAAGAAAGAGATGTCATAATTTTATGTTACACCGATTTGTGTGATCAAAAGAGTGGACTTATCTATAAATTTCCTTCAAATTCTTATATTTTTATCCATTTTAGTTTTTGTTAGTTTTTACCTTTTTTAGTTAATCACACTTTCAAATATTGATTTAATTTAATTGAATAGAATTTTAAATCTAAACAATTCCCATCGAATCGACCCATACTCGTCACGTACTATCGTTGTACGCCGTGTGCTTATGGTAAAATTTTAATTTAAATTCGATCGACCATTTATTAAACCGATAGAAAAATGGCCAGTACGAACAATGATGATTCATCGGGATTGAGAGATATATTTCGGCAATGCTTCATGCTAGCCTAATTATTCTTGGTGATATCTCCTTTAATTGATATTTCTAGATTTGATGATATTTTTTGAATATGTATGATTCACCCATTTGTGTTGATTTTCGAGTTGATGTGGTTCTATATAGGTGATGACATCTTTTGATAACATAGATTATTATTTTATGTAGTTTCGAGTTATTTATAAGATATAATGCTTTGTTGATTATTTATAGTACTGTCCATATATTTCAGGCATACATACATACATACATACATACGTATATTGGTATGTTGTCTGATGATATGAGTATTATTGGAGGTAACATCATATTATTATTCTCTGATTACATTGTGTTACTTTTGTTATATACCCTTGATTAGACATAGTTTGACTCGTGTACTATTTTATACACCGGTCAATACGAGACATTTCAGATATACGGACGACATGACCATCAATTGTTTTATGGGTTTGGAGAAGTTTACATTAGGACAGTCATATGATATTTATATGACATGATTCACTGTATATGTATGATAGTGAGATGTGTATTGATTATGTCTTATTTTATTGAAAGAGTTGACGTTTGAGATGCTTGTATCTTAACTGTATTATTTATTATATACTATATTATATATTACTGATGCGATTGACTCTGTATTATCTGTTATTTATTATATATTACGTATTGTTCTATCCTGAAGGCACGTATGTTATTGTTATGTGCCAATACTGTGTACATATAGAAAAGATAATTTTTTGATGTGTTAATACATACCTCTGTTAGTCCAAGAAAATATTCATGTGTGTACACCGTGTTGCCTCATTCTCCATATTATTTGACAGTATTATACTGTAATACTCTTGGATAGTATGGATATAGAGGTGTGGTATTTCAGAAGACTAGAGCACTCGTTGAAAATTCTATGTCGCCGAGCTCAAAGAAGTAAAGCAACGGAAGAAAGGGAAAAATACAGAGGAGTTCTCTATATAAAGAACGTGGATGCATAGCAATTAATGACTAAGCCCTGACTTGGGAACCATAGCAGATTCAATAAGTCTATGGATCTTAGGAAGAAGTCAACGGAAGTGGGGACGGCACCGGCTAAGCTGACGATTAATATTCCGATCAATATAAACAATCCTACTCAGGCTCTCAAAATTGAATACGCGGGATTGAGGAGGGATTTGGTCAGTTTTATACAAGTAAACTTGGATGTGTTTGCTTGGAAACATTTAGATATGTGTGGGATATCGCCAAAGATAGTATGCCACGCACTGAATGTTGATCCAAAATATACACCAATAAAGCAAAAGAGACGCAGGCTGGGTCTGGAGCGACCTATTGTGTTGATGGAGAAAGTGGATAAATCGAAAGCAAATGGCTTTATTCATGATGCTTTGTAACCTGAATAGGTATTACACCCTATGTTGTTAAGAAAGCAAATGGAAAGTGGCGAATATGAATTGATTATTAAAACTCGAATAAAGCATGCTATAAGGATAACTTCCCTTTGCCTAGGATTCACCAGTTGGTAGACGTGACCATAGGACATGGGTTGCTATCTTCTATCAGTGCTTGTTCCATTTACAATCAAATACCGATGCATGTTTTGGATCAGGAGCTCACAAGCTTTATAACGGATTTGGGACGATACTGCTACCACATGATGATGTTCAGTTTTAAGAACATCGAAGCTACATACCAGTGATTGACGAATTCAATGTTTAGGAATCGGATCGGATAGATGGTGGAACTGTGCATGGATGATATGCTTGTGAAGTCATGACTATCAAAGAATTGCTTGGATGATCTTTCAGAGATTTTAGAGTATTGCAGAAGTAAGGAATGAAGTCAGTTCCATTGAAATGCTCTTTTGGAGTTGCTTCGGGGAAGTTTCTAGGATTTATGGTGAATTCAATGGGAATTGAGGCTAATCTGCAGTAGGTTAACACCTTGAGGAATGTAACTACCCCAACCATGAAGCAAGAGTTGCAAAGCTTGAACGAAATGGTTATTGCACCGAGCCAGTTCATCTCAAAGGCAATGAAAAAGTGTACATCATTCTTTAGTGCTCTCAAAAAAGGAAAGAAAAATTATGAATAGATGAAGGAATATTAGGATGCCTTTTAGGAATTATTGAGGCACTTGGAAAATCCATCGGTTCTATCCAAACCGTTGGACATAATGGATTTTTCATCTATTTGGCAAAGTCTGTTCATATACTAAGCGTGGCATTGGTACGTGAGGAGGTAAGGATTCAAAGGCATGTGTACTATATCAGCAAGCAGTTCACTAGAGATGAAAAGAATTGCCTGAACTTCGAGAAACTTGCTTATTTGCTGATTACGTAGAGGAAGTTGTGGCCATATTTTTAGGCTGATCTGATTAAGGTGCTAACAGATAAACCTCTGAAGTAGGTATTACACCGACCTAAGACTTCGGCAAGGTTATCAAAATGAATATTGTACTGAGCCAGCACGATTGAGGTAAGCGATAAATGGATAGCCATTAGCCGATTTCATAATTAATTCACTGTACGGGATGGCGAAGAGGAAGACAATATGATCTCACTTTCTCCATGGAAATTTCTTGTAGATGGAGCTTTGAATGAGCACTGTTCAGGGGCAGGAATATTAAGGTACTCCAAAGGGGCGATCGGTTTATTATGCATTAAAGATGGAGTCCCCTGCAATGAACAACGAGGCTGAATACGAAGCGTTGATAGCGAGACTCAAGATATCAAAGGAATTGAGGGTAAGGACGCTACATATATTCAGTGACTCTCGGTTAGTGGTTTGTCAGGTAAAGAAAAAATTCTAGGTTAAGCGTGCTAGACTTTCCTCTTACCTGACAAAGCACTAGAACTACTGGATGATATAGAACATTACATGATTACGTAAATCCCTAAAGAGGAGAATACAAAGGCCGACTTAATATCTAAGTTAGCTTATTCTATAGATGCATAACTATTGGGATTAGTTTCGGTGGAGGTTTTATCGGCTCTAAGTATCGACCAGATAGATGTTGACTAGATTTTAGAGGCCGACGAGGAGAGGGAATCATGGATGACTCCAATCAAGGACTATTTGTTGGAAATGGGTCAGCCTGCAGCAAAGTTAAAGGGTAAATTTCAATAAATTCCTTTATTAGACCTTTAATGAGCCTATAAAATCTAAATTGGTTCAGAACTTTTTTAAGTTTCTTCTAAATAAAATTAGTGTTTTACTTAACTTTATAGACGAAGTTTTATGTTAAACTATTTGTATTATAATTTATTTATATGTATCGAATACACGTATGTATGTACTTGCTTGTGCAACAGAACAATGTGTATATGGTTTGACATGTCCACATGTAAGTGCTAGGATTTACACCGCAACGGACATGTTAGCACTTATTATATACAAATATGTTATTCAAATGAATGTGTGTGTGTGTGTATGTTGTTATATAGAATATATATATATATATATATATAATTATTATATTGAAAATACTTTAGGTGTTATTGTATGAAACTGTATTCGAACAGATGAAGTGATTAAATAAATGAAGAGGTGATCTCTTATATTAAATAAGGAGAATAAATGTGCAATTAATATCCTTGTAATAAGGAGTGCCTTTCTATTTCAGAACTTAAAAGCCACGTTGTAAACAAATCAATGTACGTATAGACGAGACGAGGCCATGTACTATGATACATAATGATTCAATTTCACAATGATGTATATTTATATATATCAAATTATTATTATTTTAAGTGAAGAGATCTAAGGAATGAAAGAGCTAAGTCTTATTAAAGAAAAAAGAATTAATGTTGTGATTAATACTCTTGTAACTTACATAGCCTTTTCATTTCTAAACTGAAAGAAAAATCCTTCTTTCACTCATACCATGGCCCAACACACATGAGGCAACAAATGCCGGCTTATGTGTGCTTTTAATGGACATTACACATACTTAAGTCCATATAAAAAATTATTCGATTTAAATTCAATTTAAACGCACACCGATATCGTTGTCGCTCAGCATATTTATAACTATTAAAATATTCAATTTAATCATGTTCAATACAACAACAACAACAACACAACCATTATTCCCAATAGTTGGGGAAATTAATCATGTTCAATACGCCAAATAATATTTTATAATTAATATTTCATAAATATTAATTAATTTAATAAATTATAATGATTATAAATTAACTAAATCAGGTGGTCAAAGGAATTTTCAATGTTTTGGCTATGTGACTCTTAGTTGTAAATTTGGTCAGCGATTAATATCAAACAATTCAAATATTAATGTCACATGTGACTTAGCAGGTAGTAAGATATTTTGACCAAATTTATCGCTTAATTGGTTTTGGTAAAATCTAATTTTACTTTCTTAACCTTTACCCGTTAGTGACGATTATTACACCAATTCTCTTCGTCAAACCGGTTTCACTTTGGACTTGTAGAATTTGGTACTGTTCATAACTCCATTGCCATCCGTATTTTAGTCCAAACACAAATTCCATGGTTCACTAATAACAATTATTATTAACTGAACTACTATACCCAAATATTTTGACTTTGAGTTGACTTCAGTATACCATGACACTAATCCCATATAACCCAGAAGACGAATTCTCTCTTGAATAGTATTCACTTCCAATACTTCCACTCAACCTAATTATAGTTGTTCGATAGACGTCGTGCCATGATTTAATATAATCAAAGCATAGCATTCATATTAAAGATCAATGGTTCTCAAGCCAAGAGAAATGTGCAAGCTAATCACTTTGATATTTTCTGATTGACTAAAGTTATACTAACCAACAGAAAACTATAGAGTGAGTCATTGCTTAGTTATCCAATAGCTATCAGTACATTACGCGTTGTTGCCTTCAGCGGCCATGAGCAATAATTCCTAAAAATTGGAGAGAAATACATACTCTAGTCTCAATGGATGAATTAAGGTCCAGTCTCGATACATCTTGACTAGGAATATTTAAAATGATGTGCTTATCACATTGTTATATAATTCACGTGGCTACAACTGCTTGTAATTACTATCACAAACACATCATTTATGGCTTTTTGGCATATTACTTAAATTAACTAATTAATTGTTTATAACATTTCATAATAAGTACATAATAGAAATGAAACACCTTTTATTTCAAACAAGATTAGTGATGCAGCGCACCATGATAAGTCGCATGCCTTAAGTCGTATGCCTTAAGTCGCATTTCTATAAGTTGCTCAGTTATCCGCATTTCTTAAGTCGCCTGCCTTAAGTCGCATTTCTATAAGTCGCTCAGTTATGCCGCATTTCTTAAGTCGCATGCCTTAAGTCGCATTTCTATAAGTCGCTCAGTTATGCCGCATTGTTCTCTTATGTCGCATGAAGTTGTGCTATCTTCTTAAGTCGTATGCTGATTTCTTATGTCGCATTGTTGTTAAGTCATGTGATGTTGTAACTCGTATGTTGTTAAGTCGTGTGATGTTGTAACTCGTATGTGGTTAAGTCGTGTGATGTTGTAACTCGTATGTGTTAGGTCGTGAGTCGTCTGATGTTAAGTCGTATGTGTTAGGTCGTGAGTCGTATGGTGTTAAGTCGCATGTGTGTGTTATAATTTCCTATAAATAGGGGTGTGTTGTCATTTGTAAAGGGGTGGTTGATTTTTGAAATAAAATTTGTGTGTGAGCTTTGACCACCATTATTGGAAGTTGAGTGCGATCTCCTTCTTCTTTCCATCTTCGGGTTATTCGTGAGCGAATAAACGAAGTTGAAACCAATTCTCGGTATCACTTACGAGTGATCAACGATCGAATTGTAGATCATTCAACACGACATTTTGCGAGATCAACGGGTTGGAGATAGCTAGATTGCGGCATCATCATGATCAATGGAATTGAGTATTTATCGCTCTATCGGTTTATTGACACGAAATCATCATTTCGTGAGGAAGATCCTGGATAGGTTGTGACAGTGTAGTATTTAAACTGTTCAAGCCTAGTCAAAGCTGCGTCAATTGGTATCAGAGCCAAATCAGAGACAGAAACGAGATTGTTTAATGATCATGCCTCCGACGTGCTAATCGCTATTATAATGTTGAAGATTTGTATAGAAGACAAGAAGCTGAGCAGATGGAGCAGCGTATCAATGAAAAGTTCAATGAGGATATTGAAAAATTGGAGAAATTGATGAACGACATGAATCGAAATCAAAGGAGAACGTTACCAGTTTCGAACCGGGGTGGAAACAGGGTTTCACCATCAGTTTCGGAAGAAAGAAGGATGTCACCCCAGTCTTATCGAGATAGAAGAGAATCATCAGTTTCAATGATGCGAGACCACCATGGGTACCAAAATGAAGAGGGATGAACTCAACGTGGGTTCGAAAATGAACCATATCGTGATGCTGAAAGACAGGGTAGAAGGGACATGCGTGGTCGTAGGGACGTAGATGGTCAGGATCGATATCGAAATACATCTGATTTTGAGGAAGATGGTGATGGAGGTAGTATTCATTATCGAAATCGAGGCCAAGTGCGAAATCAATATCTGGATTCAGAAAATGATCGTAAATGGGAGTCAGGTATGAGGATGGAAATTCCAGAATTCAAAGGTGGTATGCAAACAGAAGAATTTCTTGATTGGTTGTCGAATGTTGGAGAAATTTTAAAATTCAAGGATGTGCTTGAGAATCGCAGAGTCCAATTAGTTGCTACAAAACTAAGGGGAAGAGCTATGGCTTGGTGGCAACAAACTAAACTAACTCGGGAGAGAATGGGAAAATCAAAAGTTGTCACTTGGGAGAAGAGGAGAAAGATGACGAAAGCGACTTTCTTGCCGTACAATTATCGATCTCTTATGTATCAACGTTTGCAGAATTTGAGACAAGGGACGAAGACAGTGAATGACTATGCAGATGAATTCTATCAATTGATTGCAAGGATTGATATTATGGAAACCGAGAAACAGCTAACGGCTAGATATATTGGAGAGTTACGAATGCAAATTCAAGACATGGTTAATATGTTTAATCCAATGTCTGTTGCTGAAGCACATCAGAAAGCTCTAGCTTGGGAGAAACAAGGGAGACGAGGAATTGGTGTGTTTGCAGGTTCTAACAACCAGAATAAGGGTGCTAGTAGCAGTGCTAATGTTTCTAAGGCAGTCAATAAACCAATTGTCAATGAAGCCGCTAAAGAAAAGGTCAATAACAGTATCAAGTGCTACAATTGTCAGGAGTTTGGCCATAAAAGTAATGAATGTACGAAGCCAAAGAAGAGAGCATTAGTTGCTGAGGAATGTGAGTATGAGGATGTGGAAGCTGAAATTGATTATTCTCAACCATCGAAGTTTGATGAAGATGAAGAAGTTTTGTCAGGAGACGAAGGATGTAACTTGATGATAAAGAGGTCTTGTTTAATGCCAAAGCATGAGAATGATTCTAGTTGGCTGAGAAGTAATATCTTTCGGTCTACATGTACTATCTTGGGAAAGGTTTGTCGATTTGTTATTGATGCGGGAAGCTGTGATAACATTATTTCTGAAGAAGCCGTCAAGAAGTTAGGGTTGAAGACTGAAAAACACCCTAGACCTTATAAACTGGCATGGCTAAAGAAAGGTGGAGAAGTGACAGTGGAAATACGAGCATTGGTTAACATTTTCTATTGGGAAGAAGTACAAAGATGATATATGGTGTGATGTTGTCGATATGGATGTGTGTCATTTACTATTGGGAAGACCATGGCAATATGATAGAGTTGTACAACATAATGGTCGCACCAACAGCTACAGTTTCATGTTCGAAGGTACCCAAGTTACCTTAGTTCATAAGAAGCGTGAACAAAGTGAAAGCAAGTCAGAGAAGAAAGTGGAATCAACTAGTCTATTATCTACGAGAGAATTTGTTAAAGAAGTGAAAGATAGTGCTGAATTGTTTATGTTGATTGGGTATGAAATAAGTGAAGACCTTGAAATTCCTGCGGAGGTTAGACCGGTGTTAAATGAATTTGAAGATGTCTTTTTTGCGGAATTACCCAAGGAATTACCGCCACTAAGGGATATACAACATCAAATTGATCTAGTTCCAGGTGTTGTTTTACCGCATAGGCCGCATTATCGTATGAGTCCAAAAGAGCATGAAGAGTTGAGGAGACAGGTTGAGGAGTTGCTTAAGTAAGGGCGTGTTCGAGAGAGTCTCAGTCCTTGTGCCGTGCCAGCTCTGTTGGTACCAAAGAAAGATGGTTCATGGAGAATGTATACAGATAACAGGGTACTCAACAAAATAACTATCAGATACAGATTTCCTATGCCAAGACTTGATGATCTATTGGATCAACTCAGTGGGTCTGTAATCTTTTCTAAGATCGACCTTAAGAGTGGTTATCATCAGATTCGCATAAGACCATGTGATGAATGGAAGACATCATTCAAGACTCGGGAAGGATTATATGAATGGCTGGTCATGCCATTTGGTCTATCTAATGCGCCAAGCACATTTATGAGGGTGATGAATCAAATTTTCAGACCTTACATCGGGAAGTTTGTTGTAGTCTACTTTGATGATATCTTAATATATAGTGCTAGCACGGAGGAGCACATTCAACACTTGCGAAAGGTGTTAACTATTCTTCATCAAGAATAGTTCTGCGCAGCGACGAAGAAATGCGTGTTCATGACGCCAAGTGTTTTATTTCTGGGTTATGTCGTGTCCAAGGAAGGGATACAAGTGGATCAGAGTAAAGTAGCCACAATCAGAAATTGGCCACAGCCCAAAATTATAACAGAAATCGGAAGTTTCCATAGGTTAGCTTCATTTTATCGAAGATTTATACCGCACTTTAGTAGTGTAATGGCTCCTATTACTGATTGTATGATAGGAAAGCAGTTTTCATGGACGAAAGAGGCATGATCTGCTTTTGAACAAATCAAGGAACTTTTAACCTTAGCACCGATTCTAGTGTTGCCAGATTTTCAGTTACTATTTGAGTTACATACAGATGCATCCAAAGTTGGAATCGGAGGAGTGTTGAGTCAGAAGGGACGTCCAATTGCTTATTTCGGTGAAAAACTTTCTGGTGCAAAAATGAGTTACAGTACTTATGATGTGGAGTTTTATGCTATTGTGCAGGCCATGAAGCATTGGAGACATTACTTGTTCCACAAAGAATTTGTTTTGTATACAGATCATGAATCATTGAAACATTTACAAGGGCAGAATAAAATTTCAGCTAGGCACGCATCGTGGATAGCTTATTTGCAGCAATTTACATTCGTCATAAAGCACAAGTCTGGAGTAACTAATTGCGTCGCCAATGCATTGAGTCGGAGGAATAATTTACTAACAACCATGCGAGTAGAGGTGATGGGTTTTGACTCACTTCCAGAATTTCTTACTTCAGATTCATGTTTTTTCGAAATCCTAGACAAAGTCAAGCAGGGAAACATGGCTGAATATATGCTGGTTGAAGGTTTTCTATTCAAAGGAAATCAGTTGTGTGTTCCAGATTGCAGTCTACGAATGAAAATCATCAAATAATTACATGAAGAAGGACACATGGCCACGGCCATACTATGCAGTTGATCTCAAAGTCTTATTTTTGGCCGTCAATGAGGAAGGAGGTTGAAAAGTTCGTTCAGAGGTGCCATATTTGTCAAGTTTCAAAAGGGGACCACAACAAATGCAGGTTTATATATGCCGTTGCCTATACCTACTAAACAATGGTTGGATGTTAGTATGGACTTTGTATTAGGCTTGCCGAGGACGCAACATGGCAATGATTCTATCTACGTAGTGGTTGACCGGTTTTCAAAAATGGTACATTTTATCGCATGCAAGAAGACTGCCGATGCAGTTAATGTCGCACAGTTATACTTCAGAGAGATCTACCGTCTTCACTGGTTGCCTGAATCTATTATATCAGATAGAGACACTCGTTTTCTGAGTCATTTTTGGATGAGTCTATGGAGAATGGTCGGGACAAAGCTGAAATTTAGTAGTGCTTATCATCCACAGACGGATGGACAGACAGAAGTTGTGAATAGATCCCTAGGTAATCTATTGAGATGCCTCGTGAATGACAATTTGAAGAGTTGGGATTCCAAGCAGTGTCAAGCTGAGTTTGCACACAACCATGCAGTTAATCGTAGCACCGGGTTCAGTCCATTCCAGGTCGTTTACTCAATAATCCCTAAGGGGCCATTGGATTTATCTATAGTACCACGGTAGAAAGGAGTGATCAAACGAGCTAGTGATTTTGTGAATGAATTGCAAGAGTGCCACAAGGTTGTGCAGGAACGATTGCTTAAGGCAAATGAGAAATATAAGCAATCGGCAGATGTTAAGCGATGAAATGTTGAGTTCAAAGAAGGAGATTTTGTATATGCAGTATTGACTAAGGATCGATTTCCTATTGGTACTTACAACAAACTAGCTGCTAGAAAGATTGGCTCTTTGGAAATCGTAAAAAAGATTAATGAGAATGCTTATCAGTTAAAATTGCCGGATCATATCCATACTGCCGACGTTTTCAACGCCAAACACCATATTGCATATCATGAGAATAAGTATGTCGAAGAAGAGGAAAGTGTAAATTCGGGGTCGAATTCTTTTCAACTAGGGGAGGATGATGCAGCGCACCATGATAAGTCGCCTGCCTTAAGTCGCCTGCCTTAAGTCGCATTTCTATAAGTCGCTCAGTTATGCCACATTTCTTAAGTCGCCTGCCTTAAGTCGCATTTCTATAAGTCGCTCAGTTATGCCGCATTTCTTAAGTCGCCTGCCTTAAGTCGCATTTCTACAAGTCGCTCAGTTATGCCGCATTGTTCTCTTATGTCGCACGAAACTGCGCTATCTTCTTAAGTCGTATGTTGATTTCTTATGTCGCATTGTTGTTATGTCGTGTGATGTTGTAACTCGTATGTTGTTAAGTCGTGTGATGTTGTAACTCGTATGTGTTAGGTCGTGAGTCGTCTGATGTTAAGTCGTATGTGTTAGGTCGTGAGTCGTATGGTGTCAAGTCGCATGTGTGTGTTGTAATTTCCTATAAATAGGGGTGTGTTGTCATTTGTAAAGGGGTGGTTGATTTTTGAAATAAAATTTGTGTGTGAGCTTTGGCCACCATTGTTGGAAGTTGAGTGCGATCTCCTTCTTCTTTCCATCTTCGGGTTATTCATGAGCGAATAAACGAAGTTGAAGCCAATTCTCGGTATCACTTACGAGTGATCAACGATCAAATTGTAGATCATTCAACACGGCATCTTGTGAGATCAACGGGTTGGAGATAGCTATATTCCAGCATCAGCACGATCAACGTAATTGAGCATTTATCGTTCTATCGGTTTATTGACACGAAATCATCATTTCGTGAGGAAGATCCTGGATAGGTTGCGACGGTGTTGTATCTAAACTGTTCGAGCCTAGTCAAAGCTGCGTCAATTAGCTATCGAGTTAGATTTATGTAACAAATTACATCATTGATTTTAAAGCATACCTCTAACTCTACCAATCTTCCACTTGCACTTAGGGTCAATCATGGAATCTTATTTCTACTCCTCCAATCGGTTTATTCAAAACCAGTCGGGTCAGTCCTTTAGTGAATGGGTTGGCTATTATATTTCATTTATCTACTATGTCAATCAACTCTCTCCAACGTCGATAAACTTCTTTTATCATGTTGAACAATCCAGAATATGTCTCTCGACATCCAATGAGCATTAAGTTCTATTATGAACTCTACCACAGCTATCGAATTCTAAACATTTGGAATCACCCTTGGCTCAGTTATAAATTTGTGCATTTATTATGCATATACATTGCATTTATTGTGCTGCTATTCAATACAATGAACTTGGCATTTTGTTGAATCATCAACATTGTTGGCACCAGGCCAGTCCGCAGTAAAAGTTATAGGTGAATTTCAAAATTATATACCCTATTGGATCTTTATTGGGATTATGAAATTTATTTAGAACATCTCCAAATTTTATTTAAATAAAATCTCTTATTTTATTTCAATTTATAAATATATATAGTTTTATTTAATTTACATTTCAATATATATAAATATACACACATGTATCGAATACATATATGTATATGTATGCATGTGTAACATGGAAGCCTATGCAAGATATAACACGTTGGTTTATAGATGTTTGGATTTACATCGCAACGAACCTATTAGATCATCCGGTAATATTGTATATTGTTCCATTATATCTATGTATTTAAACTTGTTACTTATATAGATATTATAAATACATACATATAAAAGTAGATATTAATATTGTTTAAATAAATTTATGAATATGAAAATATTCAAAGAATTTTTTTATTTATCTATATGAATATATAAAGTTTTTATATATATATGTATGTATGCATGTATGTTAAATTTATTAACATATACACGCATATTATTATAACATGTATTAAAAATAATACATACACACATATTTTTCTTAAGTTACGAGCCAAATATATATATATATATATATATATAATGATAATATATATATATTATAAAATATATGAAAATATTTGTACATAAATATATTTGTAATAGCTAAGTTTATATATATTAAGAAAATAATTATTTTATAATTCCAAATCGTAATTATAACACTATAAAATTATATCATTAATTTTTTATTATTTAAATTATATATTAATTGATTATTCACTCAAAAATAGATAAGATATTAATAAAAATATCTACATAACATTTTATTCAAATTTTAAATTTCTAAAAAAGTCTTATACAATATTTTGAAGTTTGTTAAAAAAAATCGTAATTTTTCAGTCAAAACCTATTTTTTATTAATTAATTTTTTCGGCCATTAATTGTGATAATTTTTAAAAACGGAAAAAATGATATTTTAATTTCCATTTTCTGGCCAAGAGCTTTTCTTTTGATAAAATATTTTTACATTTTTTTTTAAAATAATTTGAAACATAGTTTGTTTTATATAATTTATTTAGATACTATATTGATTTATATGATATTAAAACTAATAAATAAATATATAAAATATTTTGTTACTGTCAAAAATTAGTATTAATGTAAATATATATGTATAAAATAATAAGATCAGTTTTTACCATAGAACGATACTATACTTAAATATGAACCACATATATGATTAAAAGATATATAATGAAATATTATTATTATTATATTTAAAAATTGACTGTATTTATCTGGTATATTTATATTAAAAGAAATTTTTAAAGGTGAATAGATACATATAACCATTTAGATTGTGGCAATAACAATACATATAAGAATTTCACCTAACCAACAATATAATATATATTTTTTGAAAACAAACTAACAGCATAACATATATTTTTTAAAAACAAACTAACAATATAATAATATATATACTAAAATATTAATCATAAATTACATGTTATAATACAATAAGTAATATACCTGTGACAACACGGAATTTTTGGATGTTTGAAATCAGAATATTTAATGAATTTTAAATATTTGCAAGTTAGTTTAACTTGGATTTCAAATATCAGTTTGAATTTGGCGATTGAATTTATTGAATTAAATAATTTGAAGTTGGGTAAAATATAAAATCTGGAGTTTTAAGCCTGTTAAAAATAATTTGAAGGCTTGTAAAATTTATATTGATAATGTTGAGGATAATAAAAGTTTTTAAATTGAATTTAACACTGATTTGTTTAGTTTTGAAATTTTATCGTTTTAAATTGAATTTAAAAATAGCCTTTCGAGGAGCAGTCTCGGATTTCGACGAAACCAGTTCCATTGGATCCGTAATATTGTATTATTATCGGTTTCAATTTTCATAGTATTTGGAGTTGTTGTGTGAGCGTACGGTAAATAAATGCGCTGAAATTTATATCGGAAATTCAATACAATAACTGATCCAAAAAGCTATCTTCTCCATACGATCGATTAAGGACTCGAAACCTTTTCCATCGTATTCGTAATAAGGGTATAACATTATAAACGCCTGGCAACATGCCTCGATAGGATGTCAAAGATTTTAAGCTACGTAAATCAAGACAATTTGGATTTGAATTTGAATTAATTTATATTTATATCCTGGTCAAACATTAGTTGAAATTCATTCACATCAGTTGTCTCTTTATTCACTTCAGGCTACTGTACCAAGTTGAGTGGATCACGCAAGCATCTTTTCCTTGTTCCCCTTCCAGCTGATAACACGCAATCTTCCTCTACAATTTTCAAACGCAAGCAGTTTAAGAAAAATAAAATAAATGGCCGAGCATGGTTTCTTATCTCAAATTCGATTTCTCCTCCTCCATCATTTTCTATGTCGACCAATTACTTTTTCACATTCACTTCCTCTCCAGATTTTCCGTCACCATTGTAATTCCTCTTTACTCTCGAGCCGCCACACTCCTCAACTTCGCGTCTTCAAGCGATGCTTAGGCTTTAGTGAGGAAGCGCGAACGAGCTCGCGTGCGTAGGAGGCTTCGGCTGCTTGTGTGGGTGACGAGCGATGGAGGGTGTGCGACGAAGAGGTGGTGGTCTCTATTTTTGGAACGCGTTTGTGGGTAGCTGCAGATCACGATGCAGTGTATAGGCAGGTGGGGCAACTTCGAGGTGGCTCATCGATGCGTGTTGTGGAGGGTGAAGTCGATTTGGGTTGCGTTGATTTCTGATAGGGGATCGCTTGGGGCAGTCTTTGGCACTGAGGGATCTGTGTGGTGGGATTGGCGATGGTCAAGAGCAGTGAGGTATTCTCTTTTATAATATTTGCAGATTTTAAAATAAATAAATATAAAGTTTAAAAATAAAAATAAATAGAGAAGGGAGAATAGCAGTAAGTTTTTAAACCAGTTTTTTTTTCAATTTATAGGTTTATATGTATACAATAGAAAAGATTATTATTATTATTTACAGAATAAAAAGAAAACAAATCTTTATATATAGGAAAACCAAGGAATAAATATATACATTTTAATCTATTAGATTATTTTAAAATAATAGATTTTGGGGATTAATTTTTTAGTTAACCTATTTAATGATTTTCAATTACTACAAGTTTTTTTAAAAGGGAAATTAGTTTAAATTTAATTATTTGTTTAAAATTAAATCATTTGTCAAAATGAAAACTATTAAAATAAAATCACTAGTTACCTAAATATGTCAAATGGAAATTTAATTTTTCGATTGGTTCAAATATTAATGAAAATTATCTAATGTTTGTTCAAGGTCTGAAATCATGAAGAATCGTGAAGAAAATAAGCTGGTTTGGTTTAGGTCGTAAAAATCAAAGGTGAGTTAATCTCACTCATCTGGTTTAATTTAAATTTAAATGGTTAAATTTAAATAATTGGTTGAATGGTTGAATTGATTTGATGTGCTATATTATAATATATAATACATCTTGGAATGATTGATTTCCCGCATAATAGCGGATGAGACCCTATTCCCCGCATAATAGCGGATGATATTATATTAATCCCATATATCGTGATATTCCATCTCGAAGTGGAATTTGTATTTTATATTGTGCTAATGTCTGTGGATGCAAGGAAACAGGTTGGACGGATCCAACCGTATTCCTCAAAATTATCCAGATTTTTCTAATAATTCTATGTTATGATTATTTGCTATTCTGGGTTGAATTATATTGATAATTGGAAATGTTGGATGTTATGGGTTGATTTAATATATTTCAGTACTGAGTTATCCAAATATATAGAATCGGGTTTTTGAAAAGAAACTAAAGAAGGAAATTTGTAAGTAAAAATAATTATAGAGAAGTTGACTAAATTTAAGAATGAATTGGAAAAGAATTAAAGTGGATTTTAAATGTTAATAAATAAATTCCGATTGGGGAAAGAAGATTTAAATAAACAGGGAAATAATGAATTTTTAAAAATTAAGTGGAGCATTTTAAAAAGCAATAGAATTTATTTTAAAGATTTAAGCTTTAAATTTATTCAAAGGAATAGAAAAGGAATTTGGAAAATCTGAAATTGATATTTTTAGTTAAAAGGATTTTTAATTATAATTAATAAATGAAATATGAGGTTAATGGATTTTGAATAAATTGAGTAAGTAAAGGAACTTATTTCAAATTAGGTAAATTGGAAATCCATTTGAGAATTCATTAAAATGTTGGAATTGGGATTTTAAAAGGAGGTTGTGACTATGAAATGTTTGAACTGGGTTTATAAAAGTAAAGTAAAATATATCAGTGGATATTTGGGATGAATAAATTCACGGTGATAATTTATTAAAGGAATGGGTAAATTTGTTTAAAAATAAATAGTGATTTATTTGTAAAGGATGTGGAAGAAAAGCTTATTTCCCTGAGTAGCCAAGTACGTTTTCAAACAAATTTAAAGGTATAAGTTAAAAGTTTTAAGTTGTTTTGGAAAATTTATAATTTCTGAATGTTTAAATTCTAAAGGAAGTATTTTTCAAAATTTATTATCGTAATAATTATTTAAAGATGATTTGGTAATTTGTTTAAAGGAAAAAATCTTGTTTTATATTTTGATAAAGTAACCTTATTTTAAATATTCCAAAAGTATTATTTTTAATTAATTAGTGAAGTAATTTTTCTAAATTTAAATGTTAAAGCATATTTTACACTAAAGTGCTTTTAAATTATTTTAAAAATCTAAAGTTTTGTGCTCGGTGATTTCAGTGGAAATAGAAAATATTTGAGAAATTTATTCTGTAAAAGGAAGATAGTTTAAAACTATTTTAAAAAAGATTTGAAAATTGGAAATATATCTTTCGAGGAGAAATTATTTATTGTTTGATGGTTGTTGTGAATGTTAATTGATAGTTAAATAACCGACTATCAATATTGGCCAATGCGCTGATCGTTTCGAAGAGACTGGGATCGGGATTTATTTCTCGAAAACAACTTCGATCCAGTTTGTACGTTTTCATGGAAAAACGAGTTCGGAGTCGAAGATGGAGCAGTGAAGTGCAAGGGCTAGTCTCTACTAATCTAAGGATGTTTCCAAAATGGATGTAGTAGGAATAGTGCGTACGGTTCCGTTCGAACCCGGGACGGACTTGTATGGATGAATGCTTTCAGAACATCGTCAGGTAGACGATGGGCATTCTAAGTGAAACGTTCTAAAACGTAACGCTTAGCCTCAAGCCTCATCAACCGGGAATGACTGAAAATCAGGGGTTATGCAGCAAGGCTAGGTGGGTAGCACCCATTCAGGGTAAGGTCATCCCTGTCTAAATGTCTCTTTTTATTCGGCTTAGTGGTGCGGTTGTTGATCACAACCGTGGGGTCATCTTACTCGAGATTATCCAGTAAGGGGTAGTCCCGGTCTTGTATTGCAGGGGGTCGGGAGTGATCCTCGGTATGCTGATCTAGACCATGTACCGTGACAGGTGGTACCCAATGCCTAGTCGTTAGATGGAAATCCATTCTCCCTACGCGCCTTTTACAGTTTTGTTTGTATTACCCACGACTATGGCTAGTGGCTGGAATTTAATGAATGTAACAATTTCGTCCATTTTAATAAGTATTTGTAAATAGACCCTATTATAATATCAGAGGATTTTTAATAAAAAGTGTTTTAGTTATCGTAAGGTAAAAACCCGACATGTTTATTTGTGGCGTGGCCTTACGAGATGCTTTTGTTTTAAAAGGATTTTTGAAACTTTAATAATCAATTTGAGTGTGATTTCTCACGCTGGTATTCCAGACTGACTCGGGCGTTATTTAACTATAATGCTCGGGTCAGACCGAGTATTATAGAATACAGAAAAGGATGCTGTGGAGCTCAGGAGACAAGTTGGATGGCGATACGTACTTCCATACTTGCTATTATTATTCCGCTGTGTATTCAGTCTTGAGAACAGATTTATATAATTGTTCAGTTGTATGTTATTGATGTTGTTGAACTCTGATGATGTATTCTGATGATGTATGTATAAAACAGATATAGTTTTCTTTTGTGTAAAGATAAACTATTATGTATTATATGTTATTCCGCTGCGATGGTTAGATTTTGTTGTTGTTTTCTATCTTCTTCTACCTCTTCTTCTTTAACCCAAATGGTTCGTATTTCCATTCATCTTGAGTTGATTGATGGATAATAGTGTCGACACAAGGGGTACGGATTGTGGGTCGTTACAGTTGGTATCAGAGCTTAGGTTGGTGATAACCTTGGCACTGGTGGGAATTACTCATAGAATAGAGTCCATAGTACTCTAGAATGAGCTTGAGCATATTAATAGATATGAGCTCGTATTTGTTAGGGAACATAAAATTGTTTTATATTGTGTTGATTTGTCGGTTGAGTGTTTATGGATTCTGGTCGGTATATGGGACGCCATGTCATCGATAGGGGTTTCTAAACTCTTAAACAAGATAAACCAACATAGTATTGTTTTAAATAGGGTAATGAAATAATTTTTCCCAAATTATTTTCATATATAAAGGGAATAATTTTTGTAAATTATTATAGTTACATATGGATGCTTGGTTGTTAGGGATGATGATATTTAATTATTATCATTAATGTGTAAAATTGAATAAGATATTGAAATCATAACCAAAAGCTAGGAAATAAATTCATGTACAAATGGGATCTGTAAATGTGTTTTTTAATTGAATAAGGAATTGAAATCATAAATTAAAACTAAGAAACAAAATTCATATACAAATGAGATTTGTAAATGCAAACTATAAATGTGAATTATAGTGTGATTAGTAATTAAATAAGATAAAATTCCAAAGTAATGTTTGAATATAAATTTAAAGGATTTGGAATTTGAAAATTTGGAAATTTAAATTCCTTTGAATTTGAAATTGATTCTCAAAAATTTGGAAAAAATAATATATATTTGAGAAATATTTTTGAATCGGATTTGAAATCTAGAAAGATTTGGAATTTAAAAATATGTGAAGGGTTTTAAAAGAGATAAAAGCATTGAACTCTTTACGGTCGCTGCAAAATAATTCCGATGATGATGGCGACATCATCGGTGTTTATTTTCGAGTTTCCAAAGAGGGGGATTGCTACCTAAATGTTTTGGATTAATGTTTTTTTTGTGAAATTTGGTTTGATTTTGAAAATGCAAAGGAATGGTTTGATTTAAATATACATGTTTTTAAAATTCAATTTGGAACCTTTTAGAAATAAGTTTAAATGTGTAAGCAAAAGGGAATTGAAACTGAATGTTGAACTTAAGTTTGAATGGAAAAATTAGTCAAGTTGGACTAAATAAAACAAAGTTTTGAGATTAAAATTAGTAATTAACTGATTGATTCATATGGTATGCAAATGAAATGAAATTGATTATTGGACGATGTTTGATTTAAAATTGTGTAAAATAAAGTGCAGAATTAGTTCAAATGGCCTAAAAATAATCAGCGTTTAGAAATTAAAATTATTGGTTGAAAATGAATTTTTGAATGAATATTAATAAGTGTAGCTTATAAAAAATTAAAAAGGAAATAAATAAGCCGGAATAAAAGTATTGGTATTGTGGAAATTAAAAAAAATCCAAACTTGAGATATAAAGTAAGATTGAACTCAAGAAAATTAAATAAAATGGTTTTGAAGATAAATGAAGAAAAAAAATCAAGTATGGGATTATAAATTGAAAGTGTGGTCGAATGAAATTGAATTGGATTAAAATAGATTTGGTGTGAGTTGTAAACAAATCCAATTCAAGCATAAATTGATTGGCCTTATTATTAATAAATTCAATAATGAATTGTTAATTTGAATTAAAATTATAAATGAATAAAAGAATAAACTAATCGAATAAATTAGTAAAATGGTTGGGATTTGATCAAAGGGAAATCAAATCAAAGATTTAAATGGAAGTTGGTGGAATAAAATAAACTTAAATTATTGGGTGGAATAGTTTGAAGAAAATAAATAACTTAAGTAAATTGTGAGATGGTTATTTAATATACTGGTTGCCAAGTTTAATAAAATGGTTTAGAATCAAACTTTTTGGATATGAAAGAAAATGCAATGAAAAGATTGTGAATAAATCAAAATGGGATGAAATCAAGTGTAACTTGAGTTGGAATCAATTTAAATGGTTATAAAGCTTGAGTAACCATTTATTCACATTAATATTGTCAAATTGCATAGGAAAATGGGTCGTTCGATGTAAACGGGATTAGATAAAATCCTATGAGTTATCAGAAGTGAAATAGGATAATTTTGAAATCAATTGGAATGAATATGAGTTTGTTTTGCTTAGAATGAATTAAATATAAGCGAGTAAATTGTAAATCACTTAAACTGAATGGAATGGTTTGAGAATTGGTTGTAAGCAATTGTAATAAGTGCCGAAACCTTATACGTGCTTACGG
The DNA here is from genome assembly GCA_030765085.1 of Allium cepa. Taxonomy (NCBI): domain Eukaryota; kingdom Viridiplantae; phylum Streptophyta; class Magnoliopsida; order Asparagales; family Amaryllidaceae; genus Allium; species Allium cepa. Next base: position 204,860,623 of record CM060942.1, read on the forward strand.
AATTATATAATGTGCATTATATGTGAAATTTATGTGTTAGCTTTTGAAAGTAAGTGAAAAGTTAATAAATTGCATATATTTAGTACTTATATGTTCGAATTGAGTAAGTACAGATACCGGGAAGCCGTTTCACGGAATTTGGACGCGCTAAATGCTAAAATAATAAGCCGCTTGCTTAAAAATGATAAATAAAGGTATGCCTATGCAATAAAAATAGGAAATATGGACTGTTTTTGTTTTTCCGACCATGTGGGTCGATGTATATTTATTTATATCTCTTGTCAAATTGAAAAAGCTCCACCGTACAAAGGAGACACTGCCAAAAAATTTCGAAAATTTTGGGCGTTAGAATTTTTTTTGAAATTTTTGGTAGCAGCGGAACAATTTCAAATTAGAAATTGAAATAAATTAGTAGATGAAACTAATTTAAAATAATGATATGAATCAATTATAAATGGAAGATAAAATTCAATATTCAGAGTTGAAGATAAATTGAATCGTATGGAAATGGGAGAACCAATTTGAATAAAAGTAGATATAAACTAAAGTGGTGAAGTGAAAATAAATATAAGAAGCGTATAAAATACTTATATTGAACTTAAGAAGAAATGGTGAAATTCTTAAGTAATATGGGTGTCGGGAAAATACATTGAATAAGCATTTGAGTGAAGATTTAATAAACATATATGTACATCATACGACTTGAATGAATAGATATTGACATTTTGTAAGGAAGTCGATAAAATGTTTTGAATGTCGTGCTTGTATATTATTACTAAGTAGGATATGCAGGTATTATAAAGGGAAAGGAAAATTGGTTTTGATTTTAGAAGATAAATTTGAATGACTTGACAAAAAGGTATGTGTTTAAATTTCTGTATGAGATTTGATTGGGTTTTTGATCTAGCTACTTGGCATTTGTTTTCTTTTGGATTCTGAGGGATGTAAAGGCATTTCGTAGTTATACCGAGCTAGCCGCGCAAAGGAGACGCTGGCGAAATTTTTCGGAAATTTAGAGAGTTAGAAATTTTTTGAGAAAGTTTTGATAATTTAAATTTGGATTTAAATTTGAATTTGAATAAGTGGAGTAAATAATGTTGTTGGAAACTATGGAAGGTTTTGGGAAGTTGATTGAAGTAATAGTGGGTCTTTAATAAAACATATGTTATAGCAAGTTGATAAAACCGTTTGGTTTTGGAAAATAGTAATGGGTATTGGATCATTCCTCTTAACTAGTAATTTCGGAGACGAAATTCTTTTAAGGGGGGATGAATGTGACGACCCGGAATATTTGGATGTTTAAAATCGAAATATCTAATTAATTTTAAATATTTGCAAGTTAGTTTAACTTGGATTTCAAATATCAGTTTGAATTTGGCGAGTGAATTTATTGAATTAAATAATTTGAAGTTGGGTAAAATATAAAATATGGAGTTTTAAGCCTGTTAAAACTAATTTGAAGGCTTATAAAATTTATATTGATGGTGTTGAGGATAATAAAAGTTTTAAAATTGAATTAAACACTGATTTGTTCAGTTTTGAAATTTTATCGTTTTAAATTGAATTTAAAAATAGCCTTCCGAGGCACAGTCCTGGATTTCGACGAAACTAGTTCCATTGGATCCGTAATATTGTATTATTATCGGGTTTCAATTTTCGTAGTATTGGAGTTGTTGCGTGAGCGTACGGTAAATAAACGCGCTGAAATTTATATAGGAAATTCAATACAATAACTGATCAAAAAGCTATCTTCTCCATACGATCGATTTAGGACTCGAAACCTTTTCCATCGTGTTCGTAATAGGGGTATAACATTATAAACGCCTGGCGGCATGCCTCGACAGGATGTCAAAGATTTTAAGCTACGTAAATCGAGATAATTTGGATTTGAATTTGAATTAATTTATATATATCCTGGTCAAACATCAGTTGAAATTCCTTCACATCAGTTATCTCTTTATTCACTTCAGGCTACAGTATTAAGTTGAGTGGATCACGTAAACATCTTTTCCTTGTTCCCCTTCCAGCTGATAACACGCAATCTTCCTCTACAATTTTCAAACGCAAGCAGTTTGAGAAAAATAAAATAAATGGCCGAGCGTGGTTCCTTATCTCAAATTCGATTTATCCTCCTCCATCATTTTCTATGCCGACCAATTACTTTTTCACATTCACTTCCTCTCCAGATTTTCCGTCGTCACTGTGATTCCTCCTTACTCTCAAGCCGCCACACTCCTCAACTTCGCGTCTTCAAGCGATGCTTAGGCTTCAGTGAGGAAGCGCGAACGAGCTCGCGTGCGTAGGAGGCTTCGGCTGCTCGTGTGGGTGACGAGCGATGGAGGGTGTGCGACGAAGAGGTGGTGGTCTCTATTTTTGGAACGCGTTTGTGGGTAGCTGCAGATCGCGATGCAGCGTATAGGCAGGTGGGGCAACTTCGAGGTGGCTCATCGACGCGTGTTGTGGAGGGTGTAGTCGATTTGGGTTGCGTTGATTTCTGACAGGGGTTCGCTTGGGGCAGTCTTTGGCACTGAGGGATCTATGTGGTAGGATTGGCGATGGTCGAGAGCAGTGAGGTATTCTCTTTTATGATATTTGCAGATTTTAAAATAAATAAATATAAAGTTTAAAAAATAAAAATAAACAGAGAAGGGAGAGTAGCAGTAAGTTTTTAAACCAATTTTTTTTTTCAATTTATAGGTTTATATATATACAGTAGAGAAGATTATTATTGTTATTTACAGAATAAAAAAAACAAATCTTTATATATAGGAAAACCAAGGAATAAATATATACATTTTAATCTATTAGATTATTTTAAAATAATAGATTTTGGTGATTAATTCGTTGGTTAACCTATTTAATGATTTTCAATTACTACAAGTTTATTTAAAACGGAAATTAGTTTAAATTTAATTATTTGTTTAAAATTAAATCATTTGTAACTATTAAAATAAAATCACTAGTTACCTAAATATTTCAAATGGAAATTTAATTTTTCGATTGGTTCAAATATTAATGAAAATTATAACATGTTTATTCAAGGTCTGAAATCGTGAAGAATCGTGAAGAAAACAAGCTGGTTTGGTTTAGGTCGTAAAAATCAAAGGTGAGTTAATCTCACTCATCTGGTTTAATTTAAATTTAAATGGTTAAATTTAAATAATTGGTTGAATGGTTGAATTGATTTGATGTGCTATATTATAGTATATAATACATCGTGGAATGATTGATTTCCCGCAAAATAGCGGATGAGACCCTATGCGTCGCATAATAGCGGATGATATTATATTAATCCCATATATCGTGATATTCCACCTCGAAGTGGAATTGGTATTTTATATTGTGCTAACGTCTGTGGATGCAGGGAAACAGGTTGGAGGGATCCAACTGGATTCCTCAAAATTATCCAGATTTTTCTAATAATTCTATGTTTATAATTATTTGCTATTCTGGGTTGAATTATATTAATAATTGGAAATGTTGGACGCTATGGGTTGATTTAATATATTTCGGTACAGAGTTATCAAAATATATTGAATCGGATTTTTAAAAAGAAACTAAAGAAGGAAATTTGCAAGTAAAAATAATTATTGAGAAGTTGACTAAATTTAAGAATGAATTGGAAAAGAATAAAAGTGGATTTTAAATGTCAATAAATAAATTCCGAGTAGGGAAAGAAGATTTAAATAAACAGGGAAATAATGAATTTTAAAAATTAAGTGGAGCATTTTAAAAAGATAAAGAATTTATTTTAAAGATTTAAGCTTCAAATTTATTCAAAGGAATAGAAAAGGAATTTGGGAAATCTGAAATTGATATTTTTAGTTAAAAGGATTTTTAATTATAATCAAGAAATGAAATATGAGGTCAATGGATTTTGATTAAATTGAGTAAGTAAAGGAACTTATTTCAAATTAGGTAAATTGGAAATCCATTTGAGAATTCATTGAAGTGTTGGAATTGGGATTTTAAAAGGAGGTTGTGACTATGAAATGTTTGAACTGGGTTTACAAAAGTAAAGTAAAATATATCAGTGGATATTTGGGATGAATAAATTCACGGTGAGAATTTATTAAAGGAATGGGTAAATTTGTTTAAAAATAAATAGTGATTCATTTGTAAAAGATGTGGAAGAAAAGCTTATTTCCCTGAGTAGCCAAGTACGTTTTCAAACAAATTTAAAGGTATAAGTTAAAAGTTTTAAGTTGTTTTGGAAAATTTATTATTTCTGAATGTTTAAATTCTAAAGGAAGTATTTTTCATAATTTATTATCGTAATAATTATTTAAAGATGATTTGGTAATTTGTTTAAAGGAAAAAAAATCTAGTTTTATATTTTGATAAAGTAACCTTATTTTAAATATTCCTAAAGTATTATTTTTAATTAAGTAGTGAAGTAATTTTTCTAAATTTAAATGTTAAAGCATATTTTACAGTAAAGTGTTTTTAAATTAATTTAGAAATCTAAAGCTTTGTGCTCGGTGATTTCAGTGGAATAGAAAATATTTGAGAAATTTATTCTGTAAAAGGAAGAAGTTTAAAACTATTTTAAAAAAGATTTGAAAATTGGAAATATATCTTGCGAAGATATTTTGAGATTAATAAATAATTTGGAGAAATTATTTATTGTTTGATGGTTGTTGTGAATGTTAATTGATAGTTAAATAACCGACTATCAATATTGGCCAATGCGCTGATTGTTTCGAAGAGACTGGGATCGGGATTTATTTCCCGAAAACAACTTCGATTTAGTTTGTACGTTTTCATGGAAAAACGAGTTCGAAGTCGAAGATGGAGCAGTGAAGTGCAAGTGCTAGTCGCTACTAATCTGAGGATGTTTTCAAAATGGATGTAGTAGGAATAGTGCCTTCGGTTCCGTTCGAACCCGGGACTGACTTGTATGGATGAATGCTTTCAGAACATCGTCAGGTGGACGATGGGCATTCTAAGTGAAACGTTCTAAAACGTAACGCTTAGCCTCAAGCCTCATCAACCGGGAATGACTGAAAATCAAGGGTTATGCAGCAAGGCTAGGTGGGTAGCACCCATTCAGGGTGTGGTCATCCCTGTCTAAATGTCCCTTTTTATTCGGCTTAGTGGTGCGGTTGCTGATCACAACCGTGGGGTCATCTTACTCGGGATTATCCACTAAGGGGTAGTCCCGTTCTTGTATTGCAGGGGGTCGGGAGTGATCCTCGGTATGCTGATCTAGACCAGGTACCGTGACAGGTGGTACCCCAGTGCCTAGTCATTAGTGGGAAATCCATTCTCCCTTCGCGCCTTTTACAGTTTTGTTTGTATTACCCACGACCACGGCTAGTAGCTGGAATTTAATGAATGTAACAATTTCGGCTATTTTAATAAGTATTTGTAGATAGACCCTATTATAATATCAAAGGATTTTTAATAAAAAGTGTTTTAACTATCGTAAGGTAAAAACCCGACATGTTTATTTGTGGCATGGTCTTACGAGATGCTTTTGTTTTCAAAGGATTTTTGAAACTTTAATAATCAATTCGAGTGTGATTTCTCGCGCTGGTATTACAGACTGACTCGGGTGTTATTTAACTATAATGCTCGGGTCAGACCGAGTATTATAGAATACAGGTAAGGATGTTGTGGAGCTCAGGAGACGAGTTGGATGGCGATACATGCTTCCATACTTGCTATTATTCCGCTGTGTATTCAGTCTTGAGAACAGATTTATATAATTGTCCAGTTGTATGTTGTTGATGTTTTAGAACTCTGATGATGTATTCAGATGATGTATGTATAAAACAGATATAGTTTTCTTTTGTGTAAAGATAAACTATTATGTATTATATGTTATTCCGCTGCGATGGTTAGATTTTGATGTTGTTTTCTATCTTCTTCTACCTCTTCTTCTTTAACCCAAATGGTTCGTATTTCCATTCATCTTCAGTTGATTGATGGAGAATAGTGTCGACACAAGGAGTACGGATTGTGGGTCGTTACAGTTGGTATCAGAGCTTAGGTTGGTGATAACCTTGGCACTGGTGGGAATTACTCATAGAATAGAGTCCATAGTACTCTAGAATGAGCTTGAGCATATTAATAGATATGAGCGCGTATTTGTTAGTGAATATAAAATTGTTTTATATTGTGTTGATTTGTCGGTTGAGTGTTTATGGATTCTGGTCGGTATATGGGACGCCATGTCATCGATAGGGGTTTCTAAACTCTTAAACAAGATAAACCAACACAGTATTGTTTTAAATAGGGTAATGAAATAATTTTTCCCAAATTATTTTCATATATAAAGGGAATAATTTTTGTAAATTATTATAGTTACATATGGATGCTTGGTTGTTAGGGATGATGATATTAAATTATTATCATTAATGTGTAAAATTGAATAAGATATTGAAATCATAACCAAACGCTAGGAAATAAATTCATGTACAGATGGGATCTGTAAATGTGTTTTATAATTGAATAAGGAATTGAAATCATAAATTAAAACTAAGAAACAAAATTCATATGCAAATGAGATTTGTAAATGCAAACTATAAATGTGAATTATAGTGTGATTAATAATTAAATAAGATAAAATTCCAAAGTAATGTTTGAATATAAATTTAAAGGATTTGGAATTTGAAAATTTGGAAATTTAAATTACTTTGAATTTGAAATTGATTCTCAAAAAGTTGGAAAAAATAATATATATTTGAGAAATATTTTTGAATCGGATTTGCAATCTAGGGAGATTTGGAATTTAAAAATATGTGAAGGGTTTTAAAAGAGATAAAAGCATTGAACTCTTTACGGTCGCTGGAAAATAATTCCGATGATGATGGCGACATCATCGGTGTTCATTTTCGAGTTTTCAAAGAGGGGGATTGCTACCTAAATGTTTTGGATTAATGTTTGTTTGTGAAATTTGGTTTGATTTTGAAAATGCAAAGGAATAGTTTGATTTAAATATATATGTTTTCAAAATTTAATTAGGAACCTTCTAGAAATAAGTTTAAACGTGTAAGCAAAAGGGAATTGAAACTGAATGTTGAACTTAAGTTTGAATGGAAAAATTAGTCAAGTTGGACTAAATAAAACAAAGTTTTGAGATTAAAATTAGTAATTAACTGATTGATTTATATGGTATGCAAATGAAATGAAATTGATTATTGGACGATGTTTGATTTAAAATTGTCTAAAATAAAGTGCAGAATTAGTTCAAATGGACTAAAAATAATTAATGTTTAGAAATTAAAATTATTGGTTGAAAATGAATTTTTGAATGAATATTAATAAGTGAGTAGCTTATAAAAATTTAAAAAGGGAATAAATAAGCCGGAATAAAAGTATTGGTATTGTGGAATTTAAAAAAATAAAATATCCAAACTTGAGATATAAAGTAAGATTGAACTCAAGAAAATTAAATAAAATGGTTTTGAAGATAAATGAAGAAAAAAAATCAAGTATGGGATTATAAATTGAAAGTGTGGTCGAATGAAATTGAATTGGATTAAAATAGATTTGGTGTGAGTTGTAAACAAATCCAATTCAAGCATAAATTGATTGGCCTTATTATTAATAAATTCAATAATGAATTGTTAATGTGAATTAAAAATATAAAATGGATAAAATAATAAACTAATCGAATAAATTAGTAAAATGGTTGGGATTTGATCAAAGGGAAATCAAATCAAAGATTTAAATGGAAGTTGGTGGAATAAAATAAACTTAAATTATTGGGTGGAATAGTTTGAAGAAAATAAATAACTTAAGTAAATTGTGAGATGTTTATTTAATATACTGGTTGTCAAGTTTAATAAAATGGTTTAGAATCAAACTTTTTGGATATGAAAGAAAATGCAATGAAAAGATTGTGAATAAATCAAAATGGGATGAAATCAAGTGTAACTTGAGTTGGAATCAATTTAAACGGTTATAAAGCTTAAGTAATCATTTATTCACATTAATATTGTCAAATTGCATAGGAAAATGGGTCGTTCGATGTAAACGGGATTAGATAAAATCCTACGAGTTATTAGAAGTGAAATAGGATAATTTTGAAATCAATTGGAATGAATATGAGCTTGTTTTGCTTAGAATGAATTAAATATAAGCGAGTAAATTGTAAATCACTTAAACTGAATGGAATGGTTTGGGAATTGATTGTAAGCAATTGTAACAAGTGTCGAAACCTTATACGTGCTTACGGAATTATATAACGTGCATTATATGTGAAATTTATGTGTTAGCTATTGAAAGTAAGTGAAAAGTTAATAAATTGCATATATTTAGTACTTATATGTTCGAATTGAGTAAGTACAGGTACCGGGAAGCCGTTTGGCGGGATTTGGACGCGCTAAATGCTAAAATAATAAGCCGCTTGCTTAAAAATGATAAATAAAGGTATGCCTATGCAATAAAAATAGGAAATATGAACTGTTTTTGTTTTTCCGACCATGTGGGTCGATGTATATTTATTTATATCTCTTGTCAAATTGAAAAAGCTCCACCGTACAAAGGAGACACTGCCAAAAAAATTCGAAATTTTTGGGAATTAGAATTTTTTTTGAAATTTTTGATAGCGGCGGAACAATTTCAAATTAGAAATTGAAATAAATTAGTAGATGAAACTAATTTAAAATAATGATATGAATCAATTATAAATGGAAGATAAAATTCAATATTCAGAGTTGAAGATAAATTGAATTCGTATGGAAATGGGAGAACCAATTTGAATAAAAGTAGATATAAACTAAAGTGGTGAAGTGAAAATAAATATAAGAAGCGTATAAAATACTTATATTGAACTTAAGAAGAAATGGTGAAATTCTTAAGTAATATGGGTGTCGGGAAAATATATTGAATAAGCATTTGAGTGAAGATTTAATAAACATATATGTACATCATACGACTTGAATGAATAGATATTGACATTTTGTAAGGAAGTCGATAAAATGTTTTGAATGTTGTGCTTGGATATTATTACTAAGTAGGATATGCAGGTATTATAAAGGGAAAGGAAAATTGGTTTTGATTTCAGAAGATAAATTTGAATGACTCGACAAAAAGGTATGTGTTTAAATTTCTGTATGAGATTTGATTGGGTTTTTGATCTAGCTACTTGGCTTTTGTTTTCTTTTGGAATCTGAGGGATGTAAAGGCATTTTGTAGTTATACCGAGCTAGCCGCGCAAAGGAGACGCTGGCGAAATTTTTCGGAAATTTAGAGAGTTAGAAAATTTTTGAGAAAGTTTTGATAATTTAAATTTGGATTTAAATAAGTGGAGTAAATAATGTTGTTGGAAACTATGGAAGGTTTTGGGAAGTTGGTTGAAGTAATAGTGGGTCTTTAATAAAACATATGTTATAGCAAGTTGATAAAATCGTTTGGTTTTGGAAAATAATAATGGGTATTGGATCATTCCTCTTAACTAGTAATTCCGGGGACGAAATTCTTTTAAGGGGGGATGAATGTGACGACCCGAAATATTTGGAAGTTTAAAATCGAAATATTTAATTAATTTTAAATATTTGCAAGTTAGTTTAACTTGGATTTCAAATATCAGTTTGAATTTGGCGAGTGAATTTATTGAATTAAATAATTAGAAGTTGGGTAAAATATAAAATCTGGAGTTTTAAGCCTGTTAAAACTAATTTAAAGGCTTATAAAATTTATATTGATAGTGTTGAGGATTATAAAAGTTTTAAAATTGAATTTAACACTGATTTGCTCAGTTTTGAAATTTTATCGTTTTAAATTGAATTTAAAAATAGCCTTCCGAGGCACAGTCTTGGATTTCGACGAAACTAGTTCCACTGGATCCGTAATATTGTATTATTATCGGGTTTAATTTTCGTGGTATTTGGAGTTGTGTGAGCGTACGGTAAATAAACGCGCTGAAATTTATATCGGAAATTCAATACAATAACTGATCAAAAAGCTATCTTCTCCATACGATCAATTTAGGACTCGAAACCTTTTCCATCGTGTTCGTAATAGGGATATAACATTATAAACGCCTGGCGGCATGCCTCGACAGGATGTCAAAGATTTTAAGCTACGTAAATCGAGACAATTTGGATTTGAATTTGAATTAATTTATATATATCCTGGTCAAACTTCAGTTGAAATTCCTTCACATCAGTTATCTCTTTATTCACTTCAGGCTACAGTAGTAAGTTGATTGGATCACGTAACCATCTTTTCCTTGTTCCCCTTCCAGCTGATAACACGCAATCTTCCTCTACAATTTTCAAACGCAAGCAGTTTAAGAAAAATAAAATAAATGGCCGAGCGTGGTTCCTTATCTCAAATTCGATTTCTCCTCCTCCATCATTTTCTATGCCGACCAATTACTTTTTCACATTCACTTCCTCTCCAAATTTTCCGTCGTCACTGTAATTCCTCCTTACTCTCGAGCCGCCACACTCGTCAACTTCGCGTCTTCAAGCGATGGTTAGGCTTCAGTGAGGAAGCGCGAAGGGGCTTGCGTGCGTAGGAGGCTTCGGCTGCTCGTGTGGGTGACGAGCGATGGAGGGTGTGCGACGAAGAGGTGGTGGTCTCTATTTTTGGAACGCGTTTGTGGGTAGCTGCAGATCGTGATGCAGCGTATATGCAGGTGGGGCAACTTCGAGGTGGCTCGTCGACGCGTGTTGTGGAGGGTGAAGTCGATTTGGGTTGCGTTGATTTCTAACAGGGGTTCGCTTGGGGCAGTCTTTGGCACTGACGGATCTGTGTGGTAGGATTAGCGATGGTCGAGAGCAGTGAGGTATTCTCTTTTATGATATTTGCAGATTTTAAAATAAATAAATATAAAGTTTAAAAAATAAAAATAAACAGAGAAGGGAGAGTAGCAGTAAGTTTTTAAACCAATATTTTTTTTCAATTTATAGGTTTATATATATACAGTAGAGAAGATTATTATTGTTATTTACAGAATAAAAAGAAAATAAATCTTTATATATTGGAAAACCAAAGAATAAATATATACATTTTAATCTATTAGATTATTTTAAAATAATAGATTTTGGTGATTAATTTGTTAGTTAACCTATTTAACGATTTTCAATTACTACAAGTTTATTTAAGAGGGAAATTAGTTTAAATTTAATTATTTGTTTAAAATTAAATCATTTGTGAAAATGAAAACTATTAAAATAAAATCACTAGTTACCTAAATTTGTCAAATGGAAATTTAATTTTTCGATTGGTTCAAATATTAATGAAAATTATCTAATGTTTATTCAAGGTCTGAAATCGTGAAGAATCGTGAAGGAAACAAGCTGGTTTGGTTTAGGTCGTAAAAATCAAAGGTGAGTTAATCTCACTCATCTGGTTTAATTTAAATTTAAATGGTTATATTTAAATAATTGGTTGAATGGTTGAATTGATTTGATGTGCTATATTATGGTATATAATACATCTTGGAATGATTGATTTCTCGCAAAATAGCGGATGAGACCCTATGCGTCGCATAATAGCGGATGATATTATATTAATCCCATATATCGTGATATTCCACCTCGAAGTGGAATTGGTATTTTATATTGTGCTAACGTCTGTGGATGCAGGGAAACAGGTTGGAGGGATCCAACTGGATTCCTCAAAATTATCCAGATTTTTCTAATAATTCTATGTTTATAATTATTTTCTATTCTGGGTTGAATTATATTAATAATTGGAAATGTTGGATGCTATGGGTTGATTTAATATATTTCGGTATAGAGTTATCAAAATATATAGAATCGGATTTTTGAAAAGAAACTAAAGAAGGAAATTTGCAAGTAAAAATAATTATAGAGAGGTTGACTAAATTTAAGAATGAATTGGAAAAGAATAAAAGTGGATTTTAAATGTCAATAAATAAATTCCGAGTAGGGAAAGAAGATTTAAATATACAGGGAAATAATGAATTTTTAAAACTTAAGTGGAGCATTTTAAAAAGAAAAAGGATTTATTTTAAAGATTTAACCTTCAAATTTATTCAAATGAATAGAAAAGGAATTTGGGAAATCTGAAATTGATATTTTTAGTTAAAAGGATTTCTAATTATAATTAAGAAATGAAATATGAGGTTAATGGATTTTGAATAAATTGAGTAAGTAAAGGAACTTATTTCAAATTAGGTAAATTGGAAATCCATTTGAGAATTCATTTAAGTGTTGGAATTGGGATTTTAAAAGGAGGTTGTGACTATGAAATGTTTGAACTGGGTTTACGAAAGTAAAGTAAAATATATCAGTGGATATTTGGGAAGAATAAATTCACGGTGAGAATTTATTAAAGGAATTGGTAAATTTGTTTAAAAATGAATAGTGATTTATTTGTAAAGGATGTGGAAGAAAATCTTATTTCCCTGAGTGGCCAAGTACGTTTTCAAACAAATTTAAAGGTATAAGTTAAAAGTTTTTAGTTGTTTTAAAAAGTATGTTTTTGAAAATTTATTATTTCTGAATGTTAAAATTCTAAAGTAAGTATTTTCCAAAATTTATTATCGTAATAATTATTTAAAAGATGATTTGGTAATTTGTTTAAAGGAGAAAATCTAGTTTTATATTTTATAAAGTAACCTTATTTTAAATATTCCTAAAGTATTATTTTTAATTAAGTAGTAAAGTAGTTTCTCTAAATTTAAATGTTAAAGCATATTTTACATTAAAGTGTTCTTAAATTATTTTAAAAATCTAAAGTTTTGTGCTTGGTGATTTCAGTGGAAATAGAAAATATTTGAGAAATTTATTCTATAAAAGGAAGATAGTTTAAAACTATTTTAAAAAAGATTTGAAAAGTGGAAATATATCTTACGAAGATATTTTAAGATTAATAAATAATTTGGAGAAATTATTTATTGTTTGATGGTTGTTGTGAATGTTAATTGATAGTTAAATAACCGACTATCAATATTGGCTAATGCGCTGATCGTTTCGAAGAGACCGGGATCGAGATTTATTTCTCGAAAACCTCTTCAATCCAGTTTGTACGTTTTCATGGAAAAACGAATGCACCTAACCAAAAATACATATAAGAATTTCACCTAACCAACAATATAATATATATTTTTTGAAAACAAACTAACATCATAACATATATTTTTTTAAAACAAACTAACAATATAATAATATATATACTAAAATATTAATCATAAATTACATGTTATAATACAATAAGTAATATACCTATGACAACTCGGAATTTTTGGATGTTTGAAATCAGAATATTTAATGAATTTTAAATATTTGCAAGTTAGTTTAACTTGGATTTCAATTATCAGTTTGAATTTGGCGGTTGAATTTATTGAATTAAATAATTTGAAGTTGGGTAAAATATAAAATCTGGAGTTTTATGCCTGTTAAAAATAATTGGAAGGCTTGTAAAATTTATATTGATAGTTTTAAGGATAATAAAAGTTTTAAAATTGAATTTAACACTGATTTGTTTAGTTTTGAAATTTTACCGTTTTAATTGAATTTAAAAATAGCCTTCCGAGGCACAGTTGGATTTCGGCGAAACCAGTTCCATTGGATCCGTAATATTGTATTATTATCGGTTTCAATTTTCGTAGTATTTGGAGTTGGTGTGTGAGCGTACGGTAAATAAACGCGCTGAAATTTATATCGGAAATTCAATACAATAATTGATCCAAAAAATTATCTTTTCCATATGATCGATTTAGGAGTTGAAACCTTTTCCATCGTATTTGTAATAGGGGTATAACATTATAAACGCCTGGTGACATGCCTCGATAGGATGTCAAAGATTTTAAGCTACGTAAATCGAGACAATTTGGAATCAATTTATATTTATATCCTGGTCAAGCATCAGTTGAAATTCCTTCACATCAGTTGTCTCTTTATTCACTTCATGCAGCTGTAGCAAGTTGAGTGGATCACGTAAACATCTTTTCTTGTTCCCCTTCCAGCTGATAACACGCAGTCTTCCTCTGCAATTTTCAAACGCAAGTAGTTTAAGAAAAATAAAATAAATGGCCGAGCGTGGTTCCTTATCTCAAATTCGATTTCTCCTCCTCCATCATTTTCCATGCCGACCAATTACTTTTTCACATTCACTTCCTCTCCAGATTTTCCCTCGTCGTTGCAATTCCTCCTTACTCACGAGCCGCCGCACTCCTCAACTTCGCAGCTTCAAGCGATGCTTAGGCTTCGATGAGGAAGCGCGAACGAGCTCACGTGCGTAGGAGGCTTCGGCTGCTCGTGTGGGTGACGAGCGATGGACGGTGTGCGACGAAGAGGTGGTGGTCGCGATTTTTGGAATGGGCTTATGGTAGCTGCAGATCGCGATGCAGTGTATAGGGAGGTGGGGCGACTTCGAGATGGCCCGTTGATGCGTGTTCTGGAGGGTGAAGTCGATTTGGGTTGTGTTGATTTCTCATAGGGGTTTGCTTGGGGCAGTCTTTGCCACTGAGGGATTTGTGTGGTAGGATTGACGATGGTCGAAGCAGTGAGGTATTCTCTTTTATAATATTTGCATATTTGAAAATAAATAAATATAAAGTTTAAAAAAAACAGAGAAGGGAGGGTAGCAGTAAGTTTGTAAACCAATTTTTTTTTTCAATTTATAGGTTTATATATATACAGTAGAGAAGATTATTGTTGTTATTTACAGAATAAAAAGAAAACAAATCTTTAAATATAGGAAAACCAAGGAATAAATATATACATTTTAGTCTATTAGATTATTTTAAAATAATAGATTTTGGGGATTAATTTGTTAGTAAACCTATTTAATGATTTTCAATTACTACAAGTTTTTTTCTAAAAGGGAAATTAGTTTAAATTTAATTATTTGTTTAAAATTAAATCATTTGTTAAAATGAAAACTATTAAAATAAAATCACTAGTTACCTAAATATGTCAAATGGAAATTTAATTTTTCGATTGGTTCAAATATTAATGAAAATTATCTAATGTTTATTCAAGGTCTGAAATCGTGAAGAATCTGAAGAAAACAAGCTGGTTTGGTTTAGGTCGTAAAAATCAAAGGTGAGTTAATCTCACTCATCTAGTTTAATTTAAATTTAAATGGTTAAATTTAAATAATTGGTTGAATGGTTGAATTGATTTGATATGTTATATTATAGTATATAATACATGTTGGAATGATTGATTTCCCGCATAATAGCGGATGAGACCCTATACGCCGCATAATAGCGGATGATATTATATTAATCTCATATACCGCGATATTCCACCTCGAAGTGGAATAGGTATTTTATATTGTGCTAACGTCTGTGGATGCAGGGAAACAGGTTGGAGGGATCCAACTGGATTCCTCAAAATTATCTAGATTTTTCTAATAATTCTATGTTATGATTATTTGCTATTCTAGGTTGAATTATATTGATAATTGGAAATATTGGATGTTATGGGTTGATTTAATATATTTCGGTACAGAGTTATCAAAATATATAGAATCGGATTTTTGAAAAGAAACTAAAGAAGTAAATTTGTAAGTAAAAATAATTATAGAGAAGTTGACTAAATTTAAGAATGAATTGGAAAAGAATAAAAGTGGATTTTAAATGTCAATAAATAAATTCCGAGTAGGGAAAGAAGATTTAAATAAACAGGGAAATAATGAATTTTTAAAACTTAAGTGGAGCATTTTAAAAAGCAAAAGAATTTATTTTAAAGATTTAAATTTATTCAAAGGTATAGAAAAGAAATTTGGGAAATCTGAAATTGATATTTTAAGTTAAAAGGATTTTTAATTATAATTAAGAAATGAAATATGAGGCAATGGATTTCGAATAAATTGAGTAGGTAAAGGAACTTATTTCAAATTAGGTTAATTGGAAATCCATTTGAGAATTCATTTAAGTGTTGGAATTGGGATTTTAAAAAGAGGTTGTGACTATGAAATGTTTGAATGGGTTTACAAAAGTAAAGTAAAATATATCAGTGGATATTTGGGAAGAATAAATTCACGGTGAGAATTTATTAAAGGAATGGGTAAATTTTTTAAAAATAAATAGTGATTTATTTTCAAGGACATGGAATAAAAGCTTGTTTCCTTGAGTAGCCACTTACGTTTTCAAACAAATTTAATGGTATAAGTTAAAAGTTTTAAGTTGTTTTAAAAAGTATGTTTTAGAAAATTTATTATTTGTGAATGTTTAAATTCTAAAGTAAGTGCTTTTCAAAATTTATTATCGTAATAATTGTTTAAAAGATGATTTGGTAATTTGTTTAAAGGAGAAAATCTAGTTTTATATTTTATAAAGTAACCTTATTTTGAATATTCCTAAAATATTATTTTTAATTAAGTATTAAAGTAGTTTTTCTAAATTTAAATGTTAAAGTATATTTTACAATAAAGTGTTTTTATATTATTTTAAAAATCTAAAGTTTTGTGCTTGGTGATTTCAATGGAATTAGAAAATACTTAGGAAATTTATTCTGTAAAAGGAAGATAGTTTGAAACTGTTTTCAAAAAGGTTTGAAAAGTGGAATTATATCTTGTGAAGATATTTTGAGATTAATAAATAATTTGAAGAAATTATTTATTGTTTGATGGTTGTTGTGAATGTTAATTGATAGTTAAATAACCAACTATCAATATTGGCCAATGCGTTGATCGTTTCGAAGAGACCGGGATCGGGATTTGTTTCTCGAAAACCACTTCGATCCGGTTTGTACGTTTTGGGGAAAAAACGAGTTCGGAGTCAAAGATGGAGCAGTGAATTGCAAGGGCTAGTCGCTACTAATCCTGAGGATGTTTCCAAAATGGATGTAGAAGGAATAGTGTCTTCGGTTCAGTTCGAACCCGGGACGGACTTGTATGGATGAATGCTTTCAGAACATCGTCAGGTGGACGATGGGCATTCTAAGTGAAACGTTCTAAAACGTAACGCTTAGCTTCAAGCCTCATCAACCGGGAATGACTGAAATCATGGGTTATGCAGCAAGGCTAGGTGGGTAGCACCCATACAGGGTGAGGTCATCCCTGTCTAGATGTCCCTTTTTATTCGGATTAGTGGTGCGGTTGCTAATCACAACCGTGGGGTGAACTTACTCGGAATTATCCAGTAAGGAGTAGTCCCGGTCTTGTATTGCAGGGGGTCGGGAGTGATCCTCGGTATGCTGATCTAGACCAGGTACTGTGACAGTGCCCCAATGCCTAGTCATTAGTTGGAAATCCATTTTCCCTACGCGCCTTTTACGGCTTTGTTTGTATTACCCACGACTGTGGCTAGTAGTTGGAATTTAATGAATGTAACAATTTCGGCTATTTTAATAAGTATTTGTAAATAGACCCTATTATAATATCAGAGGATTTTAATAAAAAGCATTTTAGCTATCGTAAGGTAAAAACCCAACATGTTTATTCGTGGCGTGGTCTTACGAGATGCTTTTGTTTTCAAAGGATTTTTGAAACTTTAATAATCAATTTGAGTGTAATTTCTCACGCTGGTATTCTAGACTGACTCGGGTGTTATTTAACTATTATGCTCGGGTCAGACCGAGTATTATAGAATACAAAAAAGGATGTTGTGGAGCTCAGGAGACGAGCTGGATGGCGATACGTACTTTTGTACTTGCTATTATTATTCCGCTGTGTATTCAGTCTTGAAGACAAATTTATATGATTGTCCAGTTGTATGTTATTGATTTTGTTGAACTCTAATGATGTATTTTGATGACGTATGCATAAAACAGATATAGTTTTCTTTTGTGTAAAGATCAACTATTGTCTATTATATTTTATTCCGCTGCGATGGTTAGATTTTGATGTTGTTTTCTATCTTCTTATTTTACCTCTTCTTCTTTAACACAAATGGTTTGTATTTCATTCATCTTGAGTTGATTGATGGAGAATAGTATCGAAACAAGGGGTACGGATTGTGGGTTATTACAATACCTAAAAACCCTTGCCTTGTAGCACGCCTTGTAATGATGATCCCTCTCCTATTATAAGCTTTTCGATTCGGCAGACTACTAATCCTTGAACTTTTGACCTTTGACTATTGGATAGTAATTGACCTTGAATTGATTTGAGCTTAATATGATGAGGCTCTTAGGGATTGAAATTAGCCAGCAATAGAATGTATGAATGGGAGCAAAAAAGTGTTTGTAATTAGGGTAGAGGTATTTAAGCAGTGGATGGAAGAGAGAGGATAATGGATCGCATCTCATACCAGTTCTCTCTCAATCTGGGCCATCCAAAACCCTACAACCCTAACCTATTTGAACTGCCTCCTATAGTCCTATTTTATTCGAAAATACTCACCCATCAACACGGGCCAAGATCGCATTTAAGCCCGTAGAAAATAATACTTAATTAAATCATGTTTAGTCCTTTATCGATACCGTATCTCAATTAATATATTTATAACTATTATAAAAATATTTAATAATATTTATTACTAAAATCATAATCAAAATTTTATAATCAATATTTCATGAATATTAATTAATTTTTAACAATTATAAAACAATTAAATCTTTTGGTCAAAAGAGAATTCATCATTTCGATTGTGTGACTCGTCAAGTGTAAATTTAGTCAGCGATTAACATCGAACTATTCGTATGTTAACGTTCACACGTCACTTACCATGTAATGTGACATTCTGAAAAAAATTATCACTTACTTGGTTTTAGTCAAATCCATTTTCACTTTGTTTAGCATTACCTAGTTATGACTTTTATTTACACATATTCTCTTCGCTAAAACAATTTCACTTTGGACTTATGGAATTTGGTATTGGTTAAAATTCCAATATCATCCATATTCAACATAATAGTCCAAATACAAAGTCTTTGGTTCAATAATAATAATAATAATTAACCGAGATGCTCTAGCCAGAGACTTTGACCTTGAGTTGACCATGATACTAACCCCATACAACTATGGAGACGAATCCTCTGTTGAATAGTGTTTCACTTATAATACCTCCATTCGACCCAACTATAGTCACTTTGATGGATGTTGTGTCATGATTTGGGTATATCAAAGCATAGTTTTCATATTGAGGATCGACGATATTCTCAAGTAAAGATAACTGTGCAAATTAGTCACATTGATATTTTATGTTTGACCTTAATAATATTAACAAACAGAAAACTACCGAGTGAGTCGTTCCATAGTTATCTGATAACTATTAGTACGTAACCCCTTAGTGCCCCCCAAAAACCATGAGTAATACATTGTCCAACATTTGAAGAGCATTACGCACTCTAGTCTCAACGAATACATCGATCCTACCTCGATGCATCATGACTAGGAATATTTAAAATGGTATACTTATTTTTATTGTGATAAATTACTCAGGATTACAACACTTTGTAACTACAATCATAAAACATACCATTTATGACTTTTCTATTCAATGTACTTTTAGTTAAATTAATTAACTAATATAACACATTATATCAAGTATATAATGGAAAGAAAATACATTCTACTTCGAAAAAGATTGGCTATTGAGCTAAATATATGTAACAAATTACATAATGGCCCCTAGGGCATAAACCTAACTCTTTCAATCTTCCACTTGTAGTTGGAGTCAATTCTGAAATCTTATTCCAATTTCTCAAATTGATTTCCTCAAAACTAATTGGTTCGGCCCCTTAATGGACGGTTATGCTATTATGTTTACTTATTTGCTCCACAATCAACTTTCTCTGATGCTGATAAATTACCTTTATTATGTCGAACAATACGAAGTATGTCTCTCGACTTCCAATAAGCCCTAAGTTTAGTTATGAAATATATCGTGACATTGCTATCATATAATAATGTTATGGGATTCTCTACATTTGGAATCACCCTCGGCTCAGTTATAAATTTGTGCATTTATATTTATACATTATTTTATTACAGTGCTATTCAAGGTGATGTGCTTAGTCTTTTCATTCAATCAGTCATAGCCTTTCATTTGGAACATTTCCAATTTAAATATTTTTATATTGAATTTATTTTTTACTTGTTATACTTATATGAAAATTTGATTCCAAACACTCCTTCATAAGGAGTTCGTTGTTTCTATAAAACAATTCTCTTGCATTTCAAACTTACACAAGAACACCTTAAACAACCATTTAGTGATATCTTTATAGATTTGATATTTTCTTCATGTGTCAAATACATAAACAAATAACGATATCATTAATAACATAATATATATGATAATTTCTATTGCCAATGCATAAGTAATTCATCTTACATGTTTCATATTATACATGTTAACAAAGTGTCCTTACATAGCATTTTTGGACATTTCCAATATCTTTTATACATATTATATAAGTCATTGTTTACAAGTTTGACGTCGAGTATTAAAACAACCATGGTTGATTTTAACATAAGTACGTCATTAACAGTCAACGGTGTGTTGTTTACTTACGGTTTTGGAAATATTTATGTACCTTTTTAACTTGCTTCCCTATTAGCACATGCTTTCTTTGAATTTTGATTGATATGACAACTATTTTATATTTCTATCAAAAAAAATTGTTCAATTTTGATGCTTTTCTAAATGATACTTTTGCACCCGTTGTTGGATTATATCCAAAAGCTCACAGACCTAATATCGCTCCCACTGACTTCGAGACACTTTAATTATTATGTGTAAATAGTTTACTCTAAATCATTCTCTAGAAATTTCTATTTCAACACATATGCCACAAAACATAAAGTCATATCAGGTTATAACTTTGAGTAAAATTCGAACCTACTTGAATACATCGAATGGTGAATCAGTTATGTTAATTTCAACAATTGAAATTTACAGCATTATTCTTATCAATGTGGCTCACTATATTCCAACTGCATTTGCCTTTCTCTAAAAGACATATTTGCGGCCAATGGATCATATACCTTTAGATACGTCTATCAAAATCATATATTTTGACAATGTATTTGTAATCCACTTCAGATATGCGCATCATACCATATCACAGGGTCAATATTCCTAATGGTTTAATTAAACAACAGAGGATTTGATACCGATATAAAATTCACAATTTTCTACAATGTACAAAAATATTCATTAGACAGTCTAATGCATTTGTGTTTAATTTGGTTTGATCAATTTTGTTTCATCCCTTATAATCAGTTTATTATTGGATCGTATCCAAATTCATTTCATACCAATAATTTCTTAAAGAAATTCCTTCGCCGTGAAGTTGGTATTTCTTAAAACAACGATTGTTTCTTAATGCAATGAATAGGTATGCCTGAACATTTTATGAATTCCCTTATATATAAAATAGATTTACTTTTTGTTTACAAAAATTATGTTCATAACATAAACATTTCATCCAATGATAGTCTTTCCCAAACTCCTTTTGGGTAGATTCATACAAGATCCCTCATGAACACTTATTGTGTGCAGATTTTTGACTCGCACAACCTACCAACTCCTTAACTTAGGATATATAGGGGTTCCTTATAAAACCTTATCTCATATGGTTTTGTAAACTTTTCTTTGAATGATATTAATTTTGACTTTGTATACTACTGTTAAGTACACACCGTATAGAAATAATTTATCTCAAGTTCACTCATCATTACTCTTATTTTGTCCAACAAAGTTTGAGTACTCCTTATAGATATATCATTATGTATCATAGGGTGGAGTGACTTTTGAGGTTGAATCTATATTCACTTTAAGGTACATTCAGAATTTTTTCCAATATACTTAATTACCCATTCGATCAAATGGGATCATTTAATTTATTGCATGTTATTTTATTCACTTCCATTTTATATTCTATGAGTTTATTATAGATTTATACATGCGTATCAAATATACATCTTCATGTCTTTGATTACTCTTTAGTGAAAATGACGAAGTATGTGGAACCATTTTGGCATTATAGACTTACAATTGCATGCATCTGTACGTATCAATCTTAAGAGTTCATCAACTATTATGATGCTCCCACTAGTGCATAATCCTTAATTGTTTTAGATATAATAAACCAATACCATATGATTCATAACCATATAAAATTATTTCTTAAAACTACAGCTTAGTCTAGAATTTTAAAATAATTGTAAATAATTTAAATACTTCGGTATTTTCTAATGCACCGCTTTTATTATGAAAACCAGTACCATATTGTAGTTGTATATCATTATGAATATTCATAATGTTCATATTAAATTGAACTGTGTTTAATTTTCAATCGGCACCGAAAAATAGTTATGGTTTCATAAATAATGTCTGTTATGTCTTGTGAAAACATTTTTTGTAACTTGATGCAATCAATTGGTGTTATATGACACGCTCCCACTATTTTTCCATTACAATAATAGCATACTAAATTTGGAGGTCCATCATTCACTTAATATAAATTGTTTATTTCTTGTACTGTAACTAGTTATAACGGTGAGTTCTTTGATCAAATATCTTGAAATTAAAGAAATAAATCTCTTAGAAAACAATTTTATATATGTAAATCCATTTTTAAAATAGAAATAGTATTTATCGTTCCAGTATTAATTATTATTATTATTAAAATTCTCGTTTTTGATGTTTCTCTATGAAGTAGAAGTGACTATTCACTCCCTTCATTCCAACTGCGTCTTGAATCACATCTACACTTGTACATTCGTTTTCGTTCTAAATGGTCGAACCATTTTAAAGAAAACCCTTACTACAATATCATAATGAACTCTTTACAAAAGCGTACTCGAACATCCTTAACATTTAAGGTCATCAAACATGTTGCACTTTGCATAAACTGATTAGACTGATATATCAGCGATCGAGTCCTTAGATCTATATTGCAGTTTCAGTCTTGTGTTACTTTTAATGCAATGTAGTCTTTATCGTATTCAATCAAATTGAATACTTAATATCGCAATATTTTTTATTTGTGTATTTTGGATGAACGAATTTCGTTAAAGTACTGTACATTACAAACTATGACTGTTCACCATATAAAACTTATATATGATAGTATACAGATCAAATATCCATAGTCTCGTATTTCATTTTAGTTTAGTGCTCATAGAATGCAATAAGCGGTCTCGACCAAGCAAACATGTAAGCGAATAAATTATAAATATATTTAGTAGTTGTAAAATTTAGTGCTTGAATAGGTACCGAAACATTAACATGCAAGAAGCAAATATTAGTAAGTATATGTTATATTTCTATTTGTCGATCACCAATCCAGTTCATTTGTATATCTTAATTTATAAACGTTTTATCACTCATGATAATGCACGAATTTATCAATGTAGATTATTATAACATTATATAACATATGTTCTTACAATATTAGAAATGTTAAATGTTATCATTTCATTTTTCTAATTTGGTTCCCACTAGTCTTTTATTTTTCACCGAACCCTAGGTTGAAACATAAAAGTCTTTTGACTTTAGAGGAAGGTGTTAGGAGTCACCCATCTTGGAATTCTAACCTTGTCTGCTCAACAAGTCTTGGCCCTATAGACGATGGATACTTCTTTATCAGTTGTATCGTATACAACTCCTGACCATTGGGTATCTTGTCCTAATTCCGCTTTGACCTTGAGTCTACTCAATAAATCAAAACAAAAAATTTCACTTGTACCTACCAGATCGCGACGGCCTACGTATAACATATGTACGTTGAGTTTGCTCAACAAATGCATATAGTAGTCTTACCTCATCTATTCAATATATTGATAATACTACACATAACATCCCCACTTGAGTCTACTAAACAACTAAGGAGTTGGCAATTAACTTACTAAAATACATATATGGTAAAGGACATTATATTAATGATTCACAACCTTTAATATTTAATATTGAGTGATATCAAATTATGAAATAATGTATTTCTTACAAAATACTCTCGTGATTCAAGTGTCGGACACATCAAAAATCATGGCATGTGTACATTTACGTATTTATTTATTCCTTAAGTCTATTTGGGTTTCTTTGATGTTCCACCTTTAGTTTTTACATTCATATTATATAAGTTTTATATCATATAACTTTTATATTTTATATTACATATATAATAGTCTTATGTATAATATTATATTAATTACATCTTATTTAATTAATTTTTAAATAACTAACATTTTAATTGATTTTGTATTATTTTAATACAACATTTATATTAAATATTTATTACATACTATAAATTTCATAGCATTACACACATATCTATATATGTGTATATTCATTTAATTAATTAACCTTTAATTAATTAAATTTTTATTTATTTATTAACTTTTAATTTATTTATTTAATTAAACAATTTTAATTAAATTACATTAATTTCAAATTTCTATTCATATGCATATATGTATACTTATGTTATTTTAAATATTTTAAACAACATACATATATCATAATATATAATACATGTATACATTTGTTAATTAAATAACTTATTTTATTAACCTTATTACTAAATTTCAAATTTTCGAAATTAGTATTCCTTTTCAAACATTATGTATTTTTATTATATTATAACTTTTATAATATTTATACATCTTATTTTAAATTTAACTTTAAAATTTAAAATTTTATATTTAATTTTTTAAAAGTTTTTGAAAATTAGCCCAAGACACAATTCAAATTTGTGCCTTTTCTATTAGGGATAATTTTTGGGCCATGAGCTTAATAGTTAACCCTAACATGACTAATTTAGATCATAGAGGCTATTAGGCTTTGATATCATTGTTGGAACTGATCCAGCCTTTAGCGGAAGTTATGGGTGAATATCAATTTTTTTTACCATGATGGATCTTTATTAGGCCTATGAAGTCTAATTTATTAGAAAATTTCTAAATTTATTTAAATAAAGTATCTTGTTTTATTTAAATATATATATATATATATATATATATAATTTATATTTTAGTACATATAAATACACACATATGTATCATATACATGTATGTATGTATGTGCATGTGTAACATGTAAACTCGTGTAATGTATAACGTGCCCATGAATAGATATTGAGATTTACATCGCAATAGATAGTTAGCTCATCTGGTATGTATTATATATTATCCAAGTATATGTATGCATTTAAACTTTTTATTTACATAAATATTGTATATAAATATGTGTATGTGTATGTATATGTATATAAGTGTATGTTAATATTGTTTAAATTATTTTATGTATATGAAAATATTTAAAATATATATTTATATTTATCTATATGAATGTACATATATATAAATATGCATTTATTAAATATGTATTAAAAGTAATTTATATACACATAAATTTTTTAAAGTGGAAATTAGCCATAAGGGCTTTTTTAGCAAGTGCAATTAGTTGTTAGAACACACAACTGAAATAATTACTTTCAAGGACAAAATGCAAAATAATTAGTTTCTAAGGCCTAAAAACCTATGAGATTATACCCTTGAAAGTAATTGGACTGCTAACTTTGTCCTTAAAATTAATTATTCTATTGACTTTGGCCTTGAAATTAATTTCGGTGGATGTGTGTCCTAGAAACTAATTGGACTACAAAGTTTGTCCTTCTAGTGAAATGCCCCTTTTTTAAATTATGAACCAAATATATATAATGACAAAATATTATTTAACATGTGTGTGTGTATATATATTTATACATAAACATATTTATAATATCTATGTGTGTGTGTGTGTATGAACTAACAAAATAATTTTTGTATAATTCAGGATCATAAGTACAACATTATAAAAAATTATTAATTTTTTATTATGTAAAATGTATATTAATTGATTTTCACTTGCAAATAGATATAATATTAATAAATAATATATACTTAACATTTTATTTGAAATTTATATTTTTAGAAAATCTTATATGATATTTTGAAATTTGAAATAAATCATAATTTTTTCGATCAAAATCTTTTATGTTATTCAATTATTTTTCGGCCACTAATTGTAACAATTTTTGAAAACGGCAAAAATAATTTTTTTTTGATTTACATTTTCTCCCGAGAGCTTTGCTTATGATAATATAATTTAACAAAATTTAAAAAATAATACATATTTTATTTTATGTAATTTTTTAAAATAGTATATTGATTTATGTAATATTAAAAATAATAAAGAATTAAAAAAAAATTTGTTGTTATTGAAAATTAGGAAACTGTACCAAGTTTGAAGCAATTTAAAGACTCGGCCATCAACTACTATACAGACCTTTATAATGGAGAATACAGTCATGGCTTACCATTTATAAACTATAGGTGGTTAATTAATGATGAAGGTGTTGGGCTGCTGTTGGGACCAATATCTTAACAGGAAATGAAAGGAGCTGTCTTCTCGGCTCATGATGATTCGAGCCTCGGTCCTCGTGGGTGTAATGCCAAATTCTTCAAGCTGCATTGGACCTAGATGAAAAAATTACGGTAAGATGCAATTCAAGAAGTATTTGTTAAAGGCAAATTTGTGCAGGAAATAAATCACACTTTTATAACCCTTATCCCTAAGACAAATAAGCCAAATAAAATAGAGGACTATAAGCTTATTTCTTGTTGGAACATGATCTACAAAATTAAAAGCAAGGTCATATGCAATAGGATTACACAACTACTGTCAGACCTTATATTAGAGTGCCAATCTGCTTTCATTAAGGGGAGACATATTTCAAAGAACTCCCTTCTTGCTTATAAGCTAATCAGACATTTTGACAAGAAGGGAGCCAATAAAATGTGTTTGAAAATCGATCCACATAAAGCATATGACAAAATTAATAGAAGATTTACTCTCTAGATGTTGTGCAGTATGGGATTTCCTACATCTATAATCGATCTAATCCAAGAATGAATCTTGACACCCATATTCTCTATCATTCTTAATGGTGTCCCTAAGAGTTATATCCCTAGCAATAGAGGTCCGAGGCAAGGATATCCCCTCTCCTCTTACCTCTTTGCCATTGCAAAGTAATTCTTCTCCTTGCAAATGGAACTTGCCTGCCATAATGGTTTATTTCAACCACTATTTTCTCATAAGCCGATGGCACCTCCTCTATGCTAATGACTTGTTTGTTCTGATTGAATCTAGTAATCAAGCTGCTTAATGCGTCAAAACCATTTTTAACAACCTGGAACAGGCTACTGGTCTGAAGCTAAACAATCTCAAATCTAAATGTTACTTCAACAAATTCTACAAAGAAAAGCAAGCTATTCTAGACATCTTGGAGCTTAAGAAAGATCATCTTCCAGTTGAATATCTAGGAGTGCCTTTGTTTACTAATGTGATCACTGACAATGAATATGGAGAGCTTATCTTCAAAATAAGATACAAAATAAGTTGATGGAGTTATAAAATCCTTTCTTTTGCTAGGAGGATTAAGCTAGTCTATTCGGTCGTTACTGTTAAGATCAGATTCTAGATCCAAACCTATTAAATTCCTAATTGTTCAATAGAGAAAATTAACTCTGTTTGTGCAAATTTTGTTTGGAGAGAGGAACTCTACAAGGTTAATTATGACATCTTATGTAGACCTAAAAATGAAGGAGTTGTAGGGATGATCAATCTCAAAAAATTGAAAAGGTATACAGCCTAAAACTTGCATGAAGAATTATAACTGTTAATACTTTAAAGGGTAAACTGTATGAGAAGCAGATATGTTAGAGATAATCTTTAGACTATGCAATGTGATAACAACTCTTCAACAATTTGGAAAAATATCCTAGCCTGCAGAAATACCCTTAAGTTTCTCATTCAAAGGAATTTTGCAGTTGGAAAATCCACCAGTTTATGGAAAGATCCCTGGTTCTATGGGCAAAATGTTATTTCTAAAGTAGGTTGCAACACACTAGCCAGTGTGGGAGGGTATAACTTTAAAGTTGATAAACCGATATTTGATAATAGATGGTCTACTGTCAAATTGAGTTGCATGCAAGTTATCAATCCTCAACTTGACTCCTTTCCTATTCTTCGGAGCCTAACCAATGATATTGACTTGGCCTGCGGCAAAAGATGGGAACCTTTTGGCTAAACCAGCTTGGAACATCATTAGACAGAAACATGAAATCAAAGAGTGGGCTGATAGTATCTGGTGTAGATCAAATAACCCTAAGATGGATTTCACTACTTACAAGGCCATGAATCTCAATTTACCTACTGCAGATAGATTGGCAAACAGGGGTCTAAACGTTGAACTAACATGTAAGTTATGCTATAAGGAACCAGGGAATCACGATCGTCTACTTTTTTAACTGTGACTTTAGTAGCAGTATCATGAGCTAAACAAAATCAAAATCTGGAATCTTGACTATGGTAAGCACACTAGATGATGATCTTATTTACTTGATATCATGTTGCGGAGCTGAGCAAACAAATTTACCAAATTGCATTGACAACTTCAGTTCATCATTTATGGAAGGGACGTCGAATATTCCAAAAACAAAATCGCAAGGAAGAAATGGTTAGCAAGATGATTGAAGTGGATTTCATTATCATTGTGTAGAAAATAAAGCTGAAGATTCTCACCAATTATGGACCACAGAAAGCACGTATCTTTGAGGCATGGAGTTACCAGTTGGCATAGATCTAATTTCACAAAGATGATATTTTGATTGAAGAGAAATGATTAGGTAAAAGAAGAGAAATGATATTTTGAGGCATGGGTTTAATTGCTCTCTAACACCATTTGCTTATTCTAAAGCGCTTTTTATTTGTAATGCATGCATTTGTATTTTGATTTGGGCTTGGGCCGATCTTTATCCAAGTTTCCTTAATAAAACATTAACCAAATTTCAAAAAATTAATATAATAACATTATTATGTTTATAACTCGGTTGTACATAACTGACATATTTATAAGAAAATTGTCTTTTAAGGCGAATACACACATATAACCAATCTAGATTGTGACAACAACAATACATCTAAGAATCTCTTTTAAACAATTATATAATAATATATATACACATAGTGAAATATTAATCATAAATTATACGCTACAATACAATGAATAATGTACCCCAGAACCAATGCCTTGTAGCACACTTGTAATGATGAACTCTCCCCTCTTATAAGCTTTTTCACTCGGTAGACTGCTAATTCTTGAACCATTGACCTTTGACAATCGGATAGTAGTTGATCTTGAATTTATTTGAGCTTGATATAATGGAGCTCGTAGGGATTGAAATTGGCCAGCATTTAATTTTTTTTTTTGTAATTAAGGTTAGAGGTGTTTAAATAGTGGACGGAAGAAAGAGAATAGTGGATCTCATCTCGTACCAATTTTCTCTCAATCTGAGCCATCCAAAACCCCAAACCCCATCCAAAACCCCACAAGCCTAACCTATTTGAGCCACCCCATTTAGTCCTAGTTTACCCAAAAATACTCACCCATCATAATAGGCCAAGATCTCATTTAAGCCCGTAGAAAATATATAATAATTCGCATCCTAATGGGTCTGAATTTTACCAAATCAAAAACCCAAATCCACCAAAGTACATATGTTGGTTTGGTATCCTACAAATGAAAAAATACAAATAATAAAAAATGCATACCAAAGCTCTATCGATATAACTTACAACAGAATAGTAAAGTATAATAAATCATGTAGTTACTAATCAAGATTGACACTTGCAATATCTAGTGTCCTTGTCAATGTTGAGTATGCATAAGAAAACTTGTCCTTCCATTATTCCTACCTTGCATCAATACCCATCCCTTTAAAGCCATCTTGTGGGTTGTAATGAGGAGGGGATCAGAACAATGTTTTGGTGATTGGTAAATTACACATTTTACAAATAACACTAGTTTATGTCGATTATCTTTCATCGCATGTTATGTCCTTTTATTTTACTTAGTTATCTCGACTCCACATATGCATGTGATACGCCCCATCTACCTGAAATAGACTATAACTACATATGTATATGTATATAAATATATAAGTACCACAGTCCCCCTTTAGACCTAGATACTATCCCTGCTACTATCCTAACCCAACATCCCGTTAGGATCTATCATCGATGCAATATCATGTCCTCATCGTCGTGCGTATCAAGAAACTCTCACGGTGCCTAATAATGATGTCATGATAGTTTACCCATATTTTATCTTGCCTTAGGGATATACTTGCTAGTTTGCTTCCTACTGTGGACTCAGCTCCATGAACTGTAGAGGACTTAGCTCCTTGGACTACTTCATTCATTTTGAAAGACCTCTCCTAACGGTTATCTAGTCTTGCATCCTAACAAAAAAAGTACAAACAATTGTGATGGTGCATGACCTAAACATGACCTATATTAGTATGAGGTGTAGCCAATTTAAGTGTAATCCTCGTCTTTCCACTGACCGCTCAGGACTGATGATGTTCTCGACCTATGTGCAACTCATGCATCCGAATATGGCACCGAACACAGTGACTTAGTGCCGAGCCTTGCTCCCCATCCCATTTAGATTGCCTAATACAATCAAAGCAATACCCCCTTTTAAAAGATTGAAGCAGCCCCTGTTGGGGTATTCTTTCACCTAAACGCAAGCGCATATAATTCCACCGATCCTATAGTCGGATATGTCCCACATCAGTATAATGTATACAAAACTGCCGATCGCCCTTGTGGTGGGAAGACTTCTGTTATGTTACACTAGTGATCATGCATTCCAACACATTCTAGTGACTATGTCTTTCTTATTCATCTAAGTTATTTACTAACTTTAATAATTCACACCCATCATAACGCATATTTGAGGCTATGTATATGTGTATGTGTATTCATTCTTAGTTGTTTGATTATTACACCTCTAATGTTCAACTATTAATAACATTTCTTCACTTCTTCATGCATTTACTTCTTGTTCAATTTAAGGTTATTTACCGATTTCTCTCAAAAGATCTAAACTTCTTTTCCCATTTCCTTACATTTCTATTTATTGTACTTTTATTTCTATTCCTTTTTAACATTTACTACCCTTCCTTGTTTAACAAACTTTCCAAACTCTTTTTTATTTTTAAATTACTACTTTCCTACCTTTTCATCGTTATTATTTGATATGTCTTACCTATTCATTTTATTATTTGCCTACCCTGTTATCGTTTACTATTTGGTTTCCATCTTGTCTCTATTGCATAAATTTGTATATTAATTTTACAATTTAAACCTTATTATTATCACACTTCAGCTTTTTAATTCAAACTTGGGGATTTTTGCATTTTAATGTATTGGAATCACATCTTCCCAAAAAGAAAGGTTAATACTATAAATCTCCATATCTTATTCAAAAGAGAACTTGTGATACGTTTAGAATTATAAGGAATTATATCTGTAGTTACTAAAATAGAAGGTGCAAAATACGGTAAAATATCCATGTTTTATACATCTATTTCTTTAGGCGTATTCCTTATTATTTCAAGCTTACACTATTATTTATAAATCAAAACTTGATAATCTATAGAAAATCACATTGCAGCACCATATATTCCAATGAATTACTTAAATCCTAGTAATTTTATTGTGATAACTCCAATTTACATTTTTATTACATTTTCCATATAAATATGCAAGTCTAGAACCGTATATAGTTTATAATATTTAGGGACTACCGGTATCAAATACTTTCTAGGTTCACATACATGTAATATACAATTCAAGTTATTAATCATAGAATATGTAGGCAGGGTTTACAAATACATTACACGTATCTAAATTTAGCCTATAACTTCAAGTTTACATTTAGGCATATAAGAATAGATTTACAATGATATAAATCCAATATTGTACAAAAATATATAATTTTCCACTCACCTTTTTAGCTTTTCAAATCTCCAGATCTAATCTATGTTATTCCAGCTTGACTCATTTTCTCCTGATTTGGATATATACCCCGCAAGCACACACGTATTTATCAGAAATCTAGATTAGAAAAGAGATTTGGATTTAATTTACATTTTAGATCCAGACTTACAATTTACCTTTTCTATGGCAATTTGATTCAACCATATTATTCTTTTCAATCACCTTTACTTTTCTTTATTTGTATATACATACAAACTATAGCTATTTTTTGATAGAGTTAGGAATATGCCCTAGGGGCAATTATGTAATTTGTTACATATATCTTAACTCGATGACCAACCTTGTTCAAAATAAAAGATATTTTCTTCCTATTATATACTTGATATAATGTGATTATATTAACTAATTAACTTAATTAAAAGTATATTTAACAGAAAAATCCATAAATGGTATATTTTGTGATAGTGGTTACAAAGTGTTGCAACCGTGAGTAATTTATCACAACGAAAAAAATATATCATTTTAAACATTCCTAGTCAAGATGCATCGAGACTGGATATCGATGTATCTGTTGAGACTGGAGTATGCAATGCTCTCCGAATGTTGAGCAGTGTATTACTCATGACTACTGGGGGTATCTAGGGGTTACGTACTAATAGTTATTGGATAACTATGGAATGAATCACTCAGTAGTTTTTTGTTGGTTAATATAACTAAGGTCAAATAGAAAATATCGATATGACTGATTTACACAGTTCCCTGGACTTGAGAATACTGTGGATCTTCATCGAGTGACTATAGTTGGGTTGAGTGGAAGTATTGGAAGTGAAGCACGATTCAAGAGTGGATTCATCTCCTCGGCTATATGCGATTAGTATCATACTCAACTCTAGTCAACTCAAAGTCAAAGTCTCTGACCAGAGCATTTCGGTTAATAATAATTGTTATTATTGAACCAAGGACTTTGTATTTAGACTATAAAGTTGAATGTGGATGAGGTTGGAATTTTGACCATTCCCAAATTCCATAAGTCCAAAGTGATAAAGTTTTGACGAAAAGAATTGGTGTAAAAAAATGTTAGAATCGGGTAACGCTTACTTAACTAAAATTGGATTTTACCGAAAATGAGTAAGCGATAAATTTGGCCATAAAGTCACACCACGTGCTATGTTGTAACAACCCGCGGTTTTGTGATTGCCTGTTAATAAATTAAAATGTGATTTTAATTAAATTAGTGGTTAATTAGGAAAAGAGGATAAACTAATCGGGAAAAAAATGATCTAATCATTTTATAAGACTAAGTAAAGAGGTGACATAGAGTTTTAATTCTTTGTATTAAAACTTGAGCTTGGGATAAATAAAATTTAGCCCACTTATGAAAATAAAGGAGAATTCTTACCTCCTTTGTATTGAAAAAAAGATTGGTACATTCATTTGAACTATGAAGAAAGTAAAAAACTAGGTTTTCAAAACTAAGAAACTAGCTCCTTGGAAAATCACTAGAAATCAAAAAAAATCTAGAAAGTAAAAGAAGATATGGGCAAGTCTCCAAATCCTCTTCTCTATCCGAGAATAGCATTTAATTTTAGTTTCATTTGGTTTATAATTTCTAAAATTTTTGGATAAGAGGGCTTTTGGGTGATTCTTGTGGCATGTATAGCATAGGAGTTGTAGAAGAAGAGGAGTGCACATATGTTGTTCTAAGCATTGCATCTTTGACAAACTGGAGCAAAAGGTGAGTTAATCACTCACACCACTACCTTTAATTTATGAGAATAATTTTCAGTTGATAATTGCATTGAATTGGATGGTTTGATGATTGAATTGCTTTCAATTTAGTTGTAAATTGGTTGCTTGAATTTGAATGATTGCTTGGTTGTAGTTTGCTGAAAATTATTTGTAAAAATATCGCTACAGTAAAATAGCGATATCTTAGTGCCACTTTATCCAAATTAGCTCAATCCTTTTGCAGTTGGAAGAACATTCTATTAGCTACAAGTTTTCTTTTAATCACTTTAAGAAATTCCATGGTTTAGAGGGTCGAAATTGGGTTTGAAACTGATATACACAGCTCTGCTCTGTGCAATATTTTTGTTGAAACCTGATATTGAAATCACCATAACTTTGAAATGGTAGATCGAAATTGAGATAGGTTTTGTTCAGTTGGAAGATGATTTGAGTCTGAAGAAGATGTAACCTTTCTGTCCTGTGTTTTAATCTTAGCTTTGGAACACAGAAATTCTTTTAGGCATATCTTTCTCATTTCTTACCGGATTTGGATGATTTTTGAAGTTCCGAAAAGCTTATTTTATATGCGACAACTTTCCTGTTGAACAATGTTTGCATATTTTGAGCATAACTTGATCAAAATCTTGTTGCAAACTCTCATCTCTGTCACTTTAGTACTTACGTTATCCAAATTAAATACAGTTAGTAAATTGAGCATATCTTCCTTGTTTCTTGTCATATTTGGATAATTTTTGAAGTTCCGAAAAGCTTATTTTATATGTGACAACTTTTATGTTGAACACATTTGCATATTTTGAGCACCATTTGATCATCCTGTTGCAAACTCTCATCTCTGCCACTTTAGTAATTACATTATCCAAATTGAACACAGTTAGTAAATTGAGCATATGTTCCTTGTTTCTTGTCGGATTTGGATGATTTTTGAAGTTCTGGAAAACTTATTTTATATGCGACAACTTTACTGTTGAACGCATTTGCATACTTTAAGCATAAGTTGATCAAATGCTGTTGCAAATTCTCAGCTCTGTCACTTTGATGATTACATTATCTAAACTAAATATAGTTAGTAACTTAGATGTATCTTTCTCGTTTCTTGTCGGATTTAGATAATTCTTGATGTTTTAGAAAACTTGGATTATTTTATAAACCTTTCTTGTTTTGAGTTTTTTGAAATTTTGAAGTTAGCTTGGTCAAAACTAGAGTTGTTTATTGTTGTCTCGAGAGTAAAACGACAGCAATAAATCATTGACTTGAGTATTGTACTAGCTTATTTTTGCTCTCATTCTTGTTCGATTTGATGTTGTTCTGAAATATTTTGAGTGCTATGATTCCTATCAATAAGCTAGCTATATTTGGAGAATTTGAAATTCAAATTTAAATAGAATTTGAATTGATTTTGGGTTAAATTTGAATTGAATTCGTATTGAATTCAAGTTATCGGTCTTGAGTTATCTTTCTTGTTTCTCATTCTTTTCGAGCGCGGTTTTCACTAAACTATTTTGAAGTGATTTTTGAAATAAATGAAAATTTCAAATTATTATTATATAGTTTTAAAATTATTTTTCTAATATAAAATCTATTTATTTCCTATAATAAAGGAATTTCAAATATTGGTTTTATTAATTTTTTCGAGAAATAGTTTTAAAAGCTTGTTTTCTCTAGTAAACTATTTTAAATATATAAAACATACACTTTTGCACTATTCGAACGTATGAGAAAGGGAGTTAAACGATTTAGTAAAACGCGTGGTATGGGACATGTGCGTTTACTATTTCGGTTAATTCCGGATTTGTACGATCGAAGCTACTTGAGATTAATGATTCTGAGCTGTTTTGCCATTTTATGGCATATTTTTATTTTTATAATTCCTATTTATTGGAATTATTTAAGATGGCCAATATTTGGCAAACACTATGGTTTGAGATCTCCTATATATGAGTATGGTCGATGAGATCCATCACGATGTTTTATTTACTTGCTAATGATATAAGGCAAGTCTTGATTTTATGATTTCATATTTTGAGATTTATGGTTTATGAGAAACCATCATGATGTTTTCACTTGTCGATGAGATGAGACAAGTTACGATGCCATTTAATGCTTGTCGATGAGATGAGACAAGTATGGTGGCTCTTTGTCACTCGTCAATGCGACTAGGCGAGATAAAAATTTATCAGTTTTATGATGTTTCTAGTGTGGCATCGGCTAACGGCTAGTAAACCGCTAAGTGCGAATGTGTGGTATGGGACATGTGTAAACACTTTTCGGGTTCTTATCCGTGAGTTTGTGACACATTCACGATGTTTACCTAACAGAACTGCTTAAAGAGGTGCCAGCGACCTTGTCATGAGGAAGAACTGCTTTGGAAGGTGTTAGCGACCTTGTTAGGGCCGTCAAAACAGCGTGAAGAGTTGTCACCGACCTTGTCATGAGGACGAACTGCTTTGGGAGGTGTTAGCGACCTTGTTAGGGCTGACAAAACGGCTTGAAGAGGTGTCAGCGACCTTGTCTTGACGACGAACTGCTTTGGGAGGTGTTAGTGACCTTGTCTAAGGCTTCGGCCATCTGAGTTTAGCACGTGCAGCATTTCTTCGGCATTATAATCGGGGATTTGGCCAATCCGGATTTTCTGAGTTTTATGTTTTATTGTGATTTCACCTTTTTAAGATGTTTTATTACATTGATAGCCTAGTGCAATATAAGATGTTATATATATGGTGATTTCAATTATGATGTTTTGAACTCTTATCGAGTTCCTTGAGTTATGAGTTTTGATAATTTCAGGATTTTATAGGATATTCTGTGTGTTGCCATTTTGAGGAGCGTTTGTATTGATGTTTCTCCTTTTGAGGAAATATGGTTCATGGAAACCATGTAGACATTTTGGGATGTCGCTGATGATATGGGGCACTTGTGTTTGATTTGAGTATTGAGTTTGAGTTACCTCCTTCGAGGTATTTGTTCACTTAAGTAGCGTTTGTTACTTAAGTGTTGAGCTTATGAGTTTATCGATTCATTCTTCTCTTTCGAGAAGAAGTATCTTCATGTCTATTCTGCTTCATATTACCGATATTGACTGATTTGTATAGCTAGACTGACCCGTGTATTTATACTCGGGTCAGACCGAGTTGTTTCAGGTATCATCTTTTGGACTTAGCTTGAAGTTGATGTTGGATATCAGCTCTCCTTTCTCTTGAGCAATTTCTGTTCTTTCGCATATTCTGATGTATTTGATTCAATGTATGTGGTGTGGTCGAGTACCACCTTTATTGTATTCATATTTTATTGTACTAAACATGTATCAGTGTATATGTATATATATGATGCTGATTACTGTTCAGAGATGTGCTTTACATTTAGTTATTGTATTTTTTTCTGATAGATCCATTAGCCACCTATAGTTTTGGATTAATCATTTACTGTGTATGTCGATCCATTGAGACAGAAAAAAATCATATTGCATTTATCGACGTATTCAGTAGATGTTTAAGACAAAGTTATAAATGGTCGCCCTTAACCAGCCTTATTCTCTGCATTAGTAGACAGAATTACTCGTTAATTCTCTTTACTAAGGTGGGTCTCGGGGTGGGGCGTTACAGCTTGGTATCAGAGCTATGGTCAGAACAAAGTAGAATAAACACGGAGTAGTACGTATATCATGATACATCGAAGTACAATACGAGTTAATCATTATCCTTTATTCGAGCTTGTTTTTGAATCGAGCCTTGATTCTATTTCGAGTTTTGGGATTGTTGAGGTGAAATACGTCTAGGAATATATATATATATATATATATATATATATATTATTCCGTAGTATTCCATAATAGAGTTTGAAGTCATCTTATCTTATAGGTAATCTTATTTGGGATTATTCTATTCTTACTTTTGTAGATACGAGTGAGTTCGTATCGATGGAGCTGATTGATTTCTTTGAGCATTCTTGTTGCATTCATTCGAGAGTTGTGAATCCTATTGAGGGGATCCACAACGAGTGGCTTGTTGTGGGCATTCTGAGTTTTCTATTTGTTACTGCTTTAGTGAGTATTTGTTTATCATTCACTATCTTGAGATGTATCTGATTTGAGATGGATTGACTTATTTGATGTTAAGTCCGATCCTTTCGTTGTTATTGGATCCTATAATATTATTTAGGCATCCTAATTTGATTGGTTTATTATTTCTATCACTTTGAATGTTGATGATGATTCTGAAGTTTCTGTGTTCACTCTTGAGTATCGAGATGTTGATGATATATCTCGAATTCCAATCAAGATGACTTTGTTGATTTTTGTGTGTCCATTTGGGTTTGATATCCAATCGGGCAATTGAGTAGTAAATTAACCTTATTCCTGGTTTTAGCCCTCGGTTATGCTCCCACGAGGACATCCACTAAAGAATGAGGTGAGTTTCTAGATTGTTCAAGTTTGATTGAGTTTATCATGTAATTTCTTTGGGTTATCCTTTTCAGATACTCAATCGGCGTTATCCTTTGTAGCATTACTTCGTTTGAAGTAATGATTCGTTGTTTGTGTGCTTCTTCTCCTTCGAGAAGAATATCTTGCTTATCCTGTATCTTGATGATTTTCGAGAGTGGCTCATCATCTTGTAGGAGTTGAAAAACACTCAATCTCCTGCTGTTGATTTTGTGAATCGCGTATTCTAGGAATATCTCGATGCACTCTCTTAATGTTCTTTGGTTTGAGTTTTTGAAGCTATATATATGAGTTCTAAAAAGAGAAGTTGGAGTTTTAAGAAATAAAAAAATAAAAAATCTAAGAATATTTTGGGAATTTATCTACATGAGTTGTATTTCTTTAATGGAAATAATTTGAGAATGTGGGGTTGTCCATCCAGTAGTTAAAAGTTCTGGTCGATACGCATGATCAACGATATCGATAGGAATCTCCTAAATGCTATGATGAGGCAATCAGACACAATGGTTTGTGTTTTAAAAACTGAGATTTTGAAAATAATATTTTGAGATTATATATTAAATTTATTTTTGAATGGTAATTGCATCCATTGATTTTAGACATGAGTATCAGAGTGGCGATGCAGTTTTGATCATTCAGTCGACTCTGCAGCCAACAGATATATCTAGTTGTTAAAGATTCAATGGCGAGGCAATGTCATTTATTTATGATTTATTTATGATTATAAAGATAATGAGTTTTGAAACTCTAAGAATTTTTATTGTAAATTAATGTAAATATATATATTGTGGTTCCATGTGTTTATCTTTCCTTAGTGTAATGGTCTAACGACTTGTTGTTATGTGGTCGTCCAAGTTTGGTGGCATTTGAAGAACTACCTCTCGTCGAATTTTCTTACCTCTATAGTCATCAGTCAAAAATTAGTATGGCTCTTTCCGTAGTGATACACAGAAAGTCATGACAATAATCATCTTATTGATGGGAGTCCAGGATAAATGATGTTAAAATCCTGACTCTATTCGAGAATCTTCTGAGAAATCAATCTCACTCGATTGATCTTTTTGTGTAGCATTATGTTCGT
Source organism: Allium cepa (assembly GCA_030765085.1). Lineage (NCBI taxonomy): Eukaryota > Viridiplantae > Streptophyta > Magnoliopsida > Asparagales > Amaryllidaceae > Allium > Allium cepa. Next base: position 204,899,548 of record CM060942.1, read on the forward strand.
ATTCTTGTTTGGAAGGTGAGACGCCTTCGAAATCATAATGTATTGCTTGAAGAAATTTAGTGGTCCGCTAAACCCAGTAATTATACTTGAAAAATTATTGGATTAATCGAGCAATCTTATCTTGGTCTTCTTTCAACTTGAGTGGAAAGTGAGGATTTTTAATCCCGTGCTTGTCTATCCTTCTTTTATTGGTGAAATAATTATGTTGAATACAAACTCTTCTCTAGAAATTGCAAGGACGCAATTTTCTTAAGGGGCGAAGTCTGTAACAACCCGCGGTTTTGTGATTACCTGTTAATAAATTAAAATGTGATTTTAATTAAATTAGTGGTTAATTAGGAAAAGAGGATAAACTAATTGAAAAAAAATGATCTAATCATTTTATAAGACTAAGTAAAGAGGTGACATAGAGTTTTAATTCTTTGTATTAAAACTTGAGTTTGGGCTAAATAAAATTTAGCCCACTTATGAAAATAAAGGAGAATTCTTACCTCCTTTGTATTGAAAAAAATATTGGTACATTCATTTGAACTATGAAGAAAGTAAAAAACTAGGTTTTCAAAACTAACAAACTAGCTCCTTGGAAAATCACTAGAAATCAAAAAAAATCTAGAAAGTAAAAGAAGATATGGGTAAGTCCCCAAATCCTCTTCTCTATCCGAGACTAGCATTTAATTTCAGTTTCATTTGATTTATAATTTCTGAAATTTTTGGATGAGAGGGCTTTTGGGTGATTCTTGTGGCATGTATAGCATAGGAGTTGTAGAAGAAGAGGAGTGCACATATGTTGTTCTAAGCATTGCATCTTTGACAAATTGGAGTAAAAGGTGAGTTAATCACTCACACTACTACCTTTAATCTATGAGAATAATTTTCAGTTGATAATTGAATTGGATGGTTTGATGATTGAATTGTTTTCAAATTAGTGGTAAATTGGTTGCTTGAATTTGAATGATTGCTTGGTTGTAGTTTGCTGAAAATTGTTTGTAAAAATATCGCTACGGTAAAATAGCGATATCTTAGTGCCACTTTATCCAAATTAGCTCAATCATTTTGCACTTAGAAGAACATTCTATTAGCTACAAGTTTTATTTTAATCACTTTAAGAAATTCCATGGTTTAGAGGATCGAAATTGGGTTTGAAACTGATATACACAGCTCTGCTCTGTGCAATATTTTTGTTGAAACCTAATATTGAAATCACCATAACTTTGAAATAGTAGATCGAAATTGAGATAGGTTTTGTTCAGTTGGAAGATGTTTTTATATGAAACAACTTTTATGTTCATTACTTTTTGTGATTAAGCAGTTTACTAAGAGTAATTTGAGTCTGAAGAAGATGTAACCTTTCTGTCCTATGTTTTAATCTTAGCTTTGGAACATATAAATTCTTTAAGGCATATCTTTCTCGTTTCTTATCAGATTTGGATGAGATTTGAATTTTCGAAAAGCTTATTTTATGTGCGACAACTTTCCTGTTGAACAATTTTGCATATTTTGAGCATAAATTGATCAAAATCTTGTTGCAAACTCTCATCTCCGTCACTTTAGTAATTACGTTATCCAAATTAAATACAGTTAGTAAATTGAGCATTTCTTCCTTGTTTCTTGTCAGATTTGGGTATTTTTTGAAGTTCCGAAAAGATTATTTTATATGTGACAACTTTTATGTTGAACACATTTGCATATTTTGAGCACCATTTGGTCAAAATCCTGTTGCAAACTCTCATCTCTGCCACTTTAGTAATTACGTTATCCAAACTAAACACAGTTAGTAAATTGAGCATATGTTCCTTGTTTCTTGTCGGATTTGGATGATTTTTGAAGTTTCATAAAACTTATTTTATATGCGATAACTTTACTGTTGAACACATTTGCATATTTTAAGCATAAGTTGATCAAAATGCTGTTGCAAATTCTCAGCTCTGTCACTTTGATGATTACATTGTCTAAACTAAATATAGTTAGTAACTTAGATGTATCTTTCTCGTTTCTTGTCGGATTTAGATAATTCTTGATGTTTTAGAAAACTTGGATTATTTTATAAACCTTTCTTGTTTTGAGTTTTTTGAAATTTTGAAGTTAGCTTGTTCAAAACTAGAGTTGTTTATTGTTGTCTCGAGAGTAAAACGACAGCAATAAATCATTGACTTGAGTATTGTACTAGCTTATTTTTGCCCTCATTCTTGTTCGATTTTGATGTTGTTTTGAAATATTTTGAGTGCTATGATTCCTATCAATAAGCTAGCTATATTTGGAGAATTTGAAATTCAAATTTTAAATATAATTTGAATTGATTTTGGGTTAAATTTGAATTTGAATTCGTATTGAATTCAAACTATCGGCCTTGAGTTATCTTTCTTGTTTCTCATTGTTTTCGATCACGGTTTTCACTAAACTATTTTTAAGTGTTTTTTGAAATAGATGGAAATTTCAAATTATTATTATATAGTTTTAAAATTCTTTTTCTAATATAAAATATATTTATGTCCTATAATAAAGGAATTTCAAATATTGGTTTTATTAATTTTTTGGAGAAATAGTTTTAAAAGCTTGTTTTCTCTAGTAAACTATTTTAAATATAAAACATACACTTTTGCACTATTCGAACGTATGAGAAAGAGAGTTAAACGATTTAGTAAAACGCGTGGTATGGGACATGTGCGTTTACTATTTCGGTTAATTCCGGACTTGTACGATCGAAGCTATTTGAGATTAATGATTCTGAGATGTTTTGCCATTTTACGGCATATTTTTATTTTTATAATTCCTATTTATTGGAATTATTTAAGATGGCCAATATTTGGCAAACACTATGGTTTGAGATCTCCTATATATGAGTATGGTCGATGAGATCCATCACGATGTTTTATTTACTTGCCAATGATATAGGGCAAGTCTTGATTTTATGATTTCATATTTTGAGATTTATGGTTTACGAGAAACCATCATGATGTTTTTACTTGTCGATGAGATGAGACAAGTTACGATGCCAGTTAATGCTTTTCGATGAGATGAGACAAGTATGGTGGCTCTTTGTCACTCGTCAATGAGACTAGGCGAGATATAAATTTATCATTTTTACGATGTTTCTAGTGTGGCATCGGCTAACGGCTAGTAAACCGCTAAGTGCGAATGTGTGGTATGGGACATATGTAAACACTTTTCGGGTTCCTATCCGTGAGTTTGTGACACATTCACGATGTTTAGCTAACAGAACTGCTCATGAGGATGAACTGCTTTCGAAGGTGTTAGCGACCTTGTTAGGGCTGTCAAAACGGCTTGAAGAGGTGTCAGCGACCTTGTCATGAGGACGAACTGCTTTGGGAGGTGTTAGCGACCTTGTTAGGGCTGACAAAACGGCTTGAAGAGGTGTCAGCGACCTTGTCTTGAGGACGAACTGCTTTGGGAGGTGTTAGTGACCTTGTCTAAGGCTTCGGCCATCTGAGTTTAGCACGTGCAGCATTTCTTCGGCATTATAATCGGGGATTTGGCCAATCCGGATTTTCTGAGTTTTCTGTTTTATTATGATTTCACCTTTTTAAGATGTTTTATTACATCGATAGCCTAGTGCTATATAAGATTTCAATTATGATGTTTTGAACTCTTATCGAGTTCCTTGAGTTATGAGTTTTGAGTTTTGATAATTTCAGGATTTTATAGGATATTCTGTGTGTTTCCATTTTGAGGAGAGTTTGTATTGATGTTTCTCCTTTTGAGGAAATATGGTTCATGGAAACCATGTAGACATTTTGGGATGTCGCTGATGATATGGGGCACTTGTGTTTGATTTGAAGTTTGAGTTACCTCCTTCGAGGTATTTATTCACTTAAGTAGTGTTTGTTACTTAAGTGTTGAGCTTATGAGTTTATCGATTCATTCTTCTCTTTTGAGAAGAAGTATCTTCATCTCTATTCTTCTTCATATTATCGATATTGACTGATTTGTGTAGCTAGACTGACCCGTGTATTTATACTCGGGCCAGACCGAGTTGTTTCAGGTATCATCTATTGGACTTAGCTTGAAGTTGAGGTTCGATATCAGCTCTCCTTTCTCTTGAGCAATTTCTGTTCTTCCGCATACTTTGATGTATTTGATTCAATGTATATGGTGTAGTCGAGTACCACCTTTATTGTATTCATATTTTATTGTACTAAACATGTATCAGTGTATATGTATATATATATGATGTTGATTACTGTTCAGAGATGTGCTTTACATTTAGTTATTGTATTTTGTTCAGATAGATCCATTAGCCACGTATAGTTATGTATTAAGCATTTACTGTGTATGTCGATCCATTGAGATAGAAAAAAAATCATATTGCATTTATCGACGTATTCAGTAGATGTTTAAGACAAAGTTATAGATGGTCGCCCTTAACCAGCCCTATTCTCTGTGTTAGTAGACAGAATTACTCGTTGATTCTCTTTACTAAGGTGGGTCTCGGGGTAGGGCATTACAGCTTGGTATCAGAGCTATGGTCAGAACAAAGTAGAATAAACACGGAACAGTACGTATATCATGATACATCGAAGTACAATACGAGTGAATCATTATCCTTTATTCGAGCTTGTTTTCGAATCGAGCCTTAATTCTATTTCGAGTTTTGGGATTGTTGAGGTGGAATATATCTAGGAATATATATATATATTATTCCGTAGTATTCCATAACAGAGTTTGAAGTCATCTTATCTTATAGGCAATCTTATTTGGGATTATTCTATTCTTACTTTTGTAGATACGAGTGTGTTCGTATCGATGGAGCTGATTGATTTCTTTGAGCATTCTTGTTGCATTCCTTCGAGAGTTGTGAATCCTATTGAGGCCACAATGAGTGGCTTGTTGTGGGCATTCTGAGTTTTCTATTTGTTGCTGCTTTAGTGAGTATTTGTTTATTATTCACTATCTTGAGATGTATCTAATTTGAGATGGATTGACTTATTTGATGTTAAGTCCGATCCTTTCGTTGTTATAGGATCCTATATTTATTTAGGCATCCTAATTTGATTGGTTTATTATTTCTATCACTTTGGAATGTTGATGATGATTCCGAAGTTTCTGTGTTCACTCTTGAGTATCGAGATGTTGATGATATATCTCGAATTCCAGTCAAGATGACTTTGTTGGTTTTTGTGAGTCCATTTGGGTTTGATATCCAATCGGGCAATTGAGTGTTGAATTAACCTTATTCCTGGATTTTAGCCTTCGGCTATCCTCCCACGAGGACATCCACTAAAGAATGAGGTGAGTTTCTAGATTGTTCAAGTTTGATTGAGTTTATCATATAATTTCTTTGAGTTATCCTTTTCGGATACTCAATCGGCGTTATCCTTTGTAGCAATACTTCGTTTGAAGTAATGATTCGTTGTTTGTGTGCTTCTTCTCCTTCGAGAAGAATATCTTGCTTATACTGTATCTTGATGATTTTCGAGAGTGGCTCATCATCTTGTAGGAGTTGAAGAACACTCAATCTCCTGCTGTTGATTTTGTGAATCGCGTATTCTAGGAATATCTCGATGCACTCTCTTAATGTTCTTTGGTTTGAGTTTTTGAAGCTATATATATATGAGTTCTAAAAAGAGAAGTTGGAGTTTTGAGATATAAAAAAAATAAAAAATCTAACAATATTTTTAGAATATATCTACATGAGTTGTATTTCTTTTATGGAAATAATTTGAGAGTGTTGGGTTGTCCATCCAGTAGTTAAGAGTTCTGGTCGATACGCTTGATCAACGATATCGATAGGAATCTCCTAAATGCTATGATGAGGCAATCAGACACAATGGTTTGTGTTTTAAAAACTGAGATTTTGAAAATAATATTTTGAGATTATATATTAAATTTATTTTTGAATGGTAATTGCAGCCATTGATTTTAGAGATGAGTATCAAAGTGGCGAGGCAATTTTGATCATTAAGTCGACTCTGCAGCCAACAGATATATCTATTAGTTAAAGATTCAATGGCGAGGCAATGCCATTTTTTTATTATTTATTTATGATTATAAAGATAATGAGTTTTGAAACTCCAAGAATTTTTATTGTAAATTAATATATATATATATATATATTGTGGTTCCATGTGTTTATCTTGCCTTAGTGTAATGGTCTAACGACTTGCTGTTATGTGGTCGTCCAAGTTTGGTGGCATTTGAAGAACTACTCTCGTCGAGTTTTCTTACCTCTATTTTCATCAGTCAAAAATTGGTATGGCTCTTTCTGTAGTGATACACAGAAAGTCATGACAATAATCATCTTATTAATGGGAGTCCAGGATAAAGTGATGTTAAAATCCTGACTCTATTCGAGAATCTTCTGAGAAATCAATCTCACTCGATTGATCTTTTTGTGTAGCATTATGTTCGTATTCTTGTTTCGAAGGTGAGACGCCTTCGAAATCATAATGTATTGCTTGAAGAAATTTAGTGGTCCGCTAAACCCAGTAATTATACTTGGAAAATTATTGGATTAATCGCGCAATCTTATCTTGGTCTTCTTTCATCTTGAGTGGAAAGTGAGGATTTTTAATCTCATGCTTGTCTCTCCTTCTTTGATTGGTGAAATAATTGTGTTGAATACAAACTCTTCTCTAGAAATTGCGAGGACGCAATTTTCTTAATGGGGGAAGTCTGTAACAACCCGCGGTTTTGTGATTACCTGTTAATAAATTAAAATGTGATTTTAATTAAATTAGTGGTTAATTAGGAAAAAAGGATAAACTAATTGAAAAAAAAATGATCTAATCATTTTATAAGACTAAGTAAAAAGGTAACATAAAGTTTTAATTCTTTGTATTAAAACTTGAGTTTGGGCTAAATAAAATTTAGCCCATTTATGAAAATAAAGGAGAATTCTTACCTCCTTTGTATTGAAAAAAAGATTGGTACATTCATTTGAACTATGAAGAAAGTAAAAAACTAGGTTTTCAAAACTAAGAAACTAGCTCCTTGGAAAATCACTAGAAATCAAAAAAAAAAATCTAGAAAGTAAAAGAAGATATGGGTAAGTCTCCAAATCCTCTTCTCTATCCGAGACTAGCATTTAATTTCAGTTTCATTTGGTTTATAATTTCTGAAATTTTTGGATGAGAGGGCTTTTGGATGATTCTTGTGGCATGTATAGCATAGGAGTTGTAGAAGAAGAGGAATGCACATATGTTGTTCTAAGCATTGCATCTTTGACAAATTGGAGTAAAAGGTGAGTTAATCACTCACACTGCTACATTTAATCTATGAGAATAATTTTCAGTTGATAATTGAATTGAATTGAATGGTTTGATGATTGAATTTCTTTCAAATTAGTTCTAAATTGGTTGCTTGAATTTGAATGATTGCTTGGTTGTAGTTTGCTGAAAATTGTTTGTAAAAATATCGCTGCAGTAAAATAGCGATATCTTAGTGCCACTTTATCCAAATTAGATCAATCTTTTTGCAGTTAGAAGAAAATTCTATTAGCTACAAGTTTAATTTTAATCACTTTAAGAAATTTCATGGTTTAGAGGGTCGAAATTGGGTTTGAAACTGATATACGCAGCTCTGCTCTGTGCAATATTTTTGTCGAAACCTGATATTGAAATCACCATAACTTTGAAATGGTAGATCGAAATTGAGATAGGTTTTGTTCAGTTGGAAGATGTTTTTATATGAAACAACTTTTTTGTTCATTACTTTTTATGATTAAGCAGTTTACTAAGAGTGATTTGAGTCTAAAAAAGATGTATTTCTGTCCTGTGTTTTAATCTTAGCTTTGGAACAGAAATTCTTTTAGGCATATCTTTCTCGTTTCTTATCGGATTTGGACGAATTTTGAAGTTCCGAAAAGCTTAATTTATATGTGACAACTTCCCTGTTGAACAAATTTGCATAATTTGAGTATAAATTGATCAAAATCTTGTTGCAAACTCTCATCTCTGTCACTTTAGTAATTACGTTCTCCAAATTAAATACAGTTAGTAAATTGAGCATATCTTCCTTGTTCTTGTCAGATTTGGATAATTTTTGAAGTTCCGGAAAGCGTATTTTATATGTGACAACTTTTATGTTGAACACATTTGCATATTTTGAGCACCATTTGATCAAAATCCTGTTGCAAACTCTCATCTCTGCCACTTTAGTAATTACATTATCCAAATTGAACACGGTTAGTAAATTGAGCATATGTTCCTTGTTTCTTGTCGGATTTGGATGATTTTTGAAGTTCTGGAAAACTTATTTTATATGCGACAACTTTACTGTTGAACTCATTTGCATATTTTAAGCATAAGTTGATCAAATGCTGTTGCAAATTCTCAGCTCTGTCACTTTGATGATTACATTATCTAAACTAAATATAGTTAGTAACTTAGATGTATCTTTCTCGTTTCTTGTCGGATTTAGATAATTCTTGATGTTTTAGAAAACTTGGATTATTTTATAAACCTTTCTTGTTTTGAGTTTTTTGAAATTTTGAAGTTAGCTTGGTCAAAACTAGAGTTGTTTATTGTTGTCTCGAGAGTAAAACGACAGCAATAAATCATTGACTTGAGTATTGTACTAGCTTATTTTTGCTCTCATTCTTGTTCGATTTGATGTTGTTCTGAAATATTTTGAGTGCTATGATTCCTATCAATAAGCTATCTATATTTAGAGAATTTGAAATTCAAATTTAAATAGAATTTGAATTCATTTTGGGTTAAATTTGAATTGAATTCGTATTGAATTCAAGTTATCGGTCTTGAGTTATCTTTCTTGTTTCTCATTATTTTCGAGCGCGGTTTTCACTAAACTATTTTGAAGTGATTTTGAAATAAATGAAAATTTCAAATTATTGTTATATAGTTTTAAAATTATTTTTCTAATATAAAATCTATTTATTTCCTATAATAAAGGAATTTCAAATATTGGTTTTATTAATTTTTTCGAGAAATAGTTTTAAAAGCTTGTTTTCTCTAGTAAACTATTTTAAATATATAAAACATACTTTTGCACTATTCGAACGTATGAGAAAGGGAGTTAAACGATTTAGTAAAACGCATGGTATGGGACATGTGCGTTTACTATTTCGGTTAATTCCGGATTTGTACGATCGAAGCTACTTGAGATTAATGATTCTGAGCTGTTTTGCCATTTTATGGCATATTTTTATTTTTATAATTCCTATTTATTGGAATTATTTAAGATGGCCAATATTTGGCAAACACTATGGTTTGAGATCTCCTATATATGAGTATGGTCGATGAGATCCATCACGATGTTTTATTTACTTGCCAATGATATAAGGCAAGTCTTGATTTTATGATTTCATATTTTGAGATTTATGGTTTATGAGAAACCATCATGATGTTTTCACTTGTCGATGAGATGAGACAAGTTACGATGCCATTTAATGCTTGTCGATGAGATGAGACAAGTATGGTGGCTCTTTGTCACTCGTCAATGAGACTAGGCGAGATATAAATTAATCAGTTTTATGATGTTTCTAGTGTGGCATCGGCTAACGGCTAGTAAACCGCTAAGTGCGAATGTGTGGTATGGGACATGTGTAAACACTTTTCGGGTTCTTATCCGTGAGTTTGTGACACATTCACGATGTTTACCTAACAGAACTGCTTAAAGAGGTGCCAGCGACCTTGTCATGAGGAAGAACTGCTTTGGAAGGTGTTAGCGACCTTGTTAGGGCCGTCAAAACGGCGTGAAGAGTTGTCACCGACCTTGTCATGAGGACGAACTGCTTTGGGAGGTGTTAGCGACCTTGTTAGGGCTGACAAAACGGCTTGAAGAGGTGTCAGCGACCTTGTCTTGACGACGAACTGCTTTGGGAGGTGTTAGTGACCTTGTCTAAGGCTTCGGCCATCTGAGTTTAGCACGTGCAGCATTTCTTCGGCATTATAATCGGGGATTTGGCCAATCCGGATTTTCTGAGTTTTATGTTTTATTGTGATTTCACCTTTTTAAGATGTTTTATTACATCGATAGCCTAGTGCAATATAAGATGTTATATATATGGTGATTTCAATTATGATGTTTTGAACTCTTATCGAGTTCCTTGAGTTATGAGTTTTGATAATTTCAGGATTTTATAGGATATTCTGTGTGTTGCCATTTTGAGGAGAGTTTGTATTGATGTTTCTCCTTTTGAGGAAATATGGTTCATGGAAACCATGTAGACATTTTGGGATGTCGCTGATGATATGGGGCACTTGTGTTTGATTTGAGTATTGAGTTTGAGTTACCTCCTTTGAGGTATTTGTTCACTTAAGTAGCGTTTGTTACTTAAGTGTTGAGCTTATGAGTTTATCGATTCTTTCTTCTATTTCGAGAAGAAGTATCTGCATGTCTATTCTGCTTCATATTACCGATATTGACTTATTTTTGTAGCTAGACTGACCCGTGTATTTATACTCGGGTCAGACCGAGTTGTTTCAGGTATCATCTATTGGACTTAGCTTGAAGTTGATGTTGGATATCATCTCTCCTTTCTCTTGAGCAATTTCTGTTCTTCCGCATACTCTGATGTATTTGATTCAATGTATATGGTGTAGTCGAGTACCACCTTTATTGTATTCATATTTTATTGTACTAAACATGTATCAGTGTATATATATGATGTTGATTACTGTTCAGAGATGTGCTTTACATTTAGTTATTGTATTTTTTTCTGATAGATCCATTAGCCACCTATAGTTTTGGATTAATCATTTACTGTGTATGTCGATCCATTGAGACAGAAAAAAATCATATTGCATTTATCGACGTATTCAGTAGATGTTTAAGACAAAGTTGTAGATGGTCGCCCTTAACCAGCCTTATTCTCTGCATTAGTAGACAGAATTACTCGTTAATTCTCTTTACTAAGGTGGGTCTCGGGGTGGGGCGTTACAGCTTGGTATCAGAGCTATGGTCAGAACAAAGTAGAATAAACGCGGAGTAGTACGTATATCATGATACATCGAAGTACAATACGAGTGAATCATTATCCTTTATTCGAGCTTGTTTTTGAATCGAGCCTTGATTCTATTTCGAGTTTTGGGATTGTTGAGGTGAAATACGTCTAGGAATATATATATATATATATACACACTATTCCGTAGTATTCCATAATAGAGTTTGAAGTCATCTTATCTTATAGGTAATCTTATTTGGTATTATTCTATTCTTACTTTTGTAGATACGAGTGAGTTCGTATCGATGGAGCTGATTGATTTCTTTGAGCATTCTTGTTGCATTCATTCGAGAGTTGTGAATCCTATTGAGGGGATCCACAACGAGTGGCTTGTTGTGGGCATTCTGAGTTTTCTATTTGTTACTGCTTTAGTGAGTATTTGTTTATTATTCACTATCTTGAGATGTATCTGATTTGAGAGGGATTGACTTATTTGATGTTAAGTCCGATCCTTTCGTTGTTATTGGATCCTATAATATTATTTAGGCATCCTAATTTGATTGGTTTACTATTTCTATCACTTTGAATGTTGATGATGATTCCAAAGTTTCTGTGTTCACTCTTGAGTATCGAGATGTTGATGATATATCTCGAATTCCAATCAAGATGACTTTGTTGATTTTTGTGTGTCCATTTGGGTTTGATATCCAATCGGGCAATTGAGTAGTAAATTAACCTTATTCCTGGTTTTAGCCCTCGGCTATGCTCCCACGAGGACATCCACTAAAGAATGAGGTGAGTTTCTAGATTGTTCAAGTTTGATTGAGTTTATCATGTAATTTCTTTGGGTTATCCTTTTCAGATACTCAATCGGCGTTATCCTTTATAGCTTAACTTCGTTTGAAGTAATGATTCGTTGTTTGTGTGCTTCTTCTCCTTCGAGAAAAATATCTTGCTTATCCTGTATCTTGATGATTTTCGAGAGTGGCTCATCATCTTGTAGGAGTTGAAGAACACTCAATCTCCTGCTGTTGATTTTGTGAATCGCGTATTCTAGGAATATCTCGATGCACTCTCTTAATGTTCTTTGGTTTGAGTTTTTGAAGCTATATATATGAGTTCTAAAAAGAGAAGTTGGAGTTTTGAGATATAAAAAAATAAAAAATCTAAGAATATTTTGAGAATTTATCTACATGAGTTGTATTTCTTTTATGGAAATAATTTGAGAGTGTGGGGTTGTCCATCCAGTAGTTAAAAGTTCTGTTCGATACGCATGATCAACGATATCGATAGGAATCTCCTAAATGATATGATGAGGCAATCAGACACAATGGTTTGAGTTTTAAAAACTGAGATTTTGAAAATAATATTTTGAGATTATATATTAAATTTATTTTTGAATGGTAATTGCAGCCATTGATTTTAGACATGAGTATCAGAGTGGCGAGGCAGTTTTGATCATTCAGTCGACTCTGCAGCCAACAGATATATCTAGTTGTTAAAGATTCAATGGCGAGGCAATGCCATTTATTTATGATTTATTTATGATTATAAAGATAATGAGTTTTGAAACTCTAAGAATTTTTATTGTAAATTAATATATATATATATATATATATTGTGGTTCCATGCGTTTATCTTGCCTTAGTGTAATGGTCTAACGACTTGCTGTTATGTGGTCGTCCAAGTTTGGTGGCATTTGAAGAACTACTCTCGTCGAGTTTTCTTACCTCTATTTTCATCAGTCAAAAATTAGTATGGCTCTTTCCGTAGTGATACACAGAAAGTCATGACAATAATCATCTTATTGATGGGAGTCCAGGATAAAGTGATGTTAAAATCCTGACTCTATTCGAGAATCTTCTGAGAAATCAATCTCACTCGATTGATATTTTTGTGTAGAATTATGTTCGTATTCTTGTTTCGAAGGTGAGACGCCTTCGAAATCATAATGTATTGCTTGAAGAAATTTAGTGGTCCGCTAAACCCAGTAATTATACTTGGAAAATTATTGGATTAATCGCGCAATCTTATCTTGGTCTTCTTTCATCTTGAGTGGAAAGTGAGGATTTTTAATCCCATGCTTGTCTCTCCTTCTTTGATTGGTGAAATAATTGTGTTGAATACAAACTTTTCTCTAGAAATTGCGAGGACGCAATTTTCTTAATGGGGGAAGTCTGTAACAACCCGCGGTTTTGTGATTACCTGTTAATAAATTAAAATGTGATTTTAATTAAATTAGTGGTTAATTAGGAAAAGAGGATAAACTAATTGAAAAAAAAATGATCTAATCATTTTATAAGACTAAGTAAAAAGGTAACATAAAGTTTTAATTCTTTGTATTAAAACTTGAGTTTGGGCTAAGTAAAATTTAGCCCATTTATGAAAATAAAGGAGAATTCTTACCTCCTTTGTATTGAAAAAAAGATTGGTACATTCATTTGAACTATGAAGAAAGTAAAAAACTAGGTTTTCAAAACTAAGAAACTAGCTCCTTGGAAAATCACTAGAAATCAAAAAAAAAAAAATCTAGAAAGTAAAAGAAGATATGGGTAAGTCTCCAAATCCTCTTCTCTATCCGAGACTAGCATTTAATTTCAGTTTCATTTGGTTTATAATTTCTGAAATTTTTGGATGAGAGGGCTTTTGGATGATTCTTGTGGCATGTATAGCATAGGAGTTGCAGAAGAAGAGGAATGCACATATGTTGTTCTAAGCATTGCATCTTTGACAAATTGGAGTAAAAGGTGAGTTAATCACTCACACTACTACATTTAATCTATGAGAATAATTTTCAGTTGATAATTGAATTGAATTGAATTGAATGGTTTGATGATTGAATTTCTTTCAAATTAGTTGTAAATTGGTTGCTTGAATTTGAATGATTGCTTGGTTGTAGTTTGCTGAAAATTGTTTGTAAAAATATCGCTGTAGTAAAATAGCGATATCTTAGTGCCGCTTTATCCAAATTAGATCAATCTTTTTGAAGTTGGAAGAAAATTCTATTAGCTACAAGTTTTATTTTACATTAAGAAATTCCATGATTTAGAGGGTCGAAATTGGGTTTGAAACTGATATACGCAGCTCTGCTCTGTGCAATATTTTTGTTGAAACCTGATATTGAAATCACCATAACTTTGAAATAGTAGATCGAAATTGAGATAGGTTTTGTTCAGTTGGAAGATGTTTTTATATGAAACAACTTTTATGTTCATTACTTTTGTGATTAAGCAGTTTACTAAGAGTAATTTGAGTCTGAAGAAGATGTATTTCTGTCCTGTGTTTTAATCTTAGCTTTGGAACAGAAATTCTTTTAGTCATATCTTTCTCGTTTCCTATCGGATTTGGATAAATTTTGAAGTTCTGAAAAGCTTAATTTATATGTGACAACTTTCCTGTTGAACAAATTTGCATATTTTCAGCATAAATTGATCAAAATCTTGTTTCAAACTCTCATCTCTGTCACTTTAGTAATTACGTTCTCCAAATTAAATACAGTTAGTAAATTGAGCATATCTTCCTTGTTTCTTGTCAGATTTAGATAATTTTTGAAGTTCCGGAAAGCGTATTTTATATGTGACAACTTTTATGTTGAACACATTTGCATATTTTGAGCTCTATTTGATCAAAATCCTGTTGCAAACTCTCATCTCTGCCACTTTAGTAATTACGTTATCCAAACTGAACACAGTTAGTAAATTGAGCATATGTTCCTTGTTTCTTTTCGGATTTGGATGATTTTTGAAGTTTCGAAAAACTTATTTTATATGCGACAAGTTTACTGTTGAACACATTTGCATATTTTAAGCATAAGTTGATCAAAATGCTGTTGCAAATTCTCAGCTCTGTCACTTTGATGATTACATTATCTAAACTAAATATAGTTAGTAACTTAGACGTATCTTTCTCGTTTCTTGTCGGATTTAGATAATTCTTGATGTTTTAGAAAACGTGGATTATTTTATAAACCTTTCTTGTTTTGATTTTTTTTGAAATTTTCAAGTTAGCTTGGTCAAAACTAGAGTTGTTTATTGTTGTCTCGAGAGTAAAACGACAGCAATAAATCATTGACTTGAGTATTGTACTAGCTTATTTTTGCTCTCATCCTTGTTCGATTTTGATGTTGTTTTGAAATATTTTGAGTGTTATGATTCCTATCAATAAGCTAGCTATATTTGGAGAATTTGAAATTCAAATTTAAATAGAATTTGAATTGATTTTGGGTTAAATTTGAATTGAATTCGTATTGAATTCAAGTTATCGGTCTTGAGTTATCTTTCTTGTTTCTCATTGTTTTCGAGCGCGGTTTTCACTAAACTATTTTGAAGTGATTTTTGAAATAAATGGAAATTTAAAATTATTATTATATAGTTTTAAAATTGTTTTTCTAATATAAAATCTATTTATTTCCTATAATAAAGGAATTTCAAATATTGGTTTTATTAATTTTTTGGAGAAATAGTTTTAAAAGCTTGTTTTCTCTAGTAAACAATTTTAAATATAAAACATACACTTTTCCACTATTCGAACGTATGAGAAAGAGAGTTAAACGATTTGGTAAAACGTGTGGTATGGGACATGTGCGTTTACTATTTCGGTTAATTCCGGACTTGTACGATCGAAGCTATTTGAGATTAATGATTCTGAGATGTTTTTCCATTTTATGGCATATTTTTATTTTTATAATTCCTATTTATTGGAATTATTTAAGATGGCCAATATTTGGCAAACACTATGGTTTGAGATCTCCTATATATGAGTATGATCGATGAGATCCATCACGATGTTTTATTTACTTGCCAATGATATAAGGCAAGTCTTGAGTTTATGATTTCATATTTTGAGATTTATGGTTTATGAGAAACCATCATGATGTTTTCACTTGTCGATGAGATGAGACAAGTTACGATGCCATTTAATGCTTGTCGATGAGATGAGACAAGTATGGTGGCTCTTTGTCACTCGTCAATGAGACTAGGCGAGATATAAATTTATCAGTTTTATGATGTTTCTAGTATGGCATCGGCTAACGGCTAGTAAACCGCTAAGTGCGAATGTGTGGTATGGTACATATGTAAACACTTTTCGGGTTCCTATCCGTGAGTTTGTGACACATTCACGATGTTTACATAACAGAACTGCTTAGAGAGGTGTCAGCGACCTTGTCATGAGGACGAACTGCTTTGGAAGGTGTTAGCGACCTTGTTAGGGCTGTCAAAACGGCTTGAAGAGGTGTTAGCGACCTTGTCATGAGGACGAACTGCTTTGGGAGGTGTTAGCGACCTTGTTAGGGCTGACAAAACGGCTTGAAGAGGTGTCATCGACCTTGTCTTGAGGACGAACTTCTTTGGGAGGTGTTAGTGACCTTGTCTAAGGCTTCGGCCATCTGAGTTTAGCACGTGCAGCATTTCTTCGGCATTATAATCGGGGATTTGGCTAATCCGGATTTTCTGAGTTTTTTGTTTTATTGTGATTTCACCTTTTTAAGATGTTTTATTACATCGATAGCCTAGTGCTATATAAGATGCTATATATATGGTGATTTCAATTATGATGTTTTGAACTCTTATCGAGTTCCTTGAGTTATGAGTTTTGATAATTTCATGATTTTATAGGATATTCTGTGTGTTGCCATTTTCAGGAGAGTTTGTATTGATGTTTCTCCTTTCGAGGAAATATGGTTCATGGAAACCATGTAGACATTTTGGGATGTCGCTGATTATATGGGGCACTTATGTTTGATTTGAGTATTGAGTTTGAGTTACCTCCTTCGAAGTATTTTTTCACTTAAGTAGCGTTTGTTACTTAAGTGTTGAGCTTATGAGTTTATCGATTCATTCTTCTCTTTCGAGAAGCATTATCTTCATGTCTATTCTGCTTCATATTACCGATATCTTCATGTCTATTCTGCTTCAATTTTATAATTTTTAAATATTATATCATTTCAGAAACATATATAAAAAATTTAGGAATTTTTATCTAAAGTTTATTATTTTTAATAATTAATATTATTTTAGAAAAACTGTTTATGATTTATTAAAAATAATAATTTAGTTGAAAAATTATTTAAATTTTTTTGAAACCTTTCATTCATGATCCTAGAATTTCAAAAATTTTGAATTTTTAATAATATATTATTTTATATTAATAAATATTACCAATATCAATGTATTTGTTTTTGAAAATAATATTTCAACTTTGAAAAATCTCAAGATTTTTTCTAAGCTCTATTTTATAATCCTAGATTTTTGAAAATTGTAAAATTTGAATTTTAGTCAATAAATTATTTTATGTTAATTATTTATGGATGAAAACATTATTTTATTCATAATATATACAAATTAAAATATTAAAATTATTATGTTTGCAAAGCTAAGTTAATTTTGAATTATAAATAATTTTAGTAATTGTTCTCTCTCTCTTTATATATATGTGTGTGTGTGTGTGTGTTTTATTTTCATATATTATATATTTATACATACATGTGCATGTGTATATGTATATATGTTGTAACATATATACATGCACATATTTGGACAACATACATGACATGTGAAATGAGCTAATAAGTTTGTTGCGATGTAAATTCCAACATCTACATGTGGCCATATTATACCTTTCATAGATTATTATGTTACACATGCACTCACACATATATGTATATGATACATTTTTGTATAAACTAAATCAAATAAAAGTAATTTCATATCTTTGTACATTTGAATTTAAATAGAATAAATGATTTTATTTAAATGAAACTTAGAAATATTCTAATTCAGTTAGACTTCATAGGACCAATAAAGATCCAGTATGGTAATTTTTTTGAAATTTACCCATAACTTCCGTTGCGGGCTGGTCCAGTTCCAACAATGGTATCAGAGCTCAATAGCCTATGCGGTCTGAATTATTCAAATTAGGGCTAACTAATTAAGCTTTCCCACTTAGTACGGTGTCAAAACGGTAATGTCTAGGATTGGAATTGGGTAATCAAGTACTCTGTCCTACCTGGTTACCGGCCTGGCCCGAAAGGTGAAGTTAGCCCAAAGGTTGCTCCGAATAGAAAAGGCCCAACTTAGTTTGAGCCTTGGGCTAATTTACAAAATCGTTTTAAAATTAATGTTAAAGAATTTAAATTTAATAGTTAAATATAAAATAAAACATGTTTATTATAAAAAAAATATAATACTACATAAGTTTTAAAATGTTTGAAAGGATAATGATATTTTCAAAATGTTTGAAAATATGTATATAATAATTACAAATTTTAAATTTACTAATAATATTAATAAAATAAATTAATTCAATATGTTTTTAATGCATATATGCATGTCTTTCATATGTTAATATATGTTATGCTATTTTAAAATGTTTAAATAACATAGGTATACATGTATGTATATAAGATAAATATTGAAACTAATAAATTTTAATAATTTTTTTAATAGGATAAATTAATTAAAGGTTAATTGATTAAATAAAAAACACATATATACGATATATGTGTGTTACACGATAAAGGTTATAGTATATACTATGAATGTTATAGTAGATATGTCCAATATAAAAGTTATATTGGAATACTAATTTAAATTAATTAAAGAGTTAATTGATTAAAATTAATTAGATAAGATTTAATGATCTATTATACGTAAGACTATCATATAAGTAATAAGAAATATTAAAGTAATATAACAATTAAAATTATATGATAAGTGTATAAACTAAGTGTGAAACATTAAAGAAACCCAAATAGACTTGAGAAATAATACATATGTAAATGCATATATACCGTAATTTCTGATGTGTATGACTCTTGAATAGTTGGGGTATTTCATAAGAAATATATTATTCTATAAGTTGATATCACTTTATATATATGTATGTATGTGTGTGTGTGTATATGTATGTATGTATATATATGTTGAAGATTACGAATCTTCAATATAATGTCGTCCTTGATCATATGTATATTAATAAATTACTTACATACTTCTTAGTTATTGAGCAAACTCAACCTAGGGATGTTATGCATAGTATTATTAATATATTGAATAGATGAGGTAAGATTACTATATGTATTTGTTGAGCAAACTTAAGGTACATATACTATAATTAGGCCATCACGATATGATATGTATGAATGAATAATCTCTTTCGATTTACTGAGCAAACTCAAGGTTGAAATGATATTAGAATAAGGAAAAATGGGTTAGGAGTTGCATATGATACAACCAATAAGGAGTTATCCATCGTTTGTGGGGCTATGATTTGTTGAGCAGACTCAAGGTCGAAATACCAAAACAAACGATTCCTAACACCCACTAGTGAAGTTGTAAGACTTCTATGTTTTATCTTTGGGTTTGGAGAAATATAAAAGACTAGTGGAAGCCTTATTAGAAAAATGAAATGGTAATATTTAACATTTCTAATATTATAAGAACATATTATATTATATTAATATCTACACTGATAAATTTGTGCATTTAATATGATTGATAAAACGTTTGTCAATTATTAAACAAACTGAGTTGAAAGTTAACAAATAGAAATATAATATATACTTACTAATAATTATAATTGCATATTATATAATATTTCTATACCCATGCAAGTGCCTAATTTCAATTATTTAATATATTGATAAGTTGTCACTTATATATTTATATGGTTTAGACCGTGTATTGCATTTTATGAGTTTATGAACTCCAAATGAAATTCATGACTATGGATACTTTATCCATGTACTTTCACATGTAAATGTTATATGGTGAACAGTCATAATTTATGGGGTAAAATATTTCGATGAAGTTAGTTCATTCGAAGTAAGCCAATAAACAGTATTTTAAGATCATTTATTCAACTTGAATGATTTCAAAAGGATCATAGAACATAAGACCATACACAACGAGATACATCTAAGAACTCGATTGTTGAAATGTCATCTTGATTGGTTCACATAAAGTGCAACATATTTGATGTCATAAATGTTAAGAATAATCGAATGCGCTTTTGTAAAAGGTTTGTTATGGTATTGTAGTAAGGTTTTCTTTTGAATAGTTTGACCATTTGAAAGAAAAACGAATGTATAAGAATAGATGTAATTTAAGGTAAAGTTGGAATGAAGAGAATGATTAGTCACTTCTGCTTCATAGAGAAACATTGGAAACAAGAACTGTAATAATAACTGATACTTAATATTGGAATATGAAATATGATCTTTATTCCGAAATGTATTTTCATATTGAAAACTGTTTTCTTCTTTGAGTTAAAGATATTTGATCAAAGAACCCTCCTCTGTAAATTAGTTGTAGCATGTGAAATAAGTAAACAATATTAAGTGAATGATGGACCTATAAATTTAGTAGGCTATTATAGTAATGGCGGAAATAGTGGGAGCACGCCATATAGCACCTAATGATTGCATCAAATTACAAAAATTATTTTCGTAAAATGTACCGAACGTTATTTGTGAAATAATTTTTATTTTTAATATTGACTGAAAAGTAGATATAATTATATTTCAATATGAGTATTATGAATATTCATTATAAAATAGAACTATATTATGGAATTTGTTTTCATAGTAAAAGTGATGCAAAAAAAATACATATGTATCTAATATTATTTACAATTGTTTTGGAATTATAGACAAAGTCATAGTTTTGAGAAATAATTTTACTATATGATTATAAGTCATATGATACTGGTTAGTTATATGTCAAACAATTAATGACTATGCCCCCATTCAGTGGGAGCATTATAGGAGTTGATGAACTCTTTGAATTAGTACACATTGATGTATGCAATCAAAAGTCTATTAATAAAAAAAAGGGTTCCACATACTTTGTTATATTCATCGATGATTTGTTACCAACATGAACATGTGTATTACACATATAGTAAGTTTATGATAAAATCATAAAATATAAAAGAAAAGTAAATAAAATAATATGCAATAGAATAAAATGATTTGATTTGGTCAAATAAGTGAGTATATTAGAAAGAGTTCAACTTCACTGTGAAGGAATTTCTTTGAGAAATTTTTGGAAGTTAAATGTAATTGGATCTGATCCATAGATAGAATTGATTATATGAGATGAAGTGAAATTAACTAACCTAAATGAACACATAAGATTAGATTGTCTGATAAGTATTCTCATACATCGAAGAGAAACTATGAGTTTCTTATTAATGTTGAAAATACACATTACCCTCAGTTGTTCAATAAAACCATAAAGATAGTTGACTCCATATGGCATGACATGCATATCTAAAAGAATTCCAAGTATGCTATCAAAATATAATTTTGGTGGTCATAACCAAAGGATGCGATCCTTCGTTCGAGATTGTGCCTTTATTGGAAAGACTAATGTGGTTGGAATTAAATAAGCAATGTTGATAAGAATATTATTGCAAATTTAAATTGTTGAAATTAGCATAAAAAATTTGGTATTCAACATGCTCAAGTTAATTCGGATTTACTCAGAAAATTATTGCTCGATAAAACTTAGTATTTGGTATTTATGTATTGAAATAGAAAATTCTAGATAATGATTTAGAGTAAGCCATTTACACATATTAACCAAAAATGCCTCGAACTCAGTGTGAGCGATATTGGGTTTTTGAGTCTTTGGATAAGGTCCAAGAAATGATACAAATGTATCGTTTCATAAGCATCAAGATTGTACAAGTATTTTGATAGAAATATCAAATAGTTTGATTTTCAATCAAAGTGCAGAGGAAGCGTGTTGTAAATTCTTGGTATTTTGAACCGTTCAAATCGACAATCATTCAATCATGTCAGACTTGAATTGCTCAAAACAACATATTATTAATTTCTATTTGGAAAAACTCAGCATATATAGAGTAAATAAATCGATCACAGAATCACAGACATGGAGTATTATAATAATAAGCAGTAGAATAGATAGAAACGAAATATGAAACAAAATATGAAACAAAATATGGAACAAAATATGAAACAGAATAGATAAATAGAATAGTCCATGATGCTACTATATAAACAACAGAGTATGAAACAAAATACAACAGAAATCAAGATACAAAGAAGTCTCAAATACATAAGCAATGACGATTCTAAAGATAACAACTGTAAGATACAAGGTAACTGAAAGCTGAATAGGTACTCCAAGAAATCTTCAAGCTTTAAAGGTGAGTTTCAAATGTTGTGGCACTCAGTCTGACCCGAGCATAAAGCAAAACACTAAACACTCGATTCAGGATCAATATTCTTATATCAGTAAATTCAACTCAAGTGAAATGTCAAGTGAAATACAAAATAAATTAAAGGATGTTTGGGATTTCCATCCTCTAAGGATCCGTGGAACTATCTACTATATAGCAATATACGCTATTATAATATTTCTATCTGTAAAGTAAAGTATTAAAATAGCGTTAAGGTGTTACACATATCCCTCTTAACATATTTTATATATTCCCGTAGTCTATACAGTACCGGAACTCCACCAAACCGGTGGTTTATCCAGAGGGCACTCCATAGGTACGGTACAAAACAAACTCGTGGAAGGCATGTGGCAAGGCACGCGAGGCAATGCCCTGGGTAGAATACTACCATTTTGCGTGTCCGGACTAGTGGTAATGCATAGCAGCTACTACCGTCCATCTCGAGACACACTCCCAAATCAAAGGTGCACTCAATGAAATTACAAAGTAATAGAATGGTATTGAAGAAATGTGTCCGATAGGAGGAATAAACTCACTTGGCATGGCATGGCTCCTGTTTTAGCCACATCAAGCAGACTCACATGAGTCAGGGCTACGTTAATATCTCATACAGAATCGTCGCCAAGCCCTCCTACTTCGTTCTGGAATCTCCACCATGTACACAGTTGTTAAAGGGGTTTTCGGTATTGGTAGAGAGTATGAAAATATCTGATCCTAGTCTCTTTAACAATCAAACATTTATTTCACACCGTAGTCATTTCATTTCAAATAATTCATACTTTATATCAAAATATCATGTTCATTTCAAAACTGTATTAATTCAATATCATTATTCATTTTAATAATATTCATTTCTAGAATCGTAACACTTTCGTAATCATAACTGTTCCAACTTAAACAGTATAGATATTGAAAATAGTACATATATTAAAATAGTTATAAATTAAAATAATTTATATATTAAAATAATTTATATATACTAAAAATAGTTTATATATTAAAAATATTTTATATAATAAAAATAGTTTCCTCTAATTTCACAAATCGATTCAAATCAACTTAAATTCCAAAATTCAATTTAAATCGATCCCAGTTTATCAATTTCAATTCAAATCAACTTCCCAAAAACCCATTTTAATTCATATTGATTTCAAATCCAAGTTTGAATTCATATAACTTTCAAATTCAATAGAGTTCAAAGTTAAATAGTCCAACATTTACAATAACTCAATTTAATACTTTTCATTTATATTTCACATTCAACTCTTAATTTATTTAAATTTGCAATAATCATTTATTCATTTATACTAACATTTAAATAAAATCTAAAATTACGAATTTAAATAGAAATCTAAATTAAATATCTAACTTCAATAATATTTAATTCTAAAATTATTCACTTAATCACTTTTATTAACCTTTAAATAAAATCTCCAATCACATATGTAAATCAAACTAAATATTCAATTTCACTTGATTTAAATTTGGAAACATTCATTTAATCACCTTTAATCAGAATCAAGTAAAAAAGTCATATCTTTAAATCTCAAATTCAATATGTTTCAAATAAAATTTTTTCCTTCTATTTAAATACAACTCCTAAACAAATACAATTTCAAATCAATTTCGGTTTATCTTCCCAACCTTAATGTATTAAAGTTATTACAAAATCTATCTTTAAAACATAATTTTAAATAAATATTTAAACATATATATATATTAAATTAATTTTTTTAAATTAAATCTTATTATATATAGTTTTAAAGTAATAAAGTTATAAGAAAAATCTTAAAATTTATATTTTCAAAATTAACATACAAAATTAAAATTTCTAAAACATATAATTTTAAAAATCTAAATTTACACATATATAAAAATAAAATTTATTTATTACATTTTAAATGTCAATATTTATTAAACCTATATAACTTGGAAATCATTTTCAAAATATAGACCAATGGTTCCCGTATATAAATTTTCTATCACATGGTCAAGTGATATAGATATTTATCAATTCAGTCCGTAATTTAAGTATCTAAGGGTATATATCATTTCTACCCGCAATCCCAAAATTCAAAATCAATTAAAATCGCTTGGGTTTATCATTTCAACCTATAACGATTTTTCCTTAATCTATAAGATCGTTCGGGTGTGTATTATTTCAACCCATAAGGAATTCTAAACTAACAGGGAACTTACAGAGTGAAAATAAATATGATAATAATATAATATCAACAACGGACATATATCATCAGTAATAATTTAAATATAACATATACAACAGATTATGGTATCATATGTTATAGGTAAACAGTTACAGATAATGGCATATCATATATAGCAACTAATTAACTAACAATTCAAATTTAATAGCATGTTTCAATTGTCATTTCATGTGAAATCAAATTTACTAAATATAAGAATGTTAATCGTGAGTAATTGCTCACCTTTCGAGGCTAGAGAAACAAGTAGATGAAATAGACACGCACATGGATACGGACATAACCAGAACTATCGGGACACCGACAAGCTACGAATTGCTGCGACAAATTTGATATTGAGACGGTAAGTCAAGATGGACAAGAGATCGATGAAACAAAGTACGTACATAATTATTTTAAAGTCTAAAATTTAAAACATGTATTTAAAATAAAATCCTTATAATATATATATATATATATATATATATATGAAAATCAATATTAAATTTAAACATATATACATACATCAGAATCAAAATTTATATATATTTCAAGATCCTTATTAAATTTATCACATTTTAAATATTATATATAACATTTAAAAATCAATACTTATATATATACACATACTTGTTTAAAATCAACCTACTTGTATATATTATATTCAAATTCATACTGACAATATATATTCATATACTGCCATTTACATATAAATTTAAATATAAAGGCAAATATAAAACAACATGCACAAGCCGATATTTATATTAACAGATCATATAACCTTTATATAGACTTATATATACTCAACATAAAATACCCAAACTTATATAACTTACATAATAAAACAAACAGGCAGGTTATATACAAATCTTATATGTATATATATAAATCTTATATAAACTTGTATCTATATAAAAAATAGATTATATATGAGCTAATATATAAACATTCATACAAATTTTTAAAAATTAAGGATATATACAATACAACTTATATATACATATTATATATATAAGTGAAAACAAGCATTTGTTAAAAATCAAGTATATATACAATACAACTTATATATACATATTATATATATAAACGAAAACAAGCATTTTCTAAAAATCAAGTATATATACAATACAACTTATATATACATATTA
Organism: Allium cepa; assembly: GCA_030765085.1. Lineage (NCBI taxonomy): Eukaryota > Viridiplantae > Streptophyta > Magnoliopsida > Asparagales > Amaryllidaceae > Allium > Allium cepa. The sequence goes on from CM060942.1 coordinate 204,924,963, forward strand.
TATATAACGAAAACAAGCCTGTTATGAAGCAACAGGGAAAGTAAGGTTGTACGTTTGGGCGGTCGCTGCAGAGGAGAGTCGAAAGTGGTGCTGGAAAATGAGTGAAAGGCTGCTCACGTCGAGGATGTGGGTCAGGCGAGAGGGTGAAGGCTGCTATGGCCAGTGAAAAATGTGGGGATAGGTGGCGCATTGAGGAGGTGGGTGTGGGGTCGGCCAGTAATGGAGAGAGGCCATGCTCGACTTCTGTTGCAAGGCTGTCACTGTAGGCAGACAGATGGGGAGAAAGATGGCGAGAGATTGAGAGAGATAGGGAAGTAGTGGCGTGCTAGGTAGCTTGGGTTGAAAGCCATTGGTGGAGGCTATTGTGGGTTTGGTTTGGAGGAGGGTAGCTTCTGGTGGAGGACGCTTGCAACAGCGGGGATGGTAGGTGCAACATGAAGGTCAAGGAGGAAGAGAGCACAAAAATTAGAAGAATGAATGCAACTTAGTTTTCATTTTCAAATTTCTTTTATATATATAAAGCAAGATGAGAACGAAAAATGGAGGAAGAGCAAAACAATGTTAACTAGTATGAATATATGCAGCCTTATGATGTTTTTTTACAAGACGAAATGATAGAAGGTAGAATACGAACAAGCTTTGGAATAAAATATTATTCACACATAATAAAAGAATGGAATAATGAAAGGATGGGAGAGCATTGAACGAACCAAAATTATATTGGAACCAGTGGGAATCTGGAAAGTCGGGTAATTAATTCAGAGAATATTAATAATAATGGCTACTAGCTTTTTGCAGGACAAATGAATACACTACAAAAGGCTAAAACGGGTATCGATACGGCTGACTATTATGCAGATTTTGCCGCGTAGCAGACACCGAATTGCACAAATGAATATACTGCAGAGATTAGCACGACAAGACGATCAGAACGGTACATAGGTATATGTGATACGACGGCCTTATCGAAAATCGACATTTCGCTGCTATACTGCTACAAATACATCGAAAATAAGATAAATGAGCTAGAGCAGTTCAAGTTTTGACGAAACGAATTATGACATCTCACTCAGAAAATGATTCACATATTTATTATATAAAAATATTCAGGTTTCGAAAATATTTTTATTTTCATCAATTTAACTGAATTAATTTAAAGTTGAAATTTCACAATAAAACAAACTTCCATATCTTCTAATGAAATTCTGACATTTGCTATGTTTAAATAGACATATTTCAATTATCAAATTTCTATTGAAAAATTTAATTGTTTTTAAAATTTCAAGAAAAATTTGGTCAAAAAAATCATCAAAATTTATGGGTCATTACACGTGTGTTCATAAGAACGAACGTTGAAAGGTGCATCGATATTTCTAAACTATAAGTAAACAACATATTGATTTTAACAATATGCTTGTATTAAAATCAACTTTAGTTGTCTTAATACTCAAATTTGGACTGTAAATGATATCTTTTATGGTGGGTATAAAAGACATAGGGATTGTCCCAAAACGATATACAAGAGCACGCTATTAAAAGCGGAACATGTAAGTTGGATTTCTTGTGCATTAGCATTTTGAATTATCAAACAGGTTATGTTGTGTGTGATATTGTGTTTTGTTATGTATTTGATATATGGAGAAAATATAAAATCCAAATTGATATCACTTAATGGTTGTTTGAGGTACTCTCACGTATTTATGAAATACTAGAGAATTGTTTATAGAAACAACAAACTCGTTATGATGGAACGTTTGGGCACAAACTTTTATAAGTGATATTGAGTATAACATGCCAATGATAAAATTCAAGTTAAAATATTTAATTCGAAAATGTTTCAAAATAAAAGTGATTGGGGTAGATTCAACGAAATGTTGAGAACATTAACCTGAATAGCGCTACAATAAACCAATATATATATATATAAATGCACAAATTTATAGTTGTGCCAAATGTGATTCTAAATGTTGGTCATGATAGAACTTAAAGTTCACTAGAAGTCGAAAGACGTTCTTCGAATTGTTCCATGTGATAAAAGCAGTTTATTAGTGTTAGAGAGAGTTAATCGACAAAGTAGATAATTAAAACATAATAGCATACGCATTCACTAAGGGACTGACCTAATTGGTTTTGAGAAAATTAATGGGAGAAAAATTGGAATTAGGTTCCATAATTGACCCTAAGTGAAAATGAGAGATTGATAGAGTTAGGGGCATGCTCTAGGGACAATTATGTAATTTTTTACATATATCTAACTTGCTGACCAATCTTGTTCGAAATCAAAGGTATTTTCTTCCTATTATAATTTGATATAATGTGATTATATTAATTAATTACTTAATCAAAAGTATATTTAATAGAAAAATCCATAAATGGTACATTTTGTGATAGTAGTTACATAGTGTTATAACCATGAGTAATTAATCACAACGAAACAAATGTACCATTTTGAATGTTCCTAGTCAAGATGCATCGAGACTGGATATTGGTGTATTCGTTGAGACTAAAGCACGTACCGCTCTCCAAATATTGGGCAGTGTATTACTCATGACTGCTAGGAGCACCTGGTGTTACGTACACATAGTTATTGGATAACTATGGAACGACTCACTCGATAGTTTTCTATCGGTTAATATAACTAAGGTCAAATATAAAATATCGATGTGACTGATTTACACAGTTCTCTCAACTTAAGAATGTTGTGGATCTTCAATATGAAATCTCCACTTTGATTATAGCCAAATCATAGCATGGCGTCCATCAACTGACTAAAGTTGGGTCGAGTGGAAGTATTGGAAGAAAAACACTATTCAAGAGAGGATTCGTCTCCTTAGTTATATGCAGTTAGTATCACAGTCAACTCTAGTCAACTCAAAATCAAAGTCCCTAGCTAGAGCATTTCGGTTAATAATTATTGTTATTATTGAACCAAGGACTTTGTATTTAGATTATGAAGTTGAATGTATATGAGGTTGGAATTTTGACCATTACCAAATTTCATAAGTCCAAAGTGATATAGTTTTGACAAAGAGAATTGGTGTAAACAAATATCACAACCGGGTAACGCTTATTAAACTAAAATTGAATTTTACCCGAAAACGAGTAAGCGATAAATTTGGCCTAATGTCACACCACCTGCTAAGTGACGTGTGAACGTTAACATTAGAATAGCTCGATGTTAATCACTGACCAAATTTACACCCAAGAGTAACACAGTCGAAATGATGAATTCCCTTAAGACCGAACGATTTAATTAGTTTATAATTGCTATAAATTAATTAAACTAATTAATAGCTATGAAATATTAATTATAAAATTTGAATATGATTTGAGAAGTAAATAATGTTATATATATTTATAACAGTTATAAACATATCGATCGATATACAATATCTATAAGCTATTAAATTAGATTTAATTGCATTGCATTTTGGTTTGAGCTTAGATGAATTTAAGGCCCATCATTATGGCTATAAATATCAGTTTTGGGAGGGTTTAGGGGTGGCTAAAGCATAGGGAATTTGCTTGGAGATAATGGATTGAGGTCAAGTGAGAAGGGTAAAAAGGTTTTTCTCGTTTCACTCTAATGCAACCTTATAAATATACGTATGTATATGTATATGTGTGTGTGTATGTATATGTATATGTATATATTTATATATGTATATGTGTATATATATGTATGTATGTACCTCTAAAAATAATAACTACCTCTTTGGCCTCCATTGCCTTCTACATTGCTGGTTAAAACGTAGCTCTTAAACCACTCCAAAATTCTCAAATATATTTCAAATTAAAATAATACTATTCGACAGTTAGAGGTCGGTGATTCCGGACTTGCAATCTGACGAATCAAAAACGGTAAATGGAAGGGAAGTTATTACTTCAACATGGATTCAAAGGCATTAATAAATTGGTAATTTTAATTCATATTACATTAATTAAAATATATTCTACGATCCTATAATTAGCAATTTCATATATGTTTAAATATATTGTTATTATATGTTAGTTAGGTGAGATTTTTGTAAGTAGATGTGGGTGTCACAAATCAGTTTAGTTATGTGCATAACTTTTCATTATATTTTTTGATTTATGTATAGAAAAATGTTGTTTACTGTACAAAATCAATTTTTGTCATTATTAATTGTTATATATATATATATATAATAAATTCATATATATATATATATATATTAGTGTATATTTCTCTCTCATAATAGCATATTTGCATATATAAGACATATATGATTTAAAAAAATTAGTGCACTTGTTTACATATAATATGAATTTACAAATTCGAAAATTAATTATCATGCATATATTCATATTTTTAAATTAACACTTATTGACTTTTAAATTGTTTATTATATGTAAAACAATTATTACATTAAAAATTCAATTTTATAATTTTTAAAATATTATATGATTTCAGAAACATATAGAAAAAATTTAGTAATTTTTCAATAAAATTTATTATTTTTAATAATTAATATTATTACAGAAAAATTGTTTACGATTTATTAAGAATAATAATTTAATTGCAAAAAAATTCAAAATTTTTTTAACCTTTCATTCATTATCTTAGAATTTCCTTAATTTTAGAATTTGAATTTTTAATAATATATTATTTTATATTAAATCATTATTGTAAAAATTAATGTATTTGTTTTTTGAAATAATATTTCAACTTTGAAAAAATTTCAGATTTTTCTAAGCTCTATTTTATGATCCTAGATTTTTTAAAATTGTAAAACTGGAATTTTCATCGATAGACTATTTTGTGTTAATTATTTATGGATGAAAACATTATTTAATTCATAATATATGCAAATTAAAATACAGAAATTATTATGTTTGCAAAACTAAGTTAATTTTTAAGTTGTATATGATTGTTCTCTCTCTTTCTATATATATATATATAAGTTTTATGTTCATATATTTATATAATATATTTATACATACATGTGTGTGTGTGTGTGTTGTAACATGTACACATGCACATACTTAGACAACATACATGACATACAAAATAAGCTAATATGTCTGTTGCGATGTAAATTCCAACATCTACAAATGGGAATATTATACCTTTCGTGGATTATTATGTTACACATGCACTCACAAATATAGTATATGATACATTTATGTATAAACTAAATCAAATAAATTTAATATATTTAAATTTAAATAAAATAAATGATTTTATTTAATTGAAATTTAGAAATGTTCTAATTCAGTTAGGTTTCACAGGCCTAATAAAGATCCAATAGGATAAAATTTTTGAAATTCATCCATAACTTCCGCTACAGGCTAGTCCAATTCTAACATTTTTAAGAATTAAGAATATTGAGGAGAAGAAAAAAGGGCAGAGTTTCGGCGTTGCTCAGAAAATATGAAAAGAAAAGTAATTATTTTGGTCAATATTTATAGTGGTTCTAAGCAATGTGACTGATCGATTAAATTGTATTAAATCTAGGCCATTCGACCGCATAAAATTCTCCAATTGATAGCTCGACCGATCAGCCATCATCCTCTACCGATCGACTGGTAGCTATGAATCGATGCGATTTAGAGGTCGACTGATTATGCGAGTTTGGCTGTTGTTTGTTCATTTTTTTAATTTATTTCGTATCATTTACACATATTTTATCAACGTTAAAATTGATTAAACATAAAGTATCGATTAACTTTAACCGGCGTTAATTTACGTTAATTTATTTCATCAATTATACTTTATTTCCTTAATTCCATATATAATTATTTAGATTTGAAATATAAAAACCTTAATAATTTTTCCGTTTGAAATCCGATCGTAAAACGTTATATATGAAAATTGATCGAAAAATTGCCATAAATTTAATATTGTAAGTTTCATAGCCAGATTCTGAAATTTACAAAGATATTATTTTCAACATTACTAATTACTAATTAATTTATTTTTATCTAATTATCGTAAAAATTATGAGATATTAAAAAATATTATTTAATTAATCTAATTTAATCACTTATCAATATCGTATATCGATCGATATACTTGTAACTATTATAAATATATATACTCCCCAAATCATAATCAAAATTTTATAATTAATATTTCATAATATTAATTAGTTTAATTAATTTATAACAATTATAAACTAACTAAATTTTTTGGTCAAAATAAAATTCATCATTTTCGTAGCATGACTCAATAAGTGTGAATTTGGTCAGCGATTAACGTCAATCTGTTCGAATGAACGTTCACATGCATCTTAGAAAGTTGTCTAACATTTTTGCTAAATTTATCACTTATTGGGTTTGGGTAAAATCCAATTTCACTTTGTTAATAATTTCATGGCTGTGACTTGTATTTACACTAATTTTGTTCATCAAAACTATATCACTTTGGATTTATGGAATTTTGGTATTGGTCAAAATTCCAATATCGTCCATATTCAAAACTTTAGTCCAAACACAAATCCCTTGGTTCAAAAGTAAAAATTATTACTAACCAAAATGCTCTGGCCAGAGACTTTGACTTTGAGTTGAATTAAGTTGACCGTGATACTAACTCCATATAATTGAGGAGACGAATCATTTCTTGAATAGTGTTTCACTTCCAACACTTCCACTCAACCCAAATATAGTCACTCGATGAATGTTGTGCCATGATTTGACTATAATCAAAGCGGGTGCTTTCATATTAAAGATCGACAGAATTCTAAAGTCAAAAAACTATGTAAATTAGTCACACCGATATTTTCTATTTGATCTTAGTTATATTAACTAATAGAAAACTATCGAATGAGTCGTTCCATGGTTATCCAATAACTATCAGTACGTAACTTCTTGGTACCTCCTGCAATCATGAATAATACACTGCTCAAATAGCGTTACATACTCTAGTCTCAATGGATACATCGATATCCGATCTTGATGCATGTATACTAGGAACATTTAAAATGGTATATTTATTTTTATTCTGGTAAATCACTCATGTACACAACACTTTGTAGCTACTATCATAAAACATACCATTTATATATTTTATATTACATGATTTAAATTAATTAAATAATCAATATAACACATTATATTAAGTATATAATAGAAAGAAAACATCTTTTGTTTCAAACAAGATTGGCTATTGAGTTAGATATATGCAATAATTTCCCTTAAGGCATACCCCTAATCTCTCACACATTTGGAACCTTTCCAACTTAAAGTTTCTTAACCAAGCTTTGAATATGGATTTTGCATTGGCATCCACACTCAATATCACAATGAAGTCTAAGTTTGAATACTCCTTCTAAGTAGTTCTTTATTTCTATAAACAATTCTCTTGTATTCTGTAAATACACTAGAATACTTTAAACTACCATTTAGTGATTTGAAATTAGATTTGATATGAGGTTTATGTATCAAATACCTAAACAAATCACGAGATTATAGGCAACATAACATGTATGATAATTTCTATTGTCAATGCATAAGAAATCCATCTTACATGTTTCTTATTAAACATTTTAATATTGTGTTTTTGCATATCATTTGGGACATTCCTATTGTCCTTTATACTCTCCAACATCGAGTATTAAAACAACTAAAAGTTGTCTAACACAAGTACATCGTTGACAATCAGCAGCATGTTGTTTTCTAATGTTTAGAAATGTCAATGCACCTTCAACGTGCTTTCTCATGGACATAGGTTCCTCTGTATTTTAACTGAAATCAAGCTATTTGATATTTCTATCAAAATACTTGTTCTTTTGATGCTTTTTGAATGGTACTTTCGTATCAGTTCTTGGATCATATCCAAAACCCAAAATTTATATTGCTCCTACTAATTTTGAATGGTGGATTATTATAAGATGAGGAATGATGTTTTAGGAAACAGTTAATTCTACTTTGGAAATCGAAGATGGAGATAAATTTTGGGACGTTAGATGACTCTTTATAAATCAAAAGGATTTATAAATTTATCCATATGGAAGAAACGTTAAAAACAGATGGTGATTAATGTTTTTAAATGAGATTTATGAATGAGTGAGATTCCTAAAGGAAATAGAGTTATAAATGGAGTTCACAAATGAATGGGTTTTATGAAAGGAAGTTTTATAAGATAGAAAGAGATTCTTAAATATAGTTTTATAAATATGGAAATGATTGTGTCGAAGGTTTACGAATGGATTTTTATCAAGGAAATATATTATGTTTCAAAAGTTGGTTATTTATGTTAATAATGTTTTAATTTTTTACCAATATCTAAATATTTTGAAAATTTAATTATTTAAATCATTAACATGGTTTGAAATTAATATTAATGATTATTAATAATATTTGTGATTATTATTATTTATAATAGTGGTATTGATTAATGATCGTTTTGTTTAGGATGTATTTAATTATTAATTATTATTTTTAAGATATTGGAAGTTAACGATTATTATTTATTTATGATGTTTATTATTAATAATTACTATTATATAATAGTGTTTTAAAGAAAGTGATTTTGATTTATTTATGATGTTTTCGAGATTCATAAATAAAGTTTTTAACAGACTTGGATTTTATAAGAGGATCTTCTAAATATAATACTTTAGAAAATTGAACTTTGATTCCAGATCCTAAAATTAAAACTTTGATGATGGATATAACTAATTCTTGTATCGCCCATCGGTTGTTTCTCTTCCCATGGGAGAGATATATATGCAATCTGGGAAACATATAAATGTATGTATGTACCAGCATTAATGTAAAGAAATAATAATTTTTTATTCAGCCATTAATTATATAATACATATATATTATAATTTATACTTTTGGCATACATATAATTATATATTTAAAATATTTCATTTTATTATATTAAAAATAATCCCTATATATGTATGCATTATTTATATATATTTGATAATTTAATATATACTTAAATTTTTATGTTTAAATCAATTTTATTTTTTCAAATCTACAAAAAATGTATTTTTATATATTTTTAATACCATGAAGAATACACACACACACATTTATTAAATTTTAGCCTATGCATATATATACATATGTATGTGTATATGTTTATCTATAAACCTAGATAAAATTTAAAAGTTTTTTTTTTTGAAATCGAGAAATAAAAAACTAATTTTTAGTTTAAAAACTATAATACAATTTTAAGTTTTTAATTTAAAACATGCATATATTTATGTTCGGACCTGTATTGTATAGATTTTCTTCTTCTTTTAAACAAATATAAGCTTACAGATACACACACACATATGTGTATGTATGTATGTATGTATGTATGTATCCATATGTTAATTTAATTATTAATAGTTTAATTTAATTCTCGAAAAATGAATTATTATATTTATGGTCGAATGAAATAAGAGTACAAGCATAAACATATTAATATGAATTAGTTATTGAAATGGAATTTACCTTATTGTGATCCCGAGATTGCCGACACTAAGGTTGCTAATGATTTCCTTCTTCGAATTTGTTATCCTTTCTCCTGATCAATGAGATGTAATTTCATCAGCAATGCATTACCAATTTCTAATAATGGTGGTTAAGGTTTGCTTGTTTGTAGAGAATGATTGAGATGGTTATTTATAGCCAACTAGATCATAAATATCTAACACCCATCTCTCTAAATTTAGAGACTGGGTCTCTTACCCCTCTCTTCCAATCGTTCAATCAATGTATGAGCATTCATTTGATGAAATCCAATTTTTAATCTTTATTATGCCGCATCTTGTGATGATATTTTATGTATTTCTTTTCATCATCATTGTATCACTAATATAAATAGAGTTTGGCCTAAGGTAAAAACATTATTAACAACCATAGTTAATTGCATGCACTACATTGATGATCTTGGTTCAATCTAATAACATTTATCGACTAACTGATTTACTCTGGTCGGAGAATTTGACTCTAAGCAAACGTTTTGCTAAAATGCTTGATAAAGAACACTTGGTTATGAAGATCCTAGTTATGATTTATGCATGGTATGTAGTCCTTAGGAGAAGCAAGAATAATTCTCCTTAGGTATTGAATCCCAGAGTTCAATTCTCGGTGAAACCAGCAAAAAGTTAGACCAAAAGATGTCCTAACTTAAATGTTTAATAGCAAGAAATCCAATGACACTTGAGTAATGCGTACCTCTATTGTTCAAGTACGCTTATGCTTAAGTTCAATTAGTCGGCTATGCAAATAGTCAATTGACAATGTTCCAAACTACAAACTCATAATTCAAATTTAGCCATACAACCATTAATTCACAATTTAAGCTTTTTATTATATTCTATTATTAAAAATGAAAAATGAGGAAGAAGAGAAATTTAGAATTCACCCTTTATTATTAAGGATACATGCCTATTTATAGGAAAATTACGCCCTTAGATCTTTGACACGTGGAAACCATTGAATTTGGGTGATTGAAGTATTGTTGTTATGGAACACAATCTAAATGACACATGTCATCTTTTGTTCTTTGCTCTTCTTGAACTGGTGGGCATAATAGGTCTAATCATAAATTGCCACGTGGCCAATCTTAGTATTTTTGTGAGTATGTTTAGGTGCATGATAGCATCATCTTTTGGTAGTCGATTGTTGTATTCTTGTCATTTGATATCTTTATCTTTGATAGCTTTATACTAGACATATGTTAGCTTGTTTGTCTTGCTTTTCAACGGCTTTATGCTTAATTCACAATAGCTCCTTTATATTGATCTTCAATAACTTTATGCTTGATTTATGATAGCTTCCTTTACATTAACGATAGCCTTCTCTTGTACCCACGATAACTTTATTTGCTTTACTTTCGATGGCTCTTGGATTGTGATAGCTCCTAACCTACGGCAGCCACCATTACTTTAAAATAGCACTTGGTTCATGGTATCCATATTTTTGCCTTATGATAATTTTGTTCTTTGTCTCTCGATAACTTTTGACTCGCGGTATCTTTTACTTTATGATATCATTGCCTTGGCCTTCGATAACTTTTAGACTCATGATAGACCCATTGCTCTACGATAGCTTTGTTTTGACTTATGATGGCTTTATGCTCATGATGTGCCTTATGTCCTATGATAACTTTGTCTTCGATAACTTTAGCTCTTGGTTTCTCGATAGCTTTATTCACTATTCAAACATAGAAAACTGAGTGTAAAAATACCTATAAAAGAAAATTATTTAAATATATTTTTAGATTATATTTTTCATCTCGTAAGGTAATATAACAACCTCATTTGATATTTGAAGAATATGCAAGCTTTAATAGAAGCTGCATAAGAAAGAAAAAAATCAGTAGCTAGTGTCAATGATAATAGTGGAATAAAAAGATCACAAGATTTTGAAAGAGATCCTTTTGCTAAAGCTTCTAAAGAAGACAAAAGAAGCCATATCTAACGTAAAATACATAAAACTCACTTAAGCTTGAAAAGTAATAATCGATCATAAAGGGAATAAAGATAAGAAATAAAGAACAGAGATGAAACAACCATAATCAAATTCGTAAAGAAATTAGAATATTGAGTTTGACTCTAATAGATATGCAACACTGTATAAAGCAACTTGATTATCAAATTGGAGGAACTTGGATGACATCATGAACATAAATTGCTTCAAATACCTAGCATCATCCTAACAGTCCTGCAGCTAGCTTAAGTGCTTCATCTAATGCTGTTATTGGATTCTTTAGGATCGAAAGTCAAGCATTACAATTATTGTCATGAGATTTGAAGGAGGTAGCAAAAGGACACCTTGGAACTTAGAAGGCTTGTCATGTTAGAAAGGCAGTAAATGAGGAAAAAATGTTTGAGTGGAGAAGGTTCTTGATTCAGATGCACCACTTTTTGAAGTACCTCAAAATGGTCATTCCAAGCTGTCCAAGCTGGATGACATAGGATTTTTAATTTGGTTGGAATATTGCATGCATTATTTATAAGCTTCTAGGCGTATTGTAGTAATAGTATTATGAAGTTGTAATATTTTGATGTTTGTTATATATGTTGAAATTGGCATATATTAAAATTTGTGGAATTTGATATGAAGTATATGAACGTTTTGTGTGATTTTTTTGAAATTACATAATCAGGTGGTAGTACATAGAAGTGCTACAAGTCTTAAGTAGCATACATTACACTACATGTCTATGTTTTTCTAGTGGTTCAAATAACAGTACGTAAGTTTCAAATATATGACATTTCGAATCAAAGTCGGAGTGCCTAAACAGTAGTATTGGACTATGTATGTTTTATGTTTGTTTTGAAAATTGGTTACAGTTCGTTGCTATAAAATTGAACTTTGTACATGGTGATATGTGATATGTAGTAACATGTAAGATGCTGAAATAAACATGGTTTAGGTAAACTGAATTACTAATAGTTGTATCTATTGTAAATGAAGGAAGAAAATGTAGTGAAATTACACAAATCCTAATAGTATATGCTTATAATCATTACATTACTAAAGATTTGTGACTGCATCATATGCATATTATAATGGTTATATTCATTTTAATGTGAAATTTACCAACGAATATTTCTGTTATGAAAGCAAATTTTTCCAATAGTTATAATCGTTGGAAATTTTTGGAAACTATATTTATCCCAATAATTAGAACCATTGGAAAAAATTTCTTTTCCGATGTAAATATCCGTTGGAATATCCATGGAAAAATTTTATACACGTTCTCTTCTCACAGGTATAACCGTTGCAAATTTAATCTATAACACTTATAATCATTACGAAAGCCCAATTCTAATGTTATGCCAATTTGAAACAGGGGTAAATAAATATACATATAAGAATATTGGAGTTGTGAGGGTGGAAGGTTAGCAAAGGTGGAACTAGAAGATTGCATCGAAGTAACTGAGCCACGTCACATCGGGTTAAATGAATGAATTTCAAGAAAACTTCCATTTTTAGATCTTTATTGGGCCTGTAAAGTCCAAATAATTTTAGAACTAATTTAAAGAATTTTAAGTAAATTTTTTAATATATTTTATTTTATTAGTTTTTATAATAGGTTTTATCTAGTTTTATGTATATTAAAATATAATTATGTATCAAATACATAATATGTGTATAGTGCTGCAACGTATAAGAAGTGTACATGGCTAATGTGATAGTTTATAAGTGCTAGGATTTACAATGCAATGAACACATTTGTCCCTTTCTATATACATTATTTGTCCATAGTAGTTGTACACGTACGATAATTATAATGTTTTTAATTATTTAAAATTTTAACCAATTCAAAACAATATGAAGTAATATCTAAAACATCTTGTGTTAGGTTTGAATTTGAAAACAGATCTATGCCAAAATAAATATATACTTTAAAATTTAAATTCAAATTTTAGAATATTTTATATAGATATGTGTGTATAAATGTTTGTTTTTTAGTTTGAAATATACATATAAATGTTTTAAAATACTAATTTAAAACATATTTATATTGAGGGATATATAAACATATGGTAATTAAAAAAACAATCTTATTTTGAAATTTTCGGCAGAAGGATGATTTTGCTCAAAATGCTTTTATATAATGTAAATCCACACGTATTTGGCGTTAATTTTTTTAAATAATAAATATATTATTTATATAAAAAATTATATTTGTATTATAAATTATAATTCAAAAGTAAATATATATATATATATATATGTATATATGTATAGTTTTTTTATTCATAATCTAAAAATAAATACATGTTACTAGATTTAGTTTTAAATAATTTAATTTATAATCCGCTTTTAATAAACATTTATTGTTTTAAATATCACATTTTAAGATTTTAAAATAGCAAAAATCAATTTAAAAATTTTCAAAAATTATTTTTAATATTTAATATTGCGGCCTAGAGGAATATCAAAATTATGATGATAAATGATTTTGTTTTTTTAACAATATACATGTATATATAAGTGTACAAAATTGGGCACCATACATATAAATTCGTTATACAAAACAACATATATATACAACGTACATGAAATGATCAACACATATGATTATAAATGATAAACAAAAAAAGGATGTTTCTAAAATTTGTAGCCTGAAAAATGCACCTTGAATAATGAATGAAACTCCTTTAGATCTGATCCATACACCTCCAAAATTTGCAACAGACTAGAGATGAATACCATTCCTTTATTTAAATAATTTTGTTTTAAATCTATTATGGAAATGAAGAGGCAAAATTTCAATGATGCATGTAGCCAGGATGGGAAGGAAATGATCACTTAAATAAATGAGAAAGGATTGTCTAAGTAGGCATCGAGGCAGAGGAAAAAGTGGAGATCTAATCTCCTATCTTTACCTAGTCTATTAATACCAATTCAAATCATTGTTTGAACAATTAAACCACTTCCCTTAGCTCCAATTGTTCATCCATACAAGAGGAGGTGTGGGCCTTTAAAGTTTTCAAACCCACTTAAATAATTTATTTAAACCAAATTTAAATATTTTATCAATGTAGTTTATAGACATGTATATGAATAACTTTTATATGTGCACCTATTTAATTACTAATGGCACCCAAAATCAAATAAAAGTTTAATAATTAACATTTCATAAAAATTGATTAATTTGATTAATTTACGATGATTATATTTATAAGTTATGTGGTATTTCAGAGTATACAATATTATGGTAGTGCGACTCAAAGGTTTAAATTTAATCAGCTTAGTATCGAACAATTCGAATATTAATGTTCATGTCACTTTAGCTAGCGGTTTGACAATTTAGCTGAATTTTCACTTACATATTTTTTGGTAAAATCTAATTTTACTATTTTAAGCGGTACCATGTAGTAACGATTATATACACTAGTTCACTTCGTCAAAACTATATCATCTTAGGAATTATGGAATTTGGATTTGGTCTAAATTCCAGTGTCGTCCATATTAAACTTGGTTAGTCCAGATATAAAGTCCTTAGTTCAAAAATAACAATTATTATTAACCATACTGCTCTAATAAGAGACGTTGAATTTGAGTTGACTATAATAGACCAAGATATTATCCTCATATAACTAAGAAGACAAATTTTCTATTGAATAGTATTTCACTTCTAATGCTTCTCATACCCAACTATAGTCGTTCGATGGACGTCATGCCACAATTTAATTATAAACAAAGTGGACTGTTGTTATACCCTAAATATGTGAGTCATCGTGGTAAATAGGGTGGAAGCCTTCAACAAGTTAGCATAAGAGTCATCGTGAAGAATTCTCTAAGGCTATGATATGATGTTCCCGTGTTAAACCAGAGCTATCAAGAAGAGTTCTCTAAAGCCATTGTGTGATGTTCTTAAGTGTTTAAGCAGAGCTATCGAGAAGAGTTCTTTAAGGCCATCACGTGATGTTTTCAAGTGTTGAACCAGAGCTATCGAGAAGAGTTCTCAAAGGCCATTGCATGATGTTCTCAAGTGTTAAATCAGAGCTATCGAGAAGAGTTCCATAAGGTCTTCGCTTTATGTTCTCAAGTGTTGAAGCAGAGCTATTGAGAAGAGTTCTTTAAGGCCATCGCATGTTGTTCTCATGTGTAGAAGCAAAGCTATTGAGAAGAGTTATGTATGAGCTATTGTGATGAGTTTATATAGCAGTTTGCAAGAAACTTCTGTGCGATAACTTCAAGCATGAAAGAATAGACCCAGCGCGATAGTTCTTGAAGCAGTCGCTTGATAAGGTAACATGGCCATCATAGGAAGTTCTACGAGGCCTGCACATACCACTCTCCAAGTTATAAACAAAGTCATCATGAGAAGTTTCCATATGTCACCAAATGTGATCTTTAGATGATAAATTAAAGTTATCGCGAGGAGTTCAATGAAGTTATCTCATGCAATTTAAGGAGTTCCAACATGCTATCGAGTGCAATTCTAAAATGGGCGATTTAAGCTATCACGAGGGGTTCTAAGGAATTATCGTGCGTAATCTTCGAAAAGCGGATTAGAGCTATCGTGGAAGGTATCTAAGACATTATCATGCTTAAATCCCAAACTAAAATCCATCAAGAAATCATTATGCCACACGTCAATTTGATCATGTGCCACATCGACTAATCATGACCCTCTACTATAGTGCCACGTGTCAAGAATCGAATGGCTTAAGTTCTCTATAAATATAGGAGTATCCCTTAAAAAGGGTCGAATTTCTCAAGTCCTCCTTCTTCTGCATTTTCATTTTTCCTCCAACTTTGTAAAGTGAGCTTGAAATTAGGAATTCATAGTTGTTATGGCAAACTGTAATCGAGAATTTTGTAATAGAGGAATTGCATTTGGCATAATTTACATAGTGACCCCTATTGAATATTTGATGGCATTCATTTATATATTATACTACGATTTTGACCTTGGTTTCCTTTCACTTTCCTTGAGTTATTATTCCAGCCTAACTTTTAACTTACCCTAACATTATTGGTGCTTTCATTAAGAGCTGAAATCGAGGCTCACACTCACTCTTTCTACCAAGGCCAACCAACCGTGGTTGGACTCCCAACTATGGTAATTAGGTCTAAATAAGTATCTTTCGAACCACATTTAAAACTTTTATCTTACCGATTAAAAAATAACAATTTAATGAAGAATAAGAATTGAGTTTGAGAAGTCTAGCACTCTGAACATTGGAGGAAAAGAAAAGAATTTCTCAACCCAAGTGAATGGAGTTTAAAATCCTTCTATATTGGAGAAAACCAATCTTTGCCTTAGCCAACAACCTAAGATCGGGGAAGATAAACCAAAAAAATAAGGATAATGTAAAGTTTGAAAAAGGTCCACTTTATTAAATTAGGTGAAGCATTCAACTTCAAGCATGAAGCAGCCTTTGAAATAGAGATGAATCATGATTTTGAAAATTTTAAGTTGGAACCTCTATTAAGAAAACAGAAGTTAGAAGAAGGTCACGAAATGCAAACCCCCGATAAAAAGATAGAAATGAGAAAAGGAATCCTACAATAGGAGTGCTAAAAGGAAAAATCGTCACACCACTCCTCGTTTTTCAAGAAGAAGTGTATTTCTTTATTGAGAATAGACTAATCTATTGGGTTTCTAAGAAAGCTCAAAGAAAGTAGAAAGACAGATGAAGGGATATAACATCAGTATCATAAAGCGAAGGGCCATCACACTAATGAGTGTTGAGCTCTATCTGGGATCATTGAATATTATGTAAGGAAAGGAGAATTGCATGAGTTTGTGAAACCTCGGTGTACAAGTTATAAGAGCAAAAACACGAAGAGCCATGTTCGTAGGATAAAAGTAATCAGAAACTTTACTTTCAAAAAAAAGAGGCATTAATAGAATTTTTATAAGCCTGTAGTCCCACCAACAAGCCTGTCCAAAGCACCCATCCAAGGAAAATGGTCGAAAAGCCTTCAGTCCTGCCTTTGGGCCTGGTTGAAGACTCATCCAAAGAGTGATGTTCAATTAAGCTTTGGTCCCGTCACCGAGCTTGACCAAAGCAGCCACCCAAGGGAGATGGTTGAAAAGCCGTAAGCCCCATCTTCGAGCCTAGCTGAAGCATCCATCCAAAGAGTGATGGTCCATTAAATCTTCAGTCCCGCCACTGGGCCTGGCTAAAGCATGCATCAAGGGAGATGGTCGAAAAGACTTCAGTTCAACCTTCGGAACTGGCTGAAGAACCCATCTAAAGAATGTTGATCAATTAAGCCTTTGGCTTGCCACCGGGCTTGGTCAAAGCACCCATCCATGGAAAAGTCTTCGATTCCACCTTCGGACCTGGCTAAAACACCCATCTAAAGAGTGGTGGCCAATTAATCCTTTAGTCCCATCATCGGGCCTGGCCAAAGCACAAACCCAAAAGAGGTGAACGGGAAAGCGTAATTACATAGAAAATATTTGCACATCGCCTATAGAATTCAACATTCATCCACTCAAAGTCGGTCCAAGGAAATCACAAATCAAGAAGATCATAACAACAATAAATTAATGGAAATGTCTCAAAACAATACACCATTGAAGTTAGGTATGAAAAAAGAGAAGTTTATTCTATTTATCAGCATACTTATATTACACGATTTCACACAAAAGTTATACATAAAAACATATTTTAACATGGTGAACCTCTTTCACAATGAACGTATTTTCCTTAACATTTATGATCCCTAAGGATGAGGGATTGGGTGATGTTAATAGACAAATTCCTTTCTATTTCCCTCCATGTCTAAAGTACAGAGATGTTGTTCACTGGATGAACTCGCTTCTTTATATAAAATCGTAAATCCCACAATTTATTTCAAAGCTCTTGAACATTCTTATTGGAAAAAATAATGAAATCTTTGACAATTAGAAACAACTTCCTTCCTTCATCTGATATCTCTTTCCATGTAATCAATATTTAAGTTAGAAGCAACTATACCTTAGATTAAGTAATCAAAAGAGAATCAAGTTAGGAATCCCTAAGGGAATAAACCTACATTAATCTCAATTGATCTTTGAGTTCTTTAACCTCATTCATAAGGGTTTCGAGCACAGATGAAGGATCAATAATGTGTTGTAAGGTGATTAGGAGGTACTTCTTAAGTTATCTCTCCTTACGATAAATAATATCAAGAGAATCAACAGAGTCAATCTGAACTAGTCGGGCCTTTGCATATATCTTATTTGCACCCTCAAATTGATAAATTCTACGGTTCGTCTCGCTAATGATGCCTTTAATAACCTTGATCTCCATCATTAGTTCATTCTTTTGGCACTTTTGCATCTCAATTTCTCGTCTTTATGATGAGAGTGTCTCGATTATTTCTTATTTCATTGATCCTTGGCCTTTTGTATGCATTCTAATTTGAAGGCCCCACTCAACCTTACAAGTTCTTCTGATTTGTCTACTTGAGAAGAATCTGATGTACTGCGGCTAGGAACTGTGCCCTTAAGATATATAAGAAAGGCGTGATGATTTCCTTTTTGGAGATTCGACTGGAGTAGGGGTATGCAGCTCTTTTTTGCCTTCAATCAATATCAGTTCATAATATTGGCATTCGTTTTTGTACTTTATCACTTCAACCTTCAACTCAAATATGCGTTAATTCGAATAAGCAATCTTCGCATCAATTTCCACTATAGTTGGGAATTATACGTGAGCCGGCTTTTCATTCAATACAACAATTTCAGCATCCTTTTGTAACACATTCTTCTCAAGGCCATTTATTATTGATTGAGATGATTTTAGAATAGCTTTCAAATTAATATATTTCTTATACCACTTGTTCTTTTGGTCATTGTATATGGTTAAAGAACCAAATATGGAGCAAGAGGGCCGTTCTTTTAGTGCCGGCATTAACTTAGATTGAATATTCTCAAGGCATTGATTAAAATTAGGAGTGCCAATTGACGAAGACGATCCTTTATCTCCGAAAATAATAAATCTTTCAAAAAAACTATTACATCCTAAGGTGATAACAATGAGATTGCAGGATAGGTGGATACTGATTCTATATTGGGAAAGAATAAGCAGGAAAACCATTATGAGTTGTACTTACGATTATATATTACGAGACGATTAAAGTACATCTACTAAGTCGATAACTATACACCACTCTAATAATTATCTATGTAATTCACTATATTCACCCTATCACATCTTACCTGATTGCTATATAAGCTATATTACATCTCATAGTCATATTATGCTATACATGGGTAGTTGAGTCATTTGTTTTGGTTCGATTATAAGAACTATATCACAATTAGTTTTAAAACAAGCAAGGACATCTCGAATCTTTCAAAAAGAGGAAAGCGAAATAGAAAACGTCACACTAAAAGGACCATCAGTGCTAGGGGAAGTATTAACTGGAGGAAACACACGGTCTAAAGGCTTGGCATAGTTAGTCCGAATTTTATAAAGAAACTGGTCTTTAAAGTTGCTCGGGTAATTAAAATCTAGATTTGGAAATTGAATATGCATCTGATGAAAGTCGTAGAGAAAGCAATATTTTGATAAGCATGACTTGCTAATCAAGGCGAATTTTTTAAAAGGTCCTTTTTAACTTGATCAATTTACTTAAGTTATCTATCAACATAGGGGATGAAGAACTAACATAAACAAGTCTAATGGCCTGCATATTAATGACGATTACATTAAAAGACAAATTTTACATGTTAACCAAATTTATGGTCAACACTCCAAAGAATCCGAGTAGATGGACTTGAAATGGTTGTATGTAGAGCATTTAAGGAGGATAGTAGAGCCCTCGGAAATTGGAATAAGAATCTTGATTCTGTAGAATATGACCTACTCGAAAGGTCAGAATGTAGAAATGTTAGGTTTAGACCTCGTCTATAGGATCTAAGGAATGGCAAATGAATTATTCATGTCATAAAAATTTATAAAGGAGAGGTTTCGACCCTGCTAGAAGGTTGAGGAGCCTAATTCTTGTAGGAATTCTTAACCAGAAAAATAGGTTTCGATCATATCGAAAGGTTGGTAGAATAAAGCTTCGAACCAAACGATAGGTTTAATTCAGTAGATCAAGGATGATTCGGCTTTGTCGAATGGCTGAAGAAAGGTAGGTTTAAATCCAGTTGTGTAACTTCAATATTGTCCATGGGGTATCGACCCCATTGAAAGGTTTAGGAGTAAGGAGCATATCCCAAATAATACCCCTTGAGACTAGATGATGGTTTTGATTCCGTAGTTTGGACCTTAAATGAACTCCTTGCCGAAAGGTATTTTTGTAGATTGTATCTTAAAAAGATTCCATATATGAAGGGGTCTTGGAGGATGACTAAATCCAGTAGAAAGATGCTCTTGAACCTTTCGAACAAATGAAATGTAAAAAGAAGATCGATATTTGATTACATCAACATAAAGTACGTAAAAGACATGTAAACATTAATCTCAAACATGAAATTATTTATTATAAACTGAAATATAATAGTAATACTTGTTGGAAAAAGCCCAAAATTTATTAAGAAATTAGGGTTACAAACTTTCAAAACAGTAGTGATTTCGAAGAATAAAATTCGGATCCGAAAAATGGACACCTCGGGTCTTATTTATAGTTGTGAGTTGGCACCTTCCACAGGGGTCATGGCGACTGTATTGGAAGGTAGGTTTTGCTTGCATCCTTCCGGCCTTGTGCGAAAGGGAGGCCTTTCGGCTTTGTCAAAAGGTTGGTTATAGCTCTTTGAACATATATGGACACCCTTGTCTACATTGGAAGGTAAAAATGTTGCATCCACAGCATTGATCTAACGATGGAAGGGCGGCTGATTTGATGTGGAGGGGAATCTTTTGACTCCATCAAAAGGTCTTCTTTGAAGGTAAGTGGTGCTTGGTTGATGTTGTTCCGTATCGATTGATCTGTGAAAACATCCTTTCGATCCCATCGAAAGGCTCTTTTGAATAAGGTGCCAAGTTTTCTTTACGGAAAATATTGTTTGCACATGATGCCATTGACTCTTGTAGAAGGTCTTCAATGTGGAGCAATCACTTGTGGAAGATTCTTCCATGGGGGCGATACATGCGGAATGTCTTCTGTCGGCAATGAGTTTCCTTCTACGAAACCCTATCATGCGGAACCAAAGGTGAAATTCTTTATCATATGCGGAAGCCTCATGTGGGCGGAACCATATCATGCAGAACCTTAGTTGCGGAAGCCTTCTTGACTTTTCTAGAAGCATCCCTTCAGCTCTTGTGGAAGGTCTTTCAATGACCTCTACTCTCCATCGAAACCTAATTTCGGTGGTGAATTTTTGGGTTAACATTTGCCCCCCCCCCCCAACCCTCCCGCGAAGGGATGTCTTTCACTTTTCATATTGGGTTTTGTCTCGGTCTTTTTCCCGCCTTTTGGTCTCCCGCATTGGTCTGAGCCATTGATCCAAATCTCATCGGAAGGCTGAGCTATCACTTGGTCCAGTATAAATAGAACCAGCCCTTTCCTCATCACCTTCTTACCTGCCATTGAATTTTTTCTCAAGCAAGCATCGAGAATTCTTAAACTCTTTTAGGTTACTTCTAAAAACTAAAGTAATCAAATCATCTATAATTTTGATTCTATGAATTAATCTGTGATTCATGTATCGATTTCAACTTTTCAATCCAACTAAGTCTTTCATCGCAAAATTTCTGAATTTCAATTGAAAATTATTGTATGATAGATTTGCATTTGATCATGTGGTGCGATGAAAGGGATAAAATTAATTAATTAGAATCAAAGTATCATCTTAATTTGAGTTTCGAACATAGATTCGAAATTCGAATTAGCCTTCCATCGATGATAGTTTCGGGTTTATTATCAAAACCTGTTTAGGTGATCAGATCCTGCCATTTTTTGATAGATGGCGGTAATAAGTAGATATAAACTAAGATTTAAATAAATGAAATCTTCCAGATTATTCCGACCTAGTCGAAATCCCTTTTGGATGTTTTAGCCCAAAAATAGTTCTTACCAGTTTTTACTTTCCGAAACACCTTAGACCTTCCTGACTTAGACAAAGATTTTGGTTTTAAGGCCCTTCATCTTAGAATGTATAGTGTAGAGAATGACCATTCGAAGTAGTCGAAACCTTTCTGATTTTTCAAGATTCATTTTGTCATTTTCCTTCTTTTTAGGCCCTTTCAAAAATATCAGAATCAAGAGGTTTGTCGTCTTTGAAAGTTTGAAGATCTAAGAAATTCAAGGGTTTCAACTACGTTGGAGAATGAGGTAAGGCATACAACAGTTTGCTTCTTAAAAGGTCGAAAGGCAAATGTATAGAGAACCATTTAACCTTAACACTGTAGGAAGCACAACATTTCTAAGCCAATCCAACTCTTTTCCTTTCAGAGTTATTATAGCTTGCAATCTTGTTTCTATTATTGTACTTTAATGTTTTCTGAAAGGTAGTAATCGGCTGGTTTGAATCTAAATTTTATGGATAGATGTCACCTGATAGCACAATGGGAAAGAAATCTGTTGTTAAGAGGACTGCCTCAAATGCACCTTAAGGCTCTTCTGCTCAGACTCCTTCACAAACCGTGACCAAGGTGTCAAAGAAAGAAGTTAGTACTTCTGTTTCCAAGTCCTCCTGCATTACTTCTCAGAATGATGTAGATGATATTCTGAAAACCTTTGGTATTTCTAGAGTGGAAGCTTTTCCTTCGGGCAAAAATATGACCATAGTTAATAACCCTAAAGGATCCTTTGCATATTCTTCCATTCACATCTAGCATGGCGGATTTCTTCCATTCTCTAGCTTCTTGTATGATAAATATATCGGCTTAGCTCCTATTCCACTTTCATTGAAAATGTATACTTATCTTCTATGCCTAGAAATTCTTGCTTTGGAATCTGGCCCAGGATCTCTGCCTCCAAAAATTCTTAATTACTTTACCCATTTGGTGAAAGTGAATGATCTAAACCACCAAATTTATAGAGCTAATCCTTCTAAGAGGTTGATTGCTGAGGGGGTAAACAAGGCATGGGAATGGAACACCTAATTTTTCTTCATGAAGTGTCATCTTCCAATTACCTGTAACTTTGCTGCTCCAGGTAACAATGTGCTTGCTTATTCTTTGAATACTTCGTAAACTGTTAATAACCAATTTTCTTTTGACAGCTTCTACTTCATACGATCCCAACGATGATGAAATGAAGATCGTAAATGCTTTAGAAGCTACTCCTTTAAGTCATAGAAAGAGACTTGTTCTGCGTAGGCGTAGTGTTCTACGCAAGCGTTACCTTCTTCCTCCTGGACAGGTAGTTTTGGGAAAACACCCGACAATTCTCCATACCTCTGCCAAAAAATCTTAACTATTTTTAGGAGACGCTGTGGATTTTTCTCCTACGTCTCCCATTCTCAAGGACTCTGATGGTGAGATTTGAATTTAATATTCATTGTTTTCCGATGAGTTACCCCTTGATTTATTTTCCAATTTGTGTTATTGCAGTTGTCCTCCTCTCTCTCTAAAGCTATTAAAGATGTTGCTGCTTCGAAGTCCACCAAGAAGGCTCCTTCCCTCTCAAAATCCATGTCTAAAGCCACAGAAGGCGTGAAGAGCAAGCTAACCGAGACTCTTATCGACGATTCTGATTCAAAGAAATCTAAGGTATCAACGGGCCAACTTCCTGTAACTCTAGAGGGGAAATATTCCTTAAAAAAATCCACCGAAGAAATTTCTATTGATCTTAGACCTTCCAAAGATCCTCGTTCTACCGAATTGGTAAAGAACAAATTTCAAATGGTAGATATTCTTTCACGCATAAAGTTTCTGATCTCACTCGCTTCTCTTGACCAGATTCAACAGGCTCCTGGGCGATCTACTCTTCACCTAGAAGGACTTCTTCGGCCCCATCATCTTCTGCTTCTTTTGATGAGTTTTTTCATTTGTTGGAAACCCTTGCATGGTCTTTGCCATCTCATTCTTTTCATCTGATTTTCTTGATCTAAGCAAGTACTTTCTGTAGCAACACTTTTGTAAGACTTTGCTTTTTGGTTCTTTTACCATCACCTTAGTAGTAAATCTTAATTATTTTCGTTCCTTCTTTCAGGCATCTAAAGGCTTGCACTCTCTTTTGAAAGCTGGCGCTGACAACTCTTCATCCCAAGAAGAGGTGGCTTTGCTAAAAGATCAATTCTCTTTCTTATCAAGCGAAAAGGGAAAGTTAAGCGCCTCTTTTTCTCGAGCCGAGTCGACCATTACTGAAAAAGACAAAACTATTCAGGCCCAAGCCAATAAGATTGTTTCTCTTGAGTCTTCCTTGAAAAAGGATGAGGCGAAAAGCACCGTGCTTAAAGAGAAGCTCAAAAGAAATAGAGCTCGTTGTTTAGATCTGTTGTTATTATAAAAGAAGCTAAAAGCAAAGTATCAAACTTCATAGAGACTTCCCTGGATGAGATGTGTAACACCCCACCCCAAGACCCACACTAACAAAGGGTATTGCGGAGTAATACTGTCTGCTAGTGCAGAGAATAGGGCTAGTTAGGAGCGACCATCCGTAGACTTTGTCTTAAACAAGTATTGGATACGTCAATTGGGTGCACTAATTTTTTCCTTTTACCTTTTCTTTTGGATCGACTTACCCAATAAATGTTTAACACAAAACTATGGTGGCTAATGGATCTATTCAGAACAAAATACAACAACAACAAATCTACAACATATCACAGAACAACAGACGCACATATATACAAATACATCGTTAGTACACTACATAGTGATACATAAGTGAGTGGTAACACGGACCACATATATATACACACACACACATCATGTCCCAAAAGAATATGCATAGATCTAAGTACGTAAAAATATAGCTAAACGAAAGCACAAAAGGTGGACTAGCATCCAAAGGATAGCAAAGTGGACCGTAGCAGAAGCAGCTAAACGGGAATCTACAGCAAGTGGCTAACCTGAAACAACTCGGTTTGACCCGAGTATATAAAATACACGGGTCAGTTTAGCTTAAATAAACTAATTAGAGAATGATACGTGAAGTATAAGGATAATAAATAATAATTCTTCTCAATAGAGAAGAGACTACAATAATATATGTCATCTCATAATTCATGGGATGATAACAACTAGAATATCATACGAAGATCTCATGAAAAGGGCAATAACAACAACATCGATTAAATCATGTATAAATGCCTCATATCATCGGCTTCAACATCGACGTAATAAAAGGCTTCTATCAACCACAGGAAGCTAGGCTTCATAGCTAAGCCATATAACAACAAGATGGAAACTGCATCATAGCACTAAATAGGACTCGTAAGGTCCCAATAACCACGTAATAAATTCACCATATGAAAATCTTCGAATAGCACATAGGCTATATATACATATAACTCCGAGAACAACATTATGGTGAACATATGGAAAACAACAAAATCTACAAAAATTAATAAGAATGAAATCTAGAAATAGCAACAACAACGGTATGGGTCCATAACAACAACAACTGCACGTGCATATAATAAGTGCCCCCTCGGTCTTGCCAAGTACTATACTAGTGCGCTTATCAACGTTGCCCCCCCCGGCCTGATGTGAATATGTGCCCCCCCCCCCAACCGAGTGCTAGTGGCCCCCTGGCCTTGGCCCTCTGGCCTTGGCCCTCCCGGCCTAGTACTGGAAACAACAACGGAATGTGTTACTAATTTCCAAATGTGTGCAGCTTCAAAGGAACAAGTCCGGAATTAACCAGTATAACAAACCTGCATGTCCCATATCACGTGGTTTATTATACAGTTTAAGTCACTTCCTCGTTCTCTCGAAGAGTGCAAAAATATGCGTTTTTTATATAGAAAATACTTACTATGAGAAAACGGGTTTTAAACGATTTTGGAAATTATTTGGAAATTGTTGTTTTGAAATTCTCTTTATTATAGAGAATACACACACACACACATACACACACACACACACACACACACACACACACACATATATATATATGTATATATAGCTTTAAAATAAATTATAAACTTTTATAAAACATTTACTTTGAAAGTTTTTCCATTTTAAAAATTATTCCGAAAACGGTTTAGAAAACACGTGCACAGAAACGACAAAAATCGATGAAAATTCAAAAATTAACATACGACAAAACCCAAATGAAACCGTCAATTCGTAGTGCGAATCAACATTAATGTCGGCCTTTCTATTATTAGGAGTTATCTTTTTAGAACCATCCCAAAAGAATGCTCGAAATCATCGAATTCAAAAACAATTCAACGGAAAAGGCTCAAACTTTGCAAAAGAACTCAGGCGTGTGGCTTGTTTCGCCAGTTTTCCCATTTTAAACTCAGAATTTGAGAAAACATAAAACATAAAAGTTGAAGATGATTGCCATAGCTTGAAATCAGAAAAAGAATTGCCTAATTCGAACATTCGAGTCAAAAATTACCGCAATTTCAATTCTCAGGTCTAAAATTACAAAACCGTGAATAATTAAAATAACGACAGGGCAATGGCTTAAAGTGCCATTTTGACCCTATCGAACCCAGAATTTGATAAATAATAAAACATGAAAGTTTAAGAGCATTGCATATCTAGTAGTCAGAAAAAGAATCACCTGATTCGGACGTTCGAGTCATAAGTTATTGAAATTTCAATTCTCGGGTCTAAAATTACAAAACTATGAATAATTAAAATAAAGACAGGGCTGCGGCTTAAAGTTGCCGTTTTGACCCTGTAGAACCCAGAATTTGATCAATCATAAAATATCAAAGTTTAAGAGCTTTAACATAGCTAGAATTTAGAAAAAAACGCCTAATTTGGATATTCGAGTCAAAAGTTATACCTAAAAAATTATCAGGTATGGATTCATTGTTGGTGTCATTTTACTCTCAAAACAGCAACAAAGATGTATAGCTTTTACCAAATTAATTTCAAAAATTCATAAAATTCAAACATAAAACTTTTAATTAAAAGCCTAAGCTTTCCCGAAATCCAATATCATCAAATTTGGATGAGAAACGTGAGAGATATGATCAAATTAGTTTCAGCTTCAATTTTTGAAAAAAAAAATTCAGCAAACAACAAAGAGGACAATATAGAATTGGCATGCAAGCTTATTTAAGTTAGAAATGTGAGTTAATACTCATCTTAGAATTTATTTGCAGCAAATTGAGGATTTAGCAGGCAAAGATTGATGCTTTAGACCTTGGATTGAAGCTAGAAACCTGCTAGAGAAAGAAGAATAGACATGCAAAGCAAAAATATGAAATTACAGTAACTCAAATTCTCAAAAGGAAGAAATTGATGAAATACTTTCTGGTTTTGCATAGATTACCTTTTAGAGACTTAATTTTGCAATACTATCTATTAATTTTTGTTTAATTTTTTAGAGGAATTTGATTATTGGGAAGGGGAAGCCATTTTGGTGTTTCTGGTTTCTCTGAGAAGGAGGATGAAATGAGAGATTGTACATACAAACTTCTCTCTGCTTACTTTCCAGAAAATCCATTGTAGGCTAAGTGGGTTTTGGGCTAGGCATGGATCCAATAAGCTTAAGTGCTATAATACTTAGACAAATTTTAATTATGTTATACTATTAACATGTTTTCACCATTTCCATCACTTAATTCACCAAATAATTTATACAAAACATGTTTCTGTCTTTATAAAAATGCAACTAACGTATTTTAAAATTACTTTAGCCACTAAAAATAATTTTCCATCATTAAAATTTCATTTTTGATTAAATACTTAAATTTACACTATTATTTTATGTAAATAACATTTTAATCAACTAAAATTACACAAAAATTATTTTCTTGTCAATTCATCATAAAAATGCTATATTATAATTATTCTTACACCCAAATGTTGTTTTTAAATAAAATTCCATTATCCACATTTAATTTCCAACCAAACCATCTTATTACCATTTTACTTCACCAAGTACACATTGTTTATTATAAAACAAACAATTTTTAACAAAATATTACATCTCAAAATTTATTTTATTTCTCCATTTTAAATTGTAACCATCGTTATAATTTATTTTCACAGGTAATCACAAAACCAGAGTTGTTACAAGATGACTGCCGACCTTTATGAAGTACATTCATTTGTCTACATCGGTAACTATAAAAAGTGTAAGGATCTTGATTTTCCATCCTTTCTTGATGACATTGTCGAAAGAATTAAAACCATAATTCAGAACATAAGAGATGGAATTGAAGTTCTAGAAAAAGAGGGAATCGATGTCAAGAAGCTATTGTAGATTGAAGATCCCTCTTTAGACCATAAGACAGAGCTGAAGACATAGAGGATAATAAGATAACTATATCCGACTGGGATAAGGGTGGAAAAGATGACGATGATGATGACAATGATGATGATAATGATGATGATTGGGTGCTACTGGTGGTATCGCCTCTAGTGGACGTAAAACCCATGAGGACAAAGATAGGGATGGAGGTGCTACTCCTGGTACTACCAAAGAGAAAGACAAGTCAAAGGATGTTGGTTCTCGGCCAGCTCCTCATGAGTCCAATCCTTCAGATTATGTAGATTTGTATTCCCTTGAGAAAGAAGCTGATTCGACTTATAGCGAGCAGAAGGATAGGGTGGATAAAATTTCTTTAACCGTGAATCCTCTTTCCCAAGTACGAAACCTTTAACCCAAAAAGACTTTCAACTTCACAGAATAATGTTTAACTAACATTTTTTTGTCAAATAAAAAGGAGGTATAAATATTATTATGATACCCTCCTTGAGAAGAAGCAAACGAGGATAAATATGTTAAATAGAGAATTAGATAAATTGTCTAAGGACTATAACAAACTGTCCACTCAATATTACGACCTTAATAAAAGTGCCTTGGTACCGGTAAATTTAAAAAATAGAAAGGCGGCTCCAAGACTACGGAAGGCACGAGAATGCCATGAAAAACTCATGAAAGCCAACAAAGAAATTATGACGCTCTTCTGGATGTTGGTCGAAGAAAGAGACATCTTAGTGGAATTTTTGTATAGGATTTATTGCAGACATGTGATGATTGACTTCTCCTATCTAGGAGAGCTTAGTGGAGGCTTACTCACAAGATTCCAAAGGCATACCATGATGGGTTTGGTAGCGATCCACACCCGGGAGAATGTTGGAATCTTTCTAGAGTCTACTTGATTTCCCTGGATCTTCCTCACAGAAAACTGAAATATTATAAAGAAAAGTTCATTTCTAAAATGTATCAAAAATCCATTTTGTAAGAACCTAAAAATGTTGAATAGTATATGATGCATTGTTTCCATAAATCCCTCTTGTTTCTAAATTCCCTATTTTCAATATGAAAATTATTATGTTGTTAAAGAAAAACAGTTTTCAGAGTAGCCCCATTACTCAAGATTTTTTGGGAATGTTTGTGAAGCTAAGAAAAGAATATCTTGAAAAGGCAACCATTATCAAAACATCCAAGTTAGTGAGATACTGTTTTCTTCGGGGTTTACAGGGGTTTACATGAAGTTCCCCCGATTTCGATTTGACTTCTGAGATGAAGAAAGAGATAAACTTTTAATGAAGATGCGAACTTATCATACCAAACTAATTTGTGGGCATGATAGTCTTTTAGCGGGAGAGTGGGATTATAGCAAATGCCTCCCATTATCACTCCAGAGAAGATTAAAATGACCTTCGACTTGACTATGCCTCTTTCCGTCAATTCTCCTGACAAGATTAGAGAAGTTGTATCAAAAATTGAATCAAGCAGAATAGTCTTTTAGTGTGAAAATTTATGAGGAACTGTATCTTGTTAATTATAGAAAGTAACGATGAGAAATATAATCTAACATGTATTCTTATTGTTGAAATAAAGAAATTTGATTTTCCGTTTTGTTTATTTATATAGGAGACATAAGCAGGATTGGTTTCACTTTTCGAATCCGCTTCTTCGAGATTTGTAAAGATCAAGGATAGGTTAATAGCGAAGTTTAAACGGAATCAATCCTACAAGGATCATTTATTTCCAATTTTTTTGATAATCCAGTTGCAAAGGAGTGGAATAGAAAGTATCTTTTTCAATGTCATATTGTTCATGAATTCTCCAAAGAAATTGAGAATTTAAAGTTCAAACTTAAGAAAGGGACCAAGATATTAAGATCCTAAAGCATTTCATTGGTGGAGATAATAGTATCGAACACGACTTCAAAATGTCCAGGCTTTATGAGAGAATTAATGGCTTGGAAGTAAAATTAAAAGATAGCCAGGCATCATGTGAATCTTGAAATTAATACTTAAGAACCTAGCTTCTGGTACTAACCCTGCAATATCTATGGATTAGCAAAGGCACTTAATTGAACCGCAATAATTTCATCATATACAATATATCTTTCCATACCTTAGTAATGTTATGTAGCATAATGAAATGTATTATTTACGATGTTGTAAATACAACTTGTTCTATCATCTTTGTTTGCACCTTATTCGCCTTTTCATTTGATTATGTCTCCTAAAGGCTTATACACCTCTTGAATTTTTGTCTTAGCTCATGACTCTTCTCTTGATTAAGTAAATATGCAAATCTTCTTGATATCTATAAATATTTGAAGGACCTATAGTCCAAACAATAGTTATGAATTTAAGGTTATAATCTTAACCCAAAAGGATAGTCTAAAGATTTATCAGTTATCTTCTATAGACATTTAAACTGGAAACCTGCATGGTTCAATCTATGGCCCGTATTTGGGATATTTTAATATTACCCATAATTCATCCCTCAAACATATTGAGGATTATAAAATTCATTCCTCACCTAGATTCAGGTGTTAATGATAGAGTTTTATGAGGTGCCACTGGACCTAGAGTCGGGTATTAGTAGATGGAAGGTAAGTTGAAAGTCATCTTTCGGAATCCTCTGATAACAAGTGATGGAAGGTTAGAGTGCCAGTTTCAGTAAAAGAATATTAGAATGTCATTACACCCTTCTCGGTAATAATAATAGAGGCCCATAGTACCATCTTCGATAATTAGGGCTGTATATAGGACAGGACAGTCCGTTGTCCGACTCGGTCTGAGGCTGTAAGACGTCTGATCCGTGTCCGTACGATTCTCATTTAGGACATAAATTAAGACAAGAAAAAATGTATAAAAGATGTCCGTTCGAAAATGTTTGATGTTTTTCTGTTGTCCGAACATTGTCCGTCCATTGTCCGACTCGTATGAACAATGTTCGAAGTTAAAGTTTGTCTGGTACGTGTCTGTTCGAATCTCTTATAGGACAGGACTAGGACACACCTCCGTCTGGTCCGGTCCGACCGTTTACACCCCTACTGATAATGGATAATATAAGGTCAGAAATCCATATCTGCTAATAGGATACCAGGATTCTCAATTTGGAATTAATAGTAGAAGTCTAGAAAATCATATTTGGTAATTAAGTAATAGAAGTCAAGAATACCCGATCTGGCATTAATGGTTAATAGAAGACCAGAAATCCAGTCTGGCAGTAAGTATCAGAAGACCAAAAATTCAATCTGGCAATAAGTATCATAAAACCAAAAATTCAATCTGGAAAAAAGTATAAAAAGATCAGAAATTCAATCTGGCAATAAGTATCAGAAGACCAGAATACCACTTCTGACAATAATTAATGATAGAAGATGAGAATACCATTTCCGGTAGATATTCATGTGAAGTCAGAGAATTCTTTCTGATTCTTTTGTCGAACATGCCATCTTGATATCTTGCATGCTTTTCTTTCTCGGGCCCGAATTTCTTTGTACATTTATTTTGGCCTATTTTAGGCAGGGACTATTTTTTCCAATTCTTGTGCTTATTTAAGCAGTTGCCAATTAAGGCGGTGCCAATTTACGGCGGTTTCCATTTTAGGTGGTGCTGATTTCTGGTGGTGCCCATTTTAGGCAAGGGCTTTTCTTAGTCCGTCTGACATTTCATCTGGGTTTTTTATGCGCTCGGCTATCTTATTCTCAAGCAGGGCCTGAGAACTTACCCGACCTCCCTCTAGGAGGCGTCTTAACATGGCCATATCGTGATGCGGCTAAGAACTTGTTCGGTACCTTGGCCAAGCCATAGCATGTCGGGACCAAGGGATTACCCATCCTTCCTCTAGGAAGCGCCTTATCCTAGCAATAGCGCGACGTAGATAAGGGCTTATGTTGCTTTAACTTGGTCATTTCTGACTTTGGCGTGGCTAAAGGCTTACACCCTCCCTCCAGGAGGTGCCTTGATCTGACCATCTTGGCGCGACCAAGGGCTTTCTACCATTATTAGTAGCCTACCATTTTAGGTAGTCCAAGTTTAAGGAGAATTTTACTCCTGACCACGTAGACTTCTCTTATTTTGAGAATGGAATTTTCATTCCACAACTTGTTCAATCCTTTACAAACTATTTAAGTTTTCCTTGTCTTAGAAAATGCAGGACCATCTTTTCAAGTACCTTACATTGATTTGTATCATGTCCGTTTATCAGATGAAAGTTGCAATATAATCCTTTAAGTTTCCTTTCAAATCATGGCTTCTTTTTCTAAGAAGGCCAATAATTCAGTTCTTCTTTGGTTCGGATATAGATCTCTTCGATCAAGGTAGTATGATTATATTCCCTAAGAAATCTTCATTTTTGAGCCATCTTTGACTGGCGTCTAATTCTTTTGTGGCTTGGTTCAAGTACTTCTTCTCGAGGAATAGGCTTCCTTTTCATTGTCCGTCGATCCTTTTTCAAGGGCCTTTCTTCCAATCTTAGGTTTTGATCGGTAATTTCTTGGTAGTATTTATACTTCTGCTCGGTAATTCCTTTATTAACCTCAGTTCTTCAGTTGTGGATTTTTCTACGCGTTCATGGTTTTCCCTTGAATGGTGAGCCTCATTTATAATCTTACTCCAATTATGTGTAAAATTGTCATAATCCTTTATCATTTCCTTTTCAAAGGTAGTCCCACGGGAATATGACTGAATGGTCCTACTTATTTGTAGAAATAGGTTCTCTTTCCTCGAATTCTCCTTTTCAAGCGCAATGATTGGGGTTGATCCCAAATGGAACAAGTTGATACTCCATTTTAAAGGGTCATAGAGTTAATCCATCTTTTCCTCTTAATGACCTGTAGAGCTTCAAGCTGAAGGGTTTGATCTTCATGTAAGTGTGGGTTATATTCCATTTGATGATTAGACTTTACTTCTAGAGGTTCCGTGGAACCTTGAACTGATTTTTCTTTGCAAAAACTTTCTCTTGTTTCGAACATTGAATCCATTCCTTATCCTTAAATGCAGTTAGAAATTTTTTAAGTCTTTTATCCAAAATAGATCCTTTCTTGTACAAAAAGAGGAGTTGATTAGTCGTAAGAGATTAACCAAGTAGAAGAGTGGATGGGGAATCCAATAAGGTCGGAGGTTCGAGTACACCTTCTAGCGTCAAAATGTTAACCAAATAGTCAACACCCTAAAGAATCCAAGTTGTTGGACATACGGTGAAATGGTTGTATGTAGAGCCTTTAAGGACGATAGTAAACCCCTCGGAAATAGGAATAAGAATCTTGATTCCGTAGAATATGACCTACTCGAAAGGTCAGAATGTAGAAATGTTAAGTTTCGACCCCGTCTATAGGATCTGAGGAAGGGCAAATGAATCATTCATGTCATAAAAACTTATAATGGAGAGGTTCCGACCCTATCGGAGGTAGAGGAGCCTAATTCCTTATAGGAATTCTTAACCAGAAAAATAGGTTTTGTTCCTGTCGAAAGGTTTGGTAAGATGAAGGTTTCGAACTAGACGATAGTTTAATTCAGTAGATCAAGGATGATTTGGATTTTTCAAAAGGCTGAAGAAAGGTAGGTTTAAATCCAGTAGTGCGACCATAATATTGTCCGTAGGGTTTCGACTCCACCGAAAGGTTTAGGAGTAAGGAGTATTTCCCACATAATACCCATTGAGACTAGATGATGGTTTCGAGCCCATAGTTTGGATCTTAAATGAACTCCATGCCAAAAGGTATTTCCATAGACTGTATCTTAAAAGGATTCCCTATAGGAAGGGGTTTCATAGGGGGACTAAATCCAACAGGAAGATGCTTTTGAACCTTTCGAACCAATGAAATGTAAAAAGAGGATCGACATTTGATTATATCAACATAAAGTACGTAAAAGACATGAAAACATTGATCTCAAACATGAAATTCTTTGCTATGAACTAAGGTATACATAGTAATACTTGTTCGAAACCCCCCGGATTTATTTAGAAATTAGGGTTACAAACTTTCAAAACCGTAGTGATTTCGAAGAATAAAATTCGAATCCCATAAATGGACACCTCGGGTCTTATTTATAGGTGTGGGTTGGCACCTTCCGCAGGGGTCATGGTGACTGTATCGGAAGGTAGATTTCACATGCATCCTTCTGGCCTTGTGCGAAAGGGAGGCCTTTCGCCTTTGTCGAAATGTTGGCTTATAGCTCTTTGAACATATCTAGACACCCCTGTCTCCATCGGAAGTTGAGAATGTTGCATCCATAGCTTTGATCTAATAATGGAAGGACGGCTGATTTGATGCGGAAGGGAACGTTTTGACTCCATCGAAAGGACTCTTTGAAGGTAAGTGGCGCTTTGAAGTGCTTGGTTGGCGTTGTCCTATATCTATTGATCGGTGGAAACATCCATTTTATTCCATCGAAAGGCTCTTTTGAATAAGGTGCTTTGCGGAAGGTAATGTTTGTACATGATGACATTGACTCTTACAGAAGGTCTTCAATGCGGAACGATCACTTGCGAAAGGTTCTTCCACTAGGGCGATACTTGCGAAACGTCTTCCGTTGGCAATCAGTTTTCTTCTGCGGAACCCTCTCATATGGAACCAAAGGTGAAAGTCTTTATCATATGCGGAAGCCTCTTATAGGCGGAACCATCTCATGCGGAAACTTAGTTGCGGAAGCCTTCTTGACTTTTCCAGAAGCATCCCTTCGGATCTTGTGGAACGTCTTCCAGCGGCCTCTGCTCTCCATCGAAACCTAGTTTCCATGGTGAATTTTTGGTATTAATGTTACAAAAACCATATAAGCTCGACTTGAAAAATTCACAACATTACACAGATTCATAAAAAATAGACTCCTTATGATATTCAGTTACAAATTTGTACATATTGAACTTGATCTTGTTAGGGGGTCAGGAGTCAACTGTTAAAGATTCATTCATTACCTTGGGAAAGTTCTAACGCTCCCTAGGGTGAGGGGTCAATTTCTTGTAAATCCAAATATCTTCGATGAAGGTGTCTAATCAGTCCTCTGCAACTATCACCCAAAAATTAAAAGTCAGCTATGGGAAATCGAGCATTTACAGCATATGGTACTCCATAAGCTTAACCCTATCCTAATTTAGCATCTAAAAGAGTGTGGTCAATTTTTCATTATCCTAGCAAAAATTATCCTGAAAGCATAATTTCCAAAGAAGAGGCCTAACCCTTGGATTCTTAAATTCTTCGATGTATTTGAGAAGTTTTAAAATTCTCATATATTTTTCATTTAATACGTTCAAGTCTTTGCACAGTCTTTCTCCTTCTCGATTAAGCCCTAATTTTTTTCTTTTAATTTAGAATAATCTCTAAATAGTTTTGTTCACTTTACTACAATGATAGTTAAAGCAAGTGAACAATCTTAGACCGTACACGTAGAAAATAAATAAAAAAACAAAACGAGAAAATTTACGTGCGAAGAGTAGTAGTAGTGCTAGGTCTGAAGGAATGAAGAAAGGGAGCACTAGAAGGAGTTGGAGCTTCAACAGGAAGTTGTGCCCAAGTAGGAGTTTAACCCATTTCACCAGATTCAAGAGGCATTGACTTAGAAGGAGAGTGTCATGGGGTAGGAAATTTCTTAACGCCTTAGTGGTCTTTTTAGGGATGTCAAACATATAATCTAAACCTCGAGGTGCTCCTGACCTAACTTGATCTGAGCCATCATTCTCATTTCATCCTAGAAAGCTCTTTCCAGAAGGGTCGTCGGTACCATCATACTCATCATTACCGTCGTTACCGTCGTCGTCATCGCTATTTGCATTCTATTTATTGGTTCTTTTTTCTCCAACCCCTCGTTATCATCGTCCATTGATATATTATCAAAAGCTAAGAACTGGATGGTTCAATAACATCTTCTCCCATGACCTTAGAATAATCACTAGGAACTAGCCCCAATAAAATATCAAATCTCCTTTTACAATCCACCACTAACTCATTAAACGAAGTAAAAGCCATGTCTGGGCATCAGTTAATGTTTTTTTATGAGTCATAAAAAGAACTGTTTTAGCGCATTTTTCTTTCCATCGGGGAGGAGATCATTCAGGAAAGAGAAGAACTTGGATTTCATTGCATGAATGGATGATCTGAGCTTGCCAATTGTAAGGTACCTTTGTCCAATTCCTTCTATAAGCCAAGAACTTTTGCCAAGGATGTTTTAAGAGTGGAGTTCTTCGATTAGACTAGAGAAATCTCATCCTCCAAAGATTTTGCTTCCTCCTCCAACTCCCGATGTTTCTCGAGTTTTTTCCCGATGATTTTACATCCTTTTCTAATTCCTAAGACATTTCCTTTCTAGGTCCAACAAGATTGTAGTCGCCTTTGTTAGTACCTTAGGTATTAATTTTGATGATAACAACTATAGGACATTATATAAAATATAGAAACTAATGTTTTACCAAGTTATATATAGTATATAGTGCAGGATATTAAACAAGTGTTTATTAAGAAGACGCTACTATATTAAGAGTAGACTCAAGATGCTGATATAGAGTTTCAAAAATTGAAGAATGAAAATTTATAATTATTGAAGAGTTTAAGATTTCAAGATATTCTAAATAAGTTATTAAGTTGTATAATTTATGTTAAAACCTTGATAGCACTTTCTTGATCTCTCTTCTTTTCTAATTTTGTTTTAAATTGTTTTTCAAATATCCTAGTTTAAAATAATCTTTCAAAATATTTCTCAAAATGATATTTCAACCTCTTATACTTATAAAGATACTATTTTAGTGTTTTAAGTTTATATATATTGAATTTTTGTTTATACTTTAATAAGTTATAACTATATTTATTTTTAATATTTTATTTACATTATATTGAATACTTTTATTAAATCTTTCAAAATTATTTTATGAAGTTTTATTAAGTTATATTTTGATTAAAATGGGTACAAAAAATATATAAATGATTGTATAAAGTATAAAATTATTTTACAAAGCAACGGAATTTCAAAATAATATTTTTAAAGTGTTTATTAAAAATACAAAGGGATATGTCGACATATCCTATCCATGTTGTCAATATAGTGGCCGTAATTTTCAAAATTCAAATTTGAATGGAAGTGTCTTTTCATCATATTTCTTTGTGAATGATCATGACCATTGTTTCCCTCTATATACCAAACTTCCAAACGAATTTTCATATATAACTTTCTTATTCTTCTCTCCTCTTTTCACTCACTTGGTATCTATATCAAAATATACTAAACTCTATCGAAATTCAACCAGAATCAAATTCAATCATCACTAGTTTGATTCTCCTTCATGTACTCTCTGAGTTCTCTCATACCTCTCACTAAACTAAGATCAAAGTGCTATTCAAGAGTTATAGGATTAATTGTAATCAAGATCGAAGATCCGATTCAGTAAAACTCTATCAAATCATATTTCATTACTTGTGGGTGTGAATATAGCCCACAAAATCAATTGGGCATGCTTAATAGCCCGTAAATATTGTAGGCGTGCTTGTAGCCTAAAAATCAAGTTACTCTGTCAATAGGTTGGGATTCTTGAAGATGTGTCTCGTAGCCTTGAAATCGAGATTCTATTTGCATTTACTAGTTAAAAAGAAATCTGTACAAGGAATTATATAGGATTAGATGGAGGGTAACTCCAAACCATGCTATTGGGGTGTTCTTTCCTTTTTATTTTTACTACATTTACTTTTATCTGTACTTTGATTCTGTGATTGTTACTGTGATTGTTAATTACATGATTCCAAGTAGAATCTTAAAGAATTTGAAAAATATTCGCATAATCCTTTAAACATTATTCACTTCTCCTCTAATGTTAATTTAGCCTTGAGATCCTTATTCCACTAACTCATATTTGGTATTAGAGCAAGGTTTTCAAAGCATTCATTATTTGATTTTTTAAAAAGTTTAAATGGCTACCAATACTGGTAATAGTAATGTTAGTAACATTGTTATTACATTTGTTAGTAACTCATTTGTCGAAGGACAATCTACTGCTATAACTCCACTTTTTAATGACTGTAATTACATATATTGGTAATGTAGGATAAAAATTTATTTACATTCAATTAGTTTAGACACTTAGAATATCACTCAAACTGAGTACACTGAACCTGAGACTAATTTTGCACAATGGACTATTGACCAAAAAACAGTTGTACATAGTAACTCTAAGGCTATGAATATATTATTTTGTTCACTAGATAGAAACGAATTTAATAGATTATCTATATGTAAGTCTGCATTTGAAATTTGAAGAATTTTGTAAATTACACATGAAGGCATAATAGGTCCCAAGATATAGTACATGCATTGGGTAAAATTTATTCAAAGGAGGATCAAGCTAGAAAAATCATTAATTCACTTACTCATGAATAGGATCAAAAGACTCTTGCAATCGAAGAGGCTAATGATATTATCACTCTAAAAATTTAAGAGTCAACGGGAAATTTAATGTCTTTTGATGCACGAATGCAGGGCGGGAGAGAAAGAAAAGCAATAGAGAAGAAATCTATAACTTCTAATGCAATGACGGATAATATGGATGTAGACAGCGATGACGATGAGAAATTGTTTTCATGTTAAGGAAGTTTAGAAAATTTCTAAAATATAGAAAGATGAATAATTTTGAAAGAAATGATAACAACAATTCAGGAAGTAAAAATGGCATTAGATGTTATAACTACGTTGAACCTAGCCACTTATAACAAGACTATCCACATCTTGAGAAACTAAAAACTACACCAGACACCGATTCATCCAGAAAACGGAAAAGAGTCTATACTACTACATTAGACGATTCAGACACTTCTTCAAGTGATAATGAATCAGATAAAGAAATTGCTAACATGTATTTCATAGCAATACATAACTCAAAGAAAAATGGTGAAATGGATCGGAAAAGATAC
Source organism: Allium cepa (assembly GCA_030765085.1). Taxonomy (NCBI): domain Eukaryota; kingdom Viridiplantae; phylum Streptophyta; class Magnoliopsida; order Asparagales; family Amaryllidaceae; genus Allium; species Allium cepa. The sequence goes on from CM060942.1 coordinate 204,964,510, forward strand.
GCTTTTAACATATCAATTTTTTTAATTTATTGAATTGATTATTTTGGCTGTTTTATTAATTGTTAGGAATATCCTATAGATTTATAATAATATTAGTTGAATATTATGTGATTATATATTAAATTTAAATAATTTATATATTTTAATAATATAATTGTAACATAAAATATATCTAAAGTAATTTCTAAAAATTATTTTACTGTAAAAAGAATAACAATAAATAAATATATATAATAAAATAGGATATAGTTAAAAATATTTTTGTTGAAAATTTTGACCTATATGTCGACTACCCTATATGCATATGTCGACATATAGACAGATTTTGAATCAAATTCAAAATTTGAATCTGCTTTCATCTTTTCACTAACTTTTGTGTTCTAAAATTCTCTTGACCAGAGAATATGTCCTTTGATTCTATATAACTGTTCCATCCCTGTCCATTCATTTTTCACTTTCATTTTCATATTCTAAATCATAAACTCTCTTATCTCTTCAAACTTTTCTTCAGTAACATCCTCAAGCAATATTAATGCAACCATGAGGCTTGAGAAATAAAAGAATATCTTTTTAAGATCAAGAAGCCATGCAAGCCTATATTGAGTATATATATCTTTCGGAAAAGTCTTTTCTAGAATATTTGCTATTGCTAAGATTTTCCTATTTATGATCTTTTTAATCTTTGTTTGCAAAACGAAATTCTTGGATTAATCAATGTTTCTCAAAATAATTTTTTATCCAAAATCGGTGAAGATGTTTTATGAAAATTTAAAAGGAAAGTTTTATGATGGAAGAGAAGGAGAAGTTTGCAGTGGTATCATGGAGACACAATTGTTTTAATTTGTGAACTTTTAGGTCACATTCTTAGGTGCAAATCTGGTGGAATAGACCTTTCAACATTTCAAACTGATTTTCAAATCATGAAGTAATCCATGACATTTTTCAAAAGTGATGATGATTCTGAATTTAAAAATAAAAACTTGCACCCAAAAGTAATAATTTTAAGCCTTCTTTTGCAACAAAGTATCGCTCCTAGAACAGGTAATTATAGTAACACAACACAAAAACTTTTCAAAGCTCTTTTCGACATTTATGGTCAATTTAATATAAATTTGTCTCAAGTCATTTTGGATGAACATTTTCCTAAAAATCTTTCTAAACATGAAAACACACTATTTCATGGTGTGCATCTTACTCTTGTTTTCAATTATTTTGGTGTTGACCTTAAAGGAGAAGAAACGGTTCCTTGAAAAATATTTGACAAGGCCAATATTCACCTATACATTTTTCACCTTTTTTTCGACCCTTATGAAACGCTCGCAGAAAAGGAACAAAGGTTGTTTGGGAAGAGGAGTAATAAATAAGAGAAGAGGAGGAAGAGGAAAGAGAGGAAATGGAAGTCGAGGATGAAGAACAAGAAGAGGAGGAGGATAGTTCCATGGAAAGTATTAGTATGCTACCTAATCCATCAAACAAAGATCTTCTCAAAAATCAAGAGCAGATCATTCACAACCAAATAAAGCTTAAGAAATTATTCTCAAAGAAATTTAACTCCAACAAAATGGAAAAATTCTTCGGAAGGTCATCCGCAAGCTTGATGGTTCTTCTTCATCTTCATCCATGTCTTTCTTGTTTAAGCTATCTTTGTATTTGGATTTTCTAGTTTTAGTTTATGTTGAATCTAATGTATCTTTCTTTTATTCCTTATATTCATCTATATTATCAATGAATATTATATTTCTTGTTGTTATACGCTATCAATTACCGCGGGAAAGTCGTACAAATATGATAGTATAGCCAAAACAATAGAATTGTAAATAATGTAGATTTGAAAAATAAAGTGCATATGTCAGCATATGCAAATCATGTATGTCGACATACAACGCTAATTTTTAATTTTTTTTTAAATTTTGAGAATTAAAATAGACAACAAGTGTCTATTCATTTTCAATGAATTTTCACCCATTTATACAACTGTTAAGACCAAAGAATTATTTGTTTCAAGTCTCTCTTTTCTTTATTTTCATTCCTAAACTCTAATAAAATTTAATGGCTTCTCCTATCCAAATACTAACAGAAAACCTCGAACAAACTCATGAATCATTCAAGAACATTCTTTCTTTCATCCTAAGAAACTATAGACACTTAAAATTGAGTCAAATGCAGATGACCAATGAACAAAAAAGGCATTTCGATGTGATTCGATCGATGATTTCTACCTTAAACAAATAAGAACCAACCACCAATCCAAAGTGTACCATTAACAAAGATGTTGAATATTGGGATACTATCAATGCGGAACCAATCTTTGGCGCTGATGGATGGGTTGTATTTCCTCGAAATGTCTAGTTTAAATAGGTTTGACTGTATATGAATAATAATACTTGATTTGGTTTGAATTTGATTGGTTTGATTTTTGTGGATTTAGTTAAATGGTGTGTGACATTTTTTTAAATTGGATGAATATTTGATTGATTATGATTATTTCATGATTATCTAATTTTACATATCACTTATTGTTCCTATATAATTATTATCATCATCATCAGATATAATTTTTACATATCAGTTACTATTTATTTAAGGGAAGTTAAAGTTAGAATTAGAGTAAGAATTGGTTTTAGAGTTATAGTTTTAGTTGGTTATTTTTGTTGATGACAAAGGGGGAGAAATATATAAATTCTAGGCATAGATTAAGAGGGAGTTTTGTAATTCACGAGAATTATATTGTATTTATATATAGAGTTATCATCATCAAAAAGGGGGAGATTGATAGTACCTTAGGTATTGGTTTTAATGATAACAACTATATAACAATATATAAAACATAGATACTAATATTTATCAAGTTACATATAGTATATAGTGCATGATATTGACAGATGTTGATTAAGAAGACTGTACAATATCAAGAGTAGATTCAAGATACTGATATAGAGTTTCAAGAATTGGAGAATGAAGACCCATGGGTATTGAAGAGTTCAAGATTTTAAGATATTACACATAAGTTATAGAGTCGTAGAATCAATGTTAAAACCTTGATAGCACTTTCCTGATCTATCTCTTCTTTTCTAATTTTGTTTAAATTATTTTCCAAATATCCTGGTTTAAAATAATCTTTCAAAATATTCCTCAAAATGATATTTCAACCTCTTATTACTTATAAAGATATTATTTTAGTGTTTTTAAGTTTATATATATTGCATTTTGTTTATACTTTAATAAGTTATAACTATATTGATTTTTAATATATTATTTACATTATATCGAGTACTCTTATTAAATATTTCAAAATTATTTTATAAAATTTTATTAAGTTATATTTTGATTAAAATGTGTATAAACTATATTTGAATGATTCTATAAAGTATCAAACTATTTTACAAAGCAACGAATTTTCAGAATAATAATTTTAAAGTGTTTTTTAAGAATACAAAGGGATAGATCGACATATCCTATCCATGTATATCGACATAATGGCTGTAATTTTCAAAATTCAAATTTGAATGGAAGTGTCTTTTTATTGTATCTCTTCGCAAATGGACATGATCATTGGTTCCCTTTATATACCATACTTCCAAATGATTTTCATATATAAATTTCTTATTCTTCTCTCCTCTTTTCACTCTCTTGATTTCTAAATCAAAATATGCCTAAACTCTGCCGAAATTTAACCAGAATCAAATTTAATCATTACTAGTTTGATTCTCCTTTATCCGCTCTATGAGCTATCTCATCTCTCTTACTTAAACCAAGTTCAAAGTATTATTCAAGAGTTATAGGATCAACTATAATCAAGATAAAAGATCTAAGTCTATGAAACTCTATCAAATCATATTGAAATACTCATGGGTGTGACTGTAGCATGTAAAATCAATTGGATGTGCTTAGTAGCCCGTAAATCTAGTGGATACGCTTGTAACTTGGAAATCAAGTGACTCTACCTAGAGGTCGGGATTTTGGAGGGTGTGCCTCATAGCCTTAAAATCAAGATTGTACTTGCATTTACTAGTTGAAAAAAAATTATATAAGGAATTGTATAGGACTGAATGTAGGGTAACTCTGAACCAGTATAAAATCCTGGTGTGTTGTTTCTTTTTATTTTAACTACATTTAATTTTATCTGCATATTGATTCTATGATTGTTTCTGTGATTGTAATTACATTACTCCAAGTAGAATCTTAAAGAATTTGAAAAATAATTATATAATCTGCTAACAACTAAACACTGTTCACCCTCCTCTCTAGTGTTAATTTAGCCTTAAGATCCTTATTTCATTGACTCATAGTCTTGTTCTCAGAATATAACGATTCCTTGGTAGTACGAAGACTACAAAGCCGAGTCTCGAGGATAGACACCTTCTCGGACAATAAGGAGTACAATTCTTAAATATAGGACGAGTCTTGAGAAGAAGATGCGCTCGAGCATTAAAAGTCGAACAAATGACAACCAGTCTAAAAAGAAAGAGTAATATGAAGTCAGAAACTAAAGAACGAATAAGTTCAACACTTATATCAAAATAAAGCTAGAGAACTTTACCTAAATAACGTGTTGTAAAATATTCTGCAAAGATTCCAAGGAAAAAAGGTGTAGGGTTAGAAGAAATTCGGGAAGCAAACATGGAAGGGCATAGGACCTTAGTAAACAAGACCATGAAGTCAGCGGAACAAAAGGTCCAGACTCAATGAAAGAAAGAGGAACATCTTTAAAGAGAGTATCAAGCCCTAAAGTTCAATGTAAAGAGGATGTAGAATCTCGAAGAGAAGGACAAAAAACATTGGTCGTAGAATCTTGTACTGGGAGAGTGACACGATGGCAACAACACTAAAAGAAGAAGCAGGAAGTGGAGGTATAGTGAATCCAACCCCTTGCGCTTTTTAGAAGGAACCTCCGATGGAGCAAGAGCAACATTGGAACTTTATCATTTCAAATCATCCTAGCCCTTGCTATAACATCCTAAGCAGTAGAAATGACAAACATTGAAGTAGTTTATGAAGTCGTCACTTTTTTGTCTCTTTGAACGAAGTAGGCAATTCGAAAGCACCTTTACTGGGTGATAAAGCATCTATGCCTATAAGATGCCGTCGGAGGGATCTGTTTAAAAAGGGAAAATGTTGAAGAAGCTTATTTCATCACACAAAAGAAAAATAGATAACAAAAACCCAAATAGTATCCAGGACTTTAAATCCTTGAGCGTTGTATTGTAGAGTTCGCGCAAAACTCATCCAGCTTATCTGAAGCAAGGGATGTTGGATTATTCCTTTTCTTCTTCATCATGGGGATTTCTCCCAAGACTTGATGGGCCAAAAAAATTCAAAGAGTACTTTCTTAGTTTCTTCCCTGTAAAAAGCCTCGACGGCTCCTCCAAAATGTTGTAGCATCCCCAAAGCTAGAGATCCTAGTTAAAAGCCAGGAGTCAATGTTCATTTACTTAACAGCTGGTATTCATCATATAAGGAAAAAGCATAAGTCGATAAAAAATAATGTAGATGTTAAGCGAGTAAATATAAACATAGTAATAATGCATGTCAGGGGTCGATAATCTTCCAGTAATGTTTGGAGAAAAACATCTTATGAAAAAGAACTAGTGATACCAGTCCCGAGGCTTGTTAGTAAAGTTAGTCACTATCCCACTATTGACAGAGCTGAGATAATAAACAGAACCCTCAGGCTAATTCTTCATTTTCTGCAGAGTAAATAAGGAGCAAAGGATGAAGGAAGTCAGTTCTTCCAACTTGAGTTCTTTGAACATAATAAACAAAGAGTTGATGTAACTATAGGAATTAAGGCTTAATTAAATGGGAGCAATCTTTAAGAAAGGAAGAAATTTATAAATAATGGAATTGAAGGGTTAGTAGCATAAGTGATGAATGTAAAGATGAGTAAAGGCCAAAAACCCTTCAGGAGAAGTGTTAATGCGGTCATTTACGCCTGGAACCCTTGTTTTGATCCCTGAAATGCCAAAAAGGCATAGGAAGGAGTCGATATCTTCTTTCTATGTAAAGTAGTACCGATGAAAAATGTAAACCTTTTCTTCAAAAGAACCTTCCTAAGTTACAATAGAATGATTCAGTTAACGAAATATAATTCCAACAATAAAAGGAAGATACCATCCTAAGTTAAAAATAAAGAATAAAAATGCTACTAATAAATGGATTTGGAATAAGAAGAGACCACGTATGCACGTATTGAGGAAATTCCCATATGACAGGGAATATAAGTCCATGAATTACTATATGGATTACTATATGAATTTCCATATGAATTACACATAGATATGTCTATATGTATACATCAAAACTCACCAACTTCTAAAAAACCAATATAATTTTCTTGTTATATATGGGATAAGAAAATTATGTAAGCATGTTACTAGCTTTGTTAAGACTTTCTTTAACTAATTCCCTTTGTAGCAGTTGTTCCTATTCCATTCAAGCAATTATCATGTGAATTATATGATTATGACTGAAGCTAATTAGAATGGCCAATACATAAATATACCATAGGCCATCTAGCCTTAGCATAGAAAAAACCACAAATGAAGTAGCCAAAAGTTAATAAACTACTATATTTTTACTAGTTGATGTGTAGTAATTTATGGGTAGACATTATTTATCCAGTGGCTAGTCATTTTGTGTAAAGCCATTACGTGAAAAACTTTAGAGTTAAATCCTAAAACATAACCATCGTGAATTAAAGTCAATAAGCTTTCATAAGATTATTTGAAAACATATAAAGCTCTCGTGAGTAAAGCCTACATGGTCCTCGAGCATAAAACTCATCATGGTGAGTTTGAATGTAACCATCATGAGACATGGTCCTCGAGCATAAAACTCGTCGTGATGATTTTGAACATAGTCATCATGAAAGTGGTCGTCGTGTATAAAACTCTTTACAATGAGTTCAAACATAATCATCATAAATAAATTACAAGGTAGGATCCTCGTATAACAAACCAAATTATTATAAATGGGGGCTTTCATGAGCTAAACAAATGTAGCCCTCATGAAGAATGTATGGAGATAAGACCTACGCATAGATTACATGTGAAGGCTTAGCCTTTGCGTACCAAGTCCTCGAATAGGAATCTATCACATGATGATGGTTCAGGTACGAAGGTAATATATGCATAAATCATAACACTATAAACCTATAAACAATAAAATGGCAAGCTAAGTAATTAAATTTGAATCAAAATGGAGATTACAAAAGAAAACATGAGGAAATAACCATAATCAAAACGAGTAACTAAAACTAATCGAATTGTCATAAAAATTAAAATTAACCGAAGCAAATTAAAGATCGTGCTGATAAGGAAACAAGTAAACAAGTCAATAACAAAAAAGCTTACTAGATGGGAATCGCGAAAAGAAAGAATTGATTTTGGGAAAGATAGTAAGAGTGAGTAAATTTTGATAAAGCAAGTAAAAGAAGAAAGAGGAAGAAGATTGCTATTTACAGGAAGGAGGGGATAAAATAGCCGTCCGATCAAAGGGGAAGGGATACCAATGGCTAATTAATGAATATTTTTTGAATATGAATCAATTACTTATATTGAAATATATTGAAAAATTATAATAGAGGGGGGATGCAAGTGTTATGCCCCAAACATGCTAGTCATCGTAGGTTAACGAGGTAGAATTCCTTTATGAAGTAAGCACAAGAGCTATCGAGAAGAGTTCTCTAAGGCCATCGCGTGATGTTCTCAAGTGTTAAAGCAGAACTATCGAGAAGAGTTCTCTAAGGCCTTCGCATGATGTTCTTAAATGTTAAAGCAGTGTTATCAAAAAGAGTTCTATAAGGCCATCACATGATGTTCTCAAATGTTGAAGAAGAGCTATCGAGAAGAAATCTATAAGGTAACCGCTTGATGTTCTCAAGTGTTGAAGCAGAGCTATCGAGAAGAGTTCTATAAGACCGTCGTGCGATGTTCTCAAGTGTTAAAGTAGAGCTATCATGAACAAGAGTTCTTTGAATCCATCGCGTGATGTTCTCAAGTGCTAAAGCAAAACTATCGTAAATAGTTCCATATGGGCTATCGTGAGGAGTTTATAGAGCAATTTGCAAGAAGCTTCCATGTGATAATTTTTAGCATAAAAGAACAGAGCCATCGTGATAATTTTCAAAGCGGTCGCTTGACGAGGTAAAAGAGCCATTGTGGGAAGTTCTACGAGGCCTTCGCATACCATCCTCCAAGTGATAAGCCAAGCTATTGTAAGAAGTTTCCTCATATTTCCACATGCAACTTTTGGATGATAAATTAAGGCTATCGTGAGGAGTTCAATAAAGACATTGCATGCAATTTAAGGAGTTCCAACATGCTATCGAGTGAAAATCAAAAATGGATGATTTAAGCTATCATGAAGGTTCCCCAGAACCATCATGTGTAATCTTTGAACGACATATTAGAGCTATCGTAGAAGATTTCCAAGACATTATCATGATCAAATCACAAATTAAAATCCATCAAGAAATTATTGTGCCACATATCAATTTGATAATGTGTTATGTGGACTAATGACGACCATTTACTATATTGCCACATGTCAAGAATCTAAATGCCCAAGTCTCTATTAATAGAGGGAAACCCCCTACCAATATGGGTCGAATTTTTTAAGTCCTCGTTCATTTTCATTTTCCCCTCCAACTTAAGAAAATGAGCTTGAAATCATGAATTCATGGGCATTAGGGAAAATTGTAACTGAGAATTTATAATAAAGGACTTGCATTTAGCATAATTTACATAGTTACCCCTATTGAGTATATGATGACATGCTTTTATGGATTCTACTATTGTTATGACATTGGTATCCTTTCACTTGCCTTGAGTTATTAGCCTAGCCTAACTTTTACCCTGACAACTGTCCATATTGGAATTCAATAATATCTGAAGCCAAGAGAATTCTATAATATCATCACTTCAAGAACTCTACTCGACCTTGGTTACATTAACTAACAGAAAACTCTCAAGTGAGTCATTCCATAATTATCCAATAAATATCAGTACATAATCCCTTGGTGTCCTAGCAACTACGAGTAATACACTATCTAATATTATTTAAAAAGAGTTATATACTCTAGGCTTAACGGATATATTATATCCTGTCTCGAAACACCTTGACTATGAACTTTTAAATATTACGTTATTTTTAATGTGATAAGTTTCTCGTTGTTACAACAAATCGTAATTACTATCACGTAACATATTTTATAAGGATTTTCTATTTAATGTACTTAAATTAAATAATTAACATATCTTAATATGACAAGTATGTGATATAAAGAATAACATCTTTTATTTCGAATGAAATTTTATTACAGAGCTAAAATTTTATAAAATAACATAGAATTACTCATATGACATACCCCTAACTTTATTAGCAGCGACGATGAGAATATTGACAACAATATGAAGAAGAATGAGAATACAAAGGTTGCTTGCCTTTTAGAAGAGAATAAAAATGATAGGAGTAATCTTAAAAAGGACGCAATACTTTTTTGTACAAAAACAGGTAAATAGTAAACACTTCTCGTATGAACATTTTTCTCATTTTTACCATTATCTCCATATACTATACTCCTTTTATTCAATTTACATTTCCTTTAATAGTCCGCTTATTTTTGGCAGGTTAGTTTAGTTGTATGTGCTGAATATAATTTATGCGATTCAAGTTGTACAAGAAATTTCAAATTTATACTATTAATAATCATTGTGTTATATATGTTTTTTTTCATGTGACATGTATCACCATCATATGTGATTTGTGATAACTATGCATGTAAATTAATTAATTAACGAAGAATTTATGCATTTATTTTCTTATCATTTTAAACATATGTTTAAAGTTGTGTTAAATGCATCCATGTACACTTACTTAAAAAGAACGAACCTCAATTTCAAGAAATTGCATCTTCAATTAAGACATTCACTGAGGAAGCATAGACCTTTTTGAAGGAAGCTATTCAGGAGCACACTAATTATTATTATTATTTTACTTGAGGAACAAGTATAAATTTTGAACTCTAATTTTATTGTTAAAACAACAGTTATCATTGCAATTTATTTTTGATCAAATCATTCAAAAAAAGGGTTTCTGTTATAAACAAATAAGAATATGTTATAAAGAAATAAGAGCAGAAGCCATTAGAGGAAAAGAATGGTGACATTTTATTCATTCAGAGATTGGTCTCTATTTACATTACATGCCTACTTTATATAAAGGCTTTAGAAGTAAGGACTGAACTTATCTCACGATGTGGGACTAAACTAAACAATGTACAAGCATATTTACTTCATAATAAACATATATTATAACACTCCCCCTTGAATATGCGTCTTCAAAAATCTTGAATGCTCGGATAATTTGGAAATTTCCGTTTCGAAACGTGTATGATGGTTGCTCTCTCTCATTATTATCTTGCTTGCATTTATCGATTCAGTCGATATAGGTATTGTCTGTTGCCTCATTAAAAACCTCTATTAGAAAAACCCAGTGGGAAAAAACTTTGAACGAGGAAAAGAGTGCAACTTATGAAATCATGAATATCATACTAAAAATGATATTCCTCATAAGAGTTTGATACTTCAGGATCAAAATAATGTCTCATTAAAACCTTACTAATAAAAATCCAGTGGGAAAAATCTTAGTTAAGGAAAAAGGGTGCATTATAAAATATTTATGGATGCTACTTTTATGAAAAACACTTCTGTGCTTCAAATTAGTTTTGCGCATTGCAACTATACATCTTTCACGAATATTAAAAATTTCATTACAACATTACTAGAAAGCAGGAAGTAATCTACTCATCTTGATGTATCAAGATTTTCATTATAACAATACTTAGAAGAAATTTACAATCTACACTTCATGTCTTTTTCATTCTTTATAACTACAAAAGTTATATATATTCTTCAGAAGTTTGTATACTTTAATAAGTATTTGCATATCGCAACTATCACTTCAATGGATATTAAGAGTTTCATTACAATGATACTTAAAAATAGGAAGTAATCTACTCGTCATGAATTATATCAAGATTTTCTAATAATTCAAAGCTTCACATCTCAAATTTATATATTTGAGTTTTGATATATAATCCTTTTTTTAGTTAGAACTTCTGGTTCTTTATTTGGAGGAAACTTGTAATTTATTGATTTATGAAAACTGCAGGTTTTCAATTATTATTTCCTTTTCTCTTTTTTTTAAAAGGAAACATTGAAAGATATTAAGCTTATCATGTAAGCTTTTACTAACGTTTCCATTCAGTTAATACGATCTTCTAAATACGTATTATATTTATATTTGTTTCTCTTAGAAATAATAAAATATTTCTTATGAAAATATAAATCATATATCAAAATAATTTCCAAAGTCAAAATCCAAATCAAAGAGTTTTCAAAATGAAAACTTCATTTATCAGACATGTATATATTACTTAGATCTATATCACAAACCAAAACGTAATCAAGATCAATAAATTTATTTGAATCAACAACAGAAATTGTCAAATTCAAAACTTGCTTTCCAAAATAATGAACTCAAAAAAAAACATGCAATAATAAGCAAGTTTGAAATCAATTTAAATCCAAATTCAAAAAAACAAAACATTTTATTTTTAAACAATGTACAAATCTCAAAGGTGTATTATTTGGGTGTGATTTTTATTCCAAACATAAAAATACAATATCATTTAATTTACCATAGCCAGTGCATTTATGATGATATGGTAATTTAATTTATTACCATGACGATAACATTTAATGCATTTATGATTAAAAAAATGAATGCAATTTACCATTATTGTGGCATAAAATATAAAACATTATCACAACGAATTGATTTCTTTACAAACAAGTAAATCAATCTAACTAACTTTAGTTAGCAAAATTTAATCTCAAAACTAAGATTAATATACTCAATAATAAAATTAAATGAATACCATAAGAGAAACTTTATTTCTTAATAGTCAAAATTTCTAAAATAACTAAAATAACTCTTATATATATACGTATATACATACCTCTAGAAGAGATTTGCTTATATTTGGTAATTTTATTAAACCAAAAAAATGCATAGAAATTTGATTATAAAGGATCCTAATTTAGTTTAGATGAGATCCTAAAAGTTTGGGAGCTATGCAACATGTATCATATATTTCATTATAATTATATCAAACGTGAGAAATATTACACGTATAATCAATCCTTGAAGATATATCTTTAAATATTCTCCTGAAGAGATAGTCTATATTTCATATCGTAATTTTCATGCAAGCTATACATATGGTCCTGAGGAAATCTGTATCTGTAACATTCCAAGTATCCAGAAGATACTATTATTATTTTTGCTGTAATTTTTTTTACAGAACTCTCCATAGAGATGTGTAGAAATGTCTATATGCAGTTAAAAATTATTCCTTGATAAGTAATCATAATTAGTGTTCAAAACTGATATTTGAGATATAATTGAGGTATAAAACTTAACAACTTGAAGTTGTGTGTATATTTTATTCGAACCAGAAGTTCGATATGGTTTCGAACCAAATGTTTTGAACATTATCATACGGTTTTGAAAGGTTTGTATTGACATGGATTTATAAATAGAAATTAATAGTTTGGATCCTTCTAATAGTTTGTTCCAATGAGAAAATATATATGAGAATTCAAATGAGAAAATATATATGAGAATTTATAATATATATGTAATACGTGGACGCACGTATATATCCATATATGTAAATATTTAGCTAACAACCTGTAGTTTGTTATGAGCTCATCATATAGATTATGTATGGATATTATTTAGTGATTTAAAATTCAATCAACGGAAATGTTGAATGACCTGAAGTCGTGTATGTATTCAAATGATCTACGTAATAATAAATTCCTCCAGTTCTCTAGATCAATGAATGAGAACAACGATACAAAATATTATCAATATTATCCTTAGCAGACTTTCTCCGATATAGATTTGAATCCCTGAAGATCAAAATTTGTAAACCACGTCTGAAATATGGTTCAAAAGTCAGTTCGAAATATTTTTGGAGTAAGTAACAAAGATGCCAAATAAAGGAGGCGAGTGTTCTTGAAGAAACACTTAAGGGTGCTCCGAAAGAGATCCATGACATGATTGTCAAATAATCCTAAAAGTGGGTTAGGTACCTAAAACATGATAATTAAAGAGATCTCCATAAATCATGTATAGAACTGACAAATTATCGATGATAAATTTGTAAATAATAAAGCGCTTATGTTTATAAACAGATTAAAAATCTTGAATTAAGGGAAAACATGACTGGCCATCATGAATCCTTTAATAGTAGAGAAATATGGACATGTAGTCCGCAAAGTACCGAAAGTACTTGAAATGCTTAATATACCCCGAAGGTGTAAATGTGGTTTAAAATCATATTAAATAATGAAAGTATACAAATTCCTGAAGAATATAAATAGCTTTCATTGTTATAAAGAATGCAAAGAACAATGAGAGTTGATTTCAACATACTTTTAAGTATTGTTGTAATGAAAATCTTGATATAATTCATGATGAGTAGATTACTTCCTATTTTAAGTATCGTTGTAATGAAACTCTTAATATCCATTGAAGTGATAGTTGCGATGTGCAAATACTTATTAAAGTATACAAATTTTTGAAGAATGTATTGGATATTCTAATCCAGAAGATTAGATCCGCTTTTTTTCATGTGGGTACATCTCTTTCTCTTATTCAGTTACTGAAATCAGATCTATCTCTTCCTCTTATTCAACCATTGAAATCAGGTTTGAAATTTTCTAGATCTGCTTTTCTAGATTTATTTTGTGATTAATTTAGATCTAGATTTAAATAATCTTGTTTTATAATTCTATATTTTTTTCCTAATTTTTCAGATTTGGATTTAAGTTTTTATAGATCTTATCTTTTCAAGATCTTATTTTGTCATAGATCTAAATTTATAAATCTTATTCCACTGTACATGTATTTTTGTCATTATATTTTAGATCTCATCCTACAATATATTCGATTTTTTTGTTCTTATTTTTCTGATCTCATTATATTGTAGATCTCAAAATCACACCTAAATAATATACCTTTGAGATTTGTACATTGTTTAAAAATAAAATGTTGTGACTTTTTGAATTTGGATTTGAACTGATTTCAAACTTGCTTATTATTGCATGTTTTTTTTTGAGTTCATTATTTTTGGAAAGCAAGTTTTGAATTTGACAATTTCTGTTGTTGATTCAAATAAATTTATTGATCTTGATTACGTTTTGGTTTGTGATATATATCTAAGTAATATATACATGTTTGATAAATGGAGTTTTCATTTCGAAATCTCTTTGATTTGGATTTTGATTTTGGAAATTATTTTGATATATATTGTTTATATTTCCAGAAGAAATATTTTATTATTTCTTAGAGAAACATATACAAGAATAATGCATATTTAGAAGATCATATTAGTTTAGATCCAATATTAATATTGATTTAGTACACCTGAAGTGAATGGAAACATTAATGAAAACATATACGGTAAACTTAATTTCTAGCATTTGAAATAAAAGTTGAGAACCTGCAGTTCCTATAATGCTTAAAGCTTGAGTTTCCATAAATTATTAAATTTCAAGTTTTCTTATAATAAAGAACCAGAAGTTTCAATAAAAGAGCATAAACTTGAATTATAAAAAAAAGGGATATGTATATATATGTATGTATATACATATATATATAAGAGTTATTTTAGTTATTTTAGAAATTTTGACAATTAAGAAATAAAGTTTCTCTTATGGTATTCATTTAATTTTGTTATTGAGTATATTAAACTTAGCTTTGAGATTAAATTTTGCTAACTAAAGTTAGTTAGATCGACTTATTTGTTTGCAAATAAATCAATTCGTTGTGATAATATTTTATATTTTATGCCACAATAATGGTAAATTGCATTCATTTTTTTAATCATAAATGCATTAAATGCCGTCTTCATTGTAATAAATTAAATTATCATATCATCATAAATGCACTGGCTAGAGCAAATTAAAATGATGTATTTTTTTGTTTGGAATAAGAATAGACATATGGTTTATTATATGGTGTATTCATTTTGGCAAACAATGTTCGATATAATGAAAGAAATAAGTTTGAACAACGACATGAAGTTTTGCAAAGATTTTTTTTCCAACCAGAAGTTGTATAACTCAAAGTCCAAGGCCTGAAGTCTGGAATTATGAAAAGATTTTCTGACAAACTTTACAAGCTCGAATTCTTGTCAGTATTTTTTTTTTAATTTGTCAAAATGTACAAGCTTCTAAAAAAAAGGCAGTTTACACAAAATTTGAGAACCCGAAGTTCATAATAAATTAGTGAACTTGAAGTTCATGAATTAGAAGCCAGAAGCTCTATTGAAATTGTGTAAAATGATAAGGTTGTACTTCTTGAAGAAGTTAAAGGAAAATAATATATTATCATATGAGATAATAATGTTGCATTCAAGAGATTACAAAAATCTCCAAATGAGTTATACCTTACCTTATATCTTCATATTTATATTATATTAACCAAATATCCTGAAGATATTATGTTATATGATATATCAAACATCATTGGATGTGTGTGTCTTAATCTCTTGAAAAGATGTTTTAGAGATTTATTTATATTTATATTGCAAAATATAACATCCCAGAAGAGATGTTATAGAAAATATATTTTTGTTACATTGCAATTCCTTAAAAGGAAATACTATATTCCCCGAAGGAATAATGATATAATTTTTTTTTGAGTAATAACAATAATTTATCGAGAAAAAAAAATGATATTGTATACCAATATTACACTCCAGAAGTAGTGGCTTTATCTTTCGCATCTTACTTTCATTTGGTGCATCTAATTTTGTTGCTGTATTTGAAGTCTGATATGTCATTTCAAAGATAGTTACAAAAAAAATTTCAGTAGGGATGTTTTATGTTATTGTAAAGGTAGTAATTATGTAATTCTACAAATAGAAACATTGTACATTGATATGACATTCCAATAGTACATATATATATATATATATATATATATCTTTAGAAGAGATAAGTTCACTCCAGAAGTAGTGATAATAAAATATCCCTAAAAGAGACTAATAAATTAGGATACGATAACATATCTCTAGAAGAGATTTGCTTATATGTTTGGTAATTTTATTAAATCAAATAAATGCATATAAATTTGATTATAAAGGATCCTAATTTAGTTTAGATTAGATCCTAAAAGTTTGAGAACTATACATACGGTTCTGAGGAAATCTGTATCTGTAACATTCCAAGTATCCAGAAGATACTATTATTATTTTTGCTGTAATTTTTTTTACAGAACTCTCAATAGAGATGTGTAGAAATGTCTATACGCAATTAAAATTATTCCTTGATAAGTAATCATAATTAGGTTCAAAACTGATATTTGAGATATAATTGAGGAATAAACTTAACAACTTGAAGTTGTGTGTATATTTTATTCGAACCAGAAGTTCGATATGGTTTCAAACCAAATGTTTTGAAAATTATCATGCTGTTTTGATAGGTTTGCATTGACATTGATTTATAAATAGAAATTAATAGTTTGGATCCTTGTAATAGTTTGTTCTAAAAATCACTAATTCAAATGAGAAAGAATATGAAAATTTTATAATATATATGTGATACGTGGACGAACGTATACATCCATATATGTAAATATTTAGCTAACAACCTGAAGTTTGTTATAAGCTCATCTTATAGATTATGCATAGACATTATTTAGTGATTTAAAATTCAATCAACATAAATGTTGAATGACCTGAAGTCATGTATGTGTTCAAACGAATTACACAATAAGTAAATTCCTCTAATTGCTTAGATCAATGAATGAGAACAAACTCTAATAATCAATATCAATTGAATGCATCTTATAAAAGAATTATCCTCCTATTATTAATATGTATGATGTACTTTCTAGTAGAAAAATCATAATGGATCAAAATGAGAGTCCAAAAATGATTATTATTTAATGTGACAATGTTTGTCAACATTGAGGGGGAGGATAAAGGGATACGAGCTCATTTTGATAATCAGTGTTAAATATTTATTAAAATATACAATGATGCAAAATATTATCAATATTATCCCTAGTAGACTTTCTCCAATATAGACTTGAATCCCTGAAGGATCAAAATTTGTAAACCACATCTGAAATATGGTTCAGAAGTTAGTTCAAAATATTTTTGGAGTAAGTAATAAAGATGCCAAATAAAGGAGGTGAGTGTTCTTGAAGAAAGACTTAAGGATGCTCTGAAAGAGATCCATGACATGATTCTCAAATAACCCTAGAAGTGGGTAAGATACCTAAAACATGATAATTAAAGAGATCTCAATAGATCATATCTAGAACTAGCAAGAAATAATCATCGATAATAAATTTATAAATAATAAAGCACTTATGTTTATAAATGGATTAAAGATCTTGGATTAGAGAAAAACATGATTGGCCATCATGAAATTCTCCTTAATAAGAAATCTGAACTTGTAGTCCGCAAAGTACCAAAAGTACTTGAAATGCTTAATATACCCCGAAGGTATAAATGTGGTTTAAAATCATATTAAATAATGAAAGTATACAAATTCCTGAAGAATATAAATAACTTCCATTGTTATAAAGAATGCAAAGAACAAGGAGAGTAAATTTCAACCTACTTTTAAGTATTGTTGTAATGAAAATCTTGATATAATTCATGATGAGTAGATTACTTCCTATTTTTAAGATCGTTGTAATGAAACTCTTAATATCCGTTGAAGTGATAGTTGCGATATGCAAATACTTATTAAAGTATACAAACTTCGGAATAATATATATAACTTTTGTAGTTATAAAGAATGAAAAAGACATGAAGTGTAGATTATAAATTTCTTCTAAGTATTGTTGTAATGAAAATCTTGATACATCAAGATGAGTAGATTACTTCCTGCTTTCTAGTAATGTTGTAATGAAATTTTTAATATTCATGAAAGATGTATAGTTGCAATGCGCAAAACTAATTTGAAGCATAAAAATGAAAGCACATGAAGTGTTTTTCATAAAAGTAGCATACAAATGCATAAAATGCAAACCATATTTGGAAGAAACAATCTTAGAAAATTTGATTGTATCAAAGAAAACTATTAATAAATTGTATTATGAATGAGATACATATTTATGGATCCAAAAGTATCTATAACCAATTTAAGTTATCGAAAGACGAATATGAATTCAGAGGAAAAATTAAAATCAGGGGGAGAATTCATAAGTATTTTATAATGCACTCTTTTTCCTTAACTAAGATTTTTCCCACTGGGTTTTTATTAGTAAGGTTTTAATGAGGCATTATCTTGATCTAGAAGAATCAAACGTCTTTTCAAGAAATAACATCTCAAATATGTTATTTAAGTTAAATTATATTTTTATCCTTGACTAAGGTTTTTCCCATCGGGTTTTCCTTTGTAAGGTTTTTACTGACGTATTAAATTGATCCAGAAGTATCAAACTCTATCTGATGCAATAAATTATTGAAATATGACATACTATATTGTACTCTTTTTCCTTCACTAAGATTTTTCCCATAGGGTTTTACTTAGTAAGGTTTTAATGAGGCATTAGTTTGATCCAGAAGTATCAAGCTTCATTTAAAGAAATAAGAAAATAAAATATGTCATTGTACTCTCTTTCCTTCACGAAGATTTTTCCCATTGGGTTTTTCTTAGTAAGGGTTTAATGAGGCATTATTTTGATCCCGAAGTATCAAACTCTTAGAAGGAATATCATTTTTAGTATGATATCTATAATTTCACAAGTTGCACTTTTTTCCTCTTTCAAGGTTTTTCCCATTGGGTTTTCCTTACAGAGGTTTTTAATGAGGCAACAGACAATATCTATATCGACTGAATGGATAAATGCAAGCATGATAATAATGAGGGGGAGAAATCATCATACATGTTTCGAAACGGACAATTTCTAGTTATCAGAGGATTCAAGATTTTGAAGACGCATATTCAAGGGGGAGTGTTATAATATATGTAAATATAAATAGTGAATATGCTATATACTGTTTTGTATTTAGTCCCACATCGTGGGATTAGTTCTACCCCAAGCTCCTAGGCCTCTATATAAAGGTGCTATTGTAATGTAAATAGATAATCCATTCTCAGGAATAAATAATATGTCTTCTGCCTCTCTCTCTAATAGCTTTCTATTTTCTTTATTCTATAACACCACTACTTATGGAGTGTAACATTGGTATACAATATCATTTTTTTTCTCGATAAATTATTGTTATTACTCAAAAAAAAAATTATATCATTATTCCTTCGGGGAATATAGTATTTCCTTTTAAGGAATTGCAATGTAACAAAAATAAATTTTCTATAACATCTCTTCTGAGATGTTATATTTTGCAATATAAATATAAATAAATCTCTAAAACATCTTTTCAAGAGATTAATACACACACATCCAATGATGTTTGATATATCATATAACATAATATCTTCAGGATATTTGGTTAATATAATATAAATATGAAGATATAAGGTAAGGTATAACTCATTTGGAGATTTTTGTAATCTCTTGAATGCAGCATTATTATCTCATATGATAATATATTATTTTCCTTTAACTTCTTCAAGAAGTACAACCTTATCATTTTACACAATTTCAATAGAGCTTCGGGCTTCTAATTCATGAACTTCAAGTTCACTAATTTATTATGAACTTCGGGTTCTCAAATTTTATGTAAACTGCCTTTTTTTAGAAGCTTGTACATTTTGATAAATTAAAAAAAAAATACTGACAAGAATTCGAGCTTGTAAAGTTTGTCAGAAAATCTTTTCATAATTTCAGACTTCAGGCCTTGGACTTTGAGTTATACAACTTCTATTAAAATAATTCCTTTGAGTTGTTAAACCTATTTTTTCCGTTATAACAGACATTACTTGTCAAAATAAATACATCAAATAGTAAATCGTACGTCTATTCTTATTCCAAACACAAACATACAACGTCATTTAATTTACAATAATCAATGCATTTAATGCATTTATGACAATAAATGATTTAATTTATTACCATAACACTTGCAATTAATTCATTTGTGATAAAAATAACTACAATTAACCTTTATGTGGTTCAGGATATAACTACTGCCATAGCAAAATAATTTCATTATAAATATATGAACTAATTGAACAAACAGTACTCAAAGTAACCTAATTTCATCTCAAATATAGGTTCAATATTACTCAATAATAAAATTAAAATGAATATCTTAAAGCGAAACTTTATTTCCCAATAATCAGAATTTTTAAATAAACAAAATTATCTCAGATCTATCCATATTATTCATAATCATAGATAACTATAAATCTCAGATCCAAATCATTATTATTTTCATAAGAAAACTAACTTCATAATTCTTTACCAAATATATCAAAACAAACATGTAAATCTTCAAATCAACACAAGTTATTTTAGAAATTTAGGAAATTAAGATTATTTCAGATCTATTATATTTGATCTATTATATTTTACCTTTTGAAAAGTGATTGGATGCATGAAAGAAGGAAAAAAAATTAGGATATAAATTTCCTATTATAATGCCTTATTTTTAATTCAAAAGAAAGAGATTAGAAGAGTAGATATGTTTCTATATATTTATTTGGTTTAGTAAAAACACCAAATATATCAACAAATCTCTTCTGGAGATTTTTTTTTAATATATTATTTTCACTACTTCTGGAGTGAACAAGTTTCTATACATTTATTTGATTTAATAGTTAATACCATTGGCAAATATTTTTAGAACTTCAGGTTTCAATTTTACTTAAAAAAAGGTCTTTGTTTAGTACTTTAGATCCTAAATGGTACAACTTGATTTTCATTATCAAACTTCAGGTTTGATTGCAATTGAAATTTACCATAATCTGAATTAGATTTTCTAATAATTCAAAGCTTCACATCTCAAATTTATATATTTGAGTTTTGATATATAATCCTTTTTTTAGTTAGAACTTCTGGTTCTTTATTTGGAGGAAACTTGTAATTTACTGATTTATGAAAACTGTAGGTTCTCAATTATTATTTCCTTTTCCCTTTTTTTTTAAAAAAGGAAACATTGAAAGATATTAAGCTTATCATGTAAGCTTTTACTAACGTTTCCATTCACTTAATACGATCTTCTAGATACGTATTATATTTATATTTGTTTCTCTTAGAAATAATAAAATATTTCTTCTGGAAATATAAATCATATACCAAAATAATTTCCAAAGTCTTCATTCAAATCTAAATCAAATCAAAAGGTTTTCAAAATGAAAACCCTATTTACTAACCATGTTTGATTTCTCAAATCCATGTCCAAACTAAATACAATCAAATTCAAAAAAATTGCTTTAATCAACAATATCAAATTTTGTCAAGTTCAAACTTGCATTCCAAAATAAATGAACTAAAAAACATAAAAATAAGTATGATATTGAGATCTACAATATAATAAGATCATAAAAATAGCAAAAAAAATTAGATCTGAAATATAATAACTAACAAAATAAGAATCAGATCTCAAAGTTTAGATCTATATAAGATCTAAAATTATAAGACTAATATAATTTAATAAGACAACATATTCAGATCTGAAGAAGTAGATCTAGAATGGAATGAGATATAAAAAAATGATTTGCAAGATTTAATCATCAGAAAAATGACTTACCGTTATGAGATCTATAACTGCATCTGGAAAAGAGTAGATATGATTTCATGAATTATCACAATTGTAGATCCATAATTTTTTTTACTTAGATCTATATCACAAACCAAAACGTAATCAAGATCAATAAATTTATTTGAATCAATAACAGAAATTGTCAAATTCAAAACTTGCTTTCCAAAATAATGAACTCAAAAAAAAACATGCAATAATAAGCAAGTTTGAAATCAATTCAAATCCAAATTCAAAAAGTCACAACATTTTATTTTTAAACAATGTACAAATCTCAAAGGTATATTATTTGGGTGTGATTTTGAGATCTACAATATAATGAGATCAGAAAAATAAGAACAAAAAAATCGAATATATTGTAGGATGAGATCTGAAATATAATGACAAAAATACATGTACAGTGGAATAAGATCTATAAATTTAGATCTATGACAAAATAAGATCTTGAAAAGATAAGATCTATAAAAACTTAAATCCAAATCTGAAAAATTAGGAAATAGATATAGAATTGTGAAACAAGAATATTTAAATCTAGATCTAAATTAATCAAAAAATAAATCTAGAAAAGCAGATCTAGAAAATTTCAAACCTGATTTCAATGGTTGAATAGGAGGAAGAGATAGATCTGATTTCAAACGTGTTATAAACAAACAAGAATATGTTATAAAGAAATAAGAGCAGAAGCCATTAGAGGAAAAGAATGGTGACATTTTATTCATTCAGAGATTGGTCTCTATTTACATTACATGCCTACTTTATATAAAGGCTTTAGAAGTAAGGGCTGAATTTATCCCACGATGTGGGACAAAACAAAACAATGTACAAGCATATTCACTTCATAATAAACATATATTACAACAGTTTCTTGGTATTGCCACTTCAAAAATAGTTAGAAAAATAATTGCGATACTTATTTACCCAGCTCTAAAAAGAAAAATAAAACAGCACACCGCTTCATTTTCTCGAAAATGTATTATCGATTGAAAAAACAAACATCGACAATATAAAGTCGAAAGTCAACGCATTTGGGTAGCACCATAACACCTATTGGTAGCACAACACTAGTTCGATTGGGTAATATTTTGGTAATATTCTTTTAAAATGAGCAGCGTTTAGCATCTTTCTAAACTTATAATATTAAAATATGCTTTACATAGAATTATAATTCAACAGACGAATATTCAGCATTCCTTGCAAATCTCACTCCAACCGACAAGCTTCAACATTAACATTCAGGGTAATATCCAATGGTCAATTTATAAACTTTTTATCAAATAAAATATTGATTATCAAACGTCTATTTAATAGGTTTCTGAGTTTAGACACATAAGATTATTTAAAATGCTAATAGCATTTTATGTTAGATGTTTGTTTAGATTCAGCCTTTAATATTCAAACGTGGACTGTTAAAGGCTTTAATGCTTTAATAAACTTATTTATAAAAATGCGTTCATTTTTCATTTGATTCCATTTGGCTGAAACTTCCTCCCATGAAACTTTCACTTATCTGCTACGGAAACATTTTTTGCGTTCAAACAGGCAGGAAGGTCGCATTTCCAAATTACACAGTACTCGGAGCAGTTCTCTTTCTACATATATCTCCAACAACTATTTCATACCCACCCACCCAGCTACCCACTTTTTAGTACCAATCAAAATAAAAAATAGTCATGTCAATTTCAAGCAATAATACCGCTTATAACGATATTTCCGGGATTTCCAATGGTATAATTAGCAAATGCAGTAGCGATAGTGCTATAATCCCAGCAGCGACAGCAGTTTATCAGCCGAAGGCGAGCTACGACGATGTGGTTGCAGATTACGGATTGTTCATGGAAACTCTCCAGGACTTGCACTCTTCCTTCAATTCCAAGTTTTTGTAAGCTCTTTCTCTGGTTTCGATTTTGATTTTGTACTTTCTGTTCAATGCGTACTATTTATATGTTGAGGAGTTTAGAAAGAATAGTGTGAAAATAAGAGTCACTTTCGAATTGATACGTTTTTTCTTCTCCACCCAATCCGACTTCCAGTTTTCTTTGATTTATGGATAAATTAGAATTGTCGATTATGTTTTGACCTTTTTCTACTATTTTGGAATCTCTTTCCAAATGTGTTTGGCTATAGTCGAGTTCAAAAATGGTGTGATGTGTAGGATTAAAAATGGTTTTTGTTTTTTAGGGTGCTATTAAAAAGGACACCACTAATTAAGTCAAAATTTAGGTAAACTACTTTTTTATTAGAAAGGTAGAGATAAGGATAAGGTTATAAAAAATTTCAGATGGAAGAACAGCAAGATTATTTTTTTCTGTCCGGTGAAGGACAACGTTAGTTATAATACTGTAAAACTGAATATAACGCTAGTTATAACTAGCATTTTGTATAATGTAAAAGTTGAATATAATGCTAATTGTAACTAACATTTGTTCAGTAGCCTAAACATAAAACTTGATGTCTTGCCCCTTAAGTTTTTTTTTAAAAAAAGTTTGTCATTTTCTCTTATTTCTCCAGAACTTAAATGAAATAGGCTTTGACAATTAATTTGGATTTTTTAATCAATTTAGCCCATTTTCAACAACAAATTTAGAACTATTTCAAAGCATATGATAGATATAGATCTAAGTTTGCCACACTGGTGCCAGTGACTCATTCTTAAAGTGTGTCAGGAGAAAATTTTGAAAAATAATTTTTTCTTTGGATCCATTTGAAAATGGGGGCAATTAGGAAGAATGACACACTTTGAAAAAAAATTAAGCTGAAGGACATCAAAATTTATTTTTACACTAAAGGACAAATTTTACTTATAATTTAGGTTGAATGACAAATTTTGAAAAATATGTAGGCCGAAGAACAAATTTTAGTTTTATTTTTTAGCATTATATTCGGTCCTAAAAAACGCATGCTGTCCTTCAGCATAATATTTTTTTAGAATTTGTCCTTGTACTTTTTTTCCTGTATGAAAAGGTAGAATAAGAAATTCTCAAAAAATTCAGTCAAGTGCAATTTCGAATTGCATGCTAAATCAACGTCAACGAGGCAAAAACAATGTCTCAAATATGTTTTGAAGCATGGATAAACTTGTTAATATTTTTGAAAAGTGAGCTAAATTGATTAAACCATCCTTATTCTTTTCTAAACCGTCCACTATTTTTTCTTTAACAATCTTGTTCTGAAAATAACTGATTTTTTAAACCTACAAGAATCTACTTTTTTTCCCAATTCAAGAGGAATTTTGTTTGACGGTCCAATTTGTGTTATTTTAGTCTCTAGGTCACTAATTTTGGAAATTAGTGAGAGCTACAAACAAAGACCATTTTCCCCTTTTTCAAAATTACACCATCTTCGTCCCATTGCTCCTCACAACACTGTTATACGTCTAGTATACTAAAACAGATAGCACGCTACAATAAACTCGTCGCACAAGTTTATTAATTAGAATTCCACTACGCTAGAATTTTGTATTAGATAAGTGTAACAATAAGTTACGTTGTAAATAAATTACAACAACAACGTTATACTATTGTAAGAAATAGTACAACTTATAAACGGGAAAGGTTACAGTGAATCTAACCAGTATATAAAGGATATTCCGTCTGAGGCTTGTCGTAACAATTTCCTTAAGAATTTTATTTCAAAATTCTTCCAAGATACAACAGACGTATTCTGCTCGAGAATGTAATGAGTATATCACTCTGTGATTTGAATATAAGGACAGCAGCAGTTATCAGAGGAGAAGAGAGATTCGGATTAAAAAATGAGTTAGGAAAGTGATCAGTTTTCTTTCTTATTTATAGTTGGTCTGTATCTCTTCCGAACGGTCGTGTCTGCACCCGTTCGCTTAAACAGTTGCGTCCGTACCACTTCGTACAATCGCACCCGCCTGCCCGAGCCACTTCAATCGGGTCGCATCCATTTGCCCGCGTCTGCTTCTGTTCGCATCTAACGGCCGTCCGCTTTAGAACAGTTGCGTCCGTCTTCACCCGCCCGTTTCTCTTTAAATTAGAGGCCCAGCCCAGTTTCAGCCGAAGCCCAAAACCGTTAAACGATGGCCTAGCAAAAAGAATAGTCATTTTAGACCCGTACCCGAGCCCGGTTCGGTCGGACGGACAGGCGGCGGCGCGCGCGTGGTGGAGATGCATGATCTCCCTCCTCACAACGAAATATACATTTGGGAGCCACAGGCCCCCAACCTCCTTATGAGAAAGCCATATATAAACTAATATAGCTCTCAATAATTAGGCGATGTGGGACTTTGTATATTTCCATTCATTCAATTTCTTAAGGAATTCCAACAAACACCACCACACCTTCCATCGCCACTTCACCTGCAATCGCTCCGCCTTACCATCACCGCATCATCTGCCACCCTTTCTTTAGTCGTCATCCCAATCACCATCCAAACTCTAAACCCTGTAAACTTTGATTTCTACCAAATCCAAAAAACCCACATAAGTTCCATTCAAGGACAAAGTAAACACTTTCGAAAAAACGGACAGCGGGGTTACGTACTATGTAAAGAGTTTACGTTGGACGTAACTCTTACGTCAGGATACTGCAAGAGAGCGTTTGGACTCTCCAAATGTAGAGTTTTGTCCAAACTCTTACATAGTACTTCTTATCCAATCTATAATCAAATTTTTGTCTACGTACGTCACAACATTTAACCTTTAATTCAATTCGTCCACGAACACAACCATAATCTCACAGTCTGATGCGCAACCTCGTTTCATCAACTCACAATGCAACTACTTTTAACCTCATCTTACCTCATTTATTCGACAAAACTAACAGCATGTACGAAAATGATAATATAGTATTATTAAATGAGTATTAAAAAAATATAATTGTAGCAAATACAAAATGCTATTATACGGTAGTTTTAAAAAAATATTCGAAATTTAAAAAAAAAAATGAAAGTAACAGGTTCGAAATGCTATTGTATGGTAGTAGTATAAGTAAATATTTCAACAAAGTCAAAAAATGATATTAAATACTTGATAAAAAATATGCTGTTTAAAAACAACGTAACAAACATGTAAAAAAAAACAAAATTAATGTTAGGAAAATGAAGCATTAAATCGCAGAAAATTAAATAAACATATAATGAAGGATAAAATAATACTATATATTAGCAATACAACAGAAATTGCTATATACAATTCTAAATTACATTATGCTATTACAACAATAAAAAATGTTATTATAAGATAGCATTATAACATTAAATATTATATTCACTTTTTTAAATTCGCATAAAACGCTTCTACAATTCATAACATGATATCACAACTCATAAAATGCTAATACGAATCATCAAATGTTATTACAATCTATAAAATGCTAGTACAAAGCACCATTATGAGCAGAAATTTACATAATTCTTCCTAAAAACGTAAATATGCTACTACATAATAGCATTACTT
Source organism: Allium cepa (assembly GCA_030765085.1). Classification (NCBI taxonomy): domain Eukaryota; kingdom Viridiplantae; phylum Streptophyta; class Magnoliopsida; order Asparagales; family Amaryllidaceae; genus Allium; species Allium cepa. The sequence continues at coordinate 204,991,690 of CM060942.1, forward strand.
CTTGTTATTTTCTTCTTCCCAATTTAAAGTTGTTATTGCATCGTCAGGAAAATCACAGTCTACCACTTCAAAGCCATCGCAAGCAATCACAACCACAATAACACTCCAACTTCGAAACCATTGTCATCATATATATACTGCTGCTACAAGTCATATATATACTGCTACAACAAAATAATATTGTGAGTTGACATATACTTGTTCATTGAATATTGCTAATACAATTCATAAAATGATACCAAAAAAAATTGTGAGTTTTGATATATAAATTTACTTAGTTTAAAACTTAATTCATTTAAAAAATGCTACTACAAGGTGGCACATAAAAAAATTAGTTCATATATAAATGCTGCTAGCTATATATATAGTTCATCAAAAAACGCTATTTTAATTCATAAAATGATACTATAAATCAATAATTAAGATGAAAAAATAATTCAAAATTCAACACAATAATGAATGTTTTTTTTACAAAATTATGAATAAAATGATACAAACAAATATCATTTTGATTTCAAATATAAAGTACTCAATTTAAAAAATTCAGTTTCTATAATTCTACTACATACTATACACGATATTATTTATTTAGTTCTTCCCGTTCAATATTGCTCCACCATCACCACCTTCAGCTCTAATCAAATTGGAAGTAACCAACCCCCCAAGTCACTGCTCTTCAAGCTCTTTTACTCGTCGCCTTCATCTTCTTTGTCAATTCTTCGTCACCCTCATCAAAACACCTCTCACCACCAACAACTGTCATTGCTTCATCCATCCACCGCCATCGCCAGACCGCTTGAAGCCATCTCGTACCATGTGCCGCCATCACGAGTTTGCATATTAGGTAGGGTTCACAATCCTAGTTTGATTTACTGTGTGTTTGAAAGGTCAGGCCTGGAAACAATATTATTCGGTTCCTGATGTATTTTGAGATAGTTTGTCCAGGTTAATTTTATAAGTTGGTGCCCTTGGAGCCAAAGTTTGTTTCAGGTTTGTTCTTCAAATAATTTTCCTGTTTAATCAAGTCTACTAAATTTAACAAACTCCAAATCATACCCTAAACCCCAAATCACCATTCATACAAAAATCTAAATCAAATTTAAAAGCCTAAAATTGTTTGGCATTTCCAAAATCTTCAACATAGACAGCCAAATCGAATTAAAAATAATAAAATCGTTGCAGGTTTTCAAATCAAAAAGTATATATCAACACTAAAATTTCTTCAATAATCCTGTTAGGGTGATTGCTTGGTTATGGCATTGGATTGAATGACAGGAGGTTGCAAGTTCGGCTCCTTGTACATATGTTCTTTATGGCTTTCCAAAGTGTAAAAAAAACACTTCGTTGTTTACTTTTTGCTTTTCAAGTTCATATTTGAAAGTGAAGAGATAAAATAAATATACACGATTGATATGAAAAAGTGTATTAGTATATTAATAAAACATATTGGTTTTTTTTTTTTTTTGATTGAATTCGTTGTCTCTTTAACAATGTTACAGCTATGTCCTATGATCCCTTAATATTTATTGGTGCGTTTTAATAGCATCATCCTTTTATCAGTTTGTTCTTTTTCCCTTTTTACATTCTTCAGGCACTAATTAGGAGAAGACCCAAATATTAATTTTTATCCTACTAATAATGATGAAACTTCTTTGAATTTAGATTCCATGGAAATCTCCATTGTTTCTTACTAGCACTTTTTTTTTTCCATTTTTTACTTCATATTATTAAAGTGAAGAAAAAGATAAAATTAGAATAACAAAGAGACATTGTTGATACGAAAGGGTATGCTAGTACATTCATAATATCTCTACTACTAATAAAGAAAGTTCGTTGAATTAATTTACTCGGTGTCTTTTTGAAATTTCGAAAATGCCCTTGCTTTCCGTGTACAATAATATAAACAGCCCGTGTGCGAAGCACGGGTCAATTCTAGTATTAATTATAGTAATTGAATTTGTTGCACTTCAACAATTTTACTATTCAGCTAGGTACTCTTATAAGTTGACCCCTTTAGTATTTATAGGTGTACCTTTAATATTATTAAATTTGTTTTTTGTTGTCATTTCTTTTCATTCTTCATGAACTAATTAGGAGAAGACATAAATATTAATTTTTAGCACAATACTAAAAATGATGAAACTTCTTTGCCATATTAAAAAAATATATTCTAAATTCAAACCGACTGAGGTTCTTGAGTAACCCTTAATTCAGGAAAGCATTCTCAGTTTTAGATAAAACAGGCACATCCAGCTAATACGCAAACCAACCATATTGGACATTAGATCATTCCCAACACCGTACTTAGTTTGGTTATAAATTTCTCTTAGAAACATCAACAACCAACCTTACCAATCCCAACATACAACACTAATCCTATAGATCAAATCAAAATAATACATCCAATCACTGTTTCAATAGCCATATGGCCCCTACGTGGAACAAAATGCTTGTGGAGTTGGTTTAAAAAGGCAGAAAGCTTGTCATTTTAACTTATATACGGGCCTCTCATTGGACGTTGAATAGAATGGAAAATATGTTATTGTTTTATTCATTAGCCTCGATGGCGAGAGTCCCTGCCTTCATGATTCAAAAGTTTAGTTAAATATCTTTAATCGACCATCTGATGTTTTGTTTGTGGCTGGTATGTAAATTTATAAAGCTACTAATCTTTACATGTTTCGTATGCTTTTAGTAGTAGCTTTTATCTGTTAGAAGATTATCTTTCGATTGTAAAATTTGAGAATTTGGTCACTTGTTGATCAAAAACAAGATACTGTAGGTGTGTTCCTCTCAAGCTTGCAAATCTAGGATTTCAAACGAAATCACGAACCCACATGTCTATCTTGAGTTAATATCTTAGCATCTTGCATGAAATGAGTGTCAAACATGATGTTATTTTGGAAATTTTGTCTTGTTCAAGTGCAAAAAGGGATCTCGAGGAAGATCTCAGGTGGAGTGTAGGAGATTTAAAACTATGGTTCCTCTTTCTTTTTTTGGTTATTTTACGTATGTGGATATATATGAATTAGAGCGATCATGATATTTGATTGGATTTTTTTTAATCAATTTAGCCAATTTTTTGAACCATAGAACAATTTTAGATCTATTTCAAAGCATATTACAAATATAAGCATATTTTATTATGCTAGAGTTGATTCGATAATTTGTATTGGAGCATTTTGTCAATGTGCTAATGTACTTTTTTTTAAATGATATGCACCGGCGCATTCTCCTTGTGCTCCAATATGCGAAAAAATGACATTGATGTATTCTCAAAGTGCTTCAATGTAACCTTTTTTTGGATAAGATTCTATTGGCACTTCAAAATGCTCCAATCCAAATTGTTGAACCACTGTCAGCACGACAAAAACAGTATCTATATCTGTAGTATATTTTGAAATGGATTTGAATTTGTTACATGTTTTGAATGGTGGGCTAAAATGATACAACAACAACTGCTAAGCGATTATTCTCATACAAGTTGGGGTCGATTAGAGATGGAACCCAAAACTAAATGGCATGATTAATGTAAAAGTCAATTTAAAAACAACGATAATAATAATATAAAATAAAATAATTAAATAAATAATAATAATAATAATAAATAAAATAAAGATAAAAATAAAATAATAAAATTTAAAGAAATTTAAAAAACCATGATAATAATAATTGTGGTACTAACAGTAATAGGGACCGAAGACAACAAAATTGCTAGCTCATGATTCTGGTACATGCATCGGTAACTTCCACATGTTCCTATCTAACACCAGCTCTTCAGATATATTATAATCCCTCAAATCTCTTTTTACCACTTCCTCTCATGTCAACCTTGGTCGACATCTACCTCTCTTGAAGCATTCGATGTGGCTTATAATTTCAACGCGCACATATGCCTTGAAAGGTCTCCTTGGAGATGTCCAAACCATATTAAGCGATGTTGGACTAGCTTCTTTTCAATTGACGCTACTCCAAGTTTGTCACGTATATTATTATTTCTAATTCGGTCTCATCTTGTATGACCACGGCTCTATCGCAGCATACACATCTCTGCTACACTTATCTTCCACCTGTGTTATCTTTTAGTAGACCAACATTGTGCACCATACAAATCACAGACTTGATTGTCATTCTGTATAACTTTCTTTTAAGCTTTTGTGAGACTTTCCTGCTACAGAGAATGCCAGACTTTAGTCAACATTACACCCATCCCGCTCGAATTCTAAAACTAACACATTCATCAATCTCACCATCATACTGCAACGTTGATCCTAAATATTGAAAACATTTCTTCTTGGGCACTACTTATCCGACCAGAGTGACATCTTCATCCTCTGACCTGACACCGCTGAACTCGCTCTTTATATACTTTGTTTTAATTCTATTAAACTTAAAACCCTTTGATTCTAAAGTCTGCCTTCACCACTTCAGTTGTCTATCAACCCCTATCATATTTTCGTCAATTAGCACAACATCATCAGCAAAAAGCATATGCCAAAGAATCTCACCTTTTATACTCAAAGTGCTCCAATGTAACTTTTTTGGTGTTGGACTAGCTTCTTTTCAATTGGCGCTACTTCAAATTTGTCATGTATATCATTATTTCTAATTCGGTCTCGTCTTGTATGACCACCATCGCAGCATACACATCTCTGCTACACTTATTTCTGCACTTGTTGTCTTTTAGTAGGCCAACATTATTCACCATACAAAATTGTAGGTTTGGTTGTCATTCTATAGAACTTTCATTTATGCTTTTCCGAGACTTTCGTGTTACAAAGAATGCCAGCCTTTAGTCAACATTTCACTCATCCCACTCGAATTCTAAAACTAACACCTTCATCAATCTCATCATCATAATGCAACGTTGATCCTAAATATTGAAAGCATTTTTTCTTAGGCACTACTTATCCGGCCAGAGTGACATCTCCATCCTTTGACCTGACACCGCCGAACTCGCTATTTATATACTCTGTTTTAATTCTGCTAAACCTAAAATCCTTTGATTCTAAAGTCTGCCTTCACAACTTCAGTTATCTATCAACCCTTACCATATTTTCGTCAATTAGCATAACAACGTCAACAATGAGCATACGCCAAGGAATCTCACATTATATACCCTTCGTAATCTCATCCATCACTAGGGTAAAACTATAGAGGCTTAAAGCTAACCCTTGATGAAATTAATAAGAAAGTCGTCGGTTACACCAACACATGCTCGGACACTATTACAACATCATTGTATATATCCTTGATAAGGATAATGTATTTCGTTGGGACTCTTTTCTTTTCTAAAGCCCACTACGTAACATTGTTTGATACTTTGTTATAAGCTTCTCCAAATCGATAAATATTATGTGTAGATCCTTGTTTTGCTCTCTAAACCTCTCCATAAGTTGTCTTATTAATAAAATCGTCTCTGTGGTCGACCTTTCAGGCATGAAACCAAATTGATTTTTGAAACGCTTGTCATCCTTCTTAATCGATATTCAATAACTTTCTTCCAAAACTTCATTGTATGGCTCATAAGCTTAATTTCTCTATGGTTTGTACAACTTTAAATGTAACGCCCCGAAAATCTTGGACTTTCGAAATTCAACATCGATACTCACTTTATCGACTGCCGAGAATTCGAAGGTCAAAAACCGGAATGTTATGGGTTTTAAAAAGAATTTAAGAAAAGAAAAGAGAAGAAGAGAGAAGATAGAAAATAGAGAGAAAAGAAAATAGAAAAGAGAACAGAAAACAACAGAACAACAGAATCTCACAATTCGCAGCGGAACAACATATAATAATAAATGAATAATCTTTAAACAAAGAACTATATCAGTTATTACATTACATTTCATTTCATTACATCATATCATCATCAGAGTGTACAACATCAACAAACAGTGCAGCGGAAAAAGAAATACTATATAGTAGTAATACGTCATGCCATCCAGCTTGCCTCCAGCAACTCCAGAATATCCAGAATATCCTGATAAACCTTAACTCTTAACTGCCCGTGTGGAAATTGGTGGGCACCCAGAGTTTAGGAAGGAAAACAATAAACTCCAAGTCAGTCATGTGACTGGTGTGAGAACTCAAAACAGTTTATTTATCTTTAAAATCAAAATAGAGGAATATTTTTAAAGTCAATTCGCAATGCTTTTAAAAATGAGACTACCATAAGACCTCCTGCCACACACACAATGCAAACGCAGACTTGGAGAAGATTTCTCCTTATGATAGTCAAAGATGCTTGATACGCATTTAAAAAGAACATTTCATATTATTATTAGTGCATAGTGTAGGAAATTCATTTCGAAAGTAGAATATAAATCTTAGCCAGCATAGGTACCATTATATTATGCCTACTAATAGCTACCATATTAGATGGCAGGTTCTACAACTAAAACCGTACAAGTCACGTATTGTTTCTTTGGATTTCCAACGAATGATCAGGCCAAGGAACTTCCCATTGCCACATGAGAATGCCTCTGGATGGACATCCCCGAGAACCAAACCGGATCTCTACCAACACAAGGCCGGGTTACCCCTAACTGAGTAACAACTGACCGAATATGCCATCCCCCGGTCCTTTGGGACCTTTTCACCGAGCGCTCGTAATCAATTCACACAATCATAACAAAGTGTTTTCAACATGAGTAAGTATCTGGGCTCCATACCATGATACCACCCTTTTCCAGAAGGAAATGGACACATCCTAAAGGGTGCCACCCCTCATAACCTTGCTGCTTCTTTCCTGTTTTGACCATTCACGGGGTGTGAGGCTCGACGAATTCACGTCCACAAAAACATACTTTATACAAAAGCCATGCTTTGGGTCAACAAATGATCAACACAATGATCACAAGGATAGACGATCAAATAAACGATCCTATCACAAATAATCAACACAATGATCATTTCAGCATCACTCAGCATGTCACATTACCAAATTGGGAATATATCGCTGATAACATTCAACTATATAACCTCTGAGCTCATACGTCTCAGAGAAGGGTGTTAAGCTAAAAGAATAAATTCTCCGCCACCAACAGAAATATATTTGAAAGAAATCGGCTTTATATCTCAACTTGTAATGTCAGACATACAATCCATACAAGTCTGTTCCGGGCTCGAACAAAACCGAAGGCACTTCTTACGAAGCCCTTGCAATACGGGTATTCACAATCCCGATCGAATTTCCCATCACTTAAGGAATCTCTATACCAGGAGCTACCCAGTGCAGAGACAATCGATAGGTCATCCTATCGCTTTCACAAATACTCGGTCTTCAACACCGATCTTCAATGCAATTCACAACGACGTATCACATATTCGGAATGGGTTATACGACCCCATGGTCCTTTCCCGGTTAACCCGAATAGTGAGCGCTTATTCAAAAATAAGTGTGGCATTCAAATTCAATCAATTCACATCAAATACCCATTCAAAGGGAAATATTGATAGTCGGTTATTGAACTATAAATAGATATGCACACATCACCAGATTCCAAATAATTTTCCAAATTATTTATTTTCCAAAATATCTTTACTAGATATATAATTTCAATATTTCAAAAATAAATCAATATTTATTTTTAAACAAATTCCACCTTTCATTTATAAATTCCTTAGTGAATTTATATTCCAAAATATTCATGCATATACGATTTCAACTATTCATTTTCAATTTATCTTCAAAAGATAAATTCTAATTTTTCACTTCATATTGGAAAACATTTCCATACTTATTTATTCATAAGTAATTCACAAATTTTATTTATTTTCAACACTTAGAAAATATTCAATATACTTAAATCGAATTAAGTATATATTTCATTCTTTAAGGAAATCATTCACTTAAACATATTTATTTGGGCCAAAACGAAGGTTACGTAAAACATCGTTACGACAACCCAAAATCACTAGTATAGGGATTCGAAATTAAAATAGATATATAAATCCCAATACTATACAAAATATTTCCTTTCGGAAATCATTTACTATAACAACAGTGTTATAGTCTACTATTTCCTTTTATTTCTCGAAAACGTCTATTTCAACAATCAATGTTGAAATCTATGGTTTCGAATCTCAACATCTTTTAAAACATCGTTAGATCGTTTTAATTCTATTTAAAACATTCACATTCTAAACATTTCTTTAACGTATTATTCACTTATTCAAAAACGTGAATATACTACGTTAACAAATTTCATCAATTCTGTGCATTTTATTTCAAAGGATCATTCACGGTCTAAAAACGTGAATATAACTCCATTAAATAAGTTTGACAATTAACTTATCACAAATAAGTTGTTTGCGGATTTATAAAACAACGTTTATAAATTCCATTTCTATTTATTTATAAAAACTTCCTTTTTATAAATTCCTTTATTAACCTATTCCAGTTTATAACTAAATTTTAAACTAAACGTTCATATTATAAGTTAATTACTTATAAAACGATTATTTTACAAAATCGTTCCTTTAGAGACTTTTCAATTTATAAATCTTACTATTTATAAATTTCTTTTATAACTTCACAGTTTATAATTCTATAAATTTCATTCATTTATGAATTTCATTTTCACTTCATTCAAACACTTATAAAAACTCGTTTTATAAGTCAATATTTCAATTTACAAATATCCGTTTATAAACCTCTTAATATAAATCAATTTATATTATTCTTTTAAACGTCTTTAATTTCTTTTATAGTTTCACCATTTTGATTTATAAAATAATCAAATTTTATAAATCCTATTTTTAAACTTTTATAATATATTCAAAAATCCAATTTAAACTATTTTATAAAATCATAAATCCCCTATTTCTCAAAAATCAACTTTTAACTATATTTCACAAAATCATAATTTTTATAACTTTAACTATTATAACGTTTATTTATTTAAAATGGATCAATTCCAAAAATTATTTTATAAAACGTATACTTTCTAAAATCACTTTTAAAAAATCATTTTAAAATCCCAAAATCTGGGTCCAATGATGCTACATACCAAATAGTCAATCACGACAACAACGATATCATATATCAATATGATAATCCATCAAATATCAAAATATCTGAAAATCAAATAAATACTGTTGAGGAATCCAGTTGGATCCCTCCAACCTGTTTTCCTGCATCCAAAAACATTAGCACAATACCAATTTCGCTCCAGTACGAAATTATCGCGGTATATGTTCTTATTAAATATTATCCGCTTAATAACGGCGTAATAGGGTCTCATCCGCTAAAAAATACGGGAAATCAATCAACTGCAATATATACATATGCCAATATATATATATATTGATATTATTTATAATACCAATTTCACTGTTTATGAAATATTCGCGGTATATGTTTTTAATAAATAACATCCGCTTACTAACGGCGTATAATGTCTATTTTAACAATCAATATATATCAATCAACATTCAAACATGCATTCAAATATTTTAAATCTAACTATTTAAAATAAAATCGAAACCGATTCGATTGAGTGAGAAGTTCTCACCTTGGTTTTAATTTCCGTTTTAGCGATTTATTTCGAATAAAATTAAACGCGCGTTTAATTTTACCCAAAATTCTCACTAACTCCAAACGACTCCAAACCAACTCATCGCGTAGTGCTCGTCCATACGATTCCAACGCAACTGAGTTTGCATTTTTTCGACCTCGTATGAAAAAGTTATGTATTTTACAAGTCTTACACGATTTATACTTAATAAATTTACAACTAAATTAACTATTTCAAACCTAATCTAATCTCCACCGTTAGATCCATCTCCCTCAATATCAGGCCGCACACCCCCCCTTCTTCCTTCTCACGCAAATCCTCTCCAGTAAAGATACGCACGTCCAAACCCATATAGCATGAACTAGGGTTAATTCTTTCGGCCACCTCGATGCATGAAAACACGATCATGAAGCGCCAAATCGAAGCTCCCAACCTCCCCTACTTCCGCCCCTTGACCGGTCAAACTCGGTCCTCTCCCCACCTCGAACCACGTGCATGAACCGGCCCCCTCCAAACAACAATTGCCGTCAATCCATCGAGTTATTTACGATCTCCACCGTTGAACTTGAAGATCTCGATGTGCTCTACGATTCTCTAGTTGAGGGTTTTTGAAATTATTGAGTGGATTGTGAGATAATTGGGGGAGAAGCTCGTGAATTTCTGGCCATAGATAATGGGGGTGGCGGCTACAAGATGAAATTAGGGTTTTGTTATTAATTTTGAGAATTATGGGGGTATTTATAAGGAAATATCGAACACTATTCATCCGGAAATTCCGAACTCCGATTTACGCGCCGAAACTGACGTTCCTAGGGTTTATCCCGCGTTCCGGACACAATGGAACAGGTTTCGGAAGCTAATTCGGAAGTATGTGCGAGTTATGGCTGTAAACGCTCAATTTAAATTAAACCGATTTAAGTCGATTTTCTAGGCGTTTTAATTTGTATCGGACAAACGGTAAATCCAATTGACTTGAAATTTGAAACCTTACAATAATATCACAATACGGATCCGATGAAACTGGTTTCGTCGAAATCCGAGACTTTTTGAAAAATGGCTATTTTAGCTCGCCAAATTTAAATTAAAAATAAATCGATGCGTTTCGAGCTGCCACGATCAAACGATAACTCCGATTGACACGAAATTTGAAATCCGGTAATAACTAACTATTACGGATCCAATGGAACTGGTTTCGTTCAATTCTGAGACTGTTCAAAAATTGGCTATTTTCACTAGTCGATTTTAATATTAAAATATTCAATTTTCACAAATTAACTTTTAATTCGATTTTAAAAGTTCTAAAATATCATTCTAACTCCCATATGATAAAATAAAATTTTACAAATCATTTTCAATCATATTTAACTCAATTTCCAATTATTTCCATAATTTAACGTATTAAATTATCGATTTAATTATCCAATTAAATCCAAAAATTCAAATAAAAATTTATTTGACTTATAAATTCACTTTTTAATATTTAAAATTAATTAAATATTCATATTTTAATTTCTAAAAATTCCGGGTCGTTACAATTATCCCCTTTATTTTTGAATATTGAAACGAATATGTTTCTCCTCCACTCATTTGACATCTGTTTGATTTGAAAATTATATTGTACAACTTAGTTAGTTTATCTCTGCATCTTCAAGGCATCTCCACATCCCAATGGAAATGTCATCGGGCTCCAACGCCTTGTCGGCTTTCATCCGTTTTAGCGCCTCATTTACTTCGAACTCTTGAATTCTTCAAACAAACTGTTTGCTGGTGTCATCAAAATAGTCGTCCAGCTCGATCTTAGTGATATCACCTTCTTCATAGAATTGTTTGTCGAAGTATTCTCTCCATCTATTTTTTATTTCATCGTCCTTCACCAAAAAGTCTATTATTTTCATCCTTGGTGCATTTAACTTGATTGAAGTCTCTCATCTTCCTCTCGCGGAGCTTAGCTATCCTATAGATATTTTTTCACCCTCCTTCGTACTTAGCTTTTGATATAGATCATCATAGACCCAACCCATTGCTTCACTCGCCGTTCTATTTGCGTTCTTTTTTGCCACTTTGTACTTTTACATGTTGTCTTCGCTCCTGCGATGATGCAAGCATTTGTAGCATTCCTTCTCTTTGATAGTCTTTTGCACATCACTATTCCACCACCACGAATCTTTGGTTCACGGGTTTTGTTATGCCAAACACTTCAGTATTCACTTTTCGAATGCGCATTGCCTTCTCATCTCACATGTCATTTGCTTCTCCTTCCATATTCCATGCTTCTTTTCCCATTAGTTTATCCTTAAACATCCATGAGGCTTCTCCTTTAAGCTTCCACCATTTCGTCCGACTAATCTTGACTCTTTTATCCTATCAAACACGTATCCAAAGACGAAACTCAAATATCAAAAGCTGATGTTGTGAGACGACACATTCTCCAGCTGATGTTGTGAGACGACACAATGGTGGGCTAAAATGATTTTAAAAAATAATACATATTTGATCTGATTATGCTTAGGTAACATATAATTTTTGCAAACTAGTTTTGAAAGGTTCTAGTGTGGATTTGATTTGATTTATATTAAGTTAAAGTGCATATAAAAAACATACAGTAATGCATCTTTAGTTATTTGTCAACAGATACTTTTAGATGTGCATAATGTCATATTCATATCCGAAGTCATTTTCGGATATGTCCGTATCATGGATAGGTTACGAGTATCGAATATTTGTTCATCCACTAACAATTGATAAATCTAAAGAAATTAATAAAAAAAATTAGTTTATCATACAATTATTTCGAAACTAATAAGAAAATATGATGATAAAAAATAGTTATGAGTAACAAGTATGCATTTATTTATGTATAAACTATTATCTTGATAAAACATCAAATACTAATCGTTCATTGTATTAGAATACATACAATGTAAACTATCATTTTAATAGAAACTGAACGGATAATTTTAATGTGGCTACCTTTATACCCACGTTTGTATTCATTTCTGAACATTTAGATATATATTTTTCATTTTTCGAGTACAAATGTGGATGGATTTCGAATTATCCGAGTATACATGGACATACCTATTCAAATGGCAGCTCATCTAGCTAAAACACAGAGATGTTAAATGAAAGTTGGAGGGGCTGAATCCCAACAATTGCCTCAAATATCATCGAATAGCTCAGAAAATAGCAAATTGCTCCATAATAACTATGATAAATAATTGGTTTCATACATGGAGGAAAAGGAAACTGTAACTTAGGCCAAATTTTTTGTACTCGTTTCAATGTGTATTCTTTTTATTTATTTTATCGGATGTCCTATGTACCTACTTTATATTGCAGGGTTCCTACAATTGGAGGGAAGCCTCTTGATCTGCACCGCCTTTTTGTTGAAGTGACTCAACGTGGTGGTTTTGAAAAGGTTGGTCATCTCACTTTGATATTCGCAAATGAATAGCTTGTAATAAATGATTATTCGCCAACACAGGCTAGCAAATAAGATTTCTACCAGGAATGCCTTTTTTAGGATAAACACAATTTTTTTGATATTTCCACCGTAATATGGCTTGAGAAAGTAACATATTGTCAACCTGGGTTCTGTTACTTGATGAAAACCGGTTTAAACTTATATCCGTTATCCATGACTATAATTTCAAGCCTTCCTATGTAAAAAGCTTATTCATGTATGTTTAATTCTTATATTTCCAAATGTAGTATATCATCGTCCTCTTTTATAGGTTACATCAGAACGTAGATGGAGGGAGCTGAGCAGTGTGTTCGCTTTTCCATCTACAGCAACAAATGCATCATATTTATTGCGAAAAAACTATGGACCGATACTCCGAAAGTATGAGCTGGTCTACTTTTTCAAGGAATGTTCCAACCTTTCACCAAAAGGTAGATCGGTGATTCTTTGCCCTTGTCTTTATTGATGTACCTAAGTAATTTGCTTCATCTTCACTCTTTGATTTGTATGGGCATTATATATTGGCGCACACATTAATGTCATTGTAACAGTGACAATATAGCGTCATGTTTGTACTTATTTGGTAAGAGCTAATTAATCACTTTTGCTTCCAGATGAAAGCAATAACAATTCTGAGTTTTCTGATGCTAACATTGCAAACATGTATCAAGTCTACTCAGCTCATCAAATACCAAGTAAGATTTGATAACTTTCTATTGTCCTAAGTTAAGCTGTGACCGTTATTTTTTTACCATTACCGTATGTCAACAAATTCTGTTTAATTTCATTGGGTAAATGTGAACGATCCCGCCATTCTAAAATGTTCAGTACATTTAGTGAATTTCTACTATAGGCTTTGATTATAAAATTAAAATAAATCAATAATGTGTGTAATATACCTCGCATTCCACATGTTTTTGCTAGTAAAACAACTTACATTGTTGGATAATTTGTAATATGTGAACCAGGGTTATTATTTGTAGGCATACACATCATCTATGATAATGTCATTATAACAGTGACAATATAGCATTATGGTTGAACTTATTTAGTAACAGCTGATTAAACACTTTTACTTCCAGATGAAAGCAATAACAGGTTTGAGTTACCCGATGCTAACATTGCAAGAATGCATCAAGTCAAGTCAACTAATCAAATACCAAGTAAAATTTCATAATTTTCTATTGTCCTAAGTTAGGCTGTAACTGTTATTTTTCCCCACTATCCTATGTCAACAAAATCTGCTTAGTTTGATTGAGTAAATGTGAATGATCACGCATTTCCAAAATGTTCGGTACATTCAGTGAATTTCTACTCTAGGCTTTAGTTATAAAAATACTTCGATAGTGGGTGTTAATATGCCTCAGGTTCCAGATTTTTTGCCAGTAAAACAAGCTTACATTGTTGGATAATTTCTTAAGGAATTCAAGTAATTTGTATATGTTGGTTTGAAGTAATACAATGCCCAAAGTGCCCATCTTTAACATTTAATATATATTATTCATTGAACTTATTTAGCAAGAGCTAATTAGTCACTTTTACTTCCAGATGAAAGCAATAACAAGTTTGAGTTATCCGACACTAACGTTGCAAACATGTATCAAGTCAAGTCAAGTCATCAAAGATCAAGTAAGATTTCATAATTTTATATCGTCCTAAGTTAAGCTGTAACTGTTTTTCTTTTCTTTTCTTTTTTTCTTTTTAACCATTATCCTATATCAACAAAGTCTGTTTGATTTCATTGGGTAAAAGTGAATGATCCCCCCTTTCCAAAATGTTCAGTACATTTAGTGAATTTCAACACTGGGCTTTAATTATAAAATTAAAGCAAATCGATAATGGGTGTTAATATACCTTGGGTTCCGCCTTTTTTTTTTTTGCCAGTAAAACAAACTTGATGCTTCGGTTCGACGGTCTCGGTTCTCAGCTGGTCTCGGTTCTATTCTAATTAGTCACCTTTACCATGTTCGACGGGTCTCGGTTCTAATTAGTCACTTTTACAATCGATAATGGGTGTTAATATAGCATCATGTTCGACGGGTCTCGGTTCTAGTTGGGTCGGATTTTGTTGGATCCAAACTATACATTTTAAAACTTTGATCCGACCCGAGCTTCGGTTCAGGTCGGGTTGGTTCGGGTCCGGTTGGGTAATGGCAGCAAAAGTGTATATATTTTAATGTTTTTTGGTCGGGACTTTCGGATATGATCAGGTCTTTATTGTATTTTTCCATAACCTGGACCCGACTCGAGACCCATCGGGTTCGGGCTTTTTCGGGTCGGTTTGGGTTTGCGGTTTTCGGCTCTAATTGCCAGCCCTATAATAATCTTTTCAAGTATAAACAAAAGGAGACTTGAGTGATAATGATATGTTGGTGTAAGCTTATAGCATCTTTGAAAATTGCTTCACGTATCTTGCAAATTATTATATAATAAGTAGTGGGAGCTTAATTATCAATTTAACTTCTGCAGATGAAGGAAATGACAGTTTTGTGTTATCCGATGCCAACATAGCAAATGTTTATCGAGTCAATTCAACTCAGCAAATACCAAGTAAGATTTTTGTTTCCTTTTTTTTTCCTTCGTAATTTCTTGTCCTTTGCTTTTTCACATCATGAAAATTTGTAGTTTGTATCATTTTTTTTTCCCAAGAAAGCACATGATAGTTTCCAGAAATTAGATGATGATTCCTCCCTAATTCAGAAGGACCAAACCAATTCTTCCTTTGCTTACATTCGTTAGAAGTATTACTACTGCAAACTACGTCCGTATTGTACCGAACAAATTTCCATTTTAGACTAATTTTCAATATTTATTGCACTTTTTGGTTGCTTTTAGAACTGCTTGCAGGTATTATAGGTTGATTTCTGCCTCCCGTCAGCGTTGATGTATGGTATTTCTTGAAGAAGAAAAAAAACCACAATTGTGTCCACATTATTGTCAAAAATCTTAAAATCTCACGATTTAAATCGCGATTCAGATGGAATACCTCCATTTACGATTCGATATACATTCCGATTCAAAACATAGTTAAAACCACAATCAAAAACACGTCCAACTCATACTAACATCTTTAATATACTTATTTATCACAATTCTCATTATAATGTTTTTTAAAAATGGAATTATAGAGAAAATTAGGCATGTTTTGTTTGTTATTTTTAGTTTTTAGCTTTCATCCATGCAAAATTGCACACGGCACATGTATATTGTCGAAAAACGACCAATTTAGAAAGCGAGCTTAACATGGAAAATAAAAAACAATTTTTTTTTGTGTTTTGAGAAATAGCACAAGCACGTGAAACAATCCATTCTTTCATCGTTCCTCTACCCCTCCGTCCTCCCATTTGTCTTTCATTCATCCCCTCCGTCGTTCTTCCATTCTTCTCATATTTGACATACATATTGAAAACCGAGAACATAAAATTCGTTTTTAAACCAAACATTACCTTAAGTTTTAAGTTTAATTGTAGAAGTTCAAACATCAAAATTATCTTTAAAGTGCATACAAACCTTAAAATGCGACCACCACCACTGTTCCAGTGGTTAAGCGCTCCGACTTTAATAGCGTGATCTGAACCGTTGGACAAATATTGGTATGTTGTATACTACATGAAATCTTGTAGCACTAATACCTACTACCATCTAAGTACCCAATTTCAAAAAAAAATAAAAACTGAAATTGTAGAAATTTTGAATCTATTAAATTCTGTTTCGATTTAAAATTTAAATTAGTTATTTAAGATTTAAATTCCATTTTGAAAACCTTGCCCATGAATTTTTACACTGGCGCAACTAATATGGTTCGGATGCAAGTGTAAAATAATAAAGATACAATTCACAATTGCATCCATAAGTTGACTTTAAAAGATTGTCACTTGAGTGTTGATGTGATATAATAAACTTGCAAATTGTTTTAAAACCAATTTATAACTGCAGTAAGTTTTAAAAATTAGCTTAAAATGAAAATTTGTCCTATTGTAAATAGAAAAAATAATAATGAAAGAAGATAAGGTAATGCTAAGTTTCACCGAATCTTTCGTTCCTTCGGTTATATAATAGAAGTGCAATACATGGTTAAAGTACTAAGCAATGACAAGTGTGTACACTGACCATTCTTTTCTTCTTCTTGGTTTTTAAACAAGGTGGGCAACAAACCTCAGTATCAACACCTCGAAAGAGAAAAAGGAAGGAGAGTGATTCTCATGTTAATGTTGCTACTGGTTTCAATGTGTTCTTTGTCGAACATTACTCAGATATGAGGCCTTTATATTCTGGAAAAGAAAAGGCTATGATCAAGCAGATAAACCTTTTATGGAGTAATCTTTCAGAATCAGAAAAGGAGGTAAACCTCATATCAATATAACGACTTGAAAGTCTAGTACTGAGTATGTTCAAAATCGTATACAGTATCTGATTTCTGTTCAATTTGTATTTGCAGGTTTATCAGGCAAGAGAAAAAGCTCGATGCAGAAATATTTAACAGTTTGTTTTAGTGCACGCTAATGTGATTAAGAGTAGTAGGATCTTAGTTAAAAATGCATGCATTAGTGATAACCGGTTTTTTATTGGTATGGATATGAATGAAGTAGAAAAATGCATATATCTACATTTGCACTAATCCAACTTTTTTTATTCCTCCTTTCAGTGCATATTTTGGCATTCTATTTTAGTCTGATTTTATTATGTTAATTTCTTTATATATCTTGAAAAGGACATTCAGAAGCAAGGTAACTTTCAAAAAAATCCTTGAAATGTTTGATGAACATCCAAAGATGTAGACATTCATCATAATCTTTGATCCCAAATGATGTCATATGTCATATGCTAGATGCCATATTAAAGATATTCTTCCACGTTATTTACCATAGCTTTTAAATAATAGTATTTCATCAAGATATGAAATCAAAGTGAAGAACAAACATACCATGACTAGGGCATTCCCATCAGCCTCTTAAAAGTCTCAAGAACTTTTCACAATCAGGACCAAATACAAATTAACAATAAATGAATTGCAATCAAATTTAACCATCAATTGTAAATTTATTATAATTTTTTTTCTTCTGTTGTATTAAAAAGGAGAAAACCAAATGAAACAAAGAATACTTTGCAATCAACATTCCTTTGCAGTGAATATCTTTTTAAACAATATATTACATTGTTATGATAGTATCGTGTCAGTTTTCTTTGTGTGTAAAATAAATAAAAAATGCCTTCAGTTGATTGTCTCCAATATGAATTTAACCAGGAAAGAATCTCTATGCACACTTCGAGTCTCCAATATGAATTTAACCAGGAAAGAATCTCTATGCACACTTCGAGTCTCCAATATTCAATTCGTCCAATGGATATGGATATGACACCTACAAATAACGATGGAAGCATCAAACACTAACTAGAGAAGTAAAGATGGAAGCATCAAATAACGAACGAAGCATCCAATATTCACTGTTTTAAATCTCAGCCATCTCGGCCGATATTTCGGCCGAGATCTCGGTTGAAGGCTTGAACGAAACGAAACATCAGATATCGGTTGATATCTCGTTTTGATTATATCGGCCGAAATTTACATATATCGGCCGATATTTCAAGATATTCCCGATATATTGTTTTTTTTCAAAAAAAAAAAATAAGCCCATCTCAGTCTATCATAAAAAAAAATTAACAAAGAACTTTTCTTTCCGATTCAACTAACTCCCTCTTCCAACATTTATCAGCTCACGGTTCCTTCCAATTTTCGACTACTCGATCTCGCTTTTGACAATCTGCAGCTTCGTCTTCAACTAGTCTGTCTGAGATCTCCTCCGATACGATACCGAGTCACTAAAATCGTCGAGACAAAACGTGCCCGATATCCGAGATTTAAAACCTTGCCAATATTCATTTCTTTGAATGGATATGGATACGACACCTACAAATAACGATGGAAGCATCAAACACTAACTAGAGAAGTAACTACAGAAACCATACAAAGCATAAGAACTAGGCTTCACCTCATTTGTTCAGATTGCTCAGAATGAGCATAGGAAACAAAAGCTAAAAGCTGGTCAATTTTTGGTGAAAATCCTTCTTCAGGTCCATAAAGACTGTAAAGCTGTAAGTATATATATTCATGACATTAACATAAGATATATAGTTACCACTGTACAACATATAGAAACTGATGGACATATAAAACGAAATAAATGGCGAATTCAATGAACAATGCATACGTGTTAAAAGGAGTTTTGAGCATGAAGTGCTTATTTCTGATGATGTTATAATAAGTCCTTATGCTAATAAATATAGAAATCCGGTCTCTATGTTTTTTCAGAATAAAGCAGAAGGTAGCTTGTCTTTTCTAATAGAAAATACAAGTTACCTTGCGTTTTCAAAAAAATCAAAAAGTTTAAAATCAATTTTTGTTATTCATAAGTATGTCTACTCGTTGCTTAAGTATGTTTTTATCTAATAACTTTATTATTTTTTACTGTTATCAAATATATAAAAAAAAATGAAAAGCTTTCCGAAAACACAATTTAGCTTGCGTTTTGCGCTTTCTGTTATTCAACAAAAAAGACCTAATTTACATGCTCATGAATTTTTCTTTTTTACAACATTAAAAATAGAAACCTTTAGCTTTTTTCCACATTAATAATCTCAGTACACATTTCGAGGAAATAAGTAATAGATATTAATTAACCTTTAGTAGGATGAAGAGATTATGTTAGCTAGCACATTTGATGCACGTACCTTTTCATCATTTATCCAAAAAAAAAATCTGTTTCCAGGCAGCATCTGTACATCATACTTGTATTAAATCACACAATTACACGTCTCATAATGTTTATTTGGATCGATAAGTTTGAGAACTCTCTCACTGGCTATTTGGCACTTTTGTTTATTGACTGGAAATGGCTATAAAATACAAAACTTAGTAGCAAGGCTTATAAATAATTAGAATGTACGGACAAACACAGTCATGAAACTTTATCAAATAAATAATTAGAGCAGAGGATGATAATCATTGGGTTAATAAAACCAAGTCCATATACACAACTACGATTGTAACGCCAAATGTCATTGATAAACACTATATATTCATTAATTATATTTACTAATATGAAACTAAAAATTATTGCTCACTCTAGTTATTAGACGATATTCCAAAGCATCAGCGCCTTGAATTGCATCCATTTCAAACCTGTAACACCCATGGGATTGAAAAATAATCCAACGTATACATACGAATTTGAATCATATACAATCCAAATATATAAAATATTTGGATCAAAAATTAGTCCCGCGTTAATATTGAATTCTAGCATGTACTGACAATTAACACAATGCACATACCTTTATTAATTTTTAAAATAATTTTTCTTTTTAGTTTAAGCAATTTTTGGAATACCTGGTTTCATCAGGACTTAATAAGCTTCAAAATGCAAGTATATTTGTTTATGTTTGATTTAGCTGGTTGTGGGTGTTCAAGAAAAGTCAGTGTATAAATAAAACACACACATACGCACGTATGTGTGTATACCTACCATCCTACCTACATACATACATATATACAAATGTGTTGGAAATTGAATGAGCATTAATGAATAGTGCATTGAAAAATGAAGTATTTATTGTTTTGAAATATGAATAGTCTCACATCTTATAATATAATAACCATCATATATATATATATATATATATATATATATATATATATATATATTAAGATGCAGTCTCTATTATAATTACAATGAGACAACAAGAGAGACATGAGCATGACCATCTTGGCGGGTGGAGTCCGCACCCGCACGCGCAGCGTGGACGAATGGGCATTTGAGACGTCTTGTAGGCACTTAGCACTTTACAATGTTAGGAGCCGAAACAGTTTGAATCCAACAGTAATAACTGTTTGAAACGACACGCCAATTGATAAAGGGTGGCAACCTTTCCTAACGGTCACGTACTACTCCTATAAATAGCAGATCCGAGAATTTTAAATATAATTTTTAATTCTTTTTCTCTGATCATCTTCTTTTTCCTCCGCGCTCTGTTCTTACCACAAATCTTCGCTTCAGTTCGCTGTTATTCTGCATCGCTTGCGCGGCCTTGCAGAACCTGATCCGTTTTACCTTGGGAAGCAGTTGCTGATCAACCCCTTTGTGCCACTGTGGGGAGCAATTCTGCTTTAAGGGAACAGTATAAGATACTGGACACGGACAATCATCATACTACTATGGAACTGCATTAGCGGTACGTATTAACTTCTGTTTATCCTGTTTTGTAACACTAGGCTCTACGATTGTGAATCGGTGTGAATAGAGACAGTAAGCGTGAACAATCTTAAAACAGAATTTGTGTTAGTTTGTGCTTACTGTTCTTTTGCTTTCAGGCGATGGCTCAAGAAAGCAATACTTCGACAAACATGCCCGTCATGACCACCTCTCAAATTGCACCAATGGTGGCACCGACCGTGCCATTCTCGCATGGAGAACGGTTAGAAAAATTTACTGGTGTCGATTTTAAGCGGTGGCAGCAAAAAATATTGTTTTACTTAACCACATTAGGCTTGACCAAATTTCTCACAGAAGATCCTCCTGCGGTCGACGAATTAGAGCCCGGCCCGATCAAGGCTGAGACACTCACTGCTTGGAAGAGTTCAGACTTCATATGTAAAAATTACATACTCAATGGACTGGATAACAGTCTGTACAATGTCTACTGCACAATGAAGACATTGAAGGAACTCTGGATATCTTTGGATAGGAAATACAAGACAGAAGATGCTGGTATGAAGAAGTTCATTGTCGGCAAATTTCTGGAAAGATGATAGACTCCAAGACAGTTATCAGCCAAATTCAAGAATTGCAGGATTATTCATGAAATACATGACGAAGGAATGACTCTGAGTGAATCATTTCAAGTAGCAGCCGCCATAGAGAAGTTGCCCCCATTGTGGAAAGACTTTAAGAATTATCTGAAGCATAAACGAAAAGAAATGTCAATGGAAGATTTGGTTGTTCGACTCAGAATTGAAGAAGACAACATAAAACCCGAAAAGAAAACATCTAATACTATGGTGGCAAAGGTGGTCGAAACCGAAAAGAACTACAAAAGGAAAAGGAAAAACAACCCGAATGTAAAGAAGACAAGGAAGTTCAAAGGAAACTGTCATAATTGCGGGAAGAAAGGACATAAGGCAAGTGAATGTCGAGGTCCAAAGAATCAAAACAAAAGGAAAGACCAAGCCAATGTTGCGGAGTTAGAAGATGTCTCCGAAATGAATCTGTCCGCAGTAATCTCAGAATGTAACTTGGTTGGCAACATGAAAGAATGGTTCGTTGACACTGGTGCTACGAAACATATTTGCGCCAACAGGTGGATGTTCGCCAACTATAAACCAGTGACGCAAGAAGAGAAACTCTTTATGGGAAACTCCTCCACGTCAAAGGTTGAAGGCAAAGGAAGAATAGTCCTTAAAATGACATCCGGAAAAGAACTTACTGTGAATGATGTCCTACATGTTCCAGATATCCGCAAGAACTTAGTTTCGGGATCATTGTTGAGTAAGAATGGTTTCAAGTTGGTCTTTGTTTCTGATAAATTTGTCTTGTCTAAGAACGGAGTATATGTAGGTAAAGGGTATGTGAGTGATGGTCTGTTTAAAATGAATGTAATGACTGTTGTACCAAAGGAGATTGACAATAAAACTGATTCTTCTATTTATATATCCGAGTCATTTAATATATGGCATGCTAGATTAGGGCATGTTAACTTTGATACATTGCGAAAAATGATTAACTTAGAATTTATACCTAAATTTGCAATTGATTTCAATTACAAATGTGAAACATGTGCCGAATCAGAATTGACGAAAACTTCTTTTCATCATATTGAAAGGAATACCGAGCCTTTAGACCTAATACACACAGATGTGTGTGATCTAAAGATGTGTCAAACCAGAGGTGGTAAAAAATATTTTATTACTTTTATCGACGATTGCACTAGGTACTGTAATGTGTACCTACTAAGAAGCAAAGATGAAGCGTTTGAAATGTTTAAACAATACAAATCAGAATTTTAAAATCAACTTAACAAAAGGATAAAAACCTTGCGAAGCGATAGAGGTGGTGAATATGAATTTCCATTCGAGGAATTTTGCGCTCAAAAGGTATAATTCATCAAACTACGGCACCATATTCTCCACAATTTAATGGAATAGCAGAACGTAAGAATCGAACTCTCAAGGAAATGATGAATGCCCTGCTAATTAGTTCTGGTTTACCAGACAATTTTTGGGGCGAACCAATATTATCAGCTAATCACATACTGAACAAAGTGCCTCGCAAGAAGACTTTCAAATCACCCCATGGATTATGGAAATGAAGACCACCTTCCTACAAATACTTAAGAGTATGGAGGTGCCTTGCCAAAGTAGAAATACCAAAACCGAAAAAGGTCAACATTGGTCCGAAAACTATAGATTGCATATTCATTGGGTATGCTCATAATAGTAGTGTATATCGATTTTTGGTGTATAAATATGAAATAGATGACATTCATGAAAATACCATTATCGAGTCTCGAAATGCTAGATTCTTTGAACAAATTTATCCATTGAAAGCCTCTGATGAGACTTTTGTTCAAAAGAGAGCAAGGGGTATAGACCCTCCAGAGGTTAATACTGATCAAAGATCGAATAAAAGAAATGCTGAATTAGAGTTAGAGGAACCAAGAAGGAGTAAACGACAAAGGACGTCAAAAACCTTTGGACCCGATTTCTATACATATATGATAGAAAATGAACCTCT
This sequence comes from Allium cepa, assembly GCA_030765085.1. Taxonomy (NCBI): domain Eukaryota; kingdom Viridiplantae; phylum Streptophyta; class Magnoliopsida; order Asparagales; family Amaryllidaceae; genus Allium; species Allium cepa. Next base: position 205,015,458 of record CM060942.1, read on the forward strand.
AACATATCAACAAGCAATGTCATCTTCCGATGCTCCTTATTGGAAGGAAGCAATCAATAGTGAAATAGAATCCATTCTGCTAAACCATACATGGGAACTAGTAGATCCTCCTAAGGGATCAAAAACCCTAGGGCACAAATGGATATTTAAGAAAAAACTAAAGGCTGATGGCTCAATAGACAAATATAAGGCCCGACTAGTGGTTAAAGGATTTAGACAGAAGGAAGATCTAGATTACTTTGACACATACTCACCAGTAACTAGAATAACATCCATTAGGATGCTTATCGCAATTGCCTCTATACTAAATTTGAAAATACATCAAATGGAGGTAAAAACCGTGTTCCTGAATGGTGAGTTGGAGCAAGAAATATACATGCAACAATCTGAAAGGTTTGTAAGCCCAGGAAATGAAAATAAGGTGTATAAGTTGGTAAAATCACTTTATGGTCTCAAACAAGCGCCAAAACAATGGCATGAAAAATTTGATGAAACTATGTTGTCAAATGGATTCAAAATAAACGAATCAGATAAATGTGTCTATATAAAAGGTATAGATGCAGGATATGTCATTGTTTATTTTTATGTTGACGACCTGTGATATTAGGCAATAATAATGCCATAATAAGATCAACAAAAGACATGTTATCATCTAGATTTAATATGAAAGATCTAGAATTGGCTGATGTGATTTTAGGAGTGAAAATATTAAGGACATCAAAGGGATATGCATTATCCCAGTCACATTATAGCCAAAATACTTGAAAGGTTCAAAAAGTATGATATAACTATTGCAACTCCAGTAGATATGAACCAAAATTGGGTAAAAAATACCGGTGATGGGATTTACCAACTAGAATACTCTCGTATACTGGGAAGTATAATGTATGTAATGAATTGCACAAGACCAGATATTGCATACGCTGTAAGTAAGCTAAGTAGATATACTAGCAACCCTGGTAAAAATCATTGGAAAGCAATAATCGGAGTTTTGGGATAACTAAAGTATACGCAAAACTATGGTCTACATTACATAAGATATCCTTCTGTAGTAGATGGATACGGTGATGCAAATTGGATAACTGGTTCAAACGATACAAAATCCACAAGTGGATATGTATTCACATTAGGAAATGGAGAAATATCATGGAAATCATCCAAACAAACGTGCATAGCAAGATCGACGATGGAATCCGAATTTATTGCACTAGATAAAACCGCAGAAGAGGCAGACTGGCTTCGAAATTTTTTGGAAGAAATTCCAAATTGGAGCAATCCCGTGCCTCTAATATGCATACATTGTGATAGTCAATCAGCTATTGGAAGAGCCAATAGTGCACCATACAATGGAAAATCTAGGCATATTCGTCGAAGACATAAAACCATAAGACAACTACTCTCTAGTAGAGTTATCACTATAGACTACATAAGGTCAAAAGATAACATAGCAGATCCACTGACAAAAGGCTTGCCAAGAGAGAGTTCAAATCTTATCGATGGGAATGGGGTTAAGGCCTATAAACTAAAAGTTTTTCTAAAATGGAAACCCCACCTAGTTGACTGGAGATCCCAAGATCTAGGTTCAAATGGATAACTAAATTTAAGAGAAACTTGAAAGCACCGTTACTCTCAAGCCATTCCTATGATAAGTCGGTGCATTATATGTTGAAAAATAGGATAAGTATTGATACTTTTAATGATGTCTGTACTTGAAAAATTAGAAGGAACCTTTTATAGAATCACCTACGTGAGTGCGAATGCGCCGCTTCAAAGAGAATTACAAAGCCAAATTCTCCAAGCACTAATAAGACCAAGCTGGTGTTCATGACAAAAACGAACACAAACAGAGAACCAAGGGAGACAAGAAAACATTTATCACGTGTTGTCTATTTTGATTTACACAAAAGGCTTACAGTTCAAAGACAACCTAAGTTTACTGATTCACCAGTAAGTCAAGAAGATAAACACTAGGATAAGTTCAAGACCAATGTGCTACTTAAACCGATATGATAAATGTTTCGTAAAGCTTAAGAACAAGTAATACTCATTCATGTGGGGATTGTTGGAAATTGAATGAGCATTAATGAATAGTGCATTGGAAAATGAAGTATTTATTGTCTTGAAATATGAGTAGTCGCACATCTTATAATATAATAACCATCATATTATATATATATTAAGATGCGGTCTCTATTATAATTACAATGAGATAATAAGAGAGACATGAGCATGACCATGTTGGCGGGTGGTGCAACACACCACCCCGCACGCGCCTGTGCCCGTGCCCGAGTCCGAACCCGCATCCGCATCCGCATCCGCACGCGCGGCGTGGGCGAATGGGCGTTTGAGGCGTCTTGTAGACACTTAGCAATTTGCATTAGCATTAGGCATTCGGGTTACTGGAATTGGTTCGCATCACACTATATTTTTAGGAGCCGAAACGGTTTGAATCCAACAGTAATAACTGTTTGAAATGACACGCCAATTGGTAAAGGGTTGCAACCTTTCCTAACGGTCACGTACTACTCATAAATAGCAGATCCAAGAATTTTGAATATAATTTTTAATTTTTTTCTCTGATCATCTTCTTTTTCCTCTGCGCTCTGTTCTTACCACAAATTTTCGCTTGAGTTCGTCGTTATTCTGCATCGCTTGCGCAGCCCTACAGAACCTGATCTGTTTTACCTTGGAAAGCGGTTGCTGATCAACCCCTTTGCGCCACTATAGGGGAGCAATTATGCTTTAAGGGAACAGTATACGATACTGGACTCGGACAATCATCATACTACTACGGAACTTCATTACCAGTACGTATTTACTTCTGTTTACCCTGTTTTGTAACACTAGGTTCTACGATTGTGAATCAGTGTGAATAGAGACAGTAAACGTGAACAAAATGCACGTGTATATGCATATGCATATGCATATGCATATGCACGTATGCATGTATGCGTGTATGTATGCATGCATGCGTAGCACAATCACATGGGGTTGTCCAATTGATTTATAGTATAATCAGATTAAAGGTCATTAGTTCAAACCACACAATCGGCCAATTGGCAACTATCTCAATATTTTCAGACCTCGTAGAATGAATATTAAGAACAAAGTTGCACACCTTCAACTGACAAGCATCCTCTCTATGTATCTCATGAACATATTCCAGTATATTGAACCTTTGATGCCAAACCGATCTTGACTTACCTAAGCTTTATGCAGAGTCATTGCCAGTGTTTTTTATAATTGATTGGTGGTGAAGATGACCTAGCATTGTTCGCAAACGATAGCTTCCTCGTGAAAGATAAATTTTGGTTGCAAGCGGGCCTGACATTTCTAGCATCATTTGAGAAATACAACTGTCAGCTAACAGATGACGTTACAATTTGGGAAGGAAAAAAGGTTTGCTGATCACTGAGGAAATAATTATGTTTATGTTAAGTGGCAGTAAACAATTTTCTACAAATTGCCTTGTGTTATTTAACTGCAAGTTTGGCAGAGTCACAAACTGATGATAGATACCATGATAACCAACTGAATGAAAAACAGTATAAAGACAGAAAAATGTTTAAGAGCATCCTGCAGCGGGGTACGTAGTTTACAAAAAGCGATGCCATGGTAACACTTTCTACTACCTTAGTGTGGTAGCAGACGTATATGGACTTAACCGAGTTTCTGAACCTCAAACCTTAAGTCCTCGCTACTGGATAAGCTAAATTCAGCTACCTGTAGCTAAAAGAGTGGAATTCTGCTCCATTTGCTATCCCTATTGGGGTAGCAAATTATGGGATGCTCTAAATGTATTATATTCCATACTTCATTACTAAAACTGAAGGAATGGTGTATCAGTTTTGAAGTGATGTCGAAAGTTAAACTCTCAGACTATGTTGTCAAATCACCTAAAGCTTTACTTTCGTCATAGCTGCCCAAGCATTTAAATTTGTCATAGTGCTCTGAATAAGTTTTTGGACTGTCGTTTATGAACATTTACCATTTTTTATTTAAGAAAAACTTCAGCTCTTAGCGCTTTGGCTCTACAGTAATAGGTCTCAAAGGAGTTTGGTGTTTGCAAAACTGATTAGTGTTACGAAGACAACAATGCATTTGATTGCTTGATGCATTACAAATTTAGAACATTTTACAAGTGATTTGATTTAAAAATATGTGCTCCTAGGAACAAACTGCAACATGTTGGTGTTACGTTTCAGTAACCCAAATTCTACCGATACGTACGTCTCTTTTTCTCCACCTAAACTTACCGGAGAACAATATACCAAGCAAATTTGCTATGCAATAATGTAATAAGGAAAATTTTGTCAAGCACAAAAGATGTAATAATTTGATGTGGTACAAGAAAAATACTAAAATTCAAAGTCTATTAAATATACATAGTACCAATTCATCTCCACCTATGATTGATTGAGAAAACAGAACAAGTATCTGATTTAATTTAATGCGGTACCAGGAACAACTTACACTGCACTAGACGTCACGTGTTTGTGAATGATTTATACACAAAAACTAGAAAAAATTGATCTGGAAAGGAAGAAAGAAGCCCAATATGGGTTTGATAGCCATGATAGTGAAAATGAATATCCAGAGTAATCAAGATATAGATTATAGTAATAAACATAAACTAAAACAAAAATTATCCTCGTTTTGGATTAAATCTTTTCACATTTGTTTAGTATGCACACGCAGATTATTATCCCAATGTACTATGATATCACATGGCATCATGGATGCAACCAATGCGGTGAACATCACCTGGACTCTTTTTGCCTAGTAATAAGCACTCTTGGTTTAGCAATATACACTTGGTCAAGCAATGGACACTCTTGGGTATTTTTCACTCTTCTTACTTATTTTTTGGTGTGCATGGATAATATTAGTAAACTTTGTATCTATGCAATTAAAGCCTCGCTATAGTCTCGCTAACACCCCATTAAATCGCTTAACGCACTTCGGCCGCTACGATTTTTCAATTTAGCGCTATTAATGGTTAAAGAAGGATGTTTTGTGCACCTTGCTTATTTAATAACATGAGCGGATGTTTGTTTTCTGGGTTACTACAAAATTTATGTTCTAATACAAATCTAAAATATAACTAAAATAAATCGGAATAAATACTAACTGATAATTTGCAATCGCACTTCTAGATGATATGCTCACGGAAATATCCGAGTCTACTTTACGGTATTCCCTTGAAATAAAATTACTCCCCCAATGACGTTGGAAGAAGAATGAATGATTGTTCTCCAAGATAAAACGGACCACACTGCAAAGTGGCACTTGCAATTGCACAGTTCAACAAACTCAAGAATCAGTATATGCAGAACAAAGTGTGGATGGAGAAGTATGGATTTTATTTTCTGAGCGTTTTTTCTCAATTTACCTTTATCCCTATATAAAGAAACGAAGAGGCACCTGTTCAACCAAAATCAATCGGAAACATTGCGACCCTTTAACCCAAAAAAATTATTGTTGGCAAAAAATATTAGAATTCCAAAAATGACAGTTGTGAAGGCCTAAATACAGTCCAACCCAGTTCATGCTAGCGTAGAGTGTTAAGTGCGTTGACAAAGTGCATCAAATGCTCATTCACCCACATCGCACACGCGTTCATTTTCTTGTGCATGGGTGGGTCTTCCAAGCTCCATGGCTATTATATTCCTCTTTGGTTCATCAATTTAGTATGTGAATAACAAGTTGGTACATATACTAATATTGGAAACTCTATTTGGACACAATTTGTAGACATAAATGGTGACGCACGAGATCTTAAACATTAGATCTCCCCTTGATTTTCATCTCTCATACAAGGACAAAAAGATCTAATGCTCCAAATCTATTGTATCATCAACTGTGAGGACTTGGATTTGATCAACTAAATATACCATCCTGATTTCTTGACGAGGCTATAAAATGATTAACTCATCTGACCTAATTGGAGCACGACTTCAAAATTTATGTTGCTCGAACAGTGTTATGAAAACCAAACTTTACAAAAATTGGTTGCTCTATCTATCTTGGTCGTTTAGAGACAAGTGAGATTCAAAATTTATGTTGCTCCAACAATCTCCCACGTGAATTGATATTAGCTTTGTATACACAAGTTCCTTTTGCATGTTCTGTTGGTCAGCTATAATTAGAAAAATTACTATATCGGTTGAAGTAGCACGATGACCTTGATCTTTCCTATTGATTGTCTATTGGGCTGACTAGCAAATTAGTAGACTCGTAGTCTTTGAATAGTAAGCTATTTGTGCAAGTCGAGACAATAGACAACACATAAGAACCTTTTATATCGATTTTGGTTTTCTGTTTGTGTTCGTTTTTACCATAACACCAACTTGATCTCATGAGCGCTTGTGAATATTAAGCCTTACATTTCTCATTGAAGCGTCGCTTTCGCACTCACGTAAGTGATTCTATAAGAAGTATCTGCAATACCTCACATGGTTCCTTGTATACCATGGTATAGACATCATTTAAAGATAAACTTATCATATTCTTTCTTGAGCGGTGCACTAACTTATCATAGAAATGGTGGAGAGTATGAACTCACCAGTGCTCCTAAGTTTATGCTGGACTTAGTTGTCCCTTTGAATATAGATCATGGGATCTTCAGTCGACTAGGTTGAGTTTTCATTGAAGAAAACTTTTGGTCAATGTATAGGTCATAAGCCCATTCTTATCAATAGCGTTTGAGCTTTTTCTCTATGCAACTCTTTTGTTAGTAGATTCACAATGTTATTTTTTAACCGCACAGTCAATAGCAAGGTTTTAAATCTCGAATATCGAACACGTTTCGTCTCGGCGATTTTAGTGACTCGGTATCGTATCGGGGGAAGATCTCGGAGGAGACGAGTGCATCTCGGGCGTCAATATCGGATTTACATCTCGGACCTAAAGTTCATCTCAGGACCATATCAGAGTATAACACATCACATCATTTATAACAAAAAATGCATGGTATCAGTTTATTTAACATTTACTGAATTACTGCAACTAATCTCCACTATTTTAACTGAAAAAATAATACAATTATACTTCAACTATATGAAATTGTTCAACAAAAATTATAAAACTTCATCAATTTTAGCAATTACATATAAGTAGATGAAATGCGACAAATTAACTAAAAAAAAGCGTGTTCTATACAATTACATATATGCAGTAAGAATAACATAATAATAGTATCAGAAACTAATGCAAATAAAAGAAAATGCATATAAGAGATATCAGGAATCGAAGGGTTTCAAGCAATGCAAATCTACATGCAGAAGGTTACGCAGTAAGAATAACAAACTAAATCTACGTGCAAATCTACTCTAAATTATATTGTATATTCAATTTTCAGAAAAATTGAATTTAACTAAAATAGAAACAACCCTAATTTACATATATGTAGAGAGTAGAGAGATTGGTCGAACACGAAACTGCATACTATCAAAAGCGAGATCGAGTACTCGAAAACTGAAAGCAATCAGAAGCTGTCGGATGTTAGAAGAGAGAGTTCGATTTTTTCCTCTGGAGAAGAGAGAGTTCGATATTTTGATGAAGAACGTGATCTTTTGAGAAGTTGAATCGGAAAGAAAATGGCTTTGTTTTTTTTTTTTATCATAGACTGAGATGGATCTATTTTTTTTGAAAAAAAATAATATATCGAGAATATCTCGGAATATCGTTTCGCTCCAAATATTGGCCGATATATGTAAATTTCGACCGATATAATCGAAATGAGAAATCAACTGATATCTCATGTTTCGTTTCGCCCAAGTCTTCAACCGAGATCTCAGCCGAGATAGCGGCTGAGATAGCCGAGATTTAAAATGGTGGTCAATAGTATGACTCCGTTAAAGAGAAGTTGACTCCGTTAAAGAGAAGTTGTCTAACGGTCTTGTGTGTACGATAGATATGTCTAGACTTAACTTTATACAATGTACTATTGGCTCTTTCAATAGCCGATTGATTATTGCAATCTATACATATTGGAAGTACACGTCTGTCTCAATTTGGAATATTTTCTTAAAAAACCTTTTAATCAGTCTGCTTCTTATGCAACTTTATCTAAGATAAAGCAGTGAATTTCGATTCCATAATTGACCTTGTTATACAAGTTTGCTTGGAAGATTTTCATGAGACTACTTCATTTCATAAAAACATATCTACTTGTAGCTTTTGTGTCAATTGATTAGTAAATCCAATTTGCATCAATGTAATCTTGTTCTATTGAAGGATACTTTGTATAATGCAACCCATAGACTTTAGGTACCCCTAAGTACTTTGATTATTGTTTTCCAGTGACTTTTCCCAGGATTACTTGTATATCTACTACATTTGCTTACAGCATACGCTCTATCCTGTCTAGTGCAGTTCATTACATACATGATGTTGCCTAGTATACGAGAATATTCGACTTGGTATATTCCTTCACCGGTGTTCTTTACTCAATTTTGGTTTAAGTCTGCTATGAGTTTGCAATAATTATGTTGTTTTGCCTGACTTTTCGAGTATTTTCTAAATGTAATGTGACCATCGTTTTAAATCTTTTATATCTCATTTGAGATCTCTTTTTCACACTTAGACGAGATGAAACATTAAATATCATTCATATCTCCCCCGACATGCATCTCCTTTGATATATTCAACTCTCACCGAAATATTGACCAAAATCTAATATATGAAAAAGAAACAAAAATTTGTACTTTAACACATAATTTACTGTAAAACATATGTGAAAATTTTTCTTTGGAATCTAATATTGACAAATTTTTCTATGTAAATCAAGTATGATATAACTAAAAAAAATTAAAAAAATCATAGCAAAATAAATCTGTAAAACATTTATTTTAGACACATAATTTACTCCGAGATATTCTCGGGATGTACTTTAACACCCGAGATATCAATTTGAGATGTACACTCGAGATACACGCATCTCATCCAAAATCTCCTTCGATACGAGATAACTAGTTTAAATATTCCAAGACAAAACATGATCAAAATCTAAGATTTAAAACATTGAATGTGGCCGAGACAATACATATCCTTGCAGAGTCCTAAGGATCTTAACACCTAGGGTCACATCAGTAATGCCTAGACCTTTTATATCGCATCTTGAGAACAACACATCTTTGGTAGATTTTATTGTCCTTATTACTTCCATGTAATAGTCATCCACATAAAGACAACCAATGAATGATATCCAATGTTTGCTAGTTTCACAAAGAAACATTTATCACATTTATTTTGAAACAATTTGATAACATAATTTTATCAAAAAAATTATGTCATTGTTTCGGTACTTGTTTGAGGCAAGGTTTGAGGTTTTGACCGAAACACCGAAATTTCGGTCGTCCCATTTAGGTTTCAGTAGGGGCGAAAACGAAGCCGAACCGGAATTCCAGTTCAGCAAAAAACCTATTAATATCAAATTATATAGAAAAAACTCAAAAATGGAATTAATTTGAATTTTCAAATATAGGAATATTCAAAATCATAAATTTTAACTTAGAAAACATACAAATTCACAAAATATATAAATGATGTAACTAATTTTTTTAAAAATGACATAATGAAGGAATATTTTTTAGTGTTTTTAATATTTACAACTAACCGGTATTGTTTGTGTATATCTTATTTTTCAGTTAAGTTTAAATTATACGTTTTATTTCAATAAATTAAACAAATATATGTATAATTATATGAAAAATAAATAACAAGATCCGAAATCGAAACTGGAATCGAAATTTCCAAAATATGTCGAAATTTCTAAAATTACAAAAGACCGAAACCGAAATCTCGAACCTTGATTTGAGGCCGTATGATGATTTTACTTATTGGCACGTCTTATTTTCGTTCCTGATGTTAGAAAACCTTCAAGTTGTTGCATATTTTTTTTGGATCACCATTTAAAAATGACGTTTTTACATCTGTTTGATGCATTTCCATATTCAGTATGGATGCGATAGCAATAAACATCCTCATTGGTGCTATTCTTGTTACTGTTGAGTCAGTATCAAAGAAGTCAAATCATCTCTCCATCTAAAGCTCTTGACTATAAAACATGCTTTGTACTCATCTATTGAACCATCGAGCTTCAGTTTTTTCTTAATATCCACTTGTAGCCCAACCCTTTGGCCCCTTTTAGTATATCCACTACTTCTCATGTATGGTATTGCAATATAGATTCAAGCATTGGGCGAGGACTTGCATATTTTTTGTTAGCTAAATGGATCCACGGCATGAAGTTGTGCAACCATATCATAAGCTATAATGAAAAAGATAAAAGATTAACAAGGTTTGGCCAATAGCCCAATGGTTTTTAAAGTGGTCTGTTCATCGTCACAAATATTGAAATACAAGCGTGGTGCAAAAACACCTCAGCAGCTACAAAACACAAACTACTATAACACAAACGCCAGAGCAATGCCAGCATACATATTCAAAGGTTGCATTTACAATCTCTAAACTAGCAAAAGATAGCTTGGAAGTTACCTGAATTTCGCAACGGGATGAAGATGGAGATAGGGCACATATTGCACCTTACAACTTACGTCCCAATGTAACCAAGGTCAAACAAATGACCGTAGTGGAGATAAGTAACATCCAATTGTAACAAAGTCGTGACTAAAAACCATAACAGGCAGTAAAACTTACCAAATGCCCAAAAGCAACCATAGAGATTTGGATCTAGCGTAGAGGACGACGGAGGAAGCTAAGCACTAGCACGCCTACCAAGAGCATCAATCTAGATGGTCATAAAGCACAACACACACCAATAGGGTTCACATCGGCTGCACAAAACAATCCTCATGAAGCAAAAAAGTGAAGATGAGAAGAGGCAAGACATTAGCTCCGACGCAGCTCATAGAGGCAGAAAAAACAATTCCAACCAATACAGCTACACCAGAATAGTAAAAGGTAGGAGCGATGAAACACACAACCAACCGGCAAACACGCTCAAACAATTCACAAGACCCAATTGACATGTTATACACTAATACAACATAAGCACTCTAGCCAAGAGAGCACAAATGACCAAACACAGAACCACATAGCGAACGCTATGACAAACAATTAATACACACAAAGCCGACACAACTATAAACTCGTAGACAACGAGTACCATTCCCACGGCCCAAGAACATAAAATGAACTGACCATATAACAAATAACAAGCACAAACAGATCCGACAGAACATGATAAAACACGACAACACTAACCCATCTAAATGGATGGATTCATCATCTCACTGGATAGCAGATGCCCAACTCGTGAAATCGACCCGCAAGGGAAAGGCCAATCCAACAAATGAAATACCCGACTACCAAAAAGACTTCCGATCAAGAGGCAAGCCCCCAAGTTACAAGCAACAATGAAGCGTAGTTACTGCTTCAGGAAAAAGCCGACAAAATTATTTTAAAGGTCAAGTTAATCGATGCAAGATCTGAGCACGAAACTTGCAGAGCAGAAGATGTACACAAAAGAGAAGGCGAGCACGGGAATGGTAGGATGGAAGAGGGAGGAGCTTATAGCAATGGAGGAAGCTAGGGTGGGGAGAGGAAAAAGCGAAAAGAATAAAAAAGAGGATGACGGAATGGGAAGAAAAGGGATCGGAATGCTAGACAGAGAAATTGACTGCTTAAAAGGGAACCTTAGTCTCCATTGATGCAAGTTCCCATTACAAATATTGTTCTTAGAGGACATTGCATGTCTGTATGTTAGTGGTTCTTTTTCTATTATATATGTGTAGAAGTCGGCTTTAATTTTTATTTTTATTTTGAAATGCTTGGTCGTTTGTTTCTCCTTGGTTCCTCTAAATTTTGCTCAACATGGTTCTCTTACATTGCAGTAGTTTCATTAATATTTTACTTTATATTACCCTTGTGTGTTTCAGTACTTTCTAGATCTTTTTGTCTCTTTTGAACACTAGGGTCGTTAGATATTATCAAAGGGTAAATATATTCAAAAATCTTGCATTTCTTGACTTGATTATGGTGTTTTTATTAATATCATCAACTTCAGATTTATACACCAAGAATCCATATGCATGTTATTTTGTGCATATCCAATGAATATGCAATCCATCGTTTTTGATCAAATTTTAACCTTCTTCAATTTAGGAATTTCTACTTTAGCAAGACACTACTACTCTATCGCAAGTATTTGTAAGATGGTGATCTATTTTTCCATAGTTCATATGGAGTTTTAGATGTTTTCGTACGAGATGCACTTTCTTCAAAATGTAACTAGCGGAAAGTATTGCTTTACCCACCCTATAAGTACCCTATAAGTTATCTTGTAGATCAAAACTAGTTAGCAAAGCATTCATCATCTCTTTAAGAGTTCGTTTTTTTACGTCCTGCAATTCCACTAGATTAAGGTGAATATAGTATTGTTATTTGGTGTATTATACCATGTTGCACACGGAATCCTTCAAAATGAATTTCACCTCCTGTATCAATTTTTAGGGCTTTTATTTTCTTGTTTAGTTGATTTTTAACTTATGTCTTGTACTGTTCAAATATATCAATTACCTCATCATTGCTTCTTAACAGGTACACACTAGTTCAATCATCAATGAATGTAACAAATTCTTTTTTTCTCTCCTCCTGTTTGACACATTTTCAGATCACATACATCCGTATGTATCAAAAGTTCAGAGATCTTGTGTTCCTGTCAACATGTTGAAAGGATGTTCTTGTCCTTTTGCTTCAACACTAACTTCACATTTATAAAGTATAAAGTCTAGATTTATTATTTATGCAAAGTATCAAAATTAACTCGTCCAAATCTAACATGCCAAATGTGATTGAACAATATAAACAGATGATTTTATTATATTACTACCATCTTTAGGTACAATAATTAATACAATCGTTTCAAACATACTAGCACTCGCATAACTTTTCCAACATGCACTGTTCTTTGACAATACAAAATTATATGACATAAAGACCAATTTGAAATCATTCTTGCTCAGCAATGATCCCAAAACCAAATTATTTCGAATATGTAGAACATCATTCAATTTAAGTTCTTTTCCAAAGGTCGTTTTTCAGAAACGATTTTACATTTTCCTTCAACCATTGATGTATATGAGTTTCCCATGAACAACTGCACTTGAGTAACAATTTTGTAACTGAATAAAGGGCTTGGTTTGAAGCGTTTACTAACAGTCTGTCTTTTTCTCTATCCAATGACTGGTGTTACACTGATTGCGCCTCCTGCAACTCAAGAATTGCATCAAGTTCGTAGTACATTTCACATTGTAGCATTAACTATTCTTGTTGATAATGATGCAGATTATCTATCTTTTGCTTAATATTTGAAGATATGTCAATCATCTTCTTCCCTTTCTTTTTATCCGGTGTATATCCGGTATGATAGGTAGAAGATGGCAAAGTTTGATAAACCGGAGTCTTTGATTAATTGTTTGAGGCAAGAATTTCAATCGAACCAATGGATGAAGAGGTTGACAACTTAAAAATTAGTTTCTGCAAAGACACGAATGAAGCTTTTGTTTGTATTTCAGTTTGATTGTATGAAAAAGAATGGAGTAGGCATATCTATTTATAGCCGCCAAGTAATAGGGTAGATTGCTAGTTTTTCTGTTGTTTGTTTTATCTTATGTAATATAATGTTCATAAAATAAGTAGTATATTGATGTCACCGTATAATAAAATCTCATACTAGATTATAACATAAATAATTAATAGCTCAGGCGGTTAAGACACTTGGGCTATTCACAGCAAGTCATAGGTTAAAGTCTCAGCATGGTCAGAATTATGAATTTTTTGTAAAAAAATTATTTTTGAGTTTTTAGTCAAAAACTGTGTATATTGTCTATGTATCTTTAATTGACATTATACCGAGTTCACGTCGTAATTTTATAAAAGTATTTTCTAACAATGGTTTAGTAAAAATATCGGCTAATTGATTTTTTGATGGTACGTAGTCTAAATTTATCAATTCTTTTTCTATATTATCACGTAAAAAATGTTGTCTAATATCTATATGTTTAGTCCAAAAACAAATTTTTTCTTAAAAATTCATAATTTTGACCATGCTGAGGCTTGAACCTATGACCTACTATGAATAGCCAAGTGTCTTAACCAAATGAGCTATTGATCATTTTTGTTATAGTTAAGTATGAGATTTTATTATAAGGTGACATCAATATACTAAAATTTATACGTAACATTTAACTTTATAAATATACTTTACTTATTTTATGAACATTATATTACATAAGATAAAACAAACAACAGAAAAACCAACGATCTACCCTATTACTTGGCAAAATTCAAGACTAAGTCACTTATTTCTACCTAGTTTTGCTTTAAACTTCGGCTATAAATAGATATGCCTACTCCATTCTTTTTCATTCAATCAAACTAAAATACAAACAAAAGCTTCATTCGTGTCTTTACATAAACTAATTTTCAAGATGTCAACCTCTTCCTCTACTTACTCCATTGAAATTCTTGCCTCAAACAATTCACTAAAGACTCCGGTTCATCAAACTTCACCATCTTCTACATATCATACCGGATATACACCGGATAAAAAGAAAGGAAAGAAGGCGATTGATATATATCTAAATATTAAGCAAAAGATAGATAATCTGTATCATTATCAACAAGAATAGTTAATGCTACAACGTGAAATGTACTAAGAATTGGGCTGCTTTGGAATAGAAACGGTCCAATGACGCATGTGGTTTTCCGGCCAACCAGTTGTCGAATTCAGAATCGGGGTCAATCCCCTTGGTCAATGTCATAAGAATGGAGTTATCATTTGGGTTGCTGATCTCAGCACACGCAACATGAAATCTTTCTAAATAACGTCGGAGTGTCTCTCCAAGAGCTTGAGTGACACTAGACAAAGTGTTAACATACTTTGGCCTTGCGACATGCATTCGAAACTGCTCAACAAATTTGGTAGCCAGTTGGTCAAAACAAGAAATAGATCGGGGTGGAAAACGAGCGAACCATATAGTAGCTATGCCCCCCAGAAAGATCGGGAATCTTCGACATTTAACTGTATCGTCAGCCCGTGCAGCACTCATCGACCATTCATATTTCAAGATGTGTTGGTTGGGATCAAAACTTCCTTCATAGAGTGGTAAAGTCGGCATCCTGAATCGGCTAGATGGTTCAGCATAAAGTATTTCATCGGTGAAGGGAGTGTGACTCCGGGAGATTCCCCAGTCATCATTTATGAGACCCTGACTCTCACGGATCATCTGACGAATCATCGTAGGTGTATCCGACATCTGGACATTCTATGCACGTTGAGCCAAGGTGTGGTCGGGTTCCACAATGCGAGGCTGGACCGGACGCGGTCGACGGTCCATGTCTCGCCTCCTTGGTTCCAAGTCTTCGAAGACGTAAGGTTCGGGAGTACTTCCACGCTGACGATGGTTCAGACTGGTTGATCCCAGGCATCAACCCTTGGTTCAACAGCGGCGGTAGTAGCGCGGATGTCTGCGGTATAATGAGAAACAGTACCTCCCCGGGAGGAGGGTCCAGTCTGATAGCTGGTTGATGGGCCAACTTTTGGTTGTCCAATGTTCAGAGTAGGTTGATGTCCGGTGGCTTGGGTGTAGCTTAGGTCCAGTCGTAGGCGTGTATATCTATGATGGTAGTCAGATGAGACTGAACTTTCGGTGGATGAGTAAGAGACATGATCCCTCCTGGATCTCCTACGCCGTTGGCGGTTTAGCTAACTAGTAAACTCTACGTTGGCGCGCAGTTGTTCAGTAAGTTGTTGTCGACTTTGGATCAACTCTTGAAGTAGCATCTGAAACTCTTGTCTGGTGATAGGGCCTGTCGGATCTAACGTTCCGGCAGCATTCTGATTGGATGGAGGCAGTTGTACGGGATTTTGTCTGTCTCATCCTTCTTGATCTGTAGCTGTAGAGGCAGTCCTTGTGCTAACCATAGCGGATGATGAAGTCCTTTCCTAGATTTGATGCAAATCTGAATAGGTTGGAAGGATTCTGAACTTGAAATTTGGATCTTCTTTTTAGATTTGTGCAATCCCGTATTGACAGTAGATCCAAGGAATATGAGAAAAACTGTGTTCTCTCAGTGAAAGCACCGAAGTGTTTGTACCAAAATTGGGCATAACACTCTTCGGAAGTATTTGAAGAGATAAAAATGAAGAATAGAAATGCAAAAGGAAGATTATCTAACAAACACTTCGAAAACAAATAATGAAAACACGTAGAAACACAATGATTTAGAGTGGTTCGGCGTATGACCTACTTCCATTATGAAGTTGATGATTTTATTGATATTCACTTGCTGATGACAACTGACTACAATGGATTACAGTGGTGAAGTTTGAGTACAACAACAGCCTTGAAGTATAAAAATGTTTCGACAAAGTTTGGACGTCAAAGAGCCAAAAGATCCTCTTTCTGTAGGCTCTAGGGTGCTTTTTATAGACTTAGGATGCAAATATCTCGCTCAGATCTCGAGAGACCTCTTCTAGCACGTGAGTGGACACACACAATCGATCCTATGCGATTTCGACTTGATCCGTGATCGATACAAACAAATTTCGTATCGATCAAAATTTGACCCAATCGAGTCGAAACTTGGCATGAACTTTCTTTAGGTTGTACGTAAACTCCTGTGAAAATTTCATAGCATTTGGACATGTGGATTGCGAGTTATGATCGATGCAAGTTTGAGCTTCTCGTTCATGGTTTTCTTCGTGTCGATACGTCTGTATCGATCAGTTCGAATCAATGCTGAGCATGTGCCTGTGAGTTGACGTGGAGCTTGAATTTTGGATCACCCCACTTCCGATGCCGAGTTGACCTAGTCATCCCAAGGTTTTCGCATTGTTCGTATCGATCTTGACCATTCTGTTCGCATCGGCCGTTTGCACTGCCTTGTTCTCATCGATCATTTGTGTTACCTTGGGACCATTCACAGGTCGAATGCCCATCTGACGAACAATTACAACAACAAACAGCTAATCACTATCATACAACAATCAGTTACAACAGCACACAGTACAATAGTTGGCAGTCTACAGTTCATAATGTATATCTTTATGAATCAATCGAAAATTACAACTTTCGACGAAAAGACAACAATTGTTCAATAAGTCAGTCAGACAGAACTGTTCGGAATGAAAGATACGACTATTCAAAGCACATTATGTTCTCACAAGACGTACTTTGGAGGGCAAATGTTATTCCGCCTTTTGGCAAGGCCGAGATATCAAGGAATTGACTGAAGATCAAAGACCACTCATCCCAATGTCGAGTAAGCACAGGTTCACTATAGATGTCGGTAAATTTTGTCCGAGTCCGGATCAAGCTACAATTGATATGACATGGCAAGCAAACCTTTGAAAGCCAACGTTTCAAATTTTAAGTCAATCGAAGTTCGTATGCTCAAGATATGATTGATACAAACCAAGGAAATCGACACAACCACGTCCATCACTTCGCAACCGTCTATTCGTATTGATCTTGTTCGTATCCATCGGCAAGCATCCGTTCGTGTCCATTGTAACGCGTCACTTCGTGTCCATCAACTGAAGAGCCTTGTTCGAATCCATCAAGCTTCGCTAGTTCGTATCCATCAAGTGACCTTGGTTCATATCCATCAAGTAACTGATGTTCGTATCCATCAAGTGACCTTGGTTTAGGGCTGTCAATGGGTCGGGTCGGGTCGGGTTTGGGTCGGGTCAAGTCGGGTTCGGGTTGATTTTAAATGGGTAGGGTCAACCCGTTTATTAAACGGGTCGAAAACGTTCAACCCGAATCCGACCCTTTTATAAACGAGTTGACCCGACCCAACCCGTGTAACCCGATTATAAATGGGTCGGGTCGGGTCGTAAATGGGTCGGGTCAACCCGTATAAGGTGTAAACGGGTCGGGTCAACCCGTATAAGGTATAATTGAGTCGTAAATGGGTCGGAACAGGTCGTAAAAGGGTCGGGTCAACCCGTATAACCCGTATAAGGTACAAACGGGTCATAAACAGGTCGGAGCGGGTCGTAAACGGGTCAGCTTAACCTATATACTGTATAAACGGGTTGTTAACGGTTCAGTTTCGGGTTGGCGGGTCAACCCGAAACCCACCCGTTTATAAACGGGTCAAATTCAGGTTGACCCGAAAATGACCCGCTAATTAAATGGGTCGGGTTAACCTGCTAATTTCCGTGCGGCTTTCGGGTCGTGTTTCGGGTCGTGTATGAAATTGACAGCCCTACCTTGGTTCGTATCCATCAAGTAACTGATGTTCATATCCATCAAGGCCAAACAAAGCCGCTATCATTTGTTCGTATCCATCCCGTTGGTTCAACTTTGCATCGATCACCTGAAGTTAATTCTAATCGATACGAAGTAGACCAAGTCCATCGATACGAACAGGACGACTTCAACCGATACGAACAAGGCCACGGTGTATCGAGTCGAACAAGGCAACACAAATGATCGATACGAACAAGGCAGTGCAAATGGCCGAGGCGAATAGAATGGTCAAGATCGATACGAACAAGGCGAAAACCTTGGGGTGACTCGGTTAACTCGGCATCGAAAGTGGGGCAATCCAAAATTCAAGCACCACGTCAACTCACAGGCGCGTGCTCAGCATCAATTCGAACTGATCGATACGACGTATCGACACGAAGTTAATAGCGAACGAGAAGCTCAAACTTGCATCGATTATAACTCGCGATCCACATGTCCAAATGCTATGAAATTATCATAGAAGCTTACGTACAATCTAATGAATTTTCATGCCAAGTTCCGACTCGATTGGGTCAAATCTTGATCAATACGAAATTCGTTCGTATCGATCACATATCAAGTTGAAATCGTGTGGGATCGATCGCATGGGCCCACTCACGTGCCATAAGAGGTCTCCCGAGATCTGAGTGAAATATTTGCATTCTACGCCTATAAATAGCACCCCAGAGCCTACAGAAAGAGAATCTTTTGGCTCTTTG
Source organism: Allium cepa (assembly GCA_030765085.1). Classification (NCBI taxonomy): domain Eukaryota; kingdom Viridiplantae; phylum Streptophyta; class Magnoliopsida; order Asparagales; family Amaryllidaceae; genus Allium; species Allium cepa. The sequence continues at coordinate 205,034,443 of CM060942.1, forward strand.
ACATCCAGACTCTGTCGAAACCTTTTTTATACTTCAAGTCTACTGTTGTACTCGAATTTCACCACTGTAATCCGTTGTAGTTAGTTGTAATCAGCAAGTGAATATCGATAAAATCATCAACTTTGTAGTGGACATAGGCCATACGCCGAAATATTTGCATCATACGCCTATGAATAGCACCCCAGAGCATACAGAAAGATGATCTTTTAGTTCTTTGACATCCAGACTCTGTCGAAACCTTTTTTATACTTCAAGTCTGATGTTGTACTCGAACTTCACCACTGTAATCCGCTGAGTCAGTTGTAATCAGCAAGTGAATATCGATAAAATCATCAACTTCATAGAGGACGTAGGCCATACACCGAACCACTCTAAATCATTGTGCTTCTACGTATTTTCATTATTTGTTTTTGATGTGTTTGTTAGATAATCTTTTTTTTGCATTTTTATTCTTCATTTTAATCTCTTCAAATACTTCCGAAGAGTGTTGTGCCCAATTTTGATACAAACATATATATATATATATTGATTAACATATATATATATATAATCACGTGCTTAAATTTTATGTATTTATAGTTTTATTTATTGAATGAATAGTAAAGAATGATTAGGACTAAACTCTTTAAAGTCCGTGTTTATATTGTTATTTATTCATAGTTTTATATGATTAATTGTTAATTTTTATTTATTAAACAAAAAATAACGAAGCAATAATAACTTAGACTTCAACGTTTACCCAAAAAACTTACACCTCAACATTTTGAGGCTTACGCCTCGCCTCGCGAGACGCTTTTGTGTTTTAAAACTTTGTAATTTTCTAAGTTTTTTAAATTCTTTGTTCTATTTCAATTTTTCTAGTTTTTAATTATTCAAATTCTATATGCTTTTGAAAGAGTTTCTGGTTTTTCATAGTTTCTAATCTTTTGGACTTTCACAACTTGTGTTTTTCAATTTTTAAAAATATTGTTCTTCCTCTGAATTTATCATTTTTTATTTACACTTTTTGAATATATCATACTAGTAAATAAAGGTATTCAATGAAAATCATAACAAGCTAACAGGAAATCAAAAATATTTATGTTTACATGAAAATTGATCCTACCACGAGCATCACCAAAATGTTAGCACTTTAATTTGTGGATAGCTTAAATTAGAATGGAAATAGAACTATGACGAAGAGATAAGGATGCATAAAATAAAGGTTTCTATAAGAAGAAAACATAAAGTATAAAAGGTTTGAGGTTTATACCGAAATACGGGATTTTGGCCTACCGTTTCGATTTCAATAGAGATCGAAATGAAACCAAACCAAAACTCCTGTTTAACGACAAAAAATAATTGAACTTCAAGTTTTACATAAGAAAATGAATAAAATGACTAATTTAAGTTTAAAATATATGAATATTCAAATTTTGAAACTTTAACTTAGGAAACGTACATAAAAAAATGGTGTGTAAGAAAAGTTGGAAACAAGATAATGAATAAACTATTTTAAGAGTAATAATTATTTATACATAATCAATATTATTCTTTTATATCTTATTTTTCAGTTAAAGACAAATTTTACATTTTTTTAAATAAATTAAACAATTAGGTGTAATATTCCAAAACCGAAACCAAAATTTACGAATTAGATCGAAATTCCAAAAATTAAAGAAAAAAACGAAACCAAGACCGAAATTGAGATCTCTGCTATAAACAAAAAAAAAATGCCCTCACAAAATAAATTCCTATATCAGTGAAATGGATGGTCTTCCATAATTAGGTTATAGATGCCACTGTTCTTGTTTTACTTGTGAAGAAGCTCAGAACTGTGACGGATCAGCTGCAGGATGTTATTTTTAAACTCTAAAGGAAAATAAAGACATGTTGAATTCTTGACATGATATTGAATTGGACCAAAATACCCCTATTTTAGGGGTAAACTGACAATATGTTGCCAGTGGATCAATTTAGAAATCATTACAAGTCATATATAACAATAACTGGCACATCAGATTAATCGGAGCCACGCACAGCTTTGGATTCGTACCAGTATATAGCTTCCTATCATGGACTTTCTTCAGCAAATGCTAAGATGATGAATTAAAATGGATAAACTTCAAAAGTTCAACAAAATAAACATAATTTAGCAAATTGATATGTGAAGCATAAAGAAGAGCGGGTAAAATGACTAAACCTTTATGAGCAGCAATGTGGCTTGATTTAATATGCTTCTTGCAAGAATTGCACTGAACCTTCGTTCAAAATGTTCACAGTTAATAAAATTCAAAGGATACAAGTAGAACGAAAAGAAACCGAATCATTTTGAATTTTAAAATATTGATTGAATCTCAGCTTTCTTATTTCAGCGACATTCTGTGCTCTTCGACTTGTTGCCTATTCATTTTTATTACTTTATCTCTGTTCAGTAAGAGTTCAACGACTTCCCATATATATGCCCTTTTCACTTCCATCCTGTGAATATCATATAATGTATGATGGTGTAAACTTAAAAAGAATAGTTGTGCTTGGGACGCTGTTCAGATCTCGGAAATATCGGCCGAGATATTGGTTTGATCTCCCCTCGAAACAAAACAACAATTCTTGGTGTAAATCGTTTCGAATACATCAGCCAAGATATAGCGATATTGGTCGATATATCGGCCGAAATCATAGTTGTCAAGGCAAAAAAGCCTCAGAAAGCCACAGGCTCTCGCCTAGCGCTTTTTTGCGCCTAGGGCATTTTTGGACGCCTTGAGCGTTATTTTTCTGTTTTTCAGCCAAAAGGAACTGCACTTAGAAAATGCACTAAAACTCAAATTTTGACTTCAAAAAATTGCAAATAAATACAATATTGAGAATAAATTATCGTAAATCAAACTAAGAAAGCACATAGACATTCACAAGTCGAGCGGCGTTGGCAAAAATCGGGCGACGGCGACGATATTGAATCTAAGGTTTTTGTTTTGTTCGAGAACGATGTATTTTATGTTCGATACTGCAGCAGGATTGAAAGAACGCTTTTTTTTTTTACGGTTGGATTTTAGAATGCGATTGGGCTCCATATTGGGCCAAATGCTAAAATTTTATTTTCTCCGCAATAATGTTGCACAAGACGCGCTTTTTTCAGCCCTTCACAGGTCGATTGCTTTGGCGCCTTTGGTAGCGCTTTAATCATCGTCGGTGCTTTGAAAGGTATTTTTGGCACCTAGGCGAGGGCTTTAATGGCCCGAAATGAGATATTGAAATATCAACCGGGATTTTTTTTTCCGCTAAACTTTAAGCCCGTACCCAATCCAAAACAATAATTTTAAAAAAATTAAGCTTGGTTTGTTATATGTTTCTGCTATTTCAATAGTCAACCTCTCATCTTTTAATTGCTAAATTTAACTTTTTTGCTAGCTAGCTTGTAATGGTAAAAGCCTGGTTTTATCTTGGTTTACCATAATGTTTTTTTGTGTATTTTGTATCTAAATGGAAGACTTAAAAAGAATCATGTCTAATCTCTAATGCTTTGTGTGCATTTTGCATGTTATATGTGACAATAACATATATGTTCTACACTCTTTTGCATTTTCATGTTCGTTGTTTTTTTTAACATGCATGTTCCTTATGCATGTATGTGTTTTATGTTCTACTTCTTTGTTGTTATTTAATGTTTTGGATCTTTTTTATGTTCTATGTAACGATAATTCATGTTTATGGATCATGAGCTGTAAGCTATAATTTATTTGTAAACTCTTATTCTGTTAGTTTAAGCATATTATGATTCATGAATATTAATGTTCTTTCTTAGATTAATAGCAATGGAGTGATTTTGCAAATCAAGTTTAAATTATTATTTTTACGGTAGCATTCATATAAATTATTGTGTAAGAATATCAATTTTTAACATATCATATACCCTGATATGGTTCCGAGATAAGCTTTAAGACCCGAGATGAAATTCCGAGACCAACACCCGAGATGGACTCATCTCCTCCGATATCTCCCCCGATACGAGATCGAGTCTCTAAAATCTCCAAGACAAAACGTGATCGAAATCTGAGATTTAAAACCTTGACTTGGAATTTGATCTCTATTGCTGATTAAGGCATCATTGGTCAATGAAATTTATGAAAGACTTTTGAACCTTTTATAAGATACAGCCAGAGACTTTGGAAAACAATTCTAGCTTTTTACAATGTTAGATGAACATATGCCTTGACTATCTGTTACTCTATATCACTATACATGCATATATTTAAACACTGTTATTCCCTTGTTATTATGGTTTAAATTTCGAGATTTCGTTTCCACAAAAATGGAAGATTAAAAAAGCATGCACGCAAAAGTTCTCTAGGGCATTGCTATCAAAAATCTTTAAATAAACAAGAGAAAAAACCGAGTTTTAAGTTTAGCACTAAAAGTTCGATCATCATAATAAATTTCAATATGTGTACAAATATTAAAATATAGACCTTCTGAATCTACAATTTACTATTTAAATCCCGTTTCAATTTAAAATTTGAAATTTGCAATTTACGATTTGAATTCTGTTTTGAAAACATTGCTCTAGGGTTTTGTAATTTCTCAACGAGATAATAAAGATTCTTTGTCCTTTTCTACGGCTACAGATGGAAAATTTAAATTCATTGTTACTATTATTCGACGCAATAGCTACAATGAGATGTAACCATCATTCCCTAAACTTTATAATCGTGCAAACTTACAAAACACCTCCACTCTACACTTCCATACTTCTTGAACGGATAAATTTGTTCCATGTTAAGCCTTATGCTCCCCACAACCAATCATCTTTCTTCTTTTTTCCTGGTGTGGTTACTTCCATAGTATAAGTTTTTGAGTATAATGCAATGCATACTGCTTCTGCAAGTGAATTTTAAGAACTGTAGGAAACCACGATGGGTTTTATTCTACTCGACTAATACACACTTATTAAATTAGATCAATCAAACAAAATGGTCTGAGATGAACTGGGGGTACAGCTACAAGACCATTGAATAGCCTATTTATCAGTAAAAGGTTCTAATCCAGGTTAGAAATATTTACCAGATACAAGGGATCTGTTAATGGGCTAGACCCCAATACATGGATATGTGCAAATATAAGTCAATTGAAAAGTAGCATATCAAGGTAAGCATTATATTGACATATGATCAACAACAATGATTTTATTACATATGTAAGATGTAAGATGTAAAGCTGCAAACTTACAGAAAGTGAAAACTTACATCATGAATTGGGTTTATATAAACATGTGGATAATTCAGTTCAGCGTGTCAATTCTAATTTATTGGCATACCATCTAAATATATAAGGTTGTTTCTTCAAATTCGGTTAAGCATCACTTAATGGAAACTGTTTATCTGCGTTTTATAAGTTGTTCTGGGAACTTCTTGGCAGAAAAATCAGATCAAGAAATCACAATTTTCTTTAACCCTGTAATATTTTGGCATTTACAGACTATAATAAAGATTAAACATATCAAATGCAAAGTGAAATAAAATTTGATCACCAACTATAGATGTGATCAAACAACTGACCTTCTTCATCAAGTAAATTTGGTTCAACAGCGTCCAAAATTTGCCTATGAATAGATCGGACAACAATATTCCTACTGGTTTCTTCGTCTGCAATGAATAAGAAGGTTTAAAAACTGCCAAATCTATGAGAGAGAAAATAGAATTAAAGGCAATCATCTAACAAAGTCCATTTATTATTATTACGTTGTTTAAACGGTCAGCTAACTATTGTGAAGACATTGTTTTGGCAAACATTTATAGCATTTAGAATTCAAGGAATTGGGAAGGAAAGGATAGTGCTTTAAAATATTTAGACAACCCATTGCGTCACATCATGATACTTTACTGGAATATGTCTGTACACACACATACACATGATGTCGTAGGCATCATCATCCATTTTACAGCATTGACTTCATGAAACAAAATCTGTGTCATTTTACATGATGGATGCATTTTATAGTAATCAAGGTATTAGCATATATATGGAATAATTGTCTTTATCATGATTTTGTACTCCTAAAGGATTATATCAGAATGGTCAAGTTATGGATACTTCCCTCAATTCTAAGGTTTTGCTTCCTCAAGTTCAACTTAATACTCAAGTTAACAACCAAAACTGAAGACATTTGAAAAATCAAACCTGTAGATGGTAGGTTATAGGAATAAGCTATATGGGCAAGTTGTATGTGAATGAAGCACTCTATATATATTAGGGACATTACGGTAATGATAAATTTCACATTACTTTACCATTATCGGACAATCGGTAACCAATTTTGAGCTAAGTTGATACACCAGTACAATCGGCAAGGAAACCATAAACTTACTAGTTTTAATGTCAAAACATCGGTAATGTTCTTTCAAAAACGATGGTAATGGTGACTTATCGGTCTACTTATAATACATGAATATCCATAAAATTGGTTGTATAATATGTATTTAGAAGCAAACAAATGATTTGATCGTTTCAAAAATTCAATTCAAATGATGCTAATTGCATTTCTATTTTTCTCCACTGGTGTCTTTTATTAAGTAAAATGATAAAATGTATTATGAAGTAACATTGCATTCTATGATGTTATCAAGCTTTCAAATTTTTGGACAGTTGTAATTTACTATTACCGATGTAATAGTTACTAGTTTATCGGTTTACCAGGCTTTGGTATATCAGCGGATCGGCAACGGTAAAGGTATGCAATTTCAGCTTACAATTTAAAATGGTATGTTAAAAGTATTTGCAAAATGAGAGTGATAACCATTAACATAACAGCCCTAACATATAATATGAAAAGCTAGAATATGTATAGCTCTCAATATATTAGTTCCCCTAATGCCACAGCTACTCACAGCCATAAATAGGGAAGTGAATGATTATTTAGAATGTAGCCTTTTATCTAATAGTATGCAAATTCAGCAATCATATAATGATCATAATTGCTAACTGAAGATATTTCTGGAAGATTTTCATCTTCAAGAAGTTTCGCAATGCATGCCATCCTACAAGTCCTCCTAGGATTAAATGCAGACATACCTTCACTGAAAAGAACCTGCATTTAATCTTCCAACATCAACGTTGCACATATGAACAGCAGATGTGATTCTACAATCTACATTGCATAAATTTTGTCTTGATCCCAATATTTCCAAATAAAATGCATGGTTGTTTATTTGCCCATTCACTCCAAAAATTAGACATAAATATATAACGTTAAAAAAGCATTTATACAAACGAATAAAATCGGAGGGGTACTAACTCACCACATTTACCATTTTAACTCTCCTTCTGCGAGTATATTTTTGAAGGGAAGTGTTGGTGGTATTGAAAATAAAATAAGGAATTACAATAATAATTCAACTATTATAAAATCAAATAGGTTTTGTGTTTCGGATATGTAGTCAAGTAGATGAGAGTCAAAATGAGAATAGGGGTGCAGTTATCACTTCACGATATAAATCAATATATTTTGCACTAGTTCTTCTTTTTCAGAGCACAATTTCAAAGCAACAGAAACCTAACAACAACTAATTACTTTGCAGTATGAATTTATCTCGTTCTCATAATTGCAATAAAAATGCATGTAGACACATATTTTCAACCACGAGACTAATTAAACAGTGCACACAATTTTAATACAGTTGTAGAATCAAAGATATTGCCAAAAAAACTGCCTCATGGTATTTCATCCAACAAAACAAATGCATGCCATTTCACGACATCATAGCACAAACTCAAACAGCGTGTGTAGTACTGAAGATATACACACGTCAGTAGCTACACAGTTCAGACAAAATAATCAAGACGTATACAAAATACAAGTTCATACTTTATTTCCATCTACATTACATACAGTACAAACAAAAAGACATAAAGGGCATCGATCATACATTTATCTCGAAAAAGAAGTATCTTTCTATAGAAACACTGAAACAGATATCGATCAACAAGGCTACATTATAATTTTAAACCTCGTCATGACATACGGCCATGCACAAATATTTTCAGAGGTAAGGTAAAATAATGTTATAAACCTACAAATGAATCGCATAAATCTCACGTTGAGTAATAAGATCATCAAAACACACCGATCTGTATCCAAAATCATAAAAATGAACAATGTGAGACAAAAAGAAGAAAACTCCACCTGAAAGTAGAGTACTATTGGGGAATTATTTGCGGAAAAGCGATTCTTTTCGGTCGCGTGATCCTTGTAGGACGTATCTCCGGATTTGATAACTATTCATAGAGTTGATTGGTTATTCTTACAAATTTGGGGAAAAGAAAAGAGCGAACTTATGGGTGGGATCGGATACTTCATTCGATCCATACGTATGGGCTAAAGAAAGTTAACTTGTATCAATCTAGGTTGTGTTTGTGTTGGGCTGGATTAAAGGGTGAGTCGAGTTAGGTTAAACAAGGTTGACTTGGGAGAAATATAAGTTTAATATGGAATGATAACACGATAAAAGAAATAAAAGAAATCATCAAAATGTTCAGTACAAAAATGCAGATTTAAACATCGTAATACGTTATATTGAAATGACCGACTACATGACATCTTTAGAGTTTCATTATAGAATGTATGTAATGCATTGAACCAACACGCATACATATCTAATTAAAGTATCAAAGTAAATAACATGATTTTAAAATATTCTTCAAATACTCTTACCATATTTTACGCATACATAGCATTCAATCCATAGACATGATAAGGGATGGAATGGAGCGGGTCTAGGGTCCAAACCCGTTAGACCCCCTCCTGTTTTGACCCGCCTAGATCTGTCTCATTAGGTCATCGGGGTGGGTAGACGCATTACCAGTTCTTGAGAGTTCATGTTCTAGGATCAGGTTGGGGCTTGGCTGATCCACCCCAACCGAACCTGCACTACTGAGATCTCATGAAGTTGTTTTATTGCTATAATGATGATTTGTTGATCTTTTTTAGATAGCATATTATAATGTGCAATTCAATAAATTAAAAAAGCTCTGATGTATTAAGTTACATCATTGATAATTATACAATAACATATACATATTTTTTGAACTCTTATTGTACACCTCATTTTTATTATCTTCTCTTATTATTGTAACCACATTGTTATTTGTATTTAATGTACATGTAGTAACAATCCCTCTTACAAACATTAATAAATATAAGTGTTGTGGCACGCGTTTCGCGCGTGATGAAGACCCATGTATTGTTTTTCTACAAATTGTATTTGTTTAATACGTTCAAAAGAAAATGATTTTCACAAATATTTAGTCGTATTATTGTGTTGAATCATACGTAGTTAATTTGAATTTTTATTTCTAAGTTGCAATTCTAATTTTTTTTTTTAACTTTAATTATTTATTTATATTATTAATAATATGAAACGAATTTGTATAGCGATTTATTTGTTAGATCTCATTTTTAAGTAATATTTTAACTTGTTAAATATTTGTAGAGGAAATGTTTAATTTGTAGAGGAAGCTTAATTGTCAGATCCTAAGTGATACTAAATCTTACTAATAATATTTATATGAAGACATTTTTTGCATTTCATGCTGACATCAAAAGAGTACGACGGCAAATATATTACAACTATTAATAAAGAAAGGACAAATTTTTGAAATGCGCTAATTTTCGAATCAATTTCGCGATTGGCATTGGTTTTGAAACTTATTACCAAACATGACTAGTTTCTGCCCAGTCAACATCCCAGTCACCTTTTTTACAACTGCCACGAGAATGCGCAACTGTTAGTTGCGCACACGGGCAGGTTTTTAGAAAGCGCAACTATGAGATGCGCAAATTTGGTTTTGAATTTTTTTTACGAAACTCAACTACGAGTTGCGTAGGGGGATTTTGATTTTTTCAATCAGCCCATGTGTTATGCACGCCTAACCGACAATATGCAGGCGCAACTCTTAGTTGCGCCTGCTATAGTTTCATGCAGGCAAAACTATGAGTTGTGCCTGCACAGGTTGCTGCTGCTAAAACAGAGGCAGCAGCAACCCTCCTCCCCGTTCCACCAAAACTTTTCTCAACCTTCAACCCCTCTTCCATGCCCGAACCCAACAACTCCCAACCAAAATTTTAGCCAATTACCATCAATTTTTCACAAAATTTTCAAATTTCTTCTTCTTTCTTCGATTAAACCAAAGCTACAACAATGGAAGCGGGATACTCTTCAACACAAATAGATTTTGGTAATTTCTAAACTCTAGTTTTTTTGATAATTTTAAAATTTGCTTATTATTTGGTTGTATTTGCTAGAAATATTGTCAAATAGCTTATTGTACATCTTAATAATCCAATTTGAAGCGTTGAACCACTAATTGATTGTAAACGAATTGTAAAATTTGGTTTTTTTGCATGAACTTCGAAGAACCGGAAAGCGGATCGGTAGACGGTAGCGTGCTTTATATGCAAGATAATCACCTCTCTAATTTGAAGAGTTAATGAGGGTAATATTATTCGCTTTGTAATTATAGTAAATTTTTGCAAGTTATTTCGCATTTTGAATTAACTAAAAGATATAATTCTTTATTTTGCAGAGTGTAAAACCGGTGGATTGCCTGGATCATTCGCAAAAGTTTTGAAGATTTGATGAAGATGGTTGAAGATCAACGGGTTCAACAATTACTACATCAAGCGGGATTCTGGTATTTCATGCAGATTAGTATATCAGATTTGACAGGTCATTACTCACAGCTTTATGCGATAGATGGAGACCAGAGACTTCCGCTTTTCATTTTTCCGTTGGGGAAATGACCATTACACTACAAGACGTATCTATGTTGTTTGGCCTTCCCATCGAAGGCGCTGTGTTGAACTACGGTGGTAACGTGGACGCCGATGAGGTTTGTCAGCATTTGCTTGGTGAAATTCCACCTCCAGAAGCGGCGGTCAATAGAAGAGAGTTGAAGGTCAAATGGCTGAATAACCATATAATCGGTCGGGAGATTTCAGTCGATTCATCTATTGAGGAGATAGAACAGTTCACGGGCTGTCATATTGCTTCTTATAGCATCTCGTCTATTTTCGAACCATTCGAAGGGTAGAGTTAGCGTTAAATGGTTGTACTTGCTAGAGGATTTTGCCACTATTTTAGATTATCCATGGGGTAGTGCTGTTTTGTGCGTATTGTTTAAGGAGTTGGATAATGTGACACTAAGAAAGACGAACGGATTAGCAGGTTGCCTAACCCTTCTGCAGGTATGTCGGTTTTAACTTATCGATGTACCAAATTTATGAAATATTTTGAAAGATGTTTCTTAACACTCATAATATGCAGGTATGCTCTTGGACGCGTATTTCTGTTGGACGACCAAATGTTCGTGTCAACGTTGCTCCGGGATTACCGTACGGGTCAAGATAAAAGCAACTTGAAATTTGCACTGAAATTTTTTTGATTTCTGCCAATATTCACACCATATTTTGATTATGACTGTAGATGGACCGAAGATAGACGTTGGAGAGATAATCCAGCCCGTCATCCTACATTCTATCGCAACGAGCTCGATGTTTATGGACGAGCATGCTGTTGACTGGATGTCATACACAGCTGAGATCGTACAGGATCTGCCGCCTATTTGTTTGGACGGGGAGCATAGTTGGTATGCAAGGATCCCGATTATTTTCTTGCAAAGTGTAGCTATGCACTACCCCGACAGAGTGATGAGGCAATTTGGCCTTCATCAGCATATACTGGATCCGGTCGAGCAGATTTTCCCACACGGTTGGAATAGAGACTTGTACAACACGTATGTCGCAAGGTGGGATCACAGGTTGGATCATGTTCAGGTCGAACGCGTACTAAGAATGTCAACCGAACAATACTATAGTTGGTACTGGCATATCACACGCCGATTTATTCTTAAAGAATCGTCAACTAGACTACCCAGATATGCTCCACGGGGACCGATGGAACGTGATTTGGTAAGTGTTTACAAGTTTTACTCTTTGAACTTTCTCAACAAGCTTTACTTACTTGCGTCATTGATTCTTTTATTTTAGGTTCAAGGGTTGTATATGATTTCCAATGAAGTTGACGATGTCCTGGCAGATCCTACAGATGAGGACAGAGTAAAAGGAAAGTCCTTCAACATCAAGGAAATTATCAAGTTGCTTCTAGGTGGGGATAAGCTAGAAAGACCGCCACCGTATGTGCGTCGTCCACCCCAGGCTTTTGTTCGTACCTACCAAAGAAAACGTTTTAGAGGCACGGGGGGTCCTTCCAAGGTAGCCAGCCAGGGCAGGAAATAGTTGAAGATGGACCATCTCAACCGCCTCCGACGCAAACTTAGAAAATACTACGCGACCGCAGAAATATAAGAAGATAGGGTTGTGTTGGCCTGTCGTTTGGTTGCTTTGTTTTGAATTTGTATTGGCTTGAAACTTTTTGGTTTGTAGGTGTTGCGATGTTGTATTATTGACTTGGAACATGTTGTTATATGAAATATGATGTTTTGTATGAAATATTTCACCTATATGGATGAAATGTTGTATTTATATGTTGTTATTATATGAAAATTGATGTTTAATGAAAGTTGCATATGTTATATGGTCTCTGGAAATCTGGAAAGTTGCAGGAGCAACTTTGAATCGCGCAAGAAAAGTATGCGCTTGCTGGAAAATTGTAGGCGCAACCAGTAGTTGCGAACCCATGAGTATACTGAGCGCAACTTTGAGTTGCGCCTAATAATTTCCTTTAGGCGCAACTTAGAGTTGCGCCTGTATACCTGGGATATTTCTTGGCCCAACAGCTGCATATAAACATCACAGCTCCTCCCAAAACAAACACAACTCCTCAAACCCATTTTCTTTCAGAAACCTTAACATTCATTTCCATTATTTTCACTACCATCAGCATAAAATTCCACTCAAAATCATTTAATTCTACGGAGATAAACAAAAGATTGCACATTCATCTACACTTGAGGTAAAGAATCGAAACCCTACTCCACCAATTTTGATAGATCTGGTGTTGACAATTAACTTTCTGTAATTTTGATAGATCAATGACTACCGTGCCTATTATTTGTCACTATGACGGTGATTTAGTCATCGATGAAAATAGCAAGCCAACATATGTTGGCAGAAAGCATAAGGGATCGAAAGTCAGGAGGGATTGCAATTTTCTTGAGCTAAAAATGGAAATTTACAAAGCTACAAAGTTTGCTTCTACAGAGCTCGACATTTCGTTGGCTAGTAAGTGGGTAACGGATGATGGGCAAATTGTTATTGAGGTAGACGACGACGACGTCGATTCTATGTTTAATGTGGGGATGAAAGTAATTGATTTGTATGTTAAGAAGACGGAGATGGTACATACAAATGAACAGCAAGCTCAAATCTTTGATTATACCAGTCAATCCAGACCTAGTAATACTGCTGAGTGAAGTCAAACGTATTACCCACACTACTCCTACCAGCCACCGAACATTTACGCACAAGCAGCTGGGTATGCTTTTATGTGCTGTATTAATGTTTTATTCATATTTTTTGTACTTAACAGTCAAAGGTTTGTGTACAAGTACGGTGTCATGGTATATCCATCGCAATCACCCAGGTATGGTTTCCTTCCATGTCCATCGTATCCTCTATAGTCAATCCCAACTCCGAATTCAAACGACTACTTGCATGAACTTGCAGATGAAGATGTTGACACCGAGGATATGGAGGGTGGAAATGTTGATATTGAAATTTCCCATTTGGATAGCATCGAAATCGCTGCTACACTAGACGACGATGAAACATGGATCGATGCTTTGAATGTTAACAATGACGCTCCTTTAGATGATATTCCAAAGGAAGTTGATGACACTGATGAGCATATCGAGATGGAAGAACCGTTAGAAGATGACCAATGAAATGATACAATTATGGAAAGATCTGTTGTGCAAGAATTTCAATTTACCGACGAAATGTTATGGCTGGAATGTGTGGAGAAAGGCCCTTGAGTTATGATTTTCAAATCGAAGGAATTTTTAATTGAACATATAAGTGAATGGTCGATAAAGTGTTTAGTTTTATTTAAAAACATAAAGTCCCGTGCTAGAGAGTTCACTGCTATATGTGATATTGATGCTAATTGTCCATGGCGGCTTCATGCTATTATGTATAAAAGAGATCATGTTGAGTGGTGGATGATAAAAAAATACGGTGGTGATCACGCTTGCTCAAATCCAATCATCAACTCGAACCACAAACAAGCAATAGCCAAATTCATTTGCACCAAAGTCCTTCCGCATGTTCGTTCGAACCCAAGTTACACTGCAATATCTTCCAAGAGCTTATGGCACACACTTACAAAATTCAAATAAGCTACATGAGAGCCTGGAAAGGACATAGAAAAGCGGTGTCTACAATATTTGACGATTGAGAATCTTTGTACAATGACTTACCTCAGTTTCTTCATGCTATACAGAAATGCAATCCAGGTACTGTTTATCATGTACATACAGAAGGAGTACAATTCTAGGGGCTTTCTGGGTATTTGGACCGAGCATTGCAGGTTTCAACCATTTCCATCTGGTTCTTTCTATTGACAGAACACATATGTATGGTAAATATCAAGGTACATTGCTTTTGGTCACAAGAGTTGATGCAAACAACTCTCTTTTCCCTTTGGAATTTGCTATTGTAAGGACAGAGTCTGCGAAAACTTGGGGTTTGGTTTTTTTCATGCATGGGACACTTAATTCCATCTTTAAATGCAACATACATTACATTCAATTCCGATAGAATGAAAGGAATTCCAACCGCCTTGCAAGAGAAGTGGAGAAGACCACATCATCATCGCTTCTGCCTACGTCATTTTAAGGCAAACTTTAAAAAAGCTGGTTTTGGTAGCAAGATTTTGCAAAACTTATTTCATACTTCCGCTAAAGCAAGAGATGAGTTAATATACAAAGCACTCAGAGAGCAACTAAAAAAGGTGAGTCCGGCTGCTGACAGATGGATCGATAGAAGTCTCCGACATAAGGATGAACAGTTGGCTCTTTACAAGGACAATAGTGAACGGTTTTGTATGATGACTGCCGATGCTTCAGAAAGTTTCAATGGAGTTCCTAAAGGTGAAATATCGTTACCGGTCAAGGCGTTAGTGGCACGTATCTTTCATCGTCTTAATAGCTACTTATTCAGAAGACGTACCGATGGAATGGATTACGCATCTTCGCTCACGCCAAATTATGACAAAATAATGGAAAAATATTCAGTGAAGCACGTAATATGAGCATTAACACGTTTAGCTTATCAGAGTGGCAAGTAACAGACACAAACGCGTGCAATTACACAGTAAATAATACCAATGACAGCTGCAGCTGTTCATGCAATATTCCTATTCTAGCCTATTTTCCATGTTCCCATGTTTTGCTGCATGTGCACGATGTAGTGGAGGAGCAAACAGAGCTTACCATGATCTTATTTCATCCTGGTTTATGGCACACATTTATAGACATAGTTATTTTTCGGTTTTTCATCCAATGTCCGATAGTAGATATTGGGATGTACCTGAAGGCCCTACTATACTCTCGCCACCAACACGAAGGAATACAGGAAGACCGAGGTCCACAAGAATAAGGGAGTCATGGACGAAATGGAGGACAGAAGATAGGACAGATGTGGACAATGCGGTAACTTGGGTAATAAGAGACGAACGTGTGAGAAGCAATAAATATTTTACTACTTCTGTCATTCGTGAACTGTATAACTTATATTTTTATTCTGTACGCAACTTTGTTGTCAAATGTTATCTTATGTCAAACATTTAAATTACTTGCTATGTTATGTTACTTTGATTAAATCATCTATTGCATATCCACTACAACAACCAAGTACAAATTAAACCAAGTAATACAGCATTCATTAAAACTAAAGCATACATAACTCAATTAAACATGCCTGATACAGTTCCATTACAGTATAGTTGCCCTACACAGTTTACTAGACCCCTTTCCAAATTGGATTTATGGACTGCAAATAGTCTACTTGATGTTGAAGTTGTTTTTTTTCCTTTTCCAAACGTCTTACTTCGGCTTGCATCTCTAGCGCATATTTCACTCCCCTCGGGGTCAAAGGACGATCTACCCATTTGAAGAAATTACAGCACTCAACACCTTTCGGGTTAGTTATATGATCAAGGTAACCGGCACATCCGTAAAACCGACGTCCAGTATTTGTTTGAGTCTTGCATACAACACCTCACAAACATCTCCACAGTGGCAAAGTGGATGTTTATCTTGTCTCACTCATCCTTCGCCGCTAATTTATTTCCCCAGTCTTTGATTCGGTATGCCTAAGAATATTTGATTATCCAAAGCATATTGAATAACAACATCAGTAGCCGGCAGAACTATCTCAAATTGA
The DNA here is from genome assembly GCA_030765085.1 of Allium cepa. Classification (NCBI taxonomy): domain Eukaryota; kingdom Viridiplantae; phylum Streptophyta; class Magnoliopsida; order Asparagales; family Amaryllidaceae; genus Allium; species Allium cepa. The sequence continues at coordinate 205,050,815 of CM060942.1, forward strand.
GCTTCAGGAACTGTTTCAAACAGAGTTTCAGGAACAAATTTATTTTCAACTTCCATCCGTTCAACATATTGCACCGATACTTCATCTAGAATCTCCCAATCATCCATATAAATTAGTGATAATGTGAGTTGGGTGAAGGGATTGTTGTATCTTTGGTTTAATCGAAGAAAGAAGAAGAAATTTGAAAATTTTGTGAAAAATTGGTGGTAATTGGCTAAAAATTTAGGTTTGGAGTTGGTGGGTTCGGGCATGGAAGAAGGGTTGAAGGTTGGGAAAAGTTTTAGTGGAATGGGGAGGAGGGTTGCTGCTGCCTCTGTTTTAGCAGCAGCAACCTGTATAGGCGCAACTCATAGTTGCGCCTGCATGAAACTATAGCAGGCGCAACTATGAGTTGCGCCTGCTTATTATCAAAATCCAAAAGCGCATCTCTTAGTTGCCCTTCGTAAAAAAAATCAAAAATAAGTTTGCGCATCTAGTAGTTGCGCTTTCTAAAAACCTGCCCATGAGCGCAACTAACAGTTGCGCATTCTCGTGGTAGTTATAAAAAAGATGATTGGGTTGCTGACTGGGCAGAAACTAGGCATGTTTGATAGTAAGTTTCAAAACCAACGCCGATCGCGAAATTGATTCGAAAATTAGTCCATTTCGAAAATTTGTCCATAAAGAAATACATATAAGGGTATTTTTGAAACTTCATGGTCGGACCAAAAAATGTGTTTCTATTCCAACTATTAATGAAGATGTATACATTAGGACACAACTTTGAATCAATGCATAGAGCCTCACTAGGTCTTAGGGCATGGTGGGTCTACCATGACCCGTACGAATTCCAAGTCGGGTCTAGGGTTGGGTTTAAAAAGACTATGATGGTTTTGGGGCACAAAAAGCTGCTCCATTGTCATTCCTAGAGATGATTAATTTGAAGTTTAAAAACCTATTATATGTATTATACTTAATCTTAAAAAGATGAAACACTGACCTTTTATCTTCATTTTCATTGTATTTTCATAATTAAATCCTAAATTGTGGTAATTTCGATATATAAAAGAAAATAAAATCAGAAAAGCAAGATAAACTAGATTAACCAAAAATACATATATGTTTAGAACAAACAAATCAACATTCAATAATAAAACAATCGCAACATATAATATTATATATAATAAAATAAATACTTAGAAATGGATAATAAATATATATTCTAGAATTAACTAGACAATTATTGTAACAACCCGGTATTTGCATCAATTAATAATCGACATTTTGACGATTAATATTGTTGCAAATTTCCATTTGAAGTTTTTAAATTTTGAATTAAAATTCTTTTACAAATTTTTAGTAAGATTGATGGGTTTTAACAAAATTTAATAGTGGTCCATGTTTTTCTTTATTGGGCCGTGAGAAATTATAAAGGGGTTGATAACCCGTTCCCTTTTTATTTTCTGTTCAACCCGTTCCCCATTTCACCATTTTCAACTTTCATTCGAAACCTAAATTAAGAAACATACGAACGAAATGGCGGCCCCCTTTCTCATTCGCCCCTCTTTTCAAAAATTAGGGATTCCTTCAGCTCCTAGGTGCCGCGACTTCGGCTTGCTCGAGCGAATGATGGGTTTCGTTGCTCGGCTTCTTCTAATTCGTCGACAAGGTGAGTGCTACCACTCACATCTAATTCAACTGTGTTTCGGTATTTGAATTAATTCGAGGTTGATGTTCTTCTGATTTTAACAAATTTGAAAAAAAATAATAATAAAATGATTTGATACTTGATACTCTCGGCATTGATTTTTGCTTGCCGATCGAGTGATTGTTGCTTTCGTCGATTGTTGACTTCGGCCTTGCTTTCTCTGATGAATTTTGATTAGGTTGGTTTCGTAGCCGCCACGGCTTGCTTCGCATTGACTTCGGTCACTTGTTTTTGCATATGTTGTATTCCATTTTTGTTTACATGAAGTCTGACCCATTGTTGTTCCTTCTTTTTAGTGTTGTTTCACGATAAGGGTGTATTCATGTGCACGTTGTAGACTTGGACTTAATTTTATCACTCGACTTCGAGTTTGATTACCCTGTAGCTTCTGGCTTCAACAGTTCCTCACTCACATGTTTCGCTACTTGATTATTTAAAGCTTGGCTCGAGTTTTCTTTGCTTTTGACTCGGGTAAAACTTTGTAAGGCTCGGGTAGATTTTATTTACAGGATTTATAAACCTGCAAATGTTTTGAAAAATAAAATAAAATGAAATGAAATGAAAGTGTCGAGTTGTACACAAGCTTGCTCTGTCACCTGTGTCTGCATATATGTGCATATATACATATGTTTGTGTGTATGCATATATGGGTGGATTGACTTAAATTGCAATCTGGCACATTTGTATGCAGGCTTGTTTTGTTCACTGTATCCCTTTACTTGTTTGTTGTTTCCTGATTTTGAACTCGGCTTCGACTTGTTTACTTCAACTCTGGTCATTTTTGTATTCACCCCTGAGCATTTTCGACCTGCTGTATGCTCACTGCGTTGTTGGATTTCGTTCACCCCTGTAGCATACGTGACTTGTTCGATTTCGTTCGAAGTTGATGTAGTTCGAACTTGTTTGGTTGACTTACCTATATATATATATGCATACATACATGCGTATGTGTGTATGCATATATTGTTGACCATTGTTCGAGTTATGTGTTGTATTTGCACATGTTTGTTTATGCAGACACTTAAGCATATTTTTGTTGATTCACTGCAACTTTGGTTTTTGCATAATTTAATATGCAGATACACTTGTGCTTGTTTGTGCAATTTGTTACTGCCTGTTTTTATTTGCACATGGACTTTGAGTTGTAGCCCTTTCCGCTGTTGCATTATGTTGCGCACTGTATTGATTTTTTTTTTCTCTCACCACTGTTGTGAGCTGTGTTGTTACATTTTTCCTTTGTGATTTTAGTCATATACATATGAACGAAGTTGCATTGTTGCTTGATCACTGGTCTTCACTACACTTGTATACGCTGTTTGCTTCGAGTACATATGTGTATATGAGGATAGTTTCACTAGTGATATTGTTTTCAAATTGAAGCTACATTGCAGTTTCCTTCATCCTTGCATTTGCATTGTGTAAATATATACAGGTTGGTTGCTGTGCACTTGATTTCATTTTCCAATCATGCTGAATTTTCAAACTATTGCAGTATATATATATATATATATATATATATATATATATATATATATATATAAGCTTGATTTAGGTTATGCTGTGCGTTGAGCAATGGCTCTGACCTTTGTGCATATAAACACCATTTCATGTTGTTCCTCACTGTAACATGTTGCCACTGTATATGTATCTTTGTTATACACTGCATATACATGTGTCATCTCTTTGCTGATGTACTTGAGTATGCATCCCTGATCATGTCACGGTATGTATTTTTGACTTATGAGGTTTATGTGGTCGAAGTATTTTTGTTGTCCGTTGCTTGGACATTTGTGCTCTTTAGAGTTGCAGATCATGCTTTCAGATCACTGTCATGATTCATAGATGCCTTTATTCATTTTGGTTCATGCGTACGATTCTTGGTCGAGACTTGTTTTAGATGTCTTGACTAATTTCTTATACTTTTACATTCGTTAAATTTCACTTGTGTTGAACCCGGTATTCGGGTTTGACCTTGTATTTGATTGTGAATTCTTGTGAATTGGTCTTTGTGCCTTGTTGCTATTTCTGTATATGCCGTTGTGGCGAGGCAGTGTACGCGTGCGTGCACTGCAGCCACACGGTATTGAGTTTTTTTGGGTACGACATCACTATAGTGGCAAGGCAGTGCACGCAAGCGTGAACTGCAGCCACACGGTATGGCGTGTATGGTATTCTATTTGTTTTGACTTATGGAACTTTTTTGCGTATTCCATATTCCGTAGTGGCGAGGCAGTGCACGCGTGCGTGTACTGCAGCCCTACTTGAATTAATATTTTAATTGATGTTTCAATGGTTTGAACTGTTTTGTTTATTTCAATTCAATATTCTGAATTGCATTCTGATTTGGTTTAATTACTGTCGTCTATTCATTATTTAATTATTATTGCTTCTGTGCACTAATAACTGAGTTTGAATTAGACTGACCCGAGTATTATTTTCTTTTGAATTTTATACTCGGGTCAGACCGAGTATTTCAGGTTGTAGATATTCTGCTTTGGGTTGCTGCTAGAGCTATGAAGTTCTTTCATATCTTTTGGAGTAGTCGTTGTTATTTGTAGTAGTCTGTATGATTGTATAGGAAGATATGTATTCATGTATATTATATACGTTAATGTACTTGTATATGTAACTTCCTTAGTCGACTGTTGTAGTTGTATCATATGTGTAACAACCCGCATATTTATCGATTTTTATATTTAAATATTTTATCGTTAATCGGATTTTGGTCCGAAGCTACTTTTTGCAAACGGTCAAATTAGGACTCGAGACCACTTCCATTGAGTTCGAAACGTCGTTTGCAATCTTCTAAGTATAAACATTGATATGTTTGGGGTTAGTGGAATTTCACCACTTTTTCACTCGAGCCTTTGGTTTGGACTTTTAGCCCATTAGGCCCAAGTTCCACCCCCCTTCTTCTTCATTGCTTCATTTCATTTCCTAACACTAAAGCTTCAACAAAAATGGTGAATGGAATGAGAAATTAAAACTCCAAAGTCTTTGTTTTATTGCAACTCCAACATTCAACTCCAAATTCAAGAAGAAGACATCGGATTCAAGCTTGTGGTTGCTTCTCCATTTGCCTTCAAGCTTTGTTCTTCATTTTCATTGGGTTTTGGAGCAAAGGTGAGATTTTTATCTCACAAATCTAGGCTATATCTATCTTGGACTGTTGGGAATGATTCCCTATCACTTTAGCATGCATATTTGCTTTTGGTTTGGATTGGATTGGCGAAAAACTCCGATTTTTGGTGTTTGGGTGAAATTTCTGCATTTAGGTCGTTCTGGCCGTTTTTAGCTCGCTCGGAGTTAGGTCGTGTGGACCTTAGGTCGTAGGTCGCGTACGAGTTAACCCCTAGGTCGTTCTGGCCATTTTTCGTGTTTTCGGAGTTAGGTCGCTCAGGACCTTAGGTCGTAGGTCGTATGGCCGTTAGGTCGCTCTGCTTTGGCTCTGGCCATTTTTGCTCACTCGCAGTTAGGTCGCTCACGACCTAGGACTTAGGTCGCTCGCGAGTTAGTACCATAGGTCGCTGGGCCATCTTAATGCTTGTTCGGTGTTAGGTCATAGGTCGTATGGACCTTAGGTCGTAGGTCGCTCGGTCTCTCTCACTTCGCTAGGTCGCTAGCTTGTAGCTCGCAGCTCGCGTTTGAGCTTAGGTCGCAGGTCGTGGGTAGGTGGGTCGTAGGTCGCTCGCCTATATCCTCTGGCCATTTCATCCCTAGGTCGCTTGACCTCTAGGTCGCGGGTACCATTAGGTCGCTCGGCCTTGTTTAGTGCTAGGTCGCTGGACCATTTAGGTCGTTCGACCCTTAGGTCGCGGGTTTTTAGGTCGTTAGGCCGTTAACCCACTAGGTCGCATGACCTATAACCTGTTAGGTCGCTCGACCGTTTACTCCATTAGGTCGCCCAACCCTACTACAAGTATTAGGTCGTATGACCTTGTTCCACTAAGTCGCTCGACCCTTAGGTCGTAACACATTAGGTCGCACGCCTTTCACACCATTAAGTCGTGAGTTTAATTAGGTCGCTCGGCCTTAAAACGTTAGGTCGCTTGACCTGTACTATTGTTAGGTCGCTTGGCCATTTCAGTTAGGTCGCATGACCATAGAGTTGCTCCAGTTAGGTCGCTTGACTCCTTAGACCCCTAGGTCGCAACCATTAGGTCGCTCGACCCTATTCCCCTTAGGTCGTTAGACCTCATTTTGTCTTCACTAGGTCGTACCGTTTTGGTCGGGGCGCTGCCCCGCACCCCGCCGGGGTCGCTGCCCCCGGACCCCCGCGACCTGACCGGGCAGGTCGAACCCCGTAAGCGGTGGCGTTGCCCCCGCACCCCCACCTTGGGGGGTTGCCACCCCCCCTGGACCCCCCTCCGTAGGGGATCTTATCTGAAAAATATTCAACAGAACTTGCTGAGCTGATTTCCTTGGATTTTTATCACATCTTCGAATGTGACCTTTGTGATTGATTGTTTCTACAATCGCTTCTGTGATTTGTCACTTTATAATATAAAGGTTTCAATACTAGTAGTAAATATCAAAACTCTTTCAACAAAATGATTTCAACTCTATTTTTAATAACAAAGCTCTTTTTCTTAAACCGTTTTTCAATCTATTAGTATATACAAGCCTTTACCTCACTCGGATGAGAAATCTAATTAAACGACTTAGTAAAACAAGTGGTATGAAACGCTTGCGTTCACTTCGTCGGTTAATTCTTGGACTTGTTCGATTGAACCTCTTGTGACAATTTTATTAGTGAAGATTTACAGTTTGTTCGTAAATATTTAAGTTAAGCAAGTGGTTATGGGACATGAAGCTAAACTTCTATATTTACTAGCTTAGTGTAATTGACACTTCTCGTTGATCTTGATGATCGCTTTATGAATTAGACTAGAAATTGCGCGATGTCTCTTTCATTGCAAGGTTAGGCTAGACACCACTTGTGTGATTCCACTCACACATACCTTTTTGCTTTTTGGTTAGCCTTGACCTCATTCGGGTGACTCAGACTCATCCATATGGGGTAGCTCCCCATGGTCTTCGGACCGTCATGTGATAGGCCTCTTTCCCTTTTTATGATTTCTGGATTTCTTGTGTTGATTTCTGGAATTTATCTCTTTGACTTGTCATGAGTACAAGTTTAGGGTATGATGCCCTCTTTGGATCTTTGAGAAGGTTCTTGTGATATTGATTTATCTCTTATCGGTTGATCTCCTGTTGATCATTATTTGCATACTTATAGTAGTATGTCAGTATGGATATTTTATGTTTATGCCATATCTTTTATTTTATGTCATGTCATCTGATATTTATAGCTAGACTGATCCGTTTATTATTTTCTTATAAATAATACTCGGGTCAGACCGAGATGTTACAGGTGCTACTGCTTGACTCCTCCCCCAGTGATTCACTACTCTGACTTTTGGCTACTTGTTTAGATTAGCAGCTTTTGTTGTTTACACTTGAGATATAGACTCATAGTTGTATTCTTTTGTATAGCACGCGTTGCTATTCTTTTGTATTATCGTGGATCTTTTTAGACCACTACTCTGATGTACACTTTTATGTGATATATATTCATATCTCTTTCCGCCTTTGTGATATGGATATCTGTGATGATTCGCATGTTATGCTTACTTCTATATTTGTTTCCGAAGATTATTTTATAGCCACCGTGTGATAAGAAATTATATGGATGGTCGCTCCTCAACAGCCTTATTCTCCGCGCTAGTTGACAGCACTACACCGTAGTGTTCTTGGCTAGCGTGGGTATTGAGGTGGGGCGTCACAATATGTACCGTGTGAATGTATTGTAACTGACATCAGTTATTATATATATATATGAGACTTTCTGTTTCATTTGTGTTCCGCATTTATATTATCTGTGTTGTTATTTTATATTTACTGTTCTAAACTATTACGAATCATCGTAGTTCGTTTTATACTGGAATTGGGGTATGTCGATGGGAGAAAATAAATCAGAGATGAAAAATGAAAGAATATATATATATATTTATATATCACTCCCATCGAGATAACCAATACTAGTGTAAGGCCAACTATTGATGGCCGCTCCTCAACAGCCTTATTCTCCGTGCTAGTTGACATCACTACACCGTAGTGTTCTTGGCTAGCGTGGGTATAGAGGTGGGGCGTCACAGCTTGGTATCAAAGCCTGGGGTTTAGAACAAATATAAAACATAACTTAGATAGTACATGTGTTACAACTGTTTGTCGACGTTTTATCTCTCATATTTTCATATGATTGTCTTTGATTGTTAGGTATGAATTCCTAACGCTTATTCATAAGCATTTGATTTTGATTCTTGTGTTTTCGGCTTTGATTAGATTTAGCCGATGATTTATTTTGTTCGAATCTCAGCGATTCTGAACTTGATATTTTATGTTTTCTTCGGCTTGAATTCCATTCAACTTTGGTCACTTTGTTTTTGAGAAATTTCTAAATTCTTGATTTCCAAGACTCTGACTTGGTTTGCCGTTGAGTCCTTTGTTGATGATGTTGAATCGTTTTGTACTCTATTATGGCCATTAATTGTTGACTTCGACTTCGACTTGATTTTTATTTTTGTTGAAGTCATTTATGCATTTATGCTCGTTTTGCTTCGTTATCCCATTTGTTAATCGATTCTTCTTTTCCGATTAGATGTTATCTCCTTTGTTGACTTTGATAACTTCTATTTCTGGAATTTTTGGATATTCCTACTTTGATGGATTTAGAATCGAATTCTTTGGTTTTTATTCACGTCTTCGAAGGTGAATTTTAGTGAATTGATTTGGTTTTCAAATTTAATCGATTCTTGTTAATTCCCCGATTTATTGCTATCATTTATTAGCAACTTTGATAACGTTTTCTTCGGGATTTTCGTGAACATACTTTTGGATGGATACAGTATCGATTTCTTTGGATTCTATTCACGTCTTCGTATGTGAATTCTTGTGATTGATTGTTTCTACAATCATTTTTGTGATTTGTCACTTTAAAAATATAAATGTTTCAATACTAGTAGTAAATATCAAAACTCTTTTATCAAAATGTTTTCAACTCTATTTTCAATATCAAAATCTTTTCCTAAACCGTTTTCCAATCTATTAGTATATACAAACCTTTATTTTCACTCGTATGAGAAATCTAATTAAACGGCTTAGCAAAACAAGTGGTATGAAACGCTTGCGTTTACTTCGTCGGTTAATTTTTGGACTTGTTCGACTGAACCACTTGTGACATTTTTCTAGTGAAGATCTACAATTTGTTCGTAAATATTTAAGTTAAGCTAGTGGTTATGGGACATGAAGCTAAACTTTTATATTCACTAGCTTAGTGTAATTGACACTTCTCGTTGATCTTGATGATCGCTTTATGAATTAGACTAGCAATTTCGCGATGTCTCTTTCATTGCAAGGTTAGACTAGACACCACTTGTGTGATTCCACTCACGCATACCTTTTTGCTTTTTGGTTAGCCTTGACCTCAATCTGTGTGATTCCATTCACACATGCTTAGTGTAATTGACACTCCTCGTTGATCATGATGATCGTTCTGATGGTCAGACTAGACACCACTTGTGTGATTCCATTCACACATACCTTTCTGCTTTTTGGTTAGTCTTGACCTCAATCTGTGTGATTCCATTCACACATGCGGGGTAGCTCCCCATGGTCTTCGGACCGTCATGTGATAGGCCTCTTTCCTTTTTCTGTGATTTCTAGATTCCTTATGTTGATTTCTGGAAATTTTATGCTTCACCTATTTTTGTGTACTGGTGAATTCATATGTTATTGATTTGTCATGAGTACAAATTTGAGGTATGATACCTCTTTGGATCTTTGAGAAGATTCTTGTGATATTGATTATCTCTTATCGGTTGATCTCCTGTTGATCATTATTTACATACTTATAGTAGTATGTTATTATGGATATTATACGTTCTGCGTTGCACGTGTTGGTGATTTTCATGCTCACGTGTAGGTGAGATTCCGTACTCCCGTTCTCGCTTTGCTTTACATGTGTTGATGAGTTTTCATACTCTCCTTCGAGTTTTCATACTCCGTTCGAGTTTTCATACTCCGTTCGAGTTTTCATACTCGCGTACGAGTTTTCATACTCTCATATCGTGATTTCTGGATTTCTTGTGTAGATTTCTAGAATTTGTGCTTCACCAATTTTTGTGATTTCTATTGATAAGTTTTATCAATTTTTGTGCATTGGTGAACTCGTGTGTTATTGACTTGTTATGAATACAAGTTTAGGGTATGATACCCCTTTCTATCTTTGAGAAGATTCTTGTGACACTTTTGATGAATGAAAATCCACTTATCGAAGTTGCTACTGATGTCGCTGTTTTAATCACGTGTTTTAAAAATTGTTTTCAAAATTTTTACGATTTACGCTTTCAAAAGAATGAGGAAGCGAATTAAACGTTTCAGTAAAATCGAGGACTGTGACCCCTTTCTTTTACTGATTCGCTTAATTCCGGACTTGTCCGTTTGAGAACGTAAAATGTTATTTATTTAAAATACACAATTTTGCACTTTCAAGGAAACGATGAAGTGAATTAAACGATTTAGTAAAACTCGTGGTTATGGGTCATGTGCGTTTGCTATTTCGGTTAATTTCGGACTCGTTAATTGAAAAATTTGTGATTTCTGATTATCGTTTGTGATAATCAGATATTTGCTGTTTCTGATTATCCCTTGTGATAATCAGATATTTGAGATTTAATTATCATTTGTGATAATTAAACATTTGCGATTTGAGATTTGATTATCAATTGTGATAATTGAATATTTGCTGATTTGAAATTTGATTACCGTTGTGGTAATTCCTTATTATCGTTTTTGATAGTTAGATATTTGCGATTTTTGTTTTCTAATTATCTTTATTGATAATTAGATTTTGCTGTCTCCTAATTATCGTATCGATAATTAGATATTGCTGTTTCGTGATTTCTGTATTCTGACTATCTATTTGATAATCAAATTTTGTTGAGAATTTGTGAATTTCTTTTATGAAATTAAAAGATTCCTTTGGAAAACTTCCTATTTCAAATTTCTTCATCATGTGATGATATGCTCTTATGGTTGTTACCTTTTGTTCATTTATTCCTTATGATTGCGAGGACGCAATTTCTTTAAGGAGGGGAGTCTGTAACAACCCGGTATTTGCATCAATTAATAATCGATATTTTGACGATTAATATTGTTGCAAATTTCCATTTGAAGTTTTTAAATTTTGAATTAAAATTCTTTTACAAATTTTTAGTAAGATTGATGGGTTTTAACAAAATTTAATAGTGGTCCATGTTTTTCTTTATTGGGCCGTGAGAAATTATAAAGGGGTTGATAACCCGTTCCCTTTTTATTTTCTGTTCAACCCGTTCCCCATTTCACCATTTTCAACTTTCATTCGAAACCTAAATTAAGAAACATACGAACGAAATGGCGGCCCCCTTTCTCATTCGCCCCTCTTTTCAAAAATTAGGGATTCCTTCAGCTCCTAGGTGCCGCGACTTCGGCTTGCTCGAGCGAATGATGGGTTTCGTTGCTCGGCTTCTTCTAATTCGTCGACAAGGTGAGTGCTACCACTCACATCTAATTCAACTGTGTTTCGGTATTTGAATTAATTCGAGGTTGATGTTCTTCTGATTTTAACAAATTTGAAAAATAAAATAAAATAAAATGATTTGATACTTGATACTCTCGGCATTGATTTTTGCTTGCCGATCGAGTGATTGTTGCTTTCGTCGATTGTTGACTTCGGCCTTGCTTTCTCTGATGAATTTTGATTAGGTTGGTTTCGTAGCCGCCACGGCTTGCTTCGCATTGACTTCGGTCACTTGTTTCTGCATATGTTGTATTCCATTTTTGTTTACATGAAGTCTGACCCATTGTTGTTCCTTCTTTTTAGTGTTGTTTCACGATAAGGGTGTATTCATGTGCACGTTGTAGACTTGGACTTAATTTTATCACTCGACTTCGAGTTTGATTACCCTGTAGCTTCTGGCTTCAACAGTTCCTCACTCACATGTTTCGCTACTTGATTATTTAAAGCTTGGCTCGAGTTTTCTTTGCTTTTGACTCGGGTAAAACTTTGTAAGGCTCGGGTAGATTTTATTTACAGGATTTATAAACCTGCAAATGTTTTGAAAAATAAAATGAAATGAAATGAAATGAAAGTGTCGAGTTGTACACAAGCTTGCTCTGTCACCTGTGTCTGCATATATGTGCATATATACATATGTTTGTGTGTATGCATATATGGGTGGATTGACTTAAATTGCAATCTGGCACATTTGTATGTAGGCTTGTTTTGTTCACTGTATCCCTTTACTTGTTTGTTGTTTCCTGATTTTGAACTCGGCTTCGACTTGTTTACTTCAACTCTGGTCATTTTTGTATTCATCCCTGAGCATTTTCGACCTGCTGTATGCTCACTGCGTTGTTGGATTTCGTTCACCCCTGTAGCATACGTGACTTGTTCGATTTCGTTCGAAGTTGATGTAGTTCGAACTTGTTTGGTTGACTTACCTATATATATGCATACATACATGCGTATGTGTGTATGCATATATTGTTGACCATTGTTCGAGTTATGTGTTGTATTTGCACATGTTTGTTTATGCAGACACTTAAGCATATTTTTGTTGATTCACTGCAACTTTGGTTTTTGCATAATTTAATATGCAGATACACTTGTGCTTGTTTGTGCAATTTGTTACTGCCTGTTTTTATTTGCACATGGACTTTGAGTTGTAGCCCTTTCCGCTGTTGCATTATGTTGCGCACTGTATTGATTTTTTTTTTCTCTCACCACTGTTGTGAGCTGTGTTGTTACATTTTTCCTTTGTGATTTTAGTCATATACATATGAACGAAGTTGCATTGTTGCTTGATCACTGGTCTTCACTACACTTGTATACGCTGTTTGCTTCGAGTACATATGTGTATATGAGGATAGTTTCACTAGTGATATTGTTTTCAAATTGAAGCTACATTGCAGTTTCCTTCATCCTTGCATTTGCATTGTGTAAATATATACAGGTTGGTTGCTGTGCACTTGATTTCATTTTCCAATCATGCTGAATTTTCAAACTATTGCAGTATATATATATATATAAGCTTGATTTAGGTTATGCTGTGCGTTGAGCAATGGCTCTGACCTTTGTGCATATAAACACCATTTCATGTTGTTCCTCACTGTAACATGTTGCCACTGTATATGTATCTTTGTTATACACTGCATATACATGTGTCATCTCTTTGCTGATGTACTTGAGTATGCATCCCTGATCATGTCACGGTATGTATTTTTGACTTATGAGGTTTATGTGGTCGAAGTATTTTTGTTGTCCGTTGCTTGGACATTTGTGCTCTTTAGAGTTGCAGATCATGCTTTCAGATCACTGTCATGATTCATAGATGCCTTTATTCATTTTGGTTCATGCGTACGATTCTTGGTCGAGACTTGTTTTAGATGTCTTGACTAATTTCTTATACTTTTACATTCGTTAAATTTCACTTGTGTTGAACCCGGTATTCGGGTTTGACCTTGTATTTGATTGTGAATTCTTGTGAATTGGTCTTTGTGCCTTGTTGCTATTTCTGTATATGCCGTTGTGGCGAGGCAGTGTACGCGTGCGTGCACTGCAGCCACACGGTATTGAGTTTTTTTGGGTACGACATCACTATAGTGGCAAGGCAGTGCACGCAAGCGTGAACTGCAGCCACACGGTATGGCGTGTATGGTATTCTATTTGTTTTGACTTATGGAACTTTTTTGCGTATTCCATATTCCGTAGTGGCGAGGCAGTGCACGCGTGCGTGTACTGCAGCCCTACTTGAATTAATATTTTAATTGATGTTTCAATGGTTTGAACTGTTTTGTTTATTTCAATTCAATATTCTGAATTGCATTCTGATTTGGTTTAATTACTGTCGTCTATTCATTATTTAATTATTATTGCTTCTGTGCACTAATAACTGAGTTTGAATTAGACTGACCCGAGTATTATTTTCTTTTGAATTTTATACTCGGGTCAGACCGAGTATTTCAGGTTGTAGATATTCTGCTTTGGGTTGCTGCTAGAGCTATGAAGTTCTTTCATATCTTTTGGAGTAGTCGTTGTTATTTGTAGTAGTCTGTATGATTGTATAGGAAGATATGTATTCATGTATATTATATACGTTAATGTACTTGTATATGTAACTTCCTTAGTCGACTGTTGTAGTTGTATCATATGTACCGTGTGAATGTATTGTAACTGACATCAGTTATTATATATATATATATGAGACTTTCTGTTTCATTTGTGTTCCGCATTTATATTATCTGTGTTGTTATTTTATATTTACTGTTCTAAACTATTACGAATCATCGTAGTTCGTTTTATACTGGAATTGGGGTATGTCGATGGGAGAAAATAAATCAGAGATGAAAAATGAAAGAATATATATATTTATATATCACTCCCATCGAGATAACCAATACTAGTGTAAGGCCAACTATTGATGGCCGCTCCTCAACAGCCTTATTCTCCGTGCTAGTTGACATCACTACACCGTAGTGTTCTTGGCTAGCGTGGGTATAGAGGTGGGGCGTCACAATTATCTAAACTCAAATATAATATATTCTATACAATAAATAACTATTTTTTCAATTTTTATAAAATTAAATAGTAATTTAATACTCATCAATAACATTAGAAAACTCATTTCTTTCTTTTGAAACCCCAAAAATAGTTTATAAAGCTAAATATTAAGCATAACAATTATTTCATAATTTTCTATAATTAGATACTATTTTTAAATAATTTTATAACATCCAATTTAATTTATATATTCTAATTTCATGAAATATGTTTTCAAAATTTTATCTTATATCTAAAATGTATAAAATATATTTAAAACCAAAAAATATTATTTAGAATTCACTTGATATTTTTCTATAAATTTTATAAACTTTTAAATAATTATTAGATCCAAAATTAGATTTTCTTTCAATAATTAAATAATTTAAATATCTCAAAATAAAACATGCAACATAAAAATATGCTTGACCGGTGGATGTCACCGTCGCCCGAATGCAGTCGATCGGTATGAGGCATATTTATGTATACGATCACTGATTCAGGCGATTAACTCCTTCAATTGTTTCTCCTCCAATTTGATGCACAAACATTGTAGTCAATCAAACACCAACCCAAACATATATTTACAAAGAATTATATGATATATACAAAAATTTATGAGTTCAATCACTATTTTGCTCCAGCATCTTCTTCCTCTTCCTGTGCATGCTCCAAATATCCACCCCATCAACCAAACTTGGTTTCCTTCTCATTCGTAGGTGTCTACGAGTATTGAGATGCATAAACTTGGATTTTGTGATTTATAATAATTTATAGGATTTATTTTCTAATTTAGAAGATTAAAGTAATTGGAGAAGAAGCATCAGGTTGGAAAAATTCATTAGGAAGATACATGTAAACTATTATTTACCAAATGAAGAGAAAAACCTCGGATTGGAAGAATCATGGGATTAGAAATGTCAGGATATATGGAAGATAAATTTTTGGGTTTGAGTTCTTGGCCTTCGGCTCGAATTGTATAAATAAGTTTATATATATTTTCATTTTCTTTCCTTTTTAAACAAATTTTCTATTCAAAACAAATTACCATAAAATTCCAAACAAAATTATTCATAGCACTCGTTTACTTACTCATCACAATAAAATTTCTAGAATTTACTTTCCCATATTTTAAATCATTTAAATTCAAATATTTATTATTCTCATTTTAAACTCAATGTTAAACAATTTCCAAATTAATTTATCTTAAACAAACATTAGTTCTCAAAATTATATAATTTCATCACTAATTGTCTTAGTATAAAGTTTTGATATTCTAAAACAAATTCAAACTATCTATTTTAAATTCCAAAAAATTAATTTTTAATTAATTAAATAATTATTATTAATTATTTCTTAAAACCAGGTTGTTACGGACTCCTCCTTTAATAAAATTTCGTCCTTGCAATTTCTTAGGAAGAATATATAACATAACTAATAATTTTGTAGCTATAAAATATCTTATATTAATAAATATTATTTTTTCCTGGTGTTTTCATTTTATACACAATTCAAACCTTAATTAAAATTCAATTTTTCATTAGAACTTCAAAATATGTAACAAAACCAAAATTTTATTAACAAATCTTTCAATAAAACTCCATTTTATAATTTAATATAAACACTTTTCAGTATAATTACATGATTTCAAAACATCTTAAAACAAAATTATTTTTAATTACCATTTCATTCCAAAACTCTCTTTTATATATAATATAAATACTTTTTAACTAAATTATAAGATTCACTATTTCCAAAAGTAAGAGTGATATTTCTTACTAAAATAATCCTTTACTAAATATTTTTCCATAAATACATAAACTTCACAATCTTTTAAAATATTTTAAACACAAAATTTATTTCACGCTATTATATTCATAATTTAGTATTCTTAAAACTTAACGTAAGTTGTATATATATTCTCGAAATATTCACATCATAATACTTTAAATCATATATATATATATATATATATATATATATATATATATATATTCACTTCATACACTTATGTTACAAACAATTATATATAACATGGTAGGCAATAATCACATCCCCACATATCAGATAATTTCAAAATTTAATATATATACTAACGATGCCTCGTCGTGAATTTCTAGTAGTTCATTTCACCAATGGGCTGTAGTGTTGACTACAATCAACTTTGCCTCTCCAATGATCATGGTTATCTACTAATATCCAGTGGCTGCGCTCATCATTAAGTTACACATATTCAATTATAAAACACATTTTCCAAAAATAATAAATATAAAATCTCATTTTCCAATGCCTTCCAAATATTGTTTTTAAAAATCACTTTATCAGAATTACTACTTTACATGTAGTGTTACTTAAAATATTCGTCCTTTCCAAAATACTTTAATTTCCTCAAAATATTTATATCTTTTCAAAACATTTTGTTTGATTGTCTCGTTATAGTATCTAGGAACTCCTATCGATTATGTTGGCCAAGTACATCGACCAGAATTCTTATACCACCTGATGGACAGATTAACGCAATTCAGTTCAAAAATTTCTACAGCATTATCTATATAAACCTTTTACATATTTTCCTTAATAAATCTCTATTAACTTATACCATACTCACTTAAGTAATAATTCACTTTTAATACTTTAAACATTACATTTCAATAATGAATCATCATTCATAAAATATATGTATGTATATGTGTGTATCAAAAAGTCTTATTTATAATAAATACTTAACAATATCCAAACATATTTCAAACATGCTATCTATTTTAAATTAAAATAACATTTCAATAAACATTATACTGTATCAAATAATAACCCCTTCCAGTAATATTATATAATATTAACCATATGTCTCACACATTTATTAACAGCAAACAAAGATAAAAAAATTAAACTTGTTTTATAATTTTAATACTATATATGGATATTCAACCAATAACAAAAATTAATTCAACATATACAATTATTAGTAACCAAACAGATATAAATTATAATGACCAAGGCACTAGCGAAAATAGGTTAAATAAATTTACCAGTGTGTGCACTTTGATCAAAATTAAATCGAAGCCTGACAACTCAATATTAAGCCACTCAATGTCAATCATTTCATACTTATACTCAAAATATCCAAATCTAAATATTAAATATTGTATATATATAGTAACAAATACATTTCTAGATGATTACCTCGATAATCATCAATTGCCATATATTTATACTACCCTTTTAATATAGGGTAACTGCCCAACTCATCAAAAGGGGACAGGGACTCTAAGTCTCACAAAGGCTTTGATTTGTGTCTTTGATATATGATGTATTGTCCTGAACCTACTCTGATACCAACTGCAACACCTCCCACCTATATACCCATACTATCCAAGAGTATTACAGAGTAATACTTTAACATAGAGAATGAGACGATATGAGGTGTACACGTGAATATTCCCTTAGGTCAACATTCGTACATAATACAAGCATCAAAAAAATAACTCACCCATACATATGTAGTATTGGCATAAATTAATAAACGTGTGCCTCCACGATAGAACAATACATAATATACATGAATATCAAAGATCACAGAGTCAATCGCAATTATAAAACACAATACACACACGCAAAAGGTATGTCCAGTACACATAACAAGAATATACATACAAGAAGAATACAACACATGACGATAAACAACTATATTGAATACTAGACTTCTGTGCCTAAACACAAGCCGATCTCATTGTCCTTATACTGGAAAAGTCTCGGATTGGCCCAAGCATTATGTAAATAACACGCGGGTTGAACTATGTCTAATGAAGGGAATAATATAAATAGCAGCATAATATATGCAAAGTATATTCTCAAGATAATACCCATAATATCACTAAGTGTCTATACAACAATAAATGCATGGTTTAAAAACATAATATCATAAATAATTCCGAATTTATCACAAAACATCAAGTGTCACGAAACTATACATAAATATGTCATCACCCATATACAAACACATTATATCAGAAATCATAGAATTAATAACAAATGAATGAATCATCCACATCTAAAAATCATCATCGGAATCCCAAAATCATTAAAAAGGTTTATGCTAACACATGGCAATGCCCAAATAAAAACCATAATAAGTAGCTGTTTGCCCAAAGAGAATAGGTCCTCTGCTTAGAATTGATAGGCTGCCTGCCCATCAATCACATAAAGATAAGATATGAGGATTTCTTATATCCTAGACATAGTCTCAGGTACGAATATAAATAATATATGTTTATTCACCACATACCCCGAAACCGGACGGGAGACTGACAGCGCGTCTGTTTGCTCTAAGAGCCTCACATGTGTCCGTCTGACACTACTCCTACAGTCATTGATTACCTCACCCTCGGTATCTTAATAATATCCACTGCATGTCATAAACACGCTGCAAGACTACGCTATGCATAAATCATGACCCGACACATTATCCATATAGGTAACTAACTACTGGCCTATGTGACATAGGGGCAAACGCACATAGCAAAGGCACACAACAATAAGGTTGTTATGGATCCGGGGCACGATCTAATGACCCTAATTTTGAGTAACATTATTTAGAATATTTAATTAGATAAATTAAATGAAATAATATAGATGGTTAAGGGATTGAGATTTGTTAGTCAATAAGGAGGGTCGTGCTTAATTAATGTGTAAACAAAAGAGAATTAAAAAGAAGAACGTAGGAGAAATATGGTAAGGGCAAAATAGGAATAGACTATGTTCTTATACCATAAACCCTTCTTACCTTCATTCTTTGTTCATTTTACAATTTCAAACAAAAGTAAAACCCTTGTAAGCTCGACCGGCCACCATTAAGAGAATCAAGAAGAAGAAAAGCTAAGATTTAAGTAGGAAGCTTAAGCAAATCAATCAAAAGACAAATCTCAACTTTCTTAACAGCAAGCTAAGGTGAATAATGATCTTAAATCTCATTTTTGTTGATTTCAGTTTCTAGTTAGATCTGAATTAGTCTTGTAAATAATATACCATGATATGATTGTTTAAATGGATATATATATATATATATATGATTGTTGATGATTTATGTTTCTTCATGAAAATTATATGATAAGTTTAGATTTGAAAATACCATTAAATGACATCCAAATAACTTGCGTTTTTGATATATGATCAAAAACATTATTTTAGAAGTGGGTTTCACGTTTCATAATTTTCTAAGCAATTGTGGATTTATATTGAAAGAAAATAGCTAAAGTTGGATTTAAAATTATTTTCGGCAATTATATGTTGGTTTTGGGTCTGAAATTTAAATATGTTGGAAAGCATATAAAAAGTGAATTATGGTGATTTTCAGGTAATTTTCCTAAGTATTTTATTATGGTTATAAAAATATTCAAATTGAGGGACTTAAAAGTTTATATGTTTATTCAAGGAGAATGGCTTAATTGTTATATGTTTTTAATTCAATAATATCTGAATTCGATGACACTTTTAGAAAAAGGATTTTGAAAAAAGAACTGGCAACCAATTGTATGTTTACAAATAAGAAAGAAATTATTTAAAAGGCTAAAAATCAGTTTTACTTAAATTTACTGCTTCGTCACTTCCGTCAACAGCTTTCGGCACCATACCTTTGCTCATGACCAAGTCAAAACCAATGCACGTGGTATCAAACAATTGATACATAGTGAATTGGAGAAAGGCGGAAAGTATAGCGTCGAAACCATGCTTTCGAAAGGGTAGAAGTCGCTCTTATTAACTTTAAACTGTTTCGTTTGTAAATGATGCTTTAAAAAGGGTTGGAGTTAGCTTTCAATTAATCAACTTGCTTTGTTTTTATAAAAGTGCATTCAAATCAAATCAATACTTTTGAAAGGATGCTTTCACCTTTATACTCTGAAACCGCCTTCTTAATGCTTTCGAAATGGCAGTTAACTACTTCTAAAATGGTTTCGGAGGCGATGGTTTCGAAGGGGTTGGTTTCAAAATCATTCTCTTTACTTGGGATATATGCTTTCGAAGGTAATGCTTTCGCCTTCATTCTTTTATAACCCTTAGTTATATTAAAAGTTAACCCAAAAAGTTTCGAAAGTAATGATTTTAAATGGTTTTGAAGCTATGTTTCCACATTCTTTTACTTGAACCCAATACTATCGAAAGGTACGTTTTAAGTGAAGAATTTCAATGCTTTCGAAAGATATATATAATATTGGTTTCGAATGGGAGATCCCCAATATTTTCTAATGGTTTATTTTGAATATTTGAATGGAGTGTTTCTAATGCTTTCGAAAGGCAAGTTTAAATGGTTTAAGAGAGGATGTCTAAGGTTTTAGTAAAGATTTCAAAAGTGTTGTTAGTCCATGAGATGATGGTTTTGATGACAACAACCTTAGAATAGATTATAAAATATAAATACTAACATTATAAGTTTATATATATATGTGTATATGCAGGATTTAACCATGCAGGTACTAAGAATGAAGACTGTACAGTATAGAGATTTAAGATATCAAGATAAAATATCAAGATAGAAGACTCATGAGTATCGAGACTATCAAGAGTTCAAGATTTCAAGCATAAGTATTTTTTATTATTATTAGGAATTTTTGTTAAAACTCGTAGAAAAGCACTGGCATCTTAAAATCCAATTTATTCGTGGAATGGAATCCACTTCGAGCCCGTTAAAGGGATGGAACCCTAAGTAGGATGGAACCTACGAAAAATCTAGTGGAACATTGTTTTGAATCCGCTAACTTTTATTCAAAATGATTTTTCAAAATTATATCCTGTTTTCAAAATGTTTTCAAAACTTTCCTTTTAAAAGGTTCAAAACCCTCGATCCTGATTTTAAATAATTTTAGGCTCAAAAACATCTTTATTTTCAAAGTCAAATTACTCCTGATTTTAAACTATCTTTTTAAATAATATATTTAACTTCTAAATATTTATACTTAGATTTAAATATAAAATTATAGTTAAAATCTATATATATTATTCTTTATATTTACTTATGAATTTTAACTATAGTCAAGTATATTTATAAAGTTTAAAATAGCTTTTATATAAGATAAAGGTTATTTTCAAAGAAAATCAAAAACACCAAAAAATCCTTTGGGATGTCGACATGCCTAGCATGACCAACATGGTGACAGTTTGATTCAAAAATTCAAATTTCAAAAGAAGTGTCTATTCGCCATAACTCTTCATGAATGGTCATGGCTGTTGTTCTTCTATAAATAGGGGTCAGTTTCAACGAATTTTAAATCATAATTTTCTGGTTTTCACTCCACTTCTTCTTCCTCATTTCTTAATACATATTCTTATCATTACTCTGCCGAAATCAACATTGAATCATACTCGATTACTTCTAGTTTGATTCTATATCACTATGTCTACAAGATTCTCAGTGCTATTCAGAGTTATAGACTTCTTTGTAATCTATTAAGCGAGAAAAGTTGTGATTGTAGCCTTGGAAATCAATCAAAAGGGAAAAGGTGTGATTCTAGCCATGGTAAATCAATTGGGTAAACTTGCGGCCCGGAAATCAAGTATCTCTACCCAGAGGATCGAAATTCTGGAGGGTGTACCTCATAGCCTTGAGACCGAGGGCGTAATTGTACAATTGCTTTTGAAAGGAAATCCGTACTTGTGTTGCGGGACTGTATGTAGGGTAACTCCGAACCAGTATAAAATCTGGTGTGTTCTTTCCTTTACTGCTTTTATTTTATTTCTGCATCTGTGATTGTTTCTGTGATCATATCTGTGTCTGTATATTGCATACTTTTTTGTCTAAAATAACATAAATTAAAAAGATTTAGTAATTCTTTATTAACACTATTCACCCTCCCCCCTCTAGTGTTAATCTTAGCCTTAAGATCCGTAATCCGCATTTCTCACAATTGGTATCAGAGCAAGGTTTTCAAAGTTTTATAATCTGATTTTTGAAAAGTTTTTAAAATGGCTATATTCGTTAATACTAATTTAGAAGTATTCAAATAATCATTGTTTCGTAAGTCTGCATATAATCAATATTCAAATTCAAGTTATCTACCAAAATTGTTTGATGTGCATGAATCATGCTTTATGGGTGTTGAGGAATCAATCCACAATGGACAAATTGTGCAGATCAGAAAGAACAAATGGATACTTGATAGTGGATGTTCTAGACACATGACTGGCAATCCAGATATACTGAATAATATAATATACAAAGACAGAGGATTGGTTAACTTTGGAGACAATTCAAAAAGTTATGTGATTGGCATCGGCAAAATCGGTAATTCTAAAACTCCTACTATTACTAATGTTTTGCTAGTTAAGAATCTGAAACATAATCCGCTAAGTATAAGTCAACTATGTGATAAGGGCCATAAAATTAAATTTGAAAAGGGTAAATGTCACAATGAAGATAATAATTCAACCATTATATTTGAGGGAGTTGGGAAAAAGAATATATATATTCATAGTATGAAAGTTTCAAATCATAACCTGTGTCTGTTGGCAAATGCAAGTGACCCTTGGATTTGGCACAAGAGATTTGAGCATTTGAATTTCAAACTCCTATCTAGACTGTCAAAACATGATCTAGTAAGAGGTCTTCCTAAAATGAATTTTAAAGTAGATAGTTTATGTGATGCTTGTCAATTAGGAAAACTTAGAAAATTTTCTTTTAAGTTAAAAGATATGATTTCAACTTCAAAACCTTTTGAATTACTTCATCTTGATTTATTTGGTCCATCTCAAATTTTATCAATAAATCATAGTAGATATGTCTTTGTAATTCTAGATGATTATTCTAGATTTACATGGACAATATTTTTGAAACATAAAAGTGATACTTTTGAATGTTTTAAGACATTCTCAAAAAGAATTCAAAATCAATTTTCTCTAAAAATTATAACTATTCGAAGTGATCACGGTGGTGAATTTGAAAATAAAATGTTTGAGGAATTCTGCAATAAAAAGGGAATAACTCACAATTTTTCATTTCCGAGAACTCCACAACAAAACGGAGTAGTGGAACGTAAAAATAGGACGATTCAAGATTGTGCGAGACTATGCTTACAGATAGTAATTTACCAAAGAATCTTTGGGCAGAAGCAGTTGCTACCGCTTATTATATTTTGAATAGAACTTTAATTAGTCCTCTAACTGATAAGATATCTTATGAACTTCTTTATTCAAAGAAACTTAAGGTATCTTATTTCATAATTTTTTGAAGTAAATGCTTTATTTTAAATACAAAAGATAATTTAGATAAATTTGATCCTAAATCCGACAAAGGTATCTTTATCGGATATTCTAATAGAAGTAAAGCGTACAGAGTGTTTAATTTAAAAACTAATACTATTGAAGAAAAAATGCATGTTTCATTTGATGAAAATTTCAAAAATTTTGAAGATACAAATGATGAAGACGACTTAATCACTCAAAATCAAGAACCTATTGAAACTAATAATGAAATTGATCATCCTAATAAAAGGACAAAACTTTTAAAAGATCACCCTATAGAAAATATATGGGAGATATGCAATCTGTTGTTAAAACTAGAAATCAACTAAGTCAAATGAGTAATGTAGATTTTATATCAACTATTGAACCCAAAAATCCAATAGAAGCATCAACCGATGATTCATGGATTTTGGCTATGCAAGAAGAATTAAATCAATTTACTAGAAATGACGTTTGGGAACTTGTTCCTAAACCAGAAAATAAAACTATAATTGGAACTAAATGGGTTTATAAAAATAAAATGAATGAACAAGGAGAGGTAGTTAGAAATAAAGCTCGTTTAGTCGCTCAAGGTTATTGTCAAGAAGAAGGAATAGATTTTGATGAAACCTTTGCTCCCGTAGCAAGATTAGAAGCCATTAGGATTCTACTTGCTTTCGCAAATCATAATAATTTCAAATGGATGTTAAAAGCGCCTTTTTAAATGGATTTGTAAAAGAAGAAGTATATGTCGAACAACCACCACTTTTTGAAAATGATAAATTACCAAATCATGTTTACAAACTTAAAAAAACACTATATGGTCTAAAACAAGCTCCTAGAGCCTGGTATGATAGACTAAGATCTTATTTATTGCAATCTAATTTTGAAATTGATAAAGTAGATAATACTCTTTTTATTAAAAGAAATAAAAATTATATTGAACTAATACAAGTTTACGTAGATGATATCATTTTTGGTTCAACTAATTTTGAAATGAATAAAGAATTTTCTGAAATAATGAAAAAAGAATTTGAGATGAGTCATAGGGTTGAATTAAATTTCTTTTTAGGATTACAAATAAAACAATTAGATAATGGTATCTTTATTAGTCAAGAAAAATATGCTAAAGACCTAATTAGTAAATTTGGTTTGACCACTGCGAGTGGAAAACCCACTCCTATGGCAACCAATGAGTACCTTAGTAAAGAATATCTCTCGAAAGATGTAAATCAAAAATTATATAGAGGAATGATTGGCTCATTACTCTATATTACTGCTAGTAGACTTGATATCATGCATAGTGTCTGTCTGGGCGCCAGATATCAATCCCAACCTAAAAAGACTTACTTAAAAGCCGTGAAACGAATCATAAGATATGTTAAACATACGTCTGATTATGGTTTACTCTATCCTAAAAATGATTTTTTTGACTTAATATCTTAATGTGATGCTGACTATGCTGGTTGTAAATCAGACCAAAAAAGTACAAGTGAGACTTGTCACTTTTTGGGGCATTCTCTGATTTCTTGGCTTAGTAAAAAGAAAAACACAGTTTCTTTATCAACAACTGAAGCAGAGTATATTTCTGCTGCTTTGGCTTGTTCTCAAGTAATATATATGCAACAAATCTTAAAAGATTTTGGTTTAAATTTCTCAAAATCTCCAATTTATTGTGACAATACGAGTGCGATAAATTTATCCAAAAATACTACTCAACATGCTTGAACTAAAAATATTGATATCAGACATCATTTTCTCAGAGATAATGTAAGCAAGGAAGTAGTTACTCTCGATTATATCAATTCTGAAAATCAAATTGCTGATACCTTAATAAAACCTTTAAATGAATCAATATTTACCAAATTAAGAAGAGAATTAGGAATTTGTTCTATAACTGAAATATAAAATATAAATAACAAGTGTAATTAACAATTGGTATCAAAATAAATCAAAGAGTTAAATTTTAAAAAGACCATGTCGGCATCCCCTAGGTATACATGTCGACATATAATGTTTTTGATTATTTTTTTAAATTTTCCCACCAAAATTCAAAAATTTAGTTATATATTCTTCTCACTTTCGACTTTTCATTCGTTCTCTCTGTTTTCTCTTCATTCTCTCTTCTGAAATAAATAAAATCATGGCTTCATCCTCAAAATCAAACATAAAATCAACTTTCTCATTTCCCTCTCCTACTTTTGGTCCATTCCAATGCACTACTCTTGCTCATGTAACGAAAATAGAGGAGTCTATGATTGATGTACTTCAGATGTTAACTGAAGTTCAAGTAACTCAACTTCGTATGGCAAAGGAACAGGATAGGCAAGGCAGGATTCTTAGGAATTTGCAAAAATTCCTAATGAACAACTACGCCAACCCTATCTTGATCGATGAAGACTCTTAACTCAATCAAGAACAAGAGGCCAGCGACGAAGAAGAAGAAGAACCTATGGAAGAAGCACACGAGGAGGATGATGACCAAGTAGTGTGTGTTGGAGAAGTGTGTTACGACAAAAATGGGAATCTTGTCGAACAACGTGGAAAATTCTGTTTCCACTATCCAAATTGTTCGATTCATAGATTTCTTATGTTCAGAAACACACATTAGTTTCTTCTCTTTCCTTCCGTTGTTGTTTGTGTTTTTATGTTTTCCAAACGCAAATATAAATACAACCATATACGTAATAAATAACTCGTGTTCTTATATGTGTTTTTATTATAAGTATTATTGTGAATTCTTAGTTAGGATAGTTAATAGTTTAGGACTATGTTTTAGTATTAGACTTAAGTGTTGATTATTTATGATAACACTATCATTATAATCACATGTCATAGAGTAATAGTTTTAGGGGGAGTTATATAGTTTGGAGTTATCTAGTTTAGATAAAGTTTTTGTTGATGACAAAGGGGGAGAAATATAAAATAGGATAGTTAGGTATAGAATAAGGGAGAGTTGTTAGTTTTAGGGGGAGTTATTAGGATAGAACTAATATTTTATAAACAAGGGTTGTCATCATCAAAAAGGGGGAGATTGTTAGTCCGTGAGATGATGGTTTTGATGACAACAACCTTAGAATAGATTATAAAATATAAATACGAACATAATAAGTTTAGATATATATGTATATGCAGGATTTAACCATGCAGGTACTAAGAATGAAGACTGTACAGGATAGAGATTCAAGATATCAAGATAAAATATCAAGATAGAAGACTCATGAGTATCGAGACTATCAAGATTTCAAGGATAAGTATTTTTTACTATTATTAGGAATTTTTGTTAAAACTCGTAGAAAAGCACTGGCATCTTAAAATCCAATTTATTCATGGAATGGAATCCACTTCGAGCCCGTTAAAGGGATGGAACCCTGAGTAGGATGGAACCTATGAAAAATCCAGTGGAACATTGTTTTGTATCCGCTAACTTTTATTCAAATTGATTTTTCAAAATTATATCCTGTTTTCAAAATGTTTTCAAAACTTTCCTTTTAAAAGATTCAAAACCCTCAATCCTGATTTTAAATAATTTTAGCCCCAAAAACATCTTTATTTTCAAAGTCAAATTACCTGATTTTAAACTATCTTTTTAAATAATATATTTAACTTTTAAATATTTATACTTAGATTTAAATATAAAATCATAGTTAAAATCTATATATATTATTCTTTATATTTAATTATGAATTTTAACTATAGTCAAGTATATTTATATAGTTTAAAATAGTTTTTATATAAGATAAAGGTTATTTTTAAAGAAAATCAAAAACACCAAAAAATCCTTTGGGATGTCGACATGCCTAGCATGACCATGTCAACATGGTGACAGTTTGATTCAAAAATTCAAATTTCCAAAGAAGTGTCTATTCGCCATATCTCTTCATGAATGGTCATGGCTGTTGTTCTTCTATAAATAGGGGTCAGTTTCAACGAATTTTAAATCATAATTTTCTGGTTTTCACTCCTCTTCTTCTTCCTCATTTCTTAATACATATTCTTATCATTACTCTACCGAAATCAACATTGAATCATACTCGATTACTTCTAGTTTGATTCTCTATCACTATCTCTACAAGATTCTCAGTGCTATTCAGAGTTATGGACTTCTTTGTAATATATTAAGCGAGAAAAGGTGTGATTGTAGCCTTGGAAATCAATCAAAAGGGAAAAGGTGTGATTGTAGCCTTGGTAAATTAATTGGGTAAACTTGTGGCCCGGAAATCAAGTATCTCTACCCAGAGGATCGAAATTCTAGAGGGTGTACCTCGTAGCTTTGAAACCGAGGGTGTAACTGAACAATTGCTTTTGAAAGGAAATCCGTACTTGAGTTGCGGGACTGGATGCAGGATGTGACGCCCCACTTCTATACCCACGCTAGCCAAGAACACTACGATGTAGTGCTGTCAACTAGCACAGAGAATAAGGCTGTTGAGGAGCGAACATCCATGTAACTTCTTTGTGCGAGCACCGTTATGTCAGATAGTATAGCATGCATTTCATTTAAGGAGGAAGTCCGACATACCGATACAAACTCAAAGCTATCACACGGTGGCTATAAATAATCTTCGGAAACAAACATAGAAATAAGCATAACACAATCAGTCACAGACATCCATATCACAAAGGCGGAAGAAGATATGGATATATAACTAACACATGAAAGTGTACATCAGAGTAGTGGTCAAAAAGATCCACAATAATACAAAAGAATAGCAACACGTGTTATACAAAAGAATACAACAATAAGTCTATATCTCAAGTGTATACAACAAAAACTGCTAATCTAAATAGTTAGCCAAAAGTCAGAGTAGCAAACCCCGGGGAGAAGTCAAGCAGAAGCACCTGTAACATCTCAGTCTGACCCGAGTATTATTTAAGAAAATAATAAACGGATCAGTCTAGCTATAAATATCAGATGACATGGTATAAAATAAAAGATATGGCATAACATAAAATATCCATACTGACATACTACTATAAGTATGAAAATGATGATCAACAGAAGATCAATCAATAAGAGATAAATCAGTATCACAAGAATCTTCTCAAAGATCCAAAGAGGGCATCATACCCTAAACTTGTACTCATAACAAGTCAATGACATAAATTCCAGAAATCAACACAGAAAATCCAGAAATCATAGAAAAAGGGAAAGAGGCCTATCACATGACAGTCCAAAGACCATGGGGAGCTACCACATATGGATGAGTCGGAATCACCCAGATGAGGTCTAGGCTAACCAAAAAGCAAAAAGGTATGTGTGAATGGAATCACACAAATGGTGTCTAGCCTGACCTCGCAACAAAAAGGTATGTGTGAGTGGAATCACATAAATGGTGTCTAGGCTTACCAAAAAGCAAAAAGGTATGTGTGAATGGAATCACACAAATGGTGTCTAGCCTAACCAGGAAGCAAACAAAGAGACATCGCACAATTGCTAGCCTAAATCACAAAATGATCGTCATGATCAACGAGAAGTGTCAATTACACTAAGCTAGTAAATATAAAAGTTTAGCTTCATGTCCCATAACCACTTGCTCAACTCAAATATTTACGAACAAACTGTAGATCTTTACTAGAAAATTGTCACAAAAAGGTTCAATCGAACAAGTCCAAGAGTTAACCGACGGAGCAAACGCAAGCGTTTCATACCACTTGTTTTACTAAGCCGTTTAATTCAATTTATCATACGAGTGAGGTAAAGGTTTGTACATACTAGTAGATTGGAAAATGGTTTAAGAGAAGAGCTTTGTTATTGAAAATAGAGTTGAAATCATTTTGTTGAAAGAGTTTTGATATTTACTACTAGTATTGAAACCTACATATTTTAAAGTGACAAATCATAGAAGTGATTGTAGAAACAATCAATCATAAAAATTCACATACGAAGACGTGAATAAAATCCAAATAAACCGATAAAGAATCCATCGAAATAGATATCCAAAAATCCACAAAATCGACCGAGAAGCCCAAGATAGTTTGTCTCGAAGAATGGTCAACTCAGCATCTCAACAAAGCAAGTTCTATTGAATGTTTTTCAGATAAGATCCCCTACGGAGGGGGGGTCCAGGGGGGTGGCAACCCCCAAGGTGGGGGTGCGGGGGCAACGCCCCTGCTACGGGGTTCGACCTGCCCGGTCAGGTCGCGGGGGTCCAGGGGGCAGCGCCCCGTCCAAAAACGGTACGACCTAGTGATTAAAGGGGCACAACCTAGTGGTCCAGCGACCTAAAGGGTAAAGGTCATGCGACCTAAAATGGGTTCGCGACCTAACACTCAAACGACCAAAAAAAAATAAGGGGCCGAGCGACCTATAAGAAGCAGCGACTTAAATAGAATCGAGGTCCAACGACCTACGGGTTAGGTCATGCGAGTTAAGGAGGTCAACGACCTAACAGAGACACGCGACCTAATAAAGGAATGCGACCTAAAGGCACACGACCTAGCGACCTAAGCAGGAAACGCGACCTATGAGGGACAAGCGACTTAAGTGGGTCAACGACCTACGGAATATAGGTCACGCGACCTAACGGTTTACAAGGTCTTGCGACCTAACTGGAAACGTGGTCTAGCGACCTAGTGGTTTAAAGAAGATGGGTCACGCGACCTGAGGGGATAAGGCCTAACGACCTACGAGCTAAAGGTTCAACGACCTAACAGGATGTAGGTCCAACGACCTAACAGGTAAGAAGATCACATGACCTAAAATGCCATAGGACCTAACGACCTAAGGTCATACGACCTAGCGACCTAAAGCCATACGACCTAATGACCTAAGGTCCATACGACCTAACTCCGAAGACGTTAGAAATGGCCAGATCGACCTACGACCTAAGGTCCATACGACCTACGACCTAAGGTCCATTCGACCTAAAGCCCAACGACCTAGCGATCTAAAACCAAACGACCTACGACCTAATTCCGAGTGCCGAGCGACCTAACGTTGTAGGCCATTTTAAGGTCGGAAACGAGCTATTTTGAGGCCGAGACTTTTCCACGCGAAAGCATAGGCAGAACGACCTAAGTGCAGTTTTTCACCAAAAACACTAAAATTTGGGGTTTTTCGCCAATCCAATCCAAACCAAATGCAAATGTACATGCAAACATGATAGGGATTCATTCCCAACAGTCCAAGATAGTTATAGGCTAGATTTGTGAGATAAAAATCTCACCCTTTCACTAAAATGGATGAAGATGAAACTTGAAATGCTATGCAAGGATCAACCACTAGCTTGAATCAATGTCTTCACTTGAGTTTTGGAGTTGATGTTGGATTAGCAATGAAGACTTAGATTTTGGAGTTTTAATTTCTCTTTCCACTCACCATTAATGCAAAAGCTTGAGTTGGTAGGAATTTATGAAGAGTGAAGAGAAGGAGGGGGTTGGGCTTGAGCTATAATGGCTAAGCTAACCCAAAGTCCAAAGCGGAAAAAGTTAGTGAAATTCCACTAACTCCAAACCTATCAATGTTTATACTTAAAAAGTTGTAAACGGCATTTCGAACTCAACGGAAGTGGTCTCGAGTCCTAATTTAACCGTTTGCAAAAAGTAGCTTTTCAGACCAAAATCCGATTAACGATAAAATATTTAAATAAAATATTTAAATATAAAATCGACAAATATGCGGGTTGTTACACTGTGTAACTCCGAACAAGTATAAAATCCGGCGTGTTATTTCTTTTACTTCTTTTATTTTATTTCTGCATCTGTGATTGTTTCTGTGATCATATCCATGTCTGTATATTGCATACTTTTCTATCTAAATTAACATAAATTAAAAAGATTTAGTAATTCTTTATTAATACTATTCACCCCCTCCTCTAGTGTTAATCTTAGCCTTAAGATCCGTAATCCGCATTTCTCACAAGGGTCATTTTCAAAGATTTCAAAAGACATCGTTTAAGGTTTAAACAGAGGTTTCGAAGGCATTTTTTGGCTTTATGGCCTAAAATATCTCAAGTAGAAAAGGGTTTTTAACCTACTTGGAAGGGATAGATAACCCCATTTATAAGGTTTCATCAACACTATTTTATGTAAAGTATATATATCATGGCATAAGTGTTTTAAGTAAAGCAAAGTATATGATTTCAGGGGTAAATCATTTGTAAAGATTATTTAAAAAAAATGAAGTTTTAACACGGTAAGTTGACCCTAAGGCAGGAAATGAAACATGAATAGGGTAGTTAACCTAAGTTTATGACTCAAATATTAAAAGATCGGATGTGATTGGTGTAGGGTCGCGCCCTACACTTTAGCTATTAGTCTCTAGCTAAAATAAGTCCAAAATTCTAGTGTGTAGGGCTTGTCACAGGTGGGATTAAATTGAGATTACACATAGAAGGGAATATACAGAGTAAAGATAGGTTATTGGTGAGCCCGTAAAACCATTAGGTTTAGTTGGCTATAGAAAAGAAACTTAAGGGTAGTCAGCCCAGTATTATATCTAACAGAAGTTAGATTATTGAGTATGTCTGGTAGGCCTGAGTCAGCCAATAGTTCATAGTTAGCCTAGTAAAACTACAGCGTAGACAGATAGTCCATTGATTTTTTGATTTTTATATGTACTTACTATTATTGTTATAATCAGTTTGATTGCAGGATTTTGATTTGCGAAAGATATGTTTTAAAGGGATATTAGTGAAGGAAAACACATTCCGCTAAGCAGCGTGGTCTCACTTAATATCGGTAAATTGAGATGTAATAGTATTATTCACACTAGCCTTTATGTCTGACTCGAATTTTATGTTTTTCCCTTAAACTTTCGGGTGCTCAAAATTTAATTTGAGTAGGTTGAGAGCTAAGATTTTTCAGGTTGAGTAGGTTGGACTTATAAGCTTCCGAAGATGTGTAGGAGGCAATGTTAGCTATGTAGGAGCTATTTAGTTTTATTTCCGTTGTGATGTATTTATGACACACATGTCTATCTAATACTCTGATCATTCAATGTGGCATCTTCATATGTCGCTCTTGGCGTAATTTGTAATAATTATATTTGATCAAAACCTGGGATTCGTTTTGGAATTATATATCTAAATATGAAATATTAATTTAAAATGTAATCAAAAAAGCTGTTTTTAAATCTATTTCAATTTTATTTCATATTCATGTGCTTCTAATATTATGAATACCATTAACATTACCATATTTTATCATCGGAAGTTAATACTACGGATGACTGCAGCATCTGTAGCACTTAGCTTCGGGCCTCAAGATATGAGATGTTATAACTTGGTATTAAAACATAGGTTTATGAAAACTCAAAATGAGATTTTAAACTTAAAAATGATTTTGAAAACATAATCCTAAGGAAAGAGAGAGAAAATTGGGGTATGAGATAACGTTATAGTAACGTACTTGTATTTGCTATATATAAGCTCTATCTTTATTCTCCATCTTTCTGTGCTTTTATATCTTACAAAGGCTCGAATGCATATTTGAATGATGTAAGATATGGATGCTAGGAGTCAAAAGGGTAACATTAGTGGAGGAAGCACCACAACCAACAGAAACGCTTGACCCAACAAGAGAAACCTGGGTCGATCGACAAATGCTAATCCAAATGCAAATGCCAATGTAGGTGCTGCAGTGCCGCGAGCTGATATGGGAGCTATGTATTAGTTCTTCGTTAATATGATGCAGGCTGGAGTTGGTGTAGGATTAGTCGCATGAAATGTTGAAGGAGGAAATCAAGGAGCTCCGGTGGTTAATAACTATGAAGTACTAAGCAGAGATTATGCCAGGCTTTGGGGAAAGTCGTTTATCGGGACCGAGGACACAATTGAAGTGGAGAATTGATACTTCATTGCGAAAGGATCTTTCCTGACTTAAGGCTTAACGATGAGCAAAAGAGGAGGCTTGCTTCTAGGCAGTTGCAAGGAGGAAAATTGTAATGGTGGAACAGTATTACTGTAGGAGTTAATGAGGAGACCATGACTTGGGCTAAATTTAGAAGGAGGTTTGAGGAAAGATTCATATCAGAGATAGCTAAGTCAACCCTGCTCAGGAAGTTTATGGAGATGGAAAAGGGAGACACGACAGTGCTTGAGTATGCAACCAGATTTGAGGAGCTATTGAGACACGGATATGTTAAGTTGATACGGTTATCAAAAGGATTGAGAAGTTCATCCATGGATTGAACCCTGAATTACCTAAAGAAACTTTGCTACATATCAGGGATCTGTGTGATGTATTTGTTGAGATGGCTTTGAGGCAGAAGCAGATGCTTGCTTTTCATATTAGTAATAAAGCAAGGGAAGCTCAAAGTGGGTGAAACCAGAAGATAAAGTTTTTCCATAAGAAAGGCGCTCAGAAAGGAGGAGCAGCCAAGAAAAAGAAGGCCAATGTAGTTCGCTATAAGTGCGACAAGAAGGGATACTATGCTTATGAGTGTTGGACAAGCAAAGGGAAGAAAGATACTGATAAGAAAGAGGTGAGGTGCTTTAACTATGATCAGACTGGAAATTATAAGAACTAGTGCAAAGAACCAACAAAGGATGGAAAAGGCAAGATATTTACATTGGAACCAGCAACTTCAATACCAACAGTTGAGGAGAAGGGAAAAGCTGTGTTGGGAGGCACGCTTTTGATTCATGGTATATCAGTTAGAGTTCTATTTGATACTAGTGCATCACATTCTTTTATATCTCATTGTTCTGTTGATAAGCTTAACCTAGAACCCTCATATCTAGTTACTTCTTTAAGGGTTGCGAATCTGATAGAAGGGTATGCGACTCTTGGATGAGATGTGACCATTAAGAATTTGAATTGTTAGTTCATATATTTGCTTGCATTTTGCATGTATTTGATTTTGTAGGATTCAAAATTATTTTAGGTACGGATTGGTTAAGTAAATATAATGCTATGATATTTTTCCATGATAGGAAAATATCACTTAGACACCCTAGTTGTAGTGATCGGGTTATATACTCCGCAAAAGACCCTAGTTTTGAGGTAAATGCTTTATTGGATGTTATAGAGGAAGAAGACGAGTTGAACCAAGTTTTCATTGTTAGAAGATGTCTTTGAGCCTATAGTAGAACTAACATTAAAATGAGCTATTGAGTTTAGGATAGATTTAGTACGAGGAGCAGAATCGGTGCGTAGATCGCCAAGCAGAATGACACCTATCGAGATGAAGGAGTTAAAGGTGCGGTTGGTGGATTTGGAAAGTAAGAACTTTATCAGACCAAGTAGTTCAACTTGGAGGGCAACCGCAGTATTTGTAAAGAAACCGGACGGATCGTAAGGTTGTGTATCGATTATCGTAATCTGAATAAGAAGATGGTAAAGAATCAATATTCATTACCTAGAATTGACGATTTGTTCGACCAGTTGAGTGGAGCCAAAGTATTTTCCCAGTTGGATTTGGCAACAGGGTTCCATCAGCTTAGAGTGGCCGAAGATAGTATTCCTTTAACGGCGTTTAGAATAAGATACAGATCGTACGAATGGTTAGTGATGCCGTGCGGACTAACTAATGCGCCGGCATTTTTCGTGGACCTAATGAACATGATCTTCCAGGAGCATCTGGAAGATTCGTGTTAATGTTCATAGATGACATTTTGATATACCCTAAAGATGAAAGAGATCATGAAGTTCATCTTTGAGTGATGCTTAAGATGTTGATGCAGCATCAACCGAAAGCGAAATTTTCGAAGTGTCATTTCTAGAAGACGGAAGTGAAGTTTCTTGGTCACGTAGTTTCAGAGAAAATGTTGTCCATAGATTCGGCTAAGATAAGGTGGTGGATAATTGGAAAAGATCCAAGACGGTGACCGAGATAAAGGGTTTTTTTTGATTAGCTGGCTATTATCGGATATTCACTAAGGATTTTTCGCAGATAGCGGCACCGATGACCAAGATAACAAGAAAAGTTGTGAAGTTTGTCTGGACGGATAAGTGTGAGGAGGCATTCTAGAAATTGAAACACTTATTGACGAATGCCCCTATGTTAGTTGTTCCAGTGAGGAATTAAGACTTAGTGGTGTACATAGATGCATGTGGAATAGGGTTAGGAGCCATGTTAATGCAATGAGGTAAAGTGATTGCATATGCTTCACGATAGCTTAGACTGCATGAAGTTAAATATCCAATTCATGATTTGGAGTTAGCTACAGTAATTTTCACATTGATGGTGTAGTGACTAAAAGTGTGTAGGATCTGTAATATGGAATATAATTAAATCTAAATGTGAAAACAGATGATAATAGCAAAGTAAATGGAAATAAGCAAAATAAAACAAGCACACCAGCAATATTATACTGGTTCCAACTTCCCGTTCTACGTCCAGTCCCAGACTCCTTTTGGAATTTCAACTACAATAACCCTCACTTAACCCGGAGGAACAGGTATATACAGTCTGAGCAGCAGAACAGACACCTGAGCAACTGAACAGGATTTTCGCCTCAGCAACAGAAGAGGACTTCACTAATACAAAATAATATCTGACACTGTGTGTTCTTGATAACACTGATTTGTCACTGATAGTACAAACCTTCTATAATCAAATCCTCAAGTATATGAAGTGTATGTGAAGATATGAAGAGAAGGTAATGCTAAGAATCGAAGATTATGAAAGTTTGTTTGTAGATTCAAAGCAGTAAAAACGTTTGTTTGCTGTTCGAATGCAAATATTAAAGCACAAGAAGAATAATAGAGAGTTAGAATGAAATTAGGTGAATATGAAGTGCTTTGGAGTATCTATATATAGTAGCTGAAGAGCTACTACCATTGGTGAAGGGTTCTGACAAAGAGGAGCATCTATTTCCGTTCAGAGAAGGGTTGCATCCTTTCAGAGAAGAAGATGTCTTTTCGAAAATATGGCAGTTGGTCTCGGGTCAGTCGACTGGTCGTTCATGGTCAGTCGACTGACTATGTAAAAGATTTAAAAAATAAACAGTGCATATGTATATGTACACAATCAGTCGACTGGATGGTTATGGCCAGTCGACTGAATGTGACATTTTTACATAGTATGCTTCTGTTTTGATTTTTTTTTTTATGTGAAATATGAAGTGCGGACTACTTGAGGATAGATTTTAACAAATTTCTAAGACTCAATCATACATACTAGACAGTGAAAGCATATTAAAAGTCTTTGATATAGCCATAGTCCGTTGATTATTTCTAATTCTCTTTTTCTTCTAACTTGCTTTGTCATGAATCAAAAACTAGTGATTCAACATTCTCCCTCTTTTTGATTGATGACAAACCTGTATATATAAAAGTCCTAGAGAACAAACAAAAACTCTCCCTGAATATATGATACTTCTTGTACCTGCATAAAGATGATTAGGATAATTCTTCTCCCCCTTTGTCATCGACAAAAAAGAGATATAGCAAAAATAATTTCAATATAAAGTGCAGAATAAATAGCAAAGTGAGACTATTTAGTACAAGTCTCAAAAGATAAAAAATTAACAAGTTTCAATATGTTTTAAATTAACAATAAAGTTATAGATAAGCAAATAATTCATACCCAACTCATTCACCAAGAGACCTACTCATCAAGATCCCAATTGTATTCTCCCTCTGGTGCGGGCTCCTGTCCTGGTCTAGAAGCGCCTTGAGCACCACTGCCTGCTCCACTAGTGTCGCTACTAGTATGCTCCTCGGATGTAGACCATGTAAATCGAGGTGCGGGGCATTTTCTTTAGGCGACAGACGTGGCAGTAGTTGAAGAAGAACATGATAATGCATCCCGTAAGGTAGAAAAGAAACCTTTGATTTTATCGCGCTTCTTATCCATTTTCTTGAGTCTAGAATCCAAAATAAGTTGATTGCGGGAGAAAATTTCTATGGATTCACGGATGCTAGAGGAAGTAGCTAAGCGAATATCGCCTTCTTCTTGTTGCGCTACCGGTTCTCTAATTGTAGGACCTCCAGATTGTTGTTGTTGAGCCTATTGATGCTTCCAATCTTCAAATGAAGTAATAGGTGGCGGATGTGTTTGTAGCTTCATAAGACTTATGACCCTTATATTTCTCATCCTGACAGTAGAGAATTTGGAATCGGTTGACGAACACCTGCATCTACAAGAAGTTGCATAATATATTCTCCAAAATAGATAACATGCATATTCTCATGTATGAAGGTGAGAAATTCGTCCATAATACGACACAACCAATTAACGCATATATTTCCCCATATGGCATAAAGAGCTTTGAAATTTTCCGGACATATTAATTCATATGATCCGGTTCGGGGGAGAATAGATCGCATAAGCGTCCTGTGTAAAATTCTTGCTTTAGGACGAAGAAGCTTAGAACGCAATTCAATCATGTCGTCACCCATGAACATATGACTTATTCTATCTCTTTTTCTTGGATTGTATTTGACATCATTTAAATCTATTCCTTCATTCGGAGATTGAAGTATATGTGTCATTCTATCAAGGGAAAAGAAAACTTGTTGTCCACATACCAAACTCCACACACAATTATTTGGATTCAATGGCTGTTGGTGACCAAGATTTAAATTTGCGAAGAAAAGTTTCACCATAAGATGATTAATATTGTGGCGATTTGCATTGTAGTCATAGAGTGAATCTAAACCACATCTTCGCATTAATTCTTGAAGAGAGTAAGCACCAAAATCAGAATAAAACATGAAGGTGCCTTCAAAAATCCTAGAGTTTTTCATCTTCTCTCATCGTTCAATTGCAGTTGCATCATATAGCCAATGAGCAATGTGGGTATCAACAAAGGATGAAGAGGCTTGTCTTGAAAAAAAAAATTATGCATGTAGAGAGACTTGAACCCATGACCTCTCTTTTATAGTATTGCAACTGCTTCTTACCAATTGAACTATGATTGTTTCTTATTTAAACTAGAAGTTTGGTTTTAATTATTCTGGAAATTTTCGTTCAAAAAATTACTTGTGTAACTGCTGGAGCTCGAACTCGGGTCTCCTAACAGGTAGTCCCATGCCTTACCAGTTGAGCCGTGTATTTTTTTTCTGCTAACTCTTTTATTTCGTGGGCTCAAAACCATTCAATTTTTTAATCAATTTTTATCCATTCCTTGTATCTGTTTTTTCTCTCTGGCTATTAATGTTTTGCTATTTCTAACCACTCAAACACAGCTAAATTCATCTATAAATCTGCATTCCTTTCATTTTTTAATCATCATTACAATTATTTTTCAAAACTTTAAACTTCAAGTTCCTTATTTTCTATCAATGGCCTCTCACGACTCCTCTAACTCCAATTTATGTTTTGCTACACCAACATCCTCTAGTAGCTATCATTCTTTTAGTAGCTCAACTCCGTCCTTGCCAACTCCTACTCCTAGACATGAAACAGCTCAATATCACACTGGATTTTCTTCAAAAACCAAGAAGTCACAAAGATTATTGTTTGTTTCTCCAAAAACAAAAGAAAAAATTGATGAAATCCATCATTATCAAAATGAGCAAATCAATCTACAAAGAGAAATTTATTATGAACAACGGATGAATTCCAGTCGTCTTAGCCTTATAGAATCAATTGCCCTTAAATTCTATGGAAAAACATCTAAGCATGACGTTGTTGAACCTTTAACATCCCGTCAACCAAATTCATCCGGCTGGAATCAATGGGAGCAAACTCCACATCAACCTCCGGCATCTCCAAACTCTTGGGAACGCCAAAATTATTGGTCTCCTTTGCAACCTTATGTTGAGAACACCAAGGTTGAACCACATGAATGCTCTCCAAAAACTCCTAAATAATCATCTTTTCTTGTGTGCTATTGTTCTTGTTTACTTGGATTTCGATTATGTATATGCCTTTTTAAATAAAATTTTGTTTTAAGCTTCATTGCATTTCCTATCTTCAGCCATTCGATTGATATATATAACCAGTCGACTGTTTACAGGGTGTAAAACCTCTCGGGTTGTCAACCAATCGACTGAGTCATATAGGTCAGTCGACTGATTACAGAGTAAAAAACTCTCGGGTTATCAGCCAGTCGGCTGACCTACCCCGACCAGTCGACTGGCTGTACAAAAAGAGGTTCTGTTGTTTCTTTTTAAAACCTTTCTACATGGAAAACGCCCCGCACCTCGATTTACATGGTCAACATCCGAGGAGCATACTAGTAGAGACATTAGTGGAGCAGGCAGTGGTGCTCAAGCCGCTTCTAGACCAGGAAAGGAGCCCGCACCAGAGGGAGAATACAATTGAGATCTTGATGAGTAAGTCTCTTGGTGAGTGAGTTGGGTATGAATTATTTTCTTATCTATAACTTTATTGTTAATTTAAAACATATTGAGAGTTGTTAATTATTTATCTTTTGAGGCTTGTATTAAATAGTCTCACATTGCTATTTATTTCTGCACTTTATATTGCAATTATTTTTGCTATATCTCTTTTTTGTCGATGACAAAGGGGGAGAAGAATTGTCCTAATCATCTTTATGCAGGTACAAGAAGTATCATATATTCAGAGGGAGTTTTTATTTGTTCTCTAGGACTTTTATATATACATGTTTGTCATCAATCAAAAAGAGGGAGAATGTTGAACCACTAGTTTTTGATTTATGACAAAGCAAGATAGAAGAAAAAGAGAATTAGAAATGATCAACGGACTATGGCTTTATCAAAGACTCTTAATCTATGCTTTCACTGTCTAGTATGTATGATTGAGTCTTAGAAATTTGTTAAAATCTATTCTCAAGTAGTCCGCACTTCATATTTCACATAAGAAATCAAAACAGAAGCATACTATGTAAAAATGTCACATTCAGTCGACTGGCCATAACCATCCAGTCGACTGACTGTGTACATATACATATGCACTGTTTATTTTTTAAATCTTTTGCATAGTCAGTCGACTGACCATGAACGACCAGTCGACTGACCCGAGGCCAACTGCCATATTTCCGAAAAGACATCTTCTTCTCCGAAACGATGCAACCCTTCTCTGAACGGAAATAGATGCTCCTCTTCGTCAGAACCCTTCACCAGTGGCAGTAACTCTTCAACTATTATATATAGATACTCCCAAACACTTCATATTCACCGATTTTCATTCTAACTCTCTAATACTCTTCTTGTGCTTTAATATTTGTATTCAAACAACGAACAAACGTTTTTACTGCTTTGAATCTATAAATAAACTTTCATAATCTTCCATTCTTAGCATTACCTTCTCTTCATATCTTCACATACATTTCATATACTTGAGGATTTGATTATAGGAGGTTTGTACCATCAGTGACAAATCAGTGTTATCAAGAACACACAGTGTCAGATATTATTTTGTATTAGTGAAGTCCTCTTCTGCTGTTGAGGCGAAAATCCTGCTCAGTTGCTCAGGTGTCTGTTCTGCTGCACAGACTGCATATACATGTTCCTTCGGGTTAAGTGAGGGTTATTGGAGTTGAAATTCCAGAAGGATTTGGGACTGGACCTAGAATGGAAAATTCGAACCAGTATAAAAATTCCTGGTGTGCTTGTTTTATTTTGCTTATTTCCATTTGCTTTGCTATTATCATCTGTTTTCACATTTAGATTTAATTATATTTCATATTACACGATTCGATGCACTTTCAGAGACATTACCTTTTGGGAGAAAGATTCAAGTTGTATATATCATAAGTCACCGAGGCATTTATTCTCACAGAAGGAGTTTAGTATGATACAATAGAGGTGGTTAGAGTTTTCGGCGTTTATGACTTTGGAATTAAGTACACACCAGGGAAAGGTAATAAGGTTGCATATGCGCTTAGCATGAGACATCAGAATGCAGTATTGGCAATGATAGCTGTGTGGAAAGATTTAAAAGCATTGACTACATGCAAAATATAGTGAAGATCTAGTGAAGATCTAAAGCCAATTCTAGTAAGGAATCTGCTATGTTGTTATGCTTAGAAGTTCGACCAGTGATGATCGAAAGGATTGCTTCTAAGAAAAGAGAGGATCCATTATTAGCTGAATGGATCGGAAAGCTAAGGAATGGAACTAAGAGCGATGACTTAAATGATTTCAGTCTTAACCAGAAAGGGTGGTTAAGGAAGAAATGAAGATCGTGTGTTCCGAATATGGGAAACATTAGGAAGAAAGTTCTTGAAGAATGCCATTGTTCATAGTTCACCATTCATCCGGAAGGGACTAAGATGTTTCAGGACATGAAAAGAAGTTTTTTCTAGGAAGGTATAAACAAAGATGTAGATTTATGGGTGAAGTAATGTTTGAACTGCCAACATGTAAAAGCCAAGCATCAGAAACCAAGTGGGTTACTTCAGCCTTTTGATGTCCCGGTTTGGAAAGGGATTATATCTCAATGGATTTTATATATAGGTTGTCAATGTCAATTCGAGGAATTGGAAGTATATGGGTCATAGTGGACAGGTTGACCAAGAGTGCCCATTTCATTCCAGTTAAGTCAACAAGGATGACACCTGTTTAAAATTATTTATGAAAAATATAGTTAGACTGCATGAAATTCCCAGTAGTATAGTAAGTGACAAAGATTCCTTATTCACTATTGAGTTATGGAAAAGTCTACAGGAGACTTTAGGTACCAAGCTCAAGATGAATACCGCTTACTACCTGTAACAACCCAAAATTCTAGTCATTTGATTATAAATGTTTAATTAATTTTAAATATTTAAATAATAGAATTTTGAAATTTAATAACTTATAATTCAAATACAGGAAATAAATAATTATTTGAATTGTGAATTAAACGTTAATTAAATGGATTTAATAATTTTAGTTATCTCCTTTTAATTAATAAATAATATCAGTGAATAAATTTGTAAAATTTACAAATATAAATAGATCAAATAAATATCGATAATTAAATATAAAATAATATTTAAATTTGTAAAATTAGCCTTTCGGGGTATGATCTCGGATTTCGACGAAACTCGTTTCATTGGATCCATAATAGTGGATTATATTACACCGTTGAACTTCGTAGCGATCAAATGTATCGTTTGGTCATGCGAGATCGAAATATGTTGAAATTAATATCGAGAACTTAATATAATAACTGGTTCAAAAAGCTATCTTCTGCATAAGATCGAACTAAGCCTCGATATTAGTTCTATTGCGTGCAAAATAGAGATATAACATATAAAACGCCAGACGACACGTCTCGTTTGAAGTTCGAGATTTTTTGGTATGTTTTGTTGAATATTTTAAATTAAAATAATGTATATATGAACATACCTACCATATCAGCCCATGCCATTAGCCCATACCCTATCTCTGTTTAAACTTGCCTGGAAATGAAATTAGAGCTTTTCATTTTGAAATAAAACTTCAAAAATTGAAATCTAAATGTTTACGCGGTGAAAAATTATGAAACAAAGTCGATCGAGTTTGTTTTGATCTTGGCTTCGATGTTATAGCCTTGAATTGGAGAACGATGATGTTTTGGCCGAGGTCATTTTTGGGACGCAAGCTAGTGTTGGGATTTTTGGTCATCAATTCGATGAATGAAGGTCGATTTTGGTTTTGGGATGAAGTTTTACACCGCGACGCAAATTTCACGAAGATTCTCGTACGTTTTGTTCGCATAACCTGTTGTGCTACGACGTGATGACCATCAGGTCGCGGTGGTGAAGCATGGCCTTTGGGCATGGATTTTGGTTTGAGCAGGTGCGGTTCGTTGGGAGGAGTTCATAAGCAAAGACCTGTGTAGTTAAAGCGCTCGACAGATTCGATACGGTAGAGGTGCAAAAAGTCATAGCAGGGATACAGCGAGAATGTAAACGGAATATAGCCGATGACTCTAAAATAGCATATAAAACTCGTACTTAATGTTTTTATGAATGCATAAATGACAATTAAATGAAAAGCTAACATTCAATTCACAACACCAGAATTGTCATTTTGTAACAGTTATAACCGTTGGTAATCAAATACCCAACATTTATAACCATTGGTAGCAGGCACATTATGATTTTTTTTTTAATTTTATAACGGTTATAACCGTTGGGAATTTTGGTCAACCGTTGGGAATTTTGGTACTTCCCAACGGTTATAACCGTTGAAAAAAATCGTAATTCCCAACGGTTATAACCGTTGGAAATCTTAGTAATTCCCAACGGTTGGGAATATCATAATTTCCAACGGTTATAACCGTTGGGAATTCCTTGCATAAGTTAATAGAAAAATTACCAACACTTATAAGTGTTGGTAATTTGATATAGCTGAACCATATCTTATTCAACATCTAATAGTATTTCATTCAATTATATCTATACGAATTTATAACAATATTAAACACTGGACTAAATTTCAAAACTAACATATCATCAAATCAT
The DNA here is from genome assembly GCA_030765085.1 of Allium cepa. NCBI lineage: Eukaryota > Viridiplantae > Streptophyta > Magnoliopsida > Asparagales > Amaryllidaceae > Allium > Allium cepa. The sequence goes on from CM060942.1 coordinate 205,094,604, forward strand.
TAAAAAAACATCAAATGTATGAAATAGAACATATAAAATTCTACAAAGTTCATTGTGACAACTTCAAATTTCACTACTACAACATATCTAGAAGCTTACAAACAATGAATACGATACTCTGACCAAGCTACAAAACCACCATCAACCAACTCAGACAATGTATAATGACCATTTTGAGGTGCATCAAAAGTGGCTCGTTTGGATTCTCGTGTAGGCTTGCATTCCGGATTCTCTGCTTCCTACACGCATATATATGAATTCATTTGTAAATTATGCATTACAATTAAGATTTCTTAAAAAAAAAGGGCAAACTTTCTATACAACAGAAGAAAAAAAGTGCAAGCATCCAAAGATTTCTTGAAGAAGTCAATTCTAATCCCAAATCCAAAAAATCACCATCGGGCAACAAGAAAAGTAGAAGTTTGATAATTATATTGTCAGGGGCTATTGTTGTGGGCTTCATTGTATTAGTGATTGGCGTCTATTTCATTTGTTGGTGAAAAAAAAGCAGTGTATACCGTCATGCCTTGGCGAATGGGTCAAAGTGGACAACTGCAGAAAGCAATTGTCACAGGTCTGTAGCCTTTTCGGCCTTTCTATCCATGACATTGTTCCTTATGCAGTAATTTTCTAGCTGTTAAGTTCTAATAATTATTAGCTTTCTCTGTTTTGTAAATACGAGGAGCAGTAAACTTTTTGAACTATAATAGGAACACCTTTTTGAACTATAATAGGAACATGGCGTCATATATTTTTGTTCTGAGATATGTGAAAAATATTATGCACTCATAGATTATACACTCTTAGTTTTAACTGAACAATATCTCAGTTTCTAACTCAGTTTTAACCGAGCTTATGCTCAGTTTTTTACCCAGTTTTTAACCAATCTTATGTTCCATTTTTAACCGAGCCGAAATAAATTAGGATAAAAAAAATATTTTGCTGTGAAAATTTACAGATTTTCAAAAATGAAACACATTAAATACGAACAAGACTACATGGTTAGTCCTAACCATAAACAGTTATCTTATTAGTTAGCATGCTTACACTATCGTCGGACAATGACATGATCCAAGTTATAAAATAATATAGTTTGCATTATCTTATCTTCGTAACAGAAACCGATAAAGGATAACTAATTTGAAAATAGAGAAACAAACAGATGATGATCAATTAAAGAATCAAGTTAACATTTATTGAATGCATAGAGTCGATGGCAGTTTTAGAAGTTGCAAAACGATTTTTTGTAATAATAAATGAGTCGCCAGCAGTTTTAGAAGTTGCAAAACATATTTTGAATTTTATTTTGAAATTTTGAAATTTTTTGAAGCGCAGTTTAAGTTGCACTTTTTATTAGAAAACTGTGAGTTACTGCGTTTTTTTATTTGAAAAAAACAAAGACCAAATTTATATATTCATTGCTATAGAAACTTTTCTTGTAACAATATCAAAAATAAAGACCTAGCCCTCAAACATAGGTAGATAACCGTTTAATTCAGGAATATAAATTGAACATCAAAACTTATCTGTCTCATTGACAGCCCTACGTAGAAAGGGTCAGAGGGAAAAGGCCATGCATTCTGACATTGATGATCAACATGAACAGCAAAACATTGAATACTTCCTTAATTATGAGAAATGGCCTCGTTTTTCCATTCAAATGTCCCTCTTTCATGGCCCGACTCTTTTACCTGGTCTGTACATGTGCCAATTGTTTAATTTAGCCATATATTTATGTTCCGTACAATATCTAACTACACGTCTGAAGTTAATGTATCAGTATCATGTGTCAATTTATTATAATCCTAAACCTGGAACTTTTATTATAGGATTTCACGTGTCCACAACTGTATCCATGTTGTATAAATTTCGTTGTTCATACTCTACTTTTTATGCTACTTTTCATATGATTTTACGAACTATTAACCATCAACATAGTCATACTATATTACGATGTCATACTTGTGTAATTACTACAGGAAAAGTCTTGGACAAACAAACAATGATATTAAATTAGGTAGAAAACAGAAAATTAGAATCAACAAAGTAATCATTTTAAACATTTCTTATGGAACAAAAATAACGCATTTTCACAGTTATTAACTTGTCTGGTGCAAGCTCCCAGCTCTACCAACACAATTTCTTCTCAAGCCCTACGTTCCTTGAAGCTAAAATTAATGCACCGTAACCTAATAAATAGCAATGCATCTTTTTCTTTACAAATAACAATTCTCCTCCATTTCAACACTACTGTATAAAACCTTAACATTTTTCATATCCTTTATGCATATGCACACCATTCAAACTAATATCTTTTCAAACGGAAGGAATGAGATGTTTCAGTATGGAATTTGAAAACCTTAAGGCCATAGAGCTAACAGTTGGTCTTGCTGGGGCTGAATTAAACCTATGAATACTATTTCATACCCCAAGTGTTCACTAGATGATTCCAAGGCTAATCAACCGCCATCAAAGTAAGCTCTTTAACAAATACGAATATGACGTTATTTTGTACTCTTTTTGACATACATACATTGTTATTTTTCAGATTGCAGATTGTGGAAGATCACCAGTCCGATCATACAAACTGTATAGAAAGATTAAATGGACCAGTGGAAATTTTGTCAAGATTCGAATTCAACCTAGTTCAGTCCTTAGATCAATTGGAACTTAAAGAGAATTTATGGTCTGATGCATATTACAAATTTTATTATATCTTCAATATTATCGTTCTATTATAATTAACAATTTTAAAGAACAAATCTTATGTTATTTTTTGAGTACTCCGTTAATCTTTGCACAAGATTTTTAAATTGGTAATCTTTTTGCATGCTTATTCCAAAACTAAACAATACTCGATCAAAAATTAATAGAAAAACAACATGCTTGAAATTTAGATCGATTCCTTGAAGTGAAAATACCAAAAGTAGATAGAAATACCTTTGCAAAGTCACTGATTTTGCTCAACAAGACGTCGCTGGAGAATGTTTTGCCCTAAAAGTTCGTTTGGGGAAGATTTGTGTTTTAATGTACTTACACATTACCTTCCATCAAACATGTGAGAAAGTGCCAATGCAGCCATGAACCGAGCCATTTTTGAGCGGGTTGATGAACATACATGAACAAGAGTAGGAACCCCCCCAATCTTCTACTATACGGAGAGCGTTACCCAAATTGAACGAGAGATTCCATAATGCTCCAGCAGCGGTCTCATGAACATCCTAATGTATCAGATGTGATGAAATTTTCATAATATGTGTATACGGAAGATATGCTTAATGATATAGTGATACTCTCTCCATTATTCAGTTACTTTTATGATTAGATCTTCTACTATACATCAATTACCCTTTGAGGAAATGACACAGTCAAGTGATATCAACAAATATTCCTCTCAATTGTGAGCCTAAGTATGGAAATTATGTGGCACATTATTTGATATTCGTACTAATCACATAGAATACAAGCTTATTATGTGGAAAATTATATTTTTTTAGTTTTCAGAAAGGAGGTGAATTAATTGGCCATGGTATATCGAATAAGACAGCAAGGGAGCTTACCACAGTATTGGAATGTGCCAGTGCAATTAGAGGTGCAATCCCACCTTCTTGTCCAATCGCAATGCTAAAAAGACAAAAAAAATGCATGAATGAGAAAGAATCATATATATGCAATGAAAAAGCTAGTAGCAAAAGATAAAATTATGGAGGTGATAAGATATAGTTACTGCTTAGATTGCATTTGCAAATTTATTTTATACCAAGTGTGTACAAAATGGTTTCTGAGCGGAAATTAAACTCCAACAAGTCGACCTTGGAAAACATCATTTCACTTTTATAACTATGGGGAAATGGCAATGCAAAGCTACGGTGTTCTGAAAATAAAATGGGAAGAGATATTACGAAACTTCTCACTTTAAAAACCAATATGCCACCATAAATGGTAAATGAAAAACATTCAAAAATAGAACCTTAAAAATGTGAATAAAATGGTAAAGATTAGGGAAAAAATACTATGAAAGGTAGCATGACCGGGGATGTAGTTTTGACATATGTGTTAAAAGCAACAGCCAACTCTTATTTTTTGAGGGCCTTCAACTGTGTTGACTTTAAAAAAAAAAACATATTCTTGCTAACATTCAATGATCTGTAAATTATTGTATCAAATTCATTAGCTGTCTCATTTTAGTAATTAAGGATCCACTACCGCGCTACTTTTATGTATTATTTATGTGTAAAAAGCTAAATATACCTTTTGGAACATAATATCACCATTTTAAGAAAGATAAACATTATACGGATGTAACTTACTACTAAATTACACTTCTAAGTAGTTACTTTGCATCCCCTAACCTCTAGGAAATAATTAATGGTCTCTACTTTAATCCAAGAATGTCACCATAAGTTTGTATGCTCGGATGAGTTCAATAATTATAGTTACAAATTTTCTAGCAACAAATTATTTGTCAGTCCAAGAGGAGAGGTGTGTGTGGTATGATGAAAAATTCTGTCAAAGGGTAAGGATAAATTTATATTACCTATTAGCTTCAGACACAGACAAACCCCACAATGCACCAGCCTCTCTCTCTTGAAGGCCGACAGAAGCATTTGTACATACTCTAGCAAGAGCAATCTGAATGTAACATAAGAATGAGCTTATCAAACTGGACAAATTTCTGGAATAAAAGAAGAAGAAAAAACACTCTTATGATCAAAATTCACAGCAGAACAATCTGCTAAAATCTAGAAGAAAATTAAGCAATCTGAGAACTGTGAAAAGACGGGAAATGGTAAACAGCATACAAAACTTTGGGTTATTATGCTTTACTCATTGGTCACAGTGATTTTCATTTTTTTAGATAATAAATCATTATTAGCATGCAGTGGATCTCCTAAACATTTTGCTGTCGATTTAGCTAACTTTTCAAAACATACAACTAATTTAGACTCATTCAAAACATACTCTTGAAAGATATAAATCTATTTTTGCCAGTTGACAGTGCTTCAGTGTTTTGTATTGACTCGCTTTGAGATTGCACCAATGCATTTTCATGTCTTTGAAGAATTTTTATTGGCGCACTTTAAGAATGCATCAAGGTAAAAGAAATTGAACAAAATATATTGGCACTATCTCATAATGAGCTGATACAAAATTGTTGAACCAGTGCCATCATGGCAAAAAATGACCTATATCTCTGATATATTTTGAACTAGATATACCTTTGTTATGTGTTTCAGAAACTGAGCTAAAATGATTTATTTTTTTAAATCCCAAATTTAACGGTTTTATCATATTAACTATTAAGTATTAACTAAGTTCAGAAGATAAATTATGTTGTAAAAAGAACAGCCTATGGCAAGAGCAATAGCATCAAAACAATATGTGAAAATATAAATGTTAAATCAGAAGCATATTAATGGAAAAATAATAATAATGATCTAAAGGCCTACCAATGCTTCAACTCCACCACAAGCAGTGATGGATTCTTGATTTCTGTCATCAAAAGATAAGTTCCACAGTGCACCAGCGACTTCTTGTCTTCATTTGCATGCATACATATGACAGTACAATAGGCTTAATACTTATTTACATGTGAAAATTCGGTAACAAAAGATAAGAGTGGGGTATTTAAAATAATCCAAAATTATCATGGAAGAACACTTATTTAAGACAGAGTAGGATTCTTGATTTCTGTCATCAAAAGATAAGTTCCACAGTGCACCAGCGACTTCTTGTCTTCATTTGCATGCATACATATGACAGTTAGGCTTAATACTTATTTACATGTGAAAATTCGGTAACAAAAGATAAGAGTGGGGTATTTAAAATAATCCAAAATTATCATGGAAGAACACTTGTTTAAGACGGAGTAGGGTACCAAGGACAGTATTTACTAATTTACTATGAAAATTATAAAGTTAATGTTGTATCATCACCACCATCATCATTTTTGCCTTATACCCAAATCATAGGAGCCGACTATGTGAATTCTCATTTTCCGTAATTTTGTATCTCGAGCCATACCTTTAAATTTAATTTGATTAAACATTGTATGGATGACAGAGTTCATACGATAGTAAGACAAATAACATGCTGAAAATGGAAACATATCTCTACTATTAATAAAGGCAAAAGGTTGTATAAAAGGTTCATCGCAGCGTTTTTGAAATGTTAAAATTACTCTTTTCAAACATATAATCTACTAATTTTGCTGTCAATTCAACCTCCCAATGTGTTCTGTTGATTATTGCTTGCTTTTTAATATGGTGTAAGTGATGCAAATTGGAATCACATTCGTAAACAATGTAACTCAAGCACATCGTGCATGTTTGTTTACTAGTACGCATAAAAAGAATGTAAACTACAATCTTAAATTAGAACACGAAAGAGGCCACATAAAAAGGCTCTAGAAATATGACTGTCATGGAGTTACTAATTATCACAATAAAATTCAAGCAAAAAATCATTTGAGGAGAAGAAGAAGTATCTGCATCTGAGTTGTCCTGTTTCTTGTATACGTCCAGCTTCAGTCACCGATGTTAAAGAAGCAGGTGCCGAAGAGGACGCGGCAACACTAACATCTTGTGGATCTGTGAATGTGAACACAAAAGTTTCGATATGCTTCAATGCCAACCTTCTTCAACCATCAACGTTAACATTCTTTGAGCCTCCTTCAGAAGAAGTTCCCCTGACCGCTCCTTCAGATGAAGTTCCAACAACGACTTATCATTTAGGCATGAAGAAGGATATTTCGCTAGCATTAAGATGCTGTTACCCAATATGAGTTGCGTCGGGTAATAATACTAAATCAATAAAGAATTACTATAGATTCCCTTCTTCCAAATTGAGAAGCTACCAAACTGAAATCAAAATTACTGCTGATTAAAATTCACAAATTTTAAAAATCAAAACCCTAACCTGAAATAGCCTTCAATAATCTTCGCTTCCTGCTACATTCGCGCCGTTGTTGTTAGTTGATTTGACTTCTACATAGGCTGATTTTGCTTGAGGGGGGCGAACGCCTAGAATGAAATTTTGTTTTACAGGAAATGCAGAAAACAGACTTAAGAAGCGTAAGGAACGAGAGGAGGAATAACAATAGACAAGGTGACAATCCTATACATATTGCTTTTAGCTATTTACGAAATTCCTAGAGTTTTATAACGCAAACAACTGTTATAAATGTATTTGACAAAAATATCCATTAAAAATTTGTAACGGTTATAATTGTTACAAACTGAAATGGAAAAGGTGTTACAAAATAGCTTGTTTGGTGTAGTGATTGAATTATAATTAATACATAAATAATTTTAAATAAAAACATGTGCAAATATACTATAAATAAACGTAAAACTGTTATATAACATAATTGAATTTAGCAGAACATTAGAATATTTTCGTTTTTGAAAATATTTTAAAAGTTCAATTAAATAAATTAATTTCATAATTTTTATAATGTATAAACACCATTTTTCAATTCATTTCTTTTAAAGAAGATATAGCGGATATAACGGAATTTAATGGGAATAATGGGATATAGCGGAAATAGCAGGGTTAAAACGGAAATGCTATATGCAAAAATCATAGTGGTACAAATCTTCTATGAGATATAGCAAGGTTATAGCGGCGTAATAGTGGGACACTGACTGCATAGGCGAAGACGATTCGCGAAACGGAGGTCCGTAACTCCATGTCATTGAAAATGCATGCACGCGTGAATTGGGTTTGGGGTTTCTCTATGCCTGCCCGTTCATCGTTTTGGGGAAGAAAGGTAGTGAGAGGAGAAGGGTAAAGTTGTAATATTTGGAAATTTATTATATTATAATTTTAAATTTATCAATAACATATAAATTTTGTATCCCGCTCATACGAAGTCGAATTCGAGCACCATTTTTTGCATTGGACTAGTGTCGTCGAGATCTATGTGATAGAATTGGTTTGGAAGGATTTGGAGCAAGTGAAAATTTAGGCTAAAATCGGATGACCGTTTGGTTTTAATCCAAAATCGAGACGTTTCGACGAAAACGAAAATCAATGTTAGCTTAACTCACATTATATTTTATTATAGCATATCTATGATATTTAAAACGTTTATTAATTGCTTGGATGTTAGTTAAATTGTTTGATTGATTGTTTGGTTGAATTTCCATTTGGAAAATGGATGACATAATTATTTGATTGTTATAAACTCATATGATTATCTATATATTATCCATAACCATTGTTTTGCAGGAAAATTTGTAGAGAGACCCTTAGGGGGTTTTATTGTGAATAAATTATTTATTTTCATCTTTATACTGTTATAATTGAAAACAAATCATGATATTTCATTTAATTTGTTAATTGTCGTTATAGCCATTTCGTTATATCTTCATTTATTTAGTTCCGTCCCCAAATCTCTGTCATATGAACTTGAGCTTGTGTTTCCACTAAATAAAAGGTTGAAATTCATTAATCATTTTGATTAACGATAATAATAAATAATTAATTCATTTTAACTAATGATTTTGAGATTAATTAACCAATTTAATAAATAATGTTTTAAAATTGATTTATCTTTAGATTTAATTAATCATTTTTCCTAATGATGTTTATACTCAATTAATCATTTTAAATAATGATTATTTGAGTTTAATTAATTAATTATTTTAATTAATGATAATTGAAATTAATAATCGTTTAAATTAATGATATCTAAAAGTAATTAATCATTTTAAAAAGTGATATTTGAATTCTATTAATCATTTTAATTAATGATTTTATAAATTTAATTAATTATTTTAACTAATGATATTTGGAATTTAGTTAAATCATTTTAATTGATGATGTTTTATAATTTAAATCATTTTAACAATGATACTTTAATTAATCGTTTTAATTAATGAGGCTTGAATTTAGTTAATCTAATTTTTTTTGAACTTAATTAATTGTTTTAGTTAATGGAATTTAAAATTATTTATCATTTTAATAAATGATGTTTGAGATGACTTATTCGTTTTAACTAATGATTATTTGTATTTAATTAACCTTTGTAATTAATGACATTTAAAGTCAATTGATCGATTTAATAAAAGTGATTTAAGTAAATCATCTAGTATAATAAAATTGCTTTAATCAACTGATTTAAAGTTAATAAACAGATTTAATAAATATTTGAAAGTTAATCTACCATTTATATAAGTGTTTGGAAATAATTGTCTGTGTTATTAAAGATAATTGGTTTGTTTATTTAAAAGAGATTTTTAATGCGATTAATTATTTGTTGGGATAAATAATATTGTTTTAAAGTTATAAAAAGGAATTGGAACTCGATTATTGGGATGTTAAGTTAGAGAATCTTCTCGGTGTTCAGTCCGATGATGGTTTAGGCCTCCGGGGTCGCGCGGTTGGAAAAATTATTCTCTTAACGTTTTAACAGTCGAAAACTAATTCTAAAAGTGTTATACCAATATGGAAATCAAGCACAAGTTTAGTTTCTTTTTTCAAAAGTTAAAGTTCAATTTTAGTTATAGAACAATAATTCTGTAATTGATATCGCTTATATGGAAAGGATCTAGTCTTGGTTTTAACGCTAAATGTTGAGGCTTGGACTCATTTCTATCTCGAAAGTAAAAAAATATCGTCAAGGTGATGCCTAGAGGTAACACTACCTCAACTTGCTATAACATCCCACACTTGCAGGCCCAAAACTAACGGCTACGGGTGTTGCAGTCATCCATAACTATTAATCATCGGCGATCAAATATGGTAATGTTGGTTACATTGATATAACAGAAACACATGGATGTAGAATTTTTTTTAAATCAACAAACATTTTTCTCATTCTATTTCAAAGAATTTCAAATTCATTACATAATCCGAATACGAGAACCACGTTCAAAGAAAATATAATTACTACAACATGCACCAAGAGCGACATATAAAGATGTCCCTTTAGATGATCAGAGTATATAACTAGGTAATAAACAACTTTGCCTTTACAACAACACATAGTGGAATCAAAATATAAAAGAACTCTAAATAGCTATCATGCCTTCTGCACGTCTCTAGAAGCTTATTCGTCTAAAGTGGTATCTGAAAACCTCGACTCTCAAACTACTCGAAATCAGTTGAGCACCTGAGAAAATATGGAAAAACATAAACTTCGAGTCAGACACAAAGCTTGGTATGAATAATAATCTAGCATCTTAGATCATTTAGATATTTAGTGAGACTACGCCGCTTAGAAAATGGGTTATCCTCTCATTAGTATCATAAAACTTTATAAAACCATATACCGTGTTTCTGCCTCCACAATGGTTAAAACAAGCAATTCAAAATATTATGATGATATGCAAACAAGTAAATCAATTCTAGATTACCCACCTATTCGTTTTTTACTATGTTTCTCAGCTATAGTTTCTATGGTTATTATTAACCTATTAGTTTTCATGGGCTGACTAATAACCTGTTTAATACTTATGGACTCCCACAGTTTTATAGTTTTCATAGGATCACTAAGAACCTATTGGCCATTGCCAATAACTTCCTTATTCATGGTCCTCCGTGAACCTTTTGGTATCTCCAATAGCTTTCCTCTTATCCTAGTTTTCATGAATTGAGTAGGAACCTTTGACTTCTATCAATAACTTAATCTGGATATAGTTTCCATGGGTTCACTACAATCCTATTGGCCCCTGCCAATAACTCATTCTAGTCATCATTTTCATGGATTTACTATGAACCTTTGTCCCCTGCCAATAACTTTCTTATACATAGTTTTCATGGGTTTACTATGAACCTGTCTACCTGACAACTTCTTTAATTATTATTTAAGCATCCAACATTCTGGTCTATCTGATCTCCTGGATGCAACTGTACTCATTCAAGAGTTTACTTAATTTATATTTACTAATGGGTCAACCTGGCTTGTTATTCTGTCGTTTCCAAAAATACAGTCATGGGTCCGTAAATGTGAATACACACACACACACACACATATATATGAAGAAGTAAACATAATAACATAATAATACTAACATCTGTGGTTTAATATCTTTAAAATCATTTTATATAAAACTTGGCTAATCTCTTTAACCTATTAATCAAGGAAGACTTCTTCAAAAACTCCATACTTAAAATCATTTCAAACTCTTTTATTACGCCATGGTTTTCCGTTAAAAATTGAGATTGGGTTCTTTGTTTTAAAATCTAACGCTTTCGAAGCGTTTAATTTTACTTTCAAAACCGTTGGCAAAATTTCTTTCAAAAGAATTTAAATCTTCTTTTCAAAACTAAAGGCACATGCCTTTTGAAATACTTTAAAATCTTTCCTTCGAAACCTTTCGAATGTATTGAAGTGAAACCATTTAATTATAGAAGCATATCTTTGAAATCAATTGAAAGTACCCCTTTCAAAACCACCTTTAAATATATTTTGGGTCAAAGTGAATACATACGAAAGTACCCCTTTCGAAACCATTGATCTTTATATAAAATTGTTTGGGGAAAAGTCGATGGCTTCGAAACCATTCATTCGAAAGTTCAAATCATTTAAGTAAAACATCCTCAGGTTAGCATCGAAACCCCTTTTGAAGCCATTATCTTCGAAACCATCAACTCTTTCGAAAGCTTCAGGAAGTGGCTTAGTGCACGTTTAAACAAAGGCTACCTTTTGAATTGGTCGATGACTTCAATCCACTCGAAAGGCAAAAGAACGATAGTCGGGCTTTGACTAGGTTGAAAACACCATTTTCGAAAGCATTGTCCAATAAATAAAGGAACTTATTCAAAATCTTATACTCTTAAACTAAATGTTGGCAACCCTTTTCGAAATCTACTTAGAAGACCCTTTCGAAAGCTTATATTTTGACTCCTTCGAAAGTTTTTATTAAAATAAGGCAGATGCTTATCATTTGAAAGTAAAACAAAGGTATCAATCCCATCAAAAGCTACATTCCAATACCATGCCTTTCGCCTTTCTCCATCCACTACGTACCATCATTGTGATGCCTTGAGTATTAATTTCGGTTTAGTTGGTTTCGACCTACTAGGTTTCTACTTAGTTGAAGGCGGAAGCATAAGGTCGAAAGGTGCTTCTCAAAGAGGATGAACCCACTTTTTTGGGTAAAACTGATTTAATGCTAATTAAAGCAAATACTTTCTAATTAACCTGCCTACTTGTAAACATGTGACTGGTTCCATAACTTTTCAAATTATTTACAAAAATACATAATTTCATATTTAAACAAGGATTAATCTAGCAAATAAGCCCTTCCATTAAGCAAAACGAATAAAGCAATTAAGTCCTTCATCTAAAATAATTTTATTTCCATATGAAATTACTTAGGAAAAATCTCCAAAATTTACAAAAATTCAATTTCAATATGTTATCTAACATATAAAAAATTTAGTCCCAAATTATTTATGATATAATCGAAATTAATTTCTAAACCTAATTATACATATTTTCCTTTGAAAATTCATATTAAATCTTCCATAGCTTAAAAAATTACGAAACTTGAAACCCAACTCCAAAGTCATATTTTACATGGCATAAAATTTTCTCATGGCATTTGAAATTAATTTTAATTGATTTTACACTTAAAACCGCATAAATCATATTTAAAATTTTTTGTTTAAATCAAACATGTTATAATCCAAGCATATCATCATCCAAATCATCGTCAAAATGTATTTAATCTTGCACTCGAAAATAAATGATCATAAAAATAAAGTAGAGATGATGTAGATTATTGTTCACCTTGATTAGGATAAGAACTTTGAGATTTGATTGAAATTAATTTCCCCTGTCTTGAATCCTTAGTTTTACTTGAATTTTTCTTCTCCTTTTTCTCCTAGCAATGGCCAGCTATACTCTTTCTTTTCTTATGTTTTTTTTGCGTTTTATTTAATTAAGCTCATCGTTAATTAATTAATTAACATGTATAACTATTGCGTTAATTAGTTAACATATATAATAATTTGTAGCCCATTTATTTTAATTAAGCTCGGCATCTAATTTCTTTTCAAATCTCAATGCTCTCATCACCCTAATTATTTACATTATTTTATTTAATTTATCTAATTAAATCTTCTGAATAATGTTATAAAAAATTAGGAGCGTTACACTTGCCCGGCTTCATTTTCAGCCGAGAGATGGGACTTGTCTAGAACCAACAAGTGGTGGTAAATATATGAAATTTAATCTCCATATATGATAATTTTGATTATCTCCAATAGTTGATTTATTAATTATCGGATTCATCTTTCTTCGTGGTGTATCATTACCTTAAAAACAATTTGCTGCTCAATCGAGCTTTGTTATCCTTTTTTGGAAATGACTAAACCAAAAGCGGAATGAGAGCCAAGTTATGTGGGGCTGCTCCCATTAGGGTATTTTCACATCTCATTTAGTTTGGATTCGGCTGTGCACTTAGATGTGAAAATATTCGGATACTTGATAAGGTCTGGCGGGGTCCGGCTTAGAGGTTTCCAAGAAGTGTCATGGAGTATATGAGCTTCTCAAAAGTATGTCACTAGAGGTTTACTACAGGGGGGGTGCAATTTCCTTGTCATTGTTGGAAATCTTCCTTTCCTTATTTGATTCGAAAGCCCTGAATCTGTTTTAGCTTTAAATTGCCATGAGTAGAGCCAACTCCTCGTCATGACATTTAAGTATTGATTCAGTCCATTCTATCAAGTTGGACTGTTACCTTATTCAGTCCATTCTATCAAGTTTGGATTGTTACCTTATTTAGTCCATTCCAAGTTGGACTATTTTCCTTGTACTATCCATTACGTCTAGTTTGGATTTTACTCGATTTATTTCTATTCTTTCAAATCTGGTTTAAATATTAATTATGCCTATTCATATTTTGATTTGTTTCATGATATTTATTTCTACTCTTGCCTATATGGATGTTATTTTGGTAAGGTAAAATCCTGTTTCGTGTTAGTGGCATAGTCTCATAGAATTTTTTTATCTTCCCCAGTGTTTTAGTTATCTCACACATGCATTCCTGACTGATCCGGGAGGGAAGCTGAAGATTCATCTATTGTAATGTTTTTATTTTCCGTTGTATTATATAGTATCCCAATCAGCATTTGTAAACTGTCCAGCTGATAAGGTTTGTTTTTAACTTTGATATACTTTGTATTTTGGAGTGATAGTTTCTACTATCCTTGTTATATTATATGTTATTGATTCTGCTGTGAGATTTTGGTTTTCTCACCCTAGCAATCTACCATTTTCCGATTGGATGCGCGACATTGGAACACAGGGATAGTGTTCGTTGTCGACTTTCGATGGTAAAAAAAGCGGGTCGTTACACCACCCGCCGACAGATGGATAAACGGAAAGAATTAACAAAGTCTTAAAGATAAAGAACATGTTAAGAGCTTATGTGTTAGACTTTGGAGGATCATAGGAAGACCACCTACACTTAATCAAGTTTTCATATAATAACAGTTATTAGACTAGTATAGGGATGACACCATTTGAAGGTTTGTATGGAAGGCCATGCAAATCTCCCGTTTGTTAGGTAGAAACGTGGGATATGTTAATTCTTAGTCCAGATTTATGTGGAAGGCCATGCAAATCTTCCATTTGAAGCTTTGTATGGATGTATTAAAGAAGGGGACTCTGAGGCACAATAAAGGATGATTTTTATAATGGTATAAACGTATTTGTTGAATTTGCTTTAACTAATAACGGAAACGATGTAGAAATTCATTGTCCGTGTAGTACATAAAAATATTTGAAATATTTGTCACCAGATATTGTAAAAGTTCATTTGTGCAAAATGGTTTTTTTACCGGAGTATTATGTTTGGGATCGTCATGGAGAAGTTGTAGCACATACTCCTGTAGAGTTTGAATTAGAGGTGGCTGGTAATGAAATTATTATAATGAATCGTATCAGGCAGATCTTGAGCAAAGCAACGAAATAATAACAACAAATGATCGTATTGCTTTTGGATCTCTGAATGATGAATCAAATGTTTTAGTAGAATCATTTGAGAGCAGAGAGGAAGATAATGTAGAATATGGGTCCGAATCTGAATCAGAAGACGGTGAGGATTGATAAAAATATTATGTTGAATTCTGATGTATTATGCAATTTATGAAATGGATGATATTTATTTTGCAAGTTATGTAATTTATGTCATTTATTAACCCGAATATGCTTATCATCATTTGCATAATTTATGTCATTCACGTCATTTATACCATTTATGTCATTTATTTAGCAATTTATGTTAAAAAATGCTATATTCTGCTTATCGTCGGAATATGTGTATTTTGCAGTTTACGTACTTTATGTCATTATTATACAATATATGTCATTATTCTCTTTTAAAATAATGTGTCTATGATAGGTATCATGTTGCCTCGAAAGAGGAGGTCATCCACTTCATCCAGAGGTGATGGCAGCGTCCCATCACAACCGCCACAACGTCCAGCTGTGTATTTGGTGCCTAAAGCGGAGGGGCAAGTATTAATTTTTTTTTCAGCATCATAAATCATTTGGGTACGATATAATAATCTGTATCATATTTAACACAGGGGGCTCGACCTATAACCATCATCTGTAGTTTTATCAGTTTCTAGAGATTCATACAAGAGTAGGATGACGGCTTGCTGGCCCAAGTGGGATAATATCCCTTCCCACATCATGGAGCGTATATGGTTGGATTTTCATTGTAAGTATAATATTCTATTTTCATTCTCAGTTTGTTTGTTGTTTATTTATTGTTCACCTTATGTTGTTTAATTATTTGTCGCTTGTTTATCATGAAATACAGACCGTAGTCGATGTCCAAGCAGACGACATGCAGTTGGTATGACACTACTGGATGCAAAAGATGAGGAAGAATTACCGAGATTCTATGTCGGCTATGAAGTATGAAGGGGAAGAGTCGAACTGGATGGAAGCGAGTGTGTGGGAGGGTTGGCTGGCGCATTGGTGGAGTGGCGAAGCGAAGGTAAGCATACTAATCTTTTATTAATTATTTGATTGATATGTAAATATCAAAAAATATTTGGTAAGTAAATAACGTATTGTTTATTTAAATGTACAGATATAGTCGCAGAGAAAATCTTAAATAGGAACATGAATCCCGTCACTCATCGAGGAGGGTCTAAGTCGTTCCAACAATATCGCCAGGAGTTGTTAAATTTATTAACAGTGAATTGTAAATAGTTATTATGCTATATAATTTTGAATATACAATAATATTATATAATTATCAATTTCAAGAAGCGGAAGCGTAGGATATCGTATCGTACATAGATGTATGTACCCGTACTCATGCCATCGAGCGTGTAATCCAGACAAGGCTGTTTCATATACATGGTATGATGATAAATCATGGGAGAGCCATGTAAGCATATTTTAGTTTATATACTATTAGCAATTGTTTTAGTTGTTAAAGTATAATGAATTCAAATGTTATGATATTAATTTCAAATGTATTTTTATTTGAGCATGTAGATACAGTTTATGGAACATAGGCAGAAACTCTTGGAGGAAACAGGTCGATAATAGCTGACTACGAACGAGAATGATGTCATTTTTAAGTCAGTCATGGACTCACCTTCATGGAATAGGCATTATGGTTTTTGCAATCTAACGGAATGAATAAAATATTATGTTGTAGCTTCGATAGTAAGGTTATAGTAATTGAACTTTCACTAAATTAAATAAGTATTGCAGGGTAGACGAATGAGAGCCAACCAAAGCAAAGCTCAGATCGATCTAGTAGAGATCGAGGAATTAAGAACAAGGTAAGTTTTTTATTTATGCAACATTGTTTAGTATTGTTTGATGATATATTGAGATGGTGTGGCTGGATACTTTGAGATGTTTTGTATATTATGTTACCGAAGTGTTGGTTGGTTTGATGTTATGTGAGTTATGGTTGGTTTGATGTTATGTGATTTGAGTATATTTCTATGATTTGAGATTATATTGAATATCTCGGTTTGATATATGCTTGTGTGTTACTATATTATATTTCTAAATTGTATATATGAGGCTAGCACGTAGCAGAAATCTAAAAAAAATGCTTCAGGTATCCCTACGGTTTCCGGTGGCTGGTGATGGCTTACATATCAACATTTTACGATGGCTTCTAATGGATAGTGGTGGTTTTGTTGCTTCCTCTTAATCGGCCACGTGTCTTCGACAGCTGTCGAGAGCCATCGGGTTTTTTGTCGGCAGTTGTCGGAAAGTTTACGACGGATGCTGTTGGAAGCCATCAGAAAAACTGTGCGACGAAGGGATAATTTGCGATGGTCTTTTGCGTTGGCTTTCGACGACCGACGGCTACCAATGGCCGTCGAAGGTTTTCAGCCATCGAAAATCATACATTTTCTTATAATGGTTTTTATGACTATCCAGGCCGATGATTGTAATTTATTGTTGTACTCTGATGGATGTATATATATATAACAGTTTCTCTTTTGTAAAGATCATTGATATTATTTTATATATTGTTCCGCTGCGATTGTGAGATTCTATGTTGTTATTAGTTTTTTTCTCTTCTTCTTCTTCTTCTCTTCTTCTTTCTCTTTTATTCCCATAATTATTCTTCTTTCCGTTCAATTTGGGCTGGATATGTGCGGTTTAGTATCAGCTTGAATTATTCGAATTTGTAGGTTGTTACAATTAATATAAGTAATTTTAAAACATAGATCCACAATCAAACATTGTTTTAAACATATCTAAATTTTATTTTGATTTATCAGATTAAAACAAAATGAATCATACAAAAAATTATTTAAATTGTAGAACTAATATTAAATCAAGGTGAGACAATAATACATACATATAAAATTATGATAAGCATATTACTTCTAAGATAATAATTAAAATTAGAATATATATATTTCAAATCTGGCCATTAAGTTGCTCATTGATTTGGAAATCCATCTTTATATGCTTGAATCTACACCCAATTTTCACAATAGAATGATGAATCACCTAACTCCTTATTTTAGTTGGTGTTTATATTTGTTTTGGAGTCCATACTTTTTAGAAAATAGGACAAGGAATTTTGCCCATGGTAGAGGGAGGAAAAGTGAAAAGAAAATGAATGGAGAATTGAATGAGGAAATTTTGTTTTAATGAAAGAATAGAAAGTTTTTCTATTCTTCGTTTAAAACATCCTTTTTTGAATTCTTAATCAATGTTCAATTAAGCCAAATCAGCCTCTTATTTTTTCATATCCGTCTAAGCATGTGCTCCTGTTAGTCCGTGAGATGATGGTTTTGATGACAACAACCTTAGAATAGATTATAAAATATAAATACCGACATTATAAGTTTAGATATATGTAGGATTTAACCATGCAGGTACCAAGAATGAAGACTGTATAGTATATAGATTCAAGATATCGAGATAGAAGACTCATGAGTATCAAGATTATCAAGAGTTCAAGATTTCAAGCATAAGTATTTTTATTTGGAATTTTTGTTAAAACTTGTAGACACATCTTAAAATCCAATTTATTCGTTGAATGGAATCCACTTCTATCCCGTTAAAGGGATGGAACCCTAAGTAGGATGGAACCTACGAAAATCTAGTGGAACATTGTTTTGTATCCAATAATTTTAATTCAATTGATTTTACAAAATTATCTTGATTTCAAAATGATTTCAAAACTTTCCTTTTAAAAACATCAAACCCTCTATCCTGATTTTAAATAATTTTAGCCTCAAAATTATCTTTAATTTCAAAGTCAAATTACTTCTGATTTTAAAACTATCTTTTGAATTATATATTTAACTTTTATACTTAGATTTAAATATAAAATTATAATTAAAAGCTATATATATTATTCTCTATATTTACTTATGAATTTTAACTATAGTCAAGTATATTTGTAAAGTTTAAAATAGTTTTAATATAAGATAAATGTTATTTTCAAAGAAAATCAAATCATCAAAAATTGCTTTTGGATGTCGACATGCCGAAGGTAATCATGTCGACATGGTGTCAGTTGAGTTCAAAATTTAAATTTCAAAAGAAGTGTCTATTCGTCATAACTCTTCATGAATGGACATGACTGTTGTTCTTCAATAAATAGGGGTTAGTTTCAACGAATTTTATATCAGATTTTCTAGTTTTCCACTCCTCTTCTTCTTCCACATTTCTTAATACATATTCTTACCATAACTCCGCCGAAATCAACATTGAATCAAACTCGATTACTTCTAGTTTTATTCTCTATCACTATCTCTACAAGATTCTCAATGCTATTCAGAGTTATAGACTTCTTTGTAATGTATTAAGCGAGAAAAGTTATGATTGTTCCTTGGAAATCAATCAAAAGAGAAAAGGTGTGATTATAGCCTTGGTAAATCAATTGGGTAAACTTGTGGCCCGGAAATCAAGTATCTCTACCCAGAGGATAGAAATTCTGGAGGGTGTACCTCGCAGCCTTGAAACCGAGGGTGTAATTGTACAATTGCTTTTGAAAGGAAATCTGTACTTGTGTTGCGGGACTGGATGTAGGGTAACTCCGAACCAGTATAAAATACGGCTTGTTCTTTCCTTTACTGCTTTTATTTTATTTCTACATCTGTGTTTGTTTCTGTGATCATATCTGTGTCTTTATATTGCATACATCGGTGTCTAAATTAACATAAACTCAAAAAGATTTAGTAATTCTTTATTAACACTATTCACCCCCCCTCTAGTGTTAATCCTAGCCTTAAGATCCGTAATCCGCATTTCTCATAATTGGTATCAGAGCAAGGTTGTCAAAGTTTCATAATCTGATTTTTGAACAAGTTTTTAAAATGGCTATATTTGTTAATACTAATTTAGAAGTATTCAAACCATCATTGTTTCTTGAGTCTGCATATAATCAATATTCAAATTCAAGTTGTCTACCAAGATTGTTTGATGTGCAGGAATCATGCTTTATGGGTGTTGAGGAATAATTCTGCAACGGACAAATTGTGCAGATCAGAAAGAACAAATGGATACTTGATAGTGGATGTTCTAGACACATGACTGGCAATCCAGATATACTGAATGATATACTATACAAAGACGGAGGAATGGTTAGCTTTGGAGACAATTCAAAAGAATATGTGATTGGCAAAGTCGGTAATTCTGCAACTCCTACTATTACTAATGTTTTGCTAGTTAAGAATCTGAAACATAATCTGCTAAGTATAAGTCAATTGTGTGATAAAGGATATAAAATTAAATTTGAAAAAGATAAATGTCACATTGAAGATAATAATTCAACCATTATATTTGAGGGAGTCAGGAAAAAGAATATTTATATTCTTAGTATGAAAGTTTAAAATGATAAACTGTGTCTCTTGGCAAATACAAGTGACCCTTGGATTTGGCATAAGAGATTTGGGCATTTGAATTTCAAACTCTTATCTAGACTGTCAAAATATGATCTAGTAAGAGGTCTCCCTAAAATGAATTTTAAAGTAGATAGTTTATGTGATGCTTGTCAATTAGGAAAACTTGGAAAAAGTTCCTTCAAGTTAAAAGATATGATTTCAACTTCAAAACCTCTTGAATTACTTCATCTTGATTTATTTGGTCCATCTCAAATTCTATCAATAAATCATAGTAAATATGTCATTTTAATTTTAGATGATTATTCTAGATTACATGGAGAATATTTTTGAAGCATAAAAGTGATACTTTTGAATGTTTTAAGACATTTTCAAAAAGAATTCAAAATCAATTTTCTCAAAAAATTATAACTACTCGAAGTGATCACGATGGTGAATTTGAAAATGAAAAGTTCAGAGGAATTCTGCAATAAAAAGGGAACAGCTCACAATTTTTCATTTTTGAGAACTCTACAACAAAACGGAGTAGTAGAACGTAAAAATAGGACGATTCAAGAGTGTGCGGAACTATGCTTACAGATAGTAATTTACCAAAGAATTTTTGGGCAGAAGCAGTTGCAACCGCCTGTTATATTTTAAATAGAATTTTAATTAGACCTCTAAGTGATAAGACATCTCATGAACTTCTTTATTCAAAGAAACCTAAGGTGTCTTATTTTAGAATTTTTGGAAGTAAATTCTTTATTTTAAATACAAAAGATAATTTAGATAAATTTGATCCTAAATCCGACAAAGGTATCTTTATCGGATATTCTAATAGAAGTAAAGCATACATGGTGTTTAATTTAAAAACTAATTCCATTGAATAAACAATGCTGTTTCATTTGAGGAAAACTTTAAAATTTTTGAAGATACAAATGATGAAGAGGATTTAATCACTCAAAATCAAGAATCAATTGAAGCTAATAATGAAATTAATCATCCTAATAAAAGGACTAAACCTTTAAAAGATCATCTTATAGAAAATATACTGGGAGATGTGCAATCTGTAACGACTCGGTATTTTCAACCATTTACATCCATTATAAGTGTATAGGTAGACACTCATGCCGGAATTGAATTGCTCAAAATACCACGTTGTAAATAAAATTTTGGCAAACCTCAGAATATACAGTAAATAAAATCACAGATCACAGACACAGAGTAATAATAATGCAGCGGAAGAAAAAGAGATAATAGTTCATGAAGCTACTATATAAAATATAAGATACATCAGGGTTAAATAAGATACAACCGAAGAGTAACAAGATACATCAGGTACAAATCAGATACATCACTGAAACACTGGATACTGAAACAAAATAGATGGCTGGATCTTCAAGAAAAGCTCCAACGCCGAAGGTGAATCTTGAATGCTAACTCAATCAATCTTACTCGAGCGTAAAGCAAAATACAAAACCCTCGAGTCAGGACATAAATACTTATAAACTGTAAATCAACTCAAGTGAACAGTAACAAAATGCATCAGTAACTTAAAGGATGCTTGAGACCGCCCATCCTCTAAGGATCCGTTAAACTATTTACTATGTAGTAATATACGGTAGTGTCTAATCAGTAAAGTATAATCATATAGAAAATAGCGTTAAGGGGATGGTGAACCTTAACGCGGTCGGATCTTTAAAACCAAAATCGTAGTGGGCTCGATATAAGGATATGACACGACACGCGAGGAAATGCCAGGGTGGATACACCGTTTGCACTCCCGGACCGGTGGTGACGGCAAGCCAGCAGCTTCCGCCCACCTCGAACAATACCCCCGAATCAAAGTGGCGCCACCGAATCGAATCACAACAGTAATAGAATGGTTTTCGATGGAGCATGCTCGATGAAAGGGTGCAACCCTTTGTGTAGCCCGGTATAGCTCCTGTTTTAGTCATATATGCCAACTCACGGGAGTTGGGTCCACGTAATATATACCTCGAGAATGTCGCCACCATCCTACTTCATTCTGGAATCTACACCGCGTACGCAGTTGTTAAAGTGGTTTTCGGTATTGACCGGCTATAAGACAATATCCGATCCCGGTCTCTTTAACAACCAATCGTTATTATAACCCGTAGTTATAACTTTAAAAATATTTTATACTTCAAAATAAAATATCCTTTTCAATCCAAATACCAAAATAAAGATTAAATCATTTCCAAAACCATTTCAATATATCACCGTAAAATATCTTTCAATTCAAATATTTATCAAAATAAATATCAAGTCATTTCTAACCATTTCAATATATTAAATTTTCATACCCTTTCAACACTACCTTTCAAATCATTTAATATATCAAAATATCATAACCTTTCAAAGCTTCAGTTCCAAAATATCATATCTTTCAGAACTTCTTTTTAAATCATGTTAATATCAAAATGTCCTATCTTTCAAACTCCCTTTTTCAAATCATTTAATATCAAAAATATCATCTCTTCCAAACTTCGTTTCAAATCATTTTAATATATCAAAATATCGTATCCTTTCAAACTTCGTTTCCAATCATTTTAATATATCAAAATATCGCATCCTTTCAAAACTTCGTTTCAAATCATTTTAATATATCAAAATATCGTATCTTTTCAAAACTTCGTTTCCAATCATTTTAATATATCAAAATATCGTATCCTTTCAAAACTTCATTTCAAATCATTTTAATATATCAAAATATTGTATCTTTTCAAAACTTCGTTTCCAATCATTTTAATATATCAAAATATCGTATCCTTTCAAAACTTCGCAAATCATTTTAATATATCAAAATATCGTATCTTTTCAAACTTCATTCATTTCAAATCATTATTCATTTTATTAAATCTAAAATACCATTTCAATTCATATTTCAAAACAGTTTATATTCCAAAAATTCTTTTTTATCATTTCAATGAAGTTATTATGTTTAATAATTAAATTATTAAATTTCCAAAAATTTCAACTTTCAAAGTTTATTTATTCACTTAAGTTTATCAAAAACCGTGAAAATTCACTTTTCGCATCATTTAGAAAACTTCTACGGAAAGTTACATTCAAAACAGTTCAATTTAACAAAGGACAGCATTTTAAAATGTTATAATAGGTTTACTTAAATTTCGAATAACTTAGTTAAATTCAAAGATTATAGCACTTACAAAAATTTCTATAATAGCTTTAATCCAATTTAGCTTTTTAGTTCATTATCATCAACTTCAGCGTTTACAAATGCAGTAATATCATTTACATTGTAATTAATAGCATTTCAAAAATACAGTTAATTAACTTCAAATATTCAATTAAATTTCTCAACCAATTATATGTTTATTAAAAACATTTTTAACTTATAAAATCATACATTTTCACATTTATAAACATCATTTAATTTTCCTCAAGTTCATGATTTTATAAAGTTAAATTTCCATTCAAAAATCAAGATTTAATAATAATCCACTTATTAAAATGCAATGCTCAATTTTAAAATCCATTACATTAAATTTCAACTTAACACTTAAGTTCAAATTCTCAAATATAACTTAGTTTTATTTTTATTTACTTAACTAAAAGTTCACCTTACGTCAATTTCATAAATTTCCAATTCTAGTTATATTTCAAAGTTTCAACTTAAAATATTTATTCATTTCACATTTCAACTTTATTAAAAAAATCATAAATATGATAAAAATCATTTTAAATTCATTTAAATTCAAATTATCATAAATTTATCATAATTTCATACTCAATTAAATTTTCAATTAAAATTAAATCAAAATTTCCAAAATAACTTACGTTCAAAATTTCTAACTTTTTCATTAATTCATTTCACTTACAATTATTCAGAAAATCAATAATAATTTACAAAAATCCTTTTTTTTTATTAAATTTAAAATCAAAATATTATAATAATTAAATTTCTAAAATATTTAAAATTTTAGAAAAACATATTTTAACTACGGGCCTGTATAAAATTTTCTACGCTAGGTAAAGTGATATGGGTAATATATCATTTCAGCCCATAATTTACAAAGAAAATCCGGGTTTTATCATTTCAAACCCGCAATCCAAGTCAAAATGAAAAATTTAAAACCATTCAGGCCTATCATTTCAGCCCATAAAATTTTTTTTCTAACAGGGAACTTGCAGTGTGATCATATACAGAAATAATATAAACAATGTCAATATCGTAATATACAATCATATATCAGATGTCAGGTGAAAATTAACAGTTTTAACATGGTAATAACATGGCATAACATATCATATGATTCTCATTAACTTGCATAAACATTTTTATTACTAAATACTTGTCATCAATTCACTTTCCATAAGTATAAATGTCAGAGTAAGAAAGACTCACCTTTTCAAGCTGAAGACCAAAACAACATACAAGCACGACTCCAAAGGCACGACAAGCACAATTGCACGACTTTTGATTTGAGTTGAAAGATAGCCAAGATATGATTTTGTAACAACCCAAAACAAAACAAACAAGACAATATATAAACATTCAACATAAAATAACATTGAAACAATTTTGAAATACAAAGCAAACTGAACAAGATAGATTGGACCTTGCTTCAACCACTTCAATGCTTGGCCTAAGGGACACTTATTCTTGGCTATGATGATGCTTTGGCTCAGGTATGACATCATATAGGTCAGGTTTAACATCATATAGGCAAGGCAACAAGTGGAGATGAAGGTGTAGTGGTGCAACATAAAGCATATATAGGGTCAAGGTTAAATAAGTTGAGTTTTTGTGACATTCTTGGATCGGCCATGGGCATGTGGTGGCTTTGTCATACTTGTACAGGTTTGGACAGTAGATGGAGGGGTGTGGGGAGGTCTGGAAAAGGTGGTGGTAGCGGCCTATGGTGGTGGCCAAGGTGGTGGATGAAGATATGAAGTGATAGGGTGGCTATCATGAATGTTTCAAGGCTTTACGCATTGTTTTTGTGGAGTTTTGGTTCATGGAGTCTTGGCCATGTCAATTTCAGATCCGGACAGAGGCTAAGATGAAGTGTAGTGGTGGTAACAAGGTGGTGGTCGTGGCTAGAGGTGGTGGCCATGGTGGAGTATGAAGGTGGTGAAGTAATAGTGGTGGCTAGGGCATTGTTTTGGACATTATTTGCAATTTTGTGGAGTTTTGTCACCAAGGGAGGTGTGGCCATGGATGGATCTGAAATGATGGCTAGAGATGATGCCAAGGAAGAGTGGTAGGGGATAGTGGAGAGTATGGTGGTGATGGTGGGTGGTAGAGGCCAAGCAATACACATGAGAAAACAAGGCAAAATATAAGAAAACAATGGAAAAAGAAGAGCAAAAAGAAGAGGAAAAGAGGAGCCATTACCAAACCTTTCTAGCCGTGAAAAATGAAGTGGAGAGGAATGTTTTCACGTGAAAATGAGGTAAGAAATGCACAGCTACAATAAAGAAAGGAACGGTCAAAGGAAATTAAATCTATTAATTGGAAAAGAAACGGAAGAAGAAACGTTAAAACGGTTTTACGTTTCTTTGCTTTCAAACCTTTTAAACTTCCTATATATATTCATATACATCTTAAATAACTGAAAACATTTATAAATTTCAGTTAGAATTCGAAAATATAACAGATAAACAAAATATTAATAATTAATTATTAATTAGATATGATTAAAATAAGAAAAATGGCACAGAAAATGCAAACTAGACTTAGGAATTAGAAATAACTTCAATACACTTTGGAAAATTTTTATTAAATTTAAATACATGTAAAATGAATAAAATAAAGTAAAACACAGCAATAAAAGTGAATGTATAAAATAAATCAATAAATTTTAATTATATATAATTAAATTAAGAAAATGACTTAAAATTGCAGACTAGGCTTTAAAAATTAGAAATAATTTCAAATGAACTTTAGAAAATTTATATTATCATTTTAAAAATACTTAAAAGTCAAAATATACATAATATAATATATTATCATATATTAAAGTAAAATATAACAAAGAACAATTTAAAATAGTCATTGTTAAATAACCCTATATACGCACAATATTGTAAAGGGTATAACTTTCACAATTTACATCCGATTTCAACGAAACGAAAAGTGGTGTTCTTATAATTTTATGTACTTTCATAATAAAAGAAAAAAAAAATTAAAAGTTTAAACTTTTAAAATTTTAAGTTGAAAGTCACAGTTTGACTATTTTGACCAAAATCAGCATTTCAGGCAAATATTCAACTTACACAAGTTTGGAATTATAACTCATATAAAAATCAAGATTATATTTAAATAATAAATTTAATCATTTAAAGTAAGTAAAATAAGTTTTTAAATCAAAATCTTACATTAAAAATAATTAAAATATACAATAAAATAATTACAAAATACAGGGTTGTTACACAATTCGTTGTTAAATCTAGAAATCAACTAAGTCAAATGAGTAATGTGGCTTTTATATCAACTATTGAACCCAAAAATCCAAAAGAAGCATCAACTGATGATTCATGGATTTTGGCTATGCAAGAAGAATTAAATCAATTTACTAGAAATGTTGTTTGGGAACGTGTTCCTATACCAGAAAATAAAACTATAATTGGAACTAAATGGGTTTATAAAAATAAAATGAATGAACAAGGAGAGGTAGTTAGAAATAAAGCTCGATTAGTCGCTCAAGGTTATTGTCAAGAAGAAGGAATAGATTTTGATGAAAACTTTGCTCCCGTGGCAAGATTAGAAGCCATTAAGATTCTACTTGCTTTCGCAAATCATAATAATTTCAAATGGATGTTAAAAGTGCCTTTTTAAAAAGATTTGTAAAAGAAGAAGTATATGTTGAACAACCACCACTTTTTGAAAATGATAAATTACCAAATCATGTTTACAAACTTAAGAAAGCATTATGTGGTCTAAAACAAGCTCCTAGAACCTGGTATGATAGACTAAGATCTTATTTATTGCAACCTAATTTTGAAATTGGTAAAGTAGATAATACACTTTTTGTTAAAAGAAATAAAAATGATATTCAACTAGTATAAGTTTACGTAGATGATATCATTTTTGGTTCAACTAATTTTGAAATGAATAAAGAATTTTCTGAAATAATGAAAAAAGAGTTTGAGATGAGGCATATGGGTGAAATAAATTTCTTTTTAGGATTACAAATAAAACAATTAGATAATGGTATCTTTATTAGTTAAGAAAAATATGCTAAAGACCTAATTAGTAAATTTGGTTTGACTACTGCGAGTGGAAAACCCACTCTCATGGCAACCAATGAGTACCTTAGTAAAGAAGATCTCTCGAAAGATATAGATCAAAAACTATATAGAGGAATAATTCGATCACTACTCTATATTACTGCATATCATGCATAGTGTTTGTCTCTGTTCCAGATATCAATCCCAACCTAAAGAGACCCACTTAAAAGCCGTAAAACAAATCATAAGATATGTTAAACACACATCTGATTGTAGTTTATTCTACCCTAAAAATGATTCTTTTGACTTAATATCTTACTATGATGCTGACTATGCTGGTTGTAAATCAGACCAAAAAAGTACAATTGGGACTTGTCACTTTTTGGGGCATTCTATGATTTCTTGGCTTAGTAAAAAGCAAAACATAGTTTCTTTATCAACTATTGATGCAGTATATTTCTGCCGCTTTGGCTTGTTCTCAAGTAATATAAATGCAACAAACCTTGAAAGATTTTGGTTTAAAATTTTCAAAATCACCAATTTATTGCGATAATACGAGTGCGATAAATTTATCCAAAAATACTACTCAACATGCTCGAACTAAACATATTGATATCAGACATCATTTTCTCAAAGATAATATAAGTAAGGAAGTAGTTACTCTCGATTATATCAATTCTGAGAATCAAATTGCTGATATCTTTGCAAAACCCTTAAATGAATCAGTATTTACTAAATTAAGAAGAGAATTAGGTATTTGTTCTATAAATGAAATATAAAATATAAATAACAAGTATAATTAATAATTAATATTAAAATAATTCAAAGAGTTAAAATATAAAAGACCATGTCGACATCCCCCATATACCCATGTTGACATGCAACGTTTTTAAATTTTGAAATTTTTCCCACCAAAATTCAAAATAATTGGTTATAAATTCTTCACATTTTCGAAATTTTATTCATCCTTTCTGTTGTCTCTCTGGTCTTCTCTCTGAAATCAAATAATCAATGGCATCCTCTTCCAAATAAAACATAAAATCAACCTTTTCATTCTCCTCTCCTACGTCTGGTCCAATTCAACGTACTATTCTCGCTCGTGTGACTAAAATAGAGGACACTCTGAAGGATGCACTTCAGATGATGACTGAAATTCAACTGACTCAACCTCGTATGGCAAAGGAACAAGAGAGGAAAGGCAAGGTCTTAGGAATTTGCAAAAATTCCTAATAGATAACCAGGCCAACCTACCTTGATTGATGAAGACTCTTCACTCAATCAAGAACAAGAGGATAGTGAAGAAAGAAGAAGAAGAACCCATGGAAGAAGAAGCGCAAGATGATGACCAAGTCGTGTGTGTTGGAGAAGTGTGTTTTGACAAAAATGGAAATCTTATCGAACAACGTGGAAATTTCTGTTTCCACTATCCAAACTGTTCGATTCATAGATCTCCTATGTTTGAAAACACACAATAGTTTCTTTTCTTTCTTCTCCATTGTTGTTTGTGTTTCTTTATGTTTTCTACACGCTCATGTATATACAACTTCATACATAATAAATAACTCGTGTTCTTATACGTGTTTTAATTATAAGTACTATCGTGAATTCTTAGTTAGGATAGTTAATTGTTTAGGACTATGTTTTAGTATTAGATTTAAGTAGTGATTACTTATGATAACACTATCATTATAATCACATGTCATAGAGTGTTAGTTTTAAGGGGAGTTATATAGTTTGGTGTGAGTATTTGTTGATGACAAATGGGGAGATATATAAAATAGGGTAGTTAGGCATAAATTAAGGGGGAGTTATTAGTTTTAGGGGGAGTTATTAGGATAGAAATAATATTTTATAAACAAAGGTTGTCATCATAAAAAAGGGGGAGATTGTTAGTCCGTGAGATGATGGTTTTGATGATAACAACCTTAGAATAGATTATAAAATATAAATACTGACATTATAAGTTTAGATATATATGTATATGCAGGATTTAACCATGCAGGTACCAAGAATAAAGACTATACAGTATAGAGATTCAAATATCGAGATAGAAGACTCATGAGTATCAAGATTATCAAGAGTTCGAGATTTCAAGCATAAGCATTTTTATTAGGAATTTTTGTTAAAACTCGTAGAAAAGCACTGGCATCTTAAAATCCAATTTATTCGTGGAATGGAATCCACTTCGAGCCCGTTAAAGGGATGGAACCCTAAGTAGGATGGAACCTACGAAAATCTAGTGGAACATTGTTTTGTATCCACTAATTTTAATTCAAATGATTTTACAAAATTATCTTGTTTTCAAAAAGATTTTCAACACTTTCCTTTTAAAAACATCAAAACTCTCTATCCTGATTTTAAATAATTTTAGCCCCAAAATTATCTTTAATTTCAAAGTCAAATTACTCCTGATTTTAAACTATCTTTTTAAATTATATATTTAACTTTTATACTTAGATTTAAATATAAAATTATAGTTAAAAATATATATATTATTCTTTATATTTACTTATGAATTTTAACTATAGCCAAATATATTTGTAAAGTTTAAAATAGTTTTAATATAAGATAAAGGTTATTTTCAAAGAAAATCGAATCACCAAAAATTGCTTTGGGATGTCGACATGCCTAGGGTAACCATGTCGACATGGTGTCAGTTGAATCCAAAATTTAAATTTCAAAAGAAGTGTTTATTCGCCATAACTCTTCATGAATGGACATGGCTGTTGTTCTTCTATAAATAGGGGTTAGTTTCAACGAATTTTATATCAGATTTTCTTGTTTTTCACTCCTCTTCTTCTTCCACATTTCTTAATATATATTCTTACCATTACTCTGCCGAAATCAACATTGAATCAAACTTGATTACTTCTAATTTGATTCTCTATCACTATCTCTACAAGGTTCTCAGTGCTATTCAGATTTATAGACTTCTTTGTGATCTATTAAGAGAGAAAAGGTGTGATTGTAGCCTTTGAAATCAATCAAGAGAGAAAAGGTGTGATTGTAGCCTTGGTAAATCAATTGGGTAAATTTGTGGCCCGGAAATCAAGTATCTCTACACAGAGGATAGAAATTCTGGAGGGTGTACCTCGTAGCCTTGAACCGAGGGTGTAATTGTACAATAGCTTTTGAAAGGAAATCCGTACTTGTGTTGCAGGACTGGATGTTGGGTAACTCCAAACCAGTATAAAATCCAGCGTGTTCTTTCCTTTACTGCTTTTATTTTATTTTTGCATCTGTGCTTGTTTCTGTGATCATATCTGTGTCTGTATATTGCATACATCGGTGTCTAAATTAACATAAACTCAAAAAGATTTAGCAACACTATTCACCCCCTCTAGTGTAAATCCTAGCCTTAAGATCCGTAATCCGCATTTCTAACAACTCCTACGTGGATTATGCAATTATCGGACACTTCATATTTGAATACCTATATTATTTAAATATCTGAATTGTGAATTAAATGTGATTAAATTTATTTAATAACCTTGTTAACCACATTTTAAATAATAAATAATGACGGTAAACTTCTTTTTAAAAAATATTTATGCAAATAAATTCTTTGAAGAAATACCGATAATGTAACCGAAAATTGTTTTATCGATAAACAATTTTTATTCAACAGACGTTGTTCTAACTTTTTTGCATACATTAAAACACTTAAAAAATCATTAATAAGAAATAAAAATATTTTTTACTAAATCTCTTAGGAAACTTCTAGAATGGGAGGGGTAATATGGTAATTGGCTAAAGGAAGAAGAGATATTTTTCTTAGGAAATGAGATGTAAAGGTGGCATGTGAAGGGAAGGCTCCTTTGTGATCTTTCATGATGAGTAAAAGGTGGCAGTGACCCCTTATACAAGCCTACAAATACACTCTTAAGGGTTGCACTAATCAGTTTTTAGGAAATTAAGAAAATGGTAGAAACTAATTAGTACTAATCCACACCTATCTCCAGCAATCATTTTCTAATCAAAGCAAATCAAGACCAAACTTTGGGTATATGCCCAAGTCACATTAGGAACCATGGATATCAAGTTGAAAGTAGAAGAAAGAAAGGCATAAAGGGGATTTCTTAGTGAGGTCGCGGGTTATGTTGAAGGAGGGGAGGTGCTGCCTTAGTTTGTAAGCACCAAAGGTTGGATCTTTAGGTAATTGGGTATGCTTGGAAGTGGTTCTATGTTTTTCATTGCTTTTGCTTGGTTTTTGTACGAATTTTGTGATTTTATTCACCATTGATACATATTTTGTTATATATGTTGCATGCTTGAAATATAAAGTTAAAATGACATTAACTAATTAAAGTTATAAACTTTGGACCCTCTTGCTTTTAAAAGCAAATAATAACTTTATAACGTATGACATCACTCTTATTACCTTCTATAATATATGGCGTGGTCTTGACTTGATTTTTAAATGGTTTTTTAGACTGTGTTAAAGTTTGAATTTGGAATGAATAGGTAATGGTCCATATAGCGATAGTCTTTATAAGTGCACTTGGACATCCCTTAACTTTAACTTGTGTAAATGAAAGATTTATGGTCTTAACTTGGTACAACTTATTTTGGTTGTTCTCTAATCATTATTTGGTTTATGTGGCAGCAAGCAATTGATTTGCAAAGTTACAAAAATTGTGAAACAAAGTTGTGAAAGGTAAAATCGAAAAGGTCGCTATGGATGCACGTTGAAAATACCTTGTGTTCAGCGATTTTCATAGTCAACTTTAAAAGACATCTTTTGGGTTTATTAGCAATTTTAATAGTACATATTTATACTAATTACTGGAAAAAATTGTAGTTTAAAAGATTTAACAATCAGACAAATAAAATGGCTAAAGCTGGAGGAAAAAGGTCATTGTAAATACACTTTAGTAAATGCCTTGTTTTCGAGAATTTTTATAAATAAACTGGCAAAATTTCTTAGGCTTTCTCTCCATGGTTTGTAAATACCCTAAGGGTAGTACTTACTGTAAAAATTTCAAGTCTTAAAACATTTGTTAAAAAGGAGAAAATTGGTCGCAAAGATTGGATGTTTTCATTATTAATTCTCTGCCCAAAACAATAGATGCATTTATAAACACTGTCTTTGGTCTACCACAGCATTCTTAGACATGTACATTGTTTTGTTGAAATGCGATGTTTTAACTAGTTCTCGTGATTTAAATGCATTATAAATTATTTTTCTTTGTGAAAACTTTTTATGAAAGCTCTAATAAAATGTATTTGAGTGTAAAAAAGATTAGAGGTTTAAATAAAGTTAAAATTTATTTACGTGTTTTGAAAGTAATGTACTATAAATTGTAAAACATGTTTTTTTTAAAATTATAAATTTGTTATCAGGTAATAATTTTCATAGATATTTAAAACCTTATTTTAAGTAATTTTTAAAGTTTATATATATATATATATATAAATTTGGAAAAAGTTAGCTAAGTATTTTATAAAAGAATAAAGGAAGTTTTGGATTATAATATTTATGTTATTATAAATTGCTTTGGGAAGTTAATTAAAAGTATATTATCTTGTTTAATAAGTGTAGATATACTTAGATCTTTAAAAATAATATTTCAAAGATAATGTTGAATATAAATGGTTTTGGGTTGGTTATAACAGTATGTTAATAACTTTCATCTTTGACCCTTTTGATTATACTTATGAATATAAATAGATCTCTTAAAATAATGTTTTAATGATAAGCATAAGCGAAATGGTTTTTGGAAAAAGATAGAAAAAGTAAAGGTTTAAAGTAAGAAATCTTGTTAAAGATTTGTGAATATACTTATACCTTTTGAGATAAGTATATGAATACTTTTTTAAGTATTAGAAGAGTACAAATAAATAGTAGTGATTGATAAAAGAATTTTTAATAGATAAAAGAAGTTTTACTAATAAAAGAGGTCAAAAATAGGGGATTAGAAGTCACTTATGTGACTTAATCGTGATTTGTGTAACTTGATCGTGCTTTATGCATTTACTCGTTTATGGAAAGCATTTAATCGTGCAATTAGCACGATAACTCGATAAAATAGACTTATCGACTATTTGTGAGAGTCGACAATGAAGTGTCTAGCCAGAGCTATGATGCAACCAGTGCTCTAACCTACCTGGCCGCGCTCTTGCCCGAGGGGTAGTGTAAGACAAAAAGGTTGGGTATGTGATTAGTATACGAGACTTGGATGTTAATACTCTAAGTATTGATTTTGATGACAACAACCGTATAAATATTACTACTAACATATCTTCGAGTTATGCAATCATATCAGATTTATTATGGAGACATTTTAGAGATAAACAAGAATACAGTGGAAGCAAATGAATTATAGAAGAAGGTCAATCAGAGCAATTGAAGAACAAAACCCAATTAGAGAAGAATGCTGAAGGATAAAGGTGTTTGAAGTGATGAGGAGTTGGTTGAACCTTAGAGTATCTTGTTAAAGATCTCATGGCAATTGTACTTGAAGATCATCAACCATTGACCTCAACCGAATCACAAAAATTCACAAATATAAGGTAATTTGAAATGCTGAAAATTTGCAACACCTATTAGTGTTGCTGTTCATTTTGCAACACACCCATGTCGACATGGGTTACTTGGGCATGTCGATATACTAGCAGTTTTTTAGAATTTCAAATTTTAAATGAAGAGACATTTCCCTCCACCTCTTCACCAAAAGACACGTCTCTTCAACCATTATATAAAGGCCTCTGAAAACGGATTTTAACATCAAGAATTCATATTTTCTCTTACTCCTTCTTCTCCAAACATTTGCAAAAGAAATCCATTGCATACTCTTCAAATCTCCTTGCAAATCGATACTATTTCACTCCAATTCTTCACTGATTTGCAAGCCACACAATATCAAAGAGTTGTACCTTAATTCACATCATTCTCTCTCTGATTTCATCCTATTTCTCAAAGAATTCAAAGATATATTGTCATTGGAGGTCTATAGGATCATTGTACCGAATCTGTAAGAATATGTATTGAAGATACAACCACTTGCCATTGTTTGTTGTTGGTGATAAGGAGAAGGTGTTCTTGTAGCCTGTAAAATCAAGAGGGTGTGTCTTGTAGCCCGTGAAACTAAGATTGTAAAGGTGTTCTTACCATACGTGGAAAGCAAACGATTATAGTGGAATTCTACATGATAGAGTGCAGGACTGGATGTAGGATTGGTTAATCCGAACCAGTATAAAACTCTGGGTGTTATTTACATTACTGCATTTTACTTTATTACTTATTCTCTGAGTACTTCTTTCTGTTTGCAGTTTGAGTAAATACAGTTTTATATTCATAAGTAAGTAGTAAATACACAATTCACCACTTCTAGTGTCTGAATAGCCTTAAGATTGGTTTTATAGCCACCCCAGTTTTCTATCATTTGGTATCAGAGCACTGGTTTTCAAAAATTCATAACTTGGTTTTTGAAAAGTATAAATGGCTAATGACACTAGTAACACATTTTTAACACTTTTGTAGAAGGGAAATCTATCACTAGACCCCCTCTATTTGATGGTAGTAGTTATGCTTATTGGGCTTGTAGGATGAAATGTTATTTGCAGTCTAATGGTTTGGATATTTGGAACAGTACCCAAATAGAGTATATAGAGCCTCAAACTGAATATTCAAAATGGACACTGGACCAAAAGACATAAGCACTTAATAACTCTAAGGCCATGAACATTTTATTTTGTTTCTTAGATAGAAATGAATTCAATCAAGTGTTTATTTGTAATTCTGCATATGAAATTTGGAAAACACTGCAAGTCACACATGAAGGCACCAATAAAGTAAAACAGACAAAGATATCTATGCTATCTAAGCAGTTTCAACTCTTTCAAATGAAACCAAATGAGTCTATTTCTGATATGTATTCTAGATTTCAAAATATAGTACATGCATTAATATCATGAGGAAAGAAAATTACTAAAGAAGACGAAGTCAGAAAGATCCTGAATTCAATTCCTAGTGAATGGGATCAGAAGACTCTAGCAATTGAAGAAGCCAATGATATTAGTATTATGAAAATAGAAGATTTAACTGGTAAGTTAATGCCTTATGAAGTAAAGTTGCAAATCAGAAAAGAGAATCAAGCAAATGAGAAGAAATCAGTAGCACTCAATGCTATGATCGACAAAGATGAACTAGATGATGATGCTATTGATGATGATATCGAGTTTATGACCAAGAAGTTCAAGAAATTCTTGAAGTAATTCTTGAAGTATTGGATAACAAACAAACTTCGAAAAACTAACAACAATAATTCTAGAAATGGAAATGTTATTAAGTGTTTCGAATGTGATAAACCGGGTCATTTGAAAAGAGATTGTCCCAAACTGAAGAAATCAAAGTCAAACACTTTCAATAAGGAGAGGAAACATGAACTCAACGCAAAATGGGATGATTCAGATACGTCATCAAGTGATAGTGGTTCAGAAACAGAAAATGCCAACATGTGCTTCATGGCAAAGGATGACCAGGTATGGAATTTCAATAAAGAAATTACTAATGTTTTGAATGATATGAATTAGGGATATAAAATACTTAG
This sequence comes from Allium cepa, assembly GCA_030765085.1. NCBI lineage: Eukaryota > Viridiplantae > Streptophyta > Magnoliopsida > Asparagales > Amaryllidaceae > Allium > Allium cepa. Next base: position 205,130,666 of record CM060942.1, read on the forward strand.
GAAAAAGTACAACAATAGTTTGGCAGAGATAGATAGATTAAAAATACCTAATGAAAGGTTAACTGAAGAAAAACAATATCTAAAAGATGAAATTGAAAGACTTAATAGGTATAATGATGAAAATGATTTGACACTTGGAAGTTTTGAAATACTAAAAAGTGAAAACGAATCCTTAAAATCAAAAAATCTTTCAATGAAGTCACAGATCACTGATCTGAATGACAAAATAACATCTCTAGATAATGTTATTCTTAACCGTAATTAGGATTTTGACAAAATGAAAACTGATGTTGACAAATTTAACAAAGGGAAGGATAATCTAGAAAAATTATTATCTACATCTAAACACACTAGGAATAAACATGGACTTGGATACACCCTAGGCTAAATTAAAGAAAAATAATATTCAAAATACTAAGTTTGTCAAGGCTACCAAGTTCAAACCAAAACCTAGGAAATTAAAGTTAAAACCTCCAAATAGATTCATTAATTTATGGGTTCCAAAAAGGGTGGATGATATTGAAAAAGAAAATTATATTGATAATTTTATTAATAAAGTTCATTCATCTAATGATTATATTATGAAAGGACATTCAAACTCTTCATGGGTTTGGCGTCCCAAAACTTAACCCCATGGACCCAGAATAAAAAGGGTACCAGTGTGCATATTTTATAACATTTCAGGTGCCAAATAATGTATATCAGATAGCAGATGCTCAAAGCATATGACAAGAAATCTATTGTACATTGGATAAATACGAAAAGGATTTGTTATTGGCATCAGCAAAGTCGTAACTCTAAAACTCATCTTATTATTTGATAAGTTTATTTCATGTTTTGAATTGATTTGGTTTTCCCTCAAGTGTTTTATTTATAAGCATTTATCTCTATATACAAACTCTACATATTGTCTAGCAGTGATTTAAGTGACTCTTTTTCGTCCTTTTTGCTGATGACAAAGGGTGAGAAAAGGTATAAATATACTAGGCAAAATGATAGGGGGAGTGCATAGAGTTAGGGGGAGTCAAATATAAAAGTATTATATTTTATCTCTCGAATATTTATATGGTTGTCATCATAAAAAATGGGGAGTTGTTGATTTTGATGACAACCACCATATAAATATTACTACTAACATATCTTCGGGTGTTATTTACATTAATGTATTTTACTTTACCACTTACTTATTCTCTGATTACTTCTTTCCATTTGCAGTTTGAGTAAATACAGTTTTATATTCATAAGTAAGTAGTAAATACACAATTCACCACTTCTAGTGTCTGAATAGCCTTAAGATCCAACATTGTGTTATAGCCATCCCAGTTTTCTATCATTGGTTTTCATATACGATGGGCTCTTTTGAACTTGATAGCCGATTAGTCGGCTATCAAACATGACTAAATTAACTTGGTAAGTATATAAAAACTTCATGGTTTCATACAATTTGAGAGCTCCATGGGAGGAGCATCAGTATGAAACATCTCTAGCTTTAAGAACCTGTGTATACAAAATTCTTCGAAGAGAATTCCTCTTTATATATTGTTCGTTTAGTTCTTAAAGAACCGGAATTGAGTTTACTAAAAATCCATCGATTTAGTTTTGAAGAGATTGAGATCGGTTAGTGTTTTACTTATCGAAAACCACTTCAAAACTAACATACGAGTTCTATGTTTTAGAAGTGGTTTTGAAGTGGAATATTATATGGTTGAACTATCTATCCTAAGGTTAAGTCCAAGGGAGAGGTCAGTGTCAGCATTCGTCGGATGACTTATGCTAGAATCTATGTCGAGATTCAATATTTGTTCAAGATGCTTGAATCCATGTTGATATTCATGATCTATTTTAGATGCTAGAATACATTTGGGGATTCATGTTCTATTCAAATGATGAAGACTCATATAAGAAATGCCGAACGTGACCTCGATATCTGAAATGGCTAAAGATAGAGTAGGCTGCATAACCTAGGGTATAACTAACCCGCGACATGGTATATCAACTCTATATCTAGAGTATGCTTGTCAATTTTGCACGTGAGAGTTGATGGTACTTGATTCTACATGTTCAGGCATGGGCCAGTTGTGTTTTCCTTATATTATATTTTATCTAGAGATATATGAAGCTCGGAAGGTGGCTTTTGATCCTTGCACATAGAGTTCTGATTCTGTTTGACCATAAAGATCTCTATGGAAATTCCATTTTGGGAACGTACCTTAGTGGTTTTGATTGTACACTCAGTACTATTATGGTGTGATCAGTGTAAGCAACACAACTATTTTCTTATTTATATTCTTTACCCTAATATTATCTATTATATCTTCATATGGACTTGTTAGATGTGTGGTTCTTTTAAGGGGATAAACATTGCAGCGTTCTGTGCTGTCTCAAAAGCACTACTAAATGCGGCCGCATATTTCTTGAGTTTCTCATATCGGACTAATGTCCGACTCGTGGTTTTATATTTTCCTTATTTCCATGGGTGCTCTTTCGAGTAATCTAAGAAAGGCAGGTTTTCATTGATATTCTTTGGAGCTCGAGATGACGAGCTAGTTCTTTCATCCACCATAGTATTCTTATTTCCACTACATTAATACTATGTATATATCAACATTTATAAGGAAAAATATTTGCCTAGGCTGATGATAGTATTTAGAATTATAACTCTGAAATGCTGTATATCTTAGAGTGACAATTTGTACCGTCTTTTGATATTATATGTTATCTTTCCACTGTAAGATTTTGATATCATGTTCTCTACTTTCCCGCACTTTTTCATTTTCTTTTGTTTTACCCTAATAATTCATCTTTCTAATACTTGAATGTTCGACATGTGAATACTGTGGATGTATTAGTGTCAACATTTGGGGGTCGGAAAGGCACAATGTTACATTTGGTGGAGCTAAAGTTTAAACGAGAACCTTGACTTTAGTTGGGTATGAATCATAAGGGATAGGGTAATGAAATACCGTAGCATAAGCTAATGTATTACATATATGAGAGTGTATTTGAATTTTTTATAGCGTATGCCTTAATTGTAATTCCAACTACGAAAATTAAAGATCTTATATAAGCTAACTTACATAAGTTTGAATCATTAAAGTGTGGTTTAATTAACATATGGATAATGATGTTCATTCGTTACTTCATAATAATTAGTCTAGTCACGCTCATCCAGTTTGTGAGCATTGACCATTATTTGTTAATTGTTGATTTATGCTCTAATAGTTTCTGAGCAGTTTCGCCCTTTCACTGCATGAGTTGGGTAGACAGATTTGTAGCAGCATTGAAATGAACATCTTGTGAATTAATCACAATTTTATTATAAGGCGTTTGATGACAATGCTGGGTTAAGTTATAATCTAAAGAAAAGATAAGTATAGGGAATGAATACTTATGAAAAGATTATATATAAGAAAATAATTTCATACAAGTATGGTTTATAAATTAAAATGGCTTAAGCTGATGTTTTGAGAATGAAAATCCCGATGTCTTTGAAAACGCTTTCTAAGGTTTTGGAAAAATGATAATAGTATTATTTGAAAGAATATATTTAGGAAATTTGTTTATGAGATTGAGGTCATGGTACTTAGTAATATTTAAGAAGTATTTGACACTGCTTTGAAAATGATTTTGGTTAAGTCCAAAAGTATGATTGAGTGTACTAAACTCACTTCTATCCCTTGAAATAATCCCGGTGATGACTACAACATCATCGGCATTTTTTTGGGGTTTCAGAGTGGGGGACGCTATGAAGTTATTTTGGTAAAAATGGATTTTGATTTAGTCCAAAAAGTATGATTTGATATACAAAAGATATATGTATATACTATTATTTCAAATGATTTGAAATAAAAACTTAGAGTTTAGTTCTAAAGGTTTCTTTAAGGAATTTGAGATAAAATGTAGAGTGGTTTAATAAAGATATTAAAATAAACTTTCTAGATGCAAAAGATTTGTATGTATGCTATGTAGGATATCCGAGTGGTAGTGGCATAACCTAAATAATTGTGAAATCATTTCTTCCCTTGTCCTAGTAGTAAAGTGTGTTTAATAAGCCAGTGAAACTTTGTTAAGTTATTTTATGGACACATGTATCCTATGCATTAGGAAAGTATGGTATATGCATTATGTTATGATATGTTGCTTGGTAGTTTTCATTTGTTAAAATGCAACAAGATTTTTGGCAATTTTGGACAGTCGAAAACTTCTAGATAGTAATAGAACTAAATACTAAGTGTTTTTATGAAAATATAAAAGTTGTGTTTTTGTAACTCTTAAACTAAGAAGGTTGTAAGTTGAAACAAGTTAAATTTTTTTGAATATCCTTGTTAAGTAAAAGGAATTTGATGTTTCATATATACTCTCACAATGTAGTTGTTAGTACCTAAGATATTGGTGACAACAACTTTTGGAAATCATGTAAGATATAAATATTAATGTTTTGTCAAGGTATATAGTATATAGTGTAGGATATTAGGCATGTAATGATTTAAGAAGACTGTACAATATTGATTAAAGATTGAAGAGATTCAAGATGTTGATATAGAGACTCAAGAACTGAAGAATGAAGACTCATGAGTATTGAAGAATTCAAGATTTCAAGATATTTTGGGTAAGTTATAAAGTCATTGATTTATGTTAGAATTCTGATAGCACTTGATCTTTATCTCTCTCTCCCTCTAAATAAGTTATTAAATATTCCTTTTCAGAACAACTTTTAAATAGTTTTCAATTTCTTATACTTATAAATATTAGTTTTAGTTTTCTGATATTTTACTAAGTTATTATTTTTATTAAATTTTGGTTCATATTGGTTTATTTTTCAAAAATCTTATCATATAATTTTACTCAAGTTTTATTATGATTTAAAAGTGTATAAATTATATTTAAGCATGTTTACAAAGTATCAAATTATTTTACAAAGCAATACATTTTAAAAATAGTATTTTAAAGCGGTTTTCAAAATTAAAAAGAGCATGTCTGCAACGAATCGCTTTCCTTACTCCGAAAGACGAGCCATTAAGGGTGAAAAAAAGATAAGAAGAGAAGAAACTCAGAACAACACAGAATCTCACAATGCAACGGGACAATGTATTACTCAACATAATATATTATAATGTCATTTCAAAATATTACATCAGAGTCATACTAATATAAATTCTACCCTAGGATAGTTACAACAGCCCGTCCCTACCTAAAAGTTACAATATAAAAAACATACAACGGAAATCATGATAATAACTAGCTATCGATGAAGCCAACTGCTCCAAATTCCTCCAAATGAATCTGCGGAAAAACCTGAACTACTTGGCTACCCATTCAAATTTGGGCACCCAAGAGCTTAGGAAAAGCAAAAAGAAACTCCAGGTCATACATGGGTCTGGTGTGAGTAAAACATAAGTCTTTAACTTTATAAAAACTTTTAAATCAAAGGCCTCTTGTAAGACCATGCTGCATATAAATGCGGACGGGTTTTTACCGTACGATAACCAAAATATTTTCTATAGAAAATCCATTGATATAATAATAATGTTTAGAGGTCAACTTAAAATATGAATATAACTGAAATGATTGCATCTCACATTTCAACATACTTGGGTACAACTAAGTCCGTACGACGCTTATTGGAGAATGGATTCCATACAATGACTGGGTTACTGGAGTACTGTCCGTCATGGTGCATCTCTAGATAAAATAACATTGAGGTCAAACCTATCGATCTCTGCCAACAAAGAACAGAACTAGCCCTTACTGGATAGTACTGAATATGATCATTATTTGGTTAATGGACCCTGAAGCATAAAAATGTGAGATAATATCGACTTTAGATGGGGATGATCATACCCGAATGAGAGCGACCCACCTAGCCCTACGACATCTCCCTTGTTTTAGTCATTCCTGGTTGATGAGCCTTGAGGCTATGTTTTACCTTATTTTATAGCACTTTCGACTTGAAATGCTAACACTACCCTCCAGGCAAAAATGTAATGCCAGCCTTCATCCATATAAGTTATCCAGAAGATGGACAAACCGAAGGCACTACTTCTACTACATCCATTTTGGAATCACCCTCAAGATTAGTAGTAAGAAGCCCTTGCACTTCAAAGATCTCGGTCTTCAATTCCATCATCTTCAAGGTGTTTTCACTTCGAAATGTTTAAGTTGGACCAAAGTGGTTTTCGGGTAACATATCGGATCCCGGTCTCTTGGAAACAACTTTCAATTCTTTCCGGTAAACTCAACCCCGGTTCTTTAGGAAATAAATAGTTAAATATAAGAGCGGAGGTCACTTCCTAACCGCTAGTGAGAAGATTTTCTTATCATTTGTCCTAGGAGAACGAAATGAGATTTATACACATAGTGCAACATCATTAGAGATGACTGTGCCAAATAACTCACATGTTTCTTCTAGATATTTCCAAAGATTCGTTTTGGGTCCATATTTAATAGTCAGATATTTAACTATCAATTAAACAAACAACAAAAAATTCCATTCTAGATTCATTTATCCATAGCAACCACCAAGCCTCAAAACAAATCTTTATTTAATAGATCTCTTTCAATAATGTTGTCTAAAACATTCATACACTTATCTCTCTGGCATAAGTATATTCACAAAACATTTGCGAATAACTTCTTACTTCGAAATCATGTTAAAAAGGATTAAATATATGTTGTTTAAATTGGAGGTAAGGACAACCCTAAACATTATCCCCTCGGTGTTAAGTGTGGAACAGATGTTCAGTACTACCATTCTTAAAGGGTTAGTTTAGTAAAATTAGGATCTCGAATTTCTTTTATACTTCTTTCGATAAGTCCTTTTTAATCAAATCTATTTCATTCATGAAATATCCTTTAGTTGAAATCCAATTTCATTTCAGAATACTTTTCAAACTTCCAAATTCATTTATAAAACATTTTATAAATATTCAAAATCATTTACATAAATTGCTTTTATAAATATCCAACTTTTCATATAAATTTCTTATAAATATCCAAACCTTTTTATAAACTTCTTTTATAAATACCTCAAAAATAATTTATAAAACTTCTTTATAAACCATTCCTATTCAAACAACTTCCTAAATAACCTTAAATCAAATTAGCTTCCTTTTATAAGCAAATCCATTTTATAAATCTCCCTTATTTATGAAATCTTCTTTGCTAAAAAACTCAAATCCATTAACCCAAAGCATTTTATAAATTCCCACTTTCCTTTGTAAAGCTCTTTATAAAAACTTCTTTTTATAACATTAAAAACCATTCTAGTTAGTTAAAAAAAATCGTTAGCAAACCATTTTCCAACTCATCCTTTAAATATCTTATTCAAAATGCAATAATTATGAAACTATTTCAAAAAGAAAATGAAATATTTATCCTTACAAAATTAAACGGAGGCTTGATGACTACAATGGTGCTTTTAATTTGGTTTTACTTATCCAGTCTAACATGACATCACATAACAACAGTTATATAAGGGATCAACACATAACAATCAACCAACTTAAGTACATGTCGAAGTTAACTGTAGTAGCCGAATGGTATTTTGTTCTGCTAATAGATGTCATTTAATATTCCTAATCACATTGGGTTACTTAAGAGAAAGTGACACAGAAATCCCTTAATTTAAAACAAATTTGAAAAGAAAATAGTTTAAAACAAAACTAATTACTTAAAATCAAAGCGAATTTAAAATAAATTTTAACCCTTGAGAGTCAAATCCTTATTAAATAGTAATTAAACTCTAATTAAAAGTAATTAGACCTTATTAAAACATAATTAACTTTAATCAAAAATTAGTTTAAATAAAACTCCTTTTAAAAATAATAATTAATTAAAAATTATCTTAAATAAATAAATAATTAATAATTAATTAATTTTTAATTAATAATTATGCAATAATTAACTTTGATTAAGCAGTAAATCAAGATTAACTTAATTGATTAACATTTAAGTATAAATACCACATTAAAAAATGATTAAGTACTAATTACCTTTATTAACTGATTAATCAATCATTAAACAAATAAATAATTAAATAGTTAAATAATTTTTCTCTAATTACTTAATTAAAGTTAGGAAACATTTCTAAAAAAGATTTATATGTGAAAAAAAATTTAGACTAGAAAAATAATTAGATATTCCGAACTTTGCATGCAACAACTATCGCTATACAGACCCATAATTTCAAAACTAGAAAATTTGACTTTATAACTTCAACTTTTGAACTCTTATCTTCTTTAAAACATGAAAATAAACTTTTGAAAACCAAAACCAAAGTTTTAAACTTGGAAAAAATTCTCTTTGAAACAAAAATCAAACTTTCGATAAAAAGCGAATTTCTACGTCGCTTTTGGTTAGAGAATCGCTATCTTCATGTCATGAGCCCACATACAAAAACAACATTCCAACACAATATCACGTCATAACATTATAGCATAATCATAAGCAAGAATATTACTTTATAAATAATAACTAACTTTTTCAATATTCAAAGTATAATCTTTATCGCCTACTCAAACTTCGGCATAAGCAATCGACTTCAAATCAACATATATGCATGCATATACAACTTACAACATTACCATATATTTGAGTAACATTTTAAATCATAAATTTTATAACTTCAAAAAGTTAGTGACTTGGGTTTTAAGAACATGGACTTTGCTCACCAAATCTTCACTAAATCAAGGCAAACTTCTACTGAACTTAAGTATCTCCTAGCAAACCACCTTAACTTCAAAATATGACTTTGGTCGCCTTTTATGGTGTAAATGGGCTCAGCCCAGGGAATAATTAGGCTCGGACCAAGGAGGTTTTGAGGTGTAGGGTTTGCTTTGTGAAGAAAAGAGGTTTGGAAGTGAATGGAAGGTGTTTAGTTATATTTTCACACTATTTTCTCTATCTTTTTATGAATTTGGAGATGGAAGCCACTGAAATATATGAAGACAAGAAGAGCATTTTGATAGAAAAATGTAAATGAAAAACGAAGAAGAGGATGTAAGAATGAGAGGGGTATTTATAGGCCGAGGAATTTATTAAAATATGTAAAGCGACTTAATAAAATAATATATACATGCATGCATGCACTCATACCTCGCCTCTCCCTCACATATACACGTCTCCCTCCTCCTAGGCCATGTTGTAGGGTACTTAAGGTATGACATGACATTTATGTATATATGTAAGTGTGTTTATGTGTGTATGTATGTGTGTGTATACATATGTCTATATTTTACAACGTAATTTGTCACGTCCATTTTTATGCTTAATTAAATATGTGTTGGTATGTAAATAAGAGTTGTTTTATTATTGTTAATCCTATCATACATACATGTGCATGATGTAGTAAATGTGCACAACGTTTCTGACGACTTTCGGGTGTTGAAAAGTTGAAATTTCGGAAAATGTTCTACATTCACATTTTCTATTTTATTTGAACTATCTATATTGGTAAACAAATTTTAAAAACTATTTTATCATCATTGTTAAATAATTAAAATTGGTTTATTTGCTAATAAAAATCCATTTATTGATTATATAAAATATATTTAAATAGCCTATTTCAAAGTGGCAAAATCCTAGGTCGTCACAAATCTATTTTACCATCATTTGTTATTATTTAAAAAGTTATATTTAATTATAAAACCTATGATTTTAATATTTAAATTTTATTAAGTATTCGCAAATTAAGACCGTAAAATTATGGGTCATTACAATGTCGACATACTCTACCCCTATATGTCGACATACTAGCCGTAATTTTCAAAAATCAAATTTCAAAAGAAGTGTCTATTTGTCGTATCTCATCACGAACGGACATGACCGTTGTTCTTCTATAAATACCCATCTGCCCGACGAATTTTATTATCACTTTTCATTCTCTCTCATCCTTATCGTCTTTCATTTTCTAACTAAAAATATAGCCATAAGCTACCGAATTTCAACGAGAATCAAACTCAATTACTATTAATTTGATTCTCTATCATTTGCTCTTTTTCTATCATCTCTCCCACTGCAATCAAGATCAAAGTGCTATTCAATAGCTATAGGATCGTTGGTAATCAAGATTGAAGATCCGAGTCTGTATGACCCAATCAAATCAAACCGCTATACTCATGGGTGAGATTGTAGCCCGTAAATCAATTGGGTGAGACTGCAGCATGAGAATGTAGCTTGTAAATTAGTTGGATGTGCTTAATAACCCGTAAATCTAGTGGGTGTGCTTGTGGTCTGGAAATCAAGTGGCTATATCCAGATGTCTAGATTTTGGAGGACGTGTCTTGTAGCCTTCAAATCGATATTATATTTGCATTTAATAGTTAAAAAAATCCGTACAAGGAATAGTATGGGACTGGATGTAGGGTAACTCCGGACCAGTATAAAATCCTCGTGTGTTCTTTCCTTTTACATTTACTGCATTTACTTTTATCTGTGTTTTTATTCAGTGACTGTTTCTGTGATTAATAATTGCATGACTATAAGTATAATTTCAAAAGATTTTAAAAAATTCATATAAATTAGGAAACACTATTCACCCCCATCTAGTGTTAATTTAGCCTTAAGATCCATATTCCCCTGACTCGTATTTGGTATCAGAGCCTCCATTTTCAAAGTATTCATAATCTGATTTTTGAAAAAAAAATTTATGGCATTCTTTAATAATATATTTAGCACTATTTTTGAAAGTGTAATTTTTAAAATCATCATTACAATGTTTCATAATTTGCATCTGTTAATTATGAAAAGTTACATGATCCATTGAAAGGAAATAAATTGCAGGAACAGATGTGTTACATGGCTTTTGACGAACAAAAATTGATAATCAGACATTATATATCAAAATGGATAAAATGGATATTAGATAGTGGTTGTTTTCGGGAATTTTAAATAGATTGGCAAATATTCTTAGGGGTTTATTTCCATGGATTTTAGGTACCCTGAGGGTAGTACTTACTAAATAAATTAAAGTATTAAAATGCTTGTTAAAGAAGTGAAAACCGGCCGCAATGGTCAGGAATTTTCATGTTAATTCTCTGCCCAGAACTTTAGATAGCACTTATGAATGTTGTCTTTAGTATACTACAACATTCCTAGGCATGCTACATTGTTTTGTTGAACTGTGACGTTTTAACTAGTTTTTCATGATTTAAATGTTTTATAAATTACTTTCTTGTGAATTTTTTTTATGGAAGCTCTAACAAAATTTATTTGACTATGAAAACATATTAGAAGTTTAGATAAAGTTTTGATAATTATTTATAAAATTTTAAATTAAAGTGCTATAAAATGTAAAACATACCTTTTGTTTGTTTTGTTAAATTACAAATGTGTTATTTTCAAGTAATATTACACATAGATATTTAAAAATGTATTTATAAGCATTAATATATATAAGTTTGGAAAAAGTAAGTGAAATACTTTATAAAGGAATAAAGGAAGTTTTGGATTATAATACTTATGTTATAATAAATTAATTTAGGAAGTTAATTAAAAGTATATTACCTTGTTTAATAAGTGTAGATACACTCGGAGGTTTAAAAAGAACATTTCAAAGATAACCTTGAGTATAAATGGTTTTGGGTTGGTTATACTTATGATATGTGTTAGTAATTTAATAACATTCGTCTTTAACCATTTTGATAATACTTATGAATGTAAATAGATTTTTGAAAAGAACGTTTTAATGATAAGCATAAGTGAAATGATTTTGGGTTTATAGTGACAATGTTTAAGTAACATTTGCCTTAAGCCTTCCAAAATAGATTTGTAATGTACTTAGATCTTTTAAACAAATATTTTAAAGGTAATAACAAGTTTGAAATCTTTTAGAAAAAGATAGGAAAGTAAAGGTTTAAAGTAAGAATTCTAGTTAAAGATCTGCGAATATACTTATACCGTTTAAGATAAATAAATTCATTTTGAAGTATTGGAAGGGTATAAATAATAGTAATGATTGATAGAAGAAGTTTTATTAGATAAACGAAGTTTTACTAATAAAAGAAGTTTTAATTAATAAAAGTACTAATTAAATAAGAAAAGGGATTAGAAGTTGCTTATCTGACATACTCGTGCTTTATGTGTTTACTCGTTTATGGAAAGCATTTAGTCACGTACTCAACACTAAAAGATGATAAAGTAGACTTGTCTATCCATGAGAGTCAAGAATGAAGCGTCTAGGCTGAGCTTTGATGCAACCAATGTTTTAACCAACTTTACTTCACCCTTGACGAAGGGATAATGTGAGACGAAAATAAAGGACACGTGATAAGTATATAAGACTTGGTTCCCATACACTTCATCTATTTTGAACTTGATAGTCGATTAGTCAACTATCTAACTTGACCAACTTAACTCGGGATGCATCTAAAAGCTTCACAGTTTCATACGCTTTAAGAACCCCATGAGAGGTGTATTGCTATGAAACATATCAACTTTATGAACTTATATGTACGAGATCCCTCGAAAAGGACTCCTATTTATATATTTTTCATTTACTTCTTAAAGAGCCAAAATTAAGTTAATCGTAAATTCATCGGTTTAGTTTTGAAGAGATCGAGATTGGTAAGTGTTTTTCTTATCGAAACCACTTCAAAATGGACATACAATTTCTATGTTTGGAAGCGGTTGTGAAGTGGAATGCTATAGGATTGGACAATTTATCCTAAGGTTAAGTACAAGGGAGAGGTTAACATTAATATTGTCGGAGGACTTATGTTGGAATCTATGTGGAGATTCAAGATCTATTCGAGATGCTTGAATCCATGTAGAGATTTGTGATCCGTTCGAGATGTTAGAATCCATTTGGGGATTCGTGTTCTTTTCAAGTGATGAGGACTCGTGTGAGAGATGTCAAACATGGCTTCAACATTAGAAATAGCTAAAGACATAGCATGCTGCATAATCTAGGGTTTAGTTGATCGGTGGCACGATATATCAACTCCATATCTAGAGTATGCTTATCAATGTTGCGGGCAGGAGTTAATGGTACTTGGTTCTACGTGTTCGAGCATGGGCCAGTAGTGTTTTCCTTATAGTATATTTTATCCAGAGATATACGATGCTCAGAAGGTAACTTTCGATCCTTGTACATGGAGTTTGAATTCGGCTTGATCGAATAAATCTACGTGGAAAACCTATTATGCGAACTTACCTTAGCGGTTTTGATTATACCCTTAATATTGTTGTGGTGTGTTCAATGTGAGCATCACAACTATTTTCAGATTTATATTCTTCACCCTAACATTACTATTATATCACAGTATTTACTTATTAGATGTATGGTTCTTTTGAGTGGATAATCGTCACGATATCCCTTGTGGTCTCAAAAGTACTGTTATATGCAGCTGCATATTTCTTAAGTTTCTTATACCAGACTTATGTTTAACTCGTGTTTTTGTATTTCCCTTATTTCCATAGGTGCTCTTTCGAGTAGTTTGGGAAAGATAGTTTTCCGTTGATTTCTTTGGAGTTCGAGGTAACAAGATGGACGCTTCACCTACCGTAGTATTCTTATTTCCGCTGCATTACTACTATGTATATATCCGCATTTGGGAGGATAGATTGTTTTAACTGTCCAAGTTGATAATAATATTTAGAATTGTAGCTCTAAAGTGCTATATATCTTAAAGCGATATTTTGCACTATCTTTTGATATTATATGTTATCATTCCGCTGTGAGATTCTAATATTGTCACTACAACAAAAATGACCCAATTACAAGTGTATTTTTACAAAGTCAAAAATGCAAGTTGTAATAAAGGTTTTCTTACAAAGTTTTTTTTAGAAAGTTGTAATAAACTTATTTTTAACAACTCCTTTTTTGGCCAGTTATAATAGATGCCTATTACAACATTTTATTGGACCACTTGTAATATATGTCTATTTTCAACAACTTATTTTTTGCCAATTGTAATAAAAGCTTTCTACAACATTTTTTCTAACAAGTTATAATAAATTTATTTTCAACAACTTTATTTGTCGGTTGTAATATAGTCCTGTTAAATATTAATATTATTTAATACTTAATAATAATTAATATTTTATAATTAACAATTAAAAATATTAATAATTTATACTATTAATATTTAAGAATAATTACTAATTAATTATATTTGATAATTATTTATTAATAATATTAATATTTATTATTAATTAATATTTAATAATTAATATTTAGTATTTAGTATTTAACACTAAATGTTTAGTAATTTGTAATTACTATTAAATAATTTCCATTAAAAAACTAATAATTAGTAAATAATATTAAATAATTACTATTAAATAAATATGAATTAATTATTAATACTTAATAATTCATAATTAATAAATAGTAATTATTTTTAATAATTAATTAACATTAAATATTTAATAATAAATCACTACTATTAAATATTTAATAATCAATGATGGGTAATATATGCATAATAATTAACTTTCAGTAGTTAATATTCAATTATAATTAAGAAGTAATAATTAATAATTAAGAAATAATAATTAATTTTAAACAATCAATAATCAATTATTATTAGTTCAAAAGTAATATTTAATATTTAAAAAAATTCAAGAAATTCATACTATAATTAATATAAATTTTCATTTGTTAATTCTAATTTTTAATACTTGTCTTTAAAAATATTTGGCGAACATTTAGCTACGATACAAGAAAATTTAACAGCAATCCATCAAAACTTGACGCCACAGACTTAAAATTTAGGCAGGAAGTGTCGAAAAATTGATTCCATGATTGGTAAACTAAAATCTAATATAGTCTCCCCTTCCCAAACTAAAAACTCACGCTGCGAATCCCAAACCAGCTTTTCCTTCTTCTCCCCTTTTTAATCTTCGCACAACCCAATTAAAAATTCCCAAAATCTTCCGATGATGCCTCAAGTGACGGTGTTGCTGATGTCAGATGTTTTGCGCGGTTCCCCAATTAAAGCTCTTCGATTCTCTGAAATGCCGAGACTTGAGATGCTCGCGCCTTTGTCAGAATGCTCGAATTCAGTTTGAAGCTAATTTCACAATGAAGTTGATCAGATCTGGATGGACCTAGTGCTGCCGAAGTCTGGAGTGCTCATCGCGCACTTGTAAATCTGAACGACTATGTTATTAGCTTTGCTTTCAGAAGAGCTGAGTCCGACGAAGTTAAACGTGACGAGGTATCTTGCAGTTGGATGTTATCGATATGGAATTTTATCGGTGACTGGATGTTGGAATTCCTTTTAGATGGTGAATGAGATATATCCCACATCACCAAAAATATGGCCATTTTCTTGTATATATTATATACTCTCATCCCCTATATTGGCCCTTAGGGTCAAGTATATTTTGTGCGAGGGGGAGGACCTATATGGCCATGGACTAACACACACGCGCACGCCGCCGCCCGCCCGTCCGACCGACCGAACCGGGCCGGGTGCGGGTCTAATATGAGCGGACCCGACCCGGTTATATTTTTGGTAAATAAAAGTGAACAGTTTTACTGTTTGAATAGATGCAGGTTTTTTAAGAGATGCGACGTTTTAAACAGCAACAGTTCTGGACCGTTGCAAATGAACGGACGCGACTGTTGCAAACAGCAACAGTTCTGGAGCGTTGCAAATGAAAGGAAGTGACTGTTGCAAACAGCAACACTTCTGGACCGTTGCAAATGAACGGTCGCGACTGTTGCAAACAACAACAGTTCTGCAGCGTTGCAAATGAAAGGAAGTGACTGTTGCGAACAGTAACGCTTTTTTGACATTGCAAATGAAGAGATGCGGCTTTTTCCAACGGATGCAGCAGTTGGGAATTCGACTATAAATAAGGAGGAAACCTGATCACTTTCCTCACTCATTTTTCCAAACCGAACTATCTCTTCTATCCCTTCATCTCTTAAAATCATCTTCGGTCCTATCACACAGAAGATCATACACATCACAATCTCGTGCAGATTACGTTTGTTGTATCTTGGGAGAATTTTGAATAAAATTCTTAAGGAAATCGTTACAACGAGCCTCAGACATTATCCGGTTAGAATTCTCAATTCTTTCTTCTATTTTGTTATACTGTTTATTCAAAATAGTATAACGCTGTTGTTGTAATTCATTTACAACATTCATATTGTTATAATATTTACTACAGAATTCCAGTGTAGTGGAAATATGAGTTATAAACTTGTGCGACGAGTTTGTATTTGATTATTCTCTGTTTTGGTATACTAGACGTATAACATCTTAAGAATTTTACTGTTTTCTTACTAAAACAGAGATGGCAAACGTAGAATTTTCAAAGAATACTACTCACAATAGACCTGAACCGTTCAAGGGAGATGGTGATGATTTCTTGACATGGCAGAATCAGATGTTGTTTTATCTCACCACGCTCGGTCTACAAAAGTACCTCGACGAGGAGGAACCGATTCCTGTACCAGGCAAGGAAGCAGAGGTGAATATGTGGAAGCATTTCGATTTTTTATGCAGAAACTATATTCTGAATTGTCTCGACAAGGTGCTATACAAAGTATATCAGCCTTTAAAGATGTCAAAAGAACTCTGGAATGCACTTACCGCAAAATACAAGACGCAGAATATCAGTCTTAAAAAATTTATTGTAGACAAATTCATGGACTACAAGATGGTTGACTCCAAACCAGTAACCGCTCAACTGCATGAACTGCAAATCATCATTCATGAACTCGAGGCGGAAGGTCATAACGTTGGAGAATCATTTCTGGTTGAAGCCATCACGGGAAAACTGCCGCCGTCATGGAGAGATTACCGCAATTATCTAAAGCATAAAAAGAAGGAAATCTCTTTACAGGATCTCATAGTCCGATTAAAAATTGAGGCGGACAACCGTGCAGTTACAAAACCAAGCGAGGAGGCATTTGTGGCTGAAGGGTCGAAGACCAAAAACAAAAAGAAGAGTTTCCAGAAGAAAAGGAAAGCTCAAGGCAACAAACCAAAAGACAACAAACGAACCAAGAAGTTTAATGGCGAATGTTGGGTTTGTGGAAAAGTTGGACATGCCGCTAAAGATTGCAGACACAAGAAGGAACGCAATAAAGAGGCAAATATAGTGGATAACATGGAAGTAGACGAGTCCAACTTCTCGGCGGTGGTATCTGAATGCAATCTGGTTCAGAATCCTAACCAATGGTGGGTAGATACAGGCGCTACTCGTCATATTTGTTCTGATAAATCCATGTTTTCTACATATCAGAAATTCGATCACGAAGAAAAACTCTACATGGGTAATTCTGCAGTTTCCATGATTGAAGGCAGTGGCACAGTAATCCTCAAGTTTACTTCTGGAAAAACTGTTAAGTTGAATGACGTGCTCCATGTTCCAGACATACGCAAGAATCTCATCTCTGGTGCAGTCCTATCAAAGAAGGGATTCAAGATGGTGTTTGAGTCAGACAAGATGGTTCTGTCCAAAGCTGGAATATATATAGGAAGGGGATATTTATGTGATGGCCTATTTAAGGCAAATATAGTCGTTATCGGCAATAAAACTATGTATTCTGATTGTGCTATTAATAAAATTGAAGTTTCTTATTTGCTTGAGCACGAAATTTTACTATGGCACGATAGATTAGGACACATAAACTTCCGAAAAATGAAGAAATTATCAAACTTGGGATTGATTCCAAATTTCCAAGTAGATAAGAACTACAAATGTGAGACATGTGTAGAAGCAAAAATGGTCAAACAACCATTTAAATCTGTTGACAGAAGCACCGAACCATTAGGTTTGGTACATACAGATTTATGTGATTTTAAATCACTACCTACAAGAGGTGGGAAAAAATATTTCATTACTTTCATTGACGATTATACGCGATATTGCTATGTATATCTTTTAAATCGTAAAGATGAAGCAATAACAGCATTTATAAAATACAAGGCTGAGGTAGAAAATCAGTTAAATAAAAAGATCAAGATATTAAGATCTGATCGAGGTGGAGAGTATGAATCACCATTTGAACAATTCTGTGAAGAAAATGGAATAATTCATCAAACAACGGCTCCATATTCACCACAACAAAATGGTGTAGCCGAGAGGAAGAATAGAACGTTAAAAGATATGATTAATGCATTGCTTTTAACTTCTGGTCTACCGACGAACTTGTGGGGGGAAGCACTAAATATGTCTAATCATATATTAAATAAAGTTCCTCACAATAAAACAGGAACAATTCCATATGAGATATGGAAAGGACACAAACCAAGCTTTAAATACCTCAAAGTGTGGGGGTGCTTGGCAAAAGTTCCAGTTCCGCCTCCCAAGAGAGTCAAACTTGGACCAAAAACAGTAGATTGTTATTATCTCGGGCCAGCCCAAAATAGTAGTGCTTATAGATTTTTGGTATTCAAGTCTGATATAAATGATGTAAATACAATCATGGAATCAAGAGATGCCTCGTTCTTTGAAGATGTGTTCCCACATAAAAGAAACGATGGAAATCCTGTCCCAAAAAGGACAAGAGATAACAGAGATGAGACATGTGAAGATGAAACTCATCAGGACAACGAGGAGGTTGAACCAAGAAGAAGCGTAAGGGCTAGAACTTCCAAAACATTTGGTTCGGATTTTTTAACTTATATGTTAGAACACGAACCTCAAACGTACAAGGAAGCAATGTCATCTTCTGAATCTTCATGTTGGAAAGAAGCAATCCAAAGTGAGATTGATTCAATTCTAAGTAATAAAACTTGGGAAATTGTTGATATTCCACCAGGAATAAAACCAATTGGCTGCAAATGGATTTTCAAGAAGAAAATGAAAGCAGATGGCTCTATCGACAAGTATAAAGCTAGATTAGTAGTCAAAGGATATCGTCAAAAAGAAGGAGTAGACTTCTTTGATACATATTCGCCTGTAACACGAATAACCTCTATAAGAATGTTAATAGCAATGACATCCATCTATAATCTAGAGATTCATCAAATGGATGTAAAAACAGCATTCTTAAATGGAAATCTCGATGAGGAGATTTACATGGAGCAACCTGAGGGATTTATTTCCAAAGGAAATGAAAACAAAGTCTGTAGATTAGTCAAATCATTATACGGACTAAAACAAGCTCCAAAGCAATGGCACGCAAAATTTGATAGTGTCATGATGAGAAATGGTTTTCGTATAAATGAATTTGACAAATGTGTTTATTATAAACAAATTGGACAATCATATGTGATGATTTGTCTATATGTAGACGATATGCTAATATTTGGTCCAAATACTCAAGTCATAGAGACCATAAAGAAAATGTCAACTAGCAATTTCGATATGAAAGACTTAGGAGTTGCAGACGTTATCTTGGGAATCAAAATAATACGAACTCCTAATGGAATTGAATTGTCTCAGTCACACTATGTAGACAAAGTGATTGAAAGATTTCAAAATTTTGGAATTAAAGGAGTAAATACCCCTTTTAATCCATCAGAAGTACTGCACAAAAACACTAATGAGAGTGTAATGCAACTGGAATATTCTCGTGTAATAGGATGTCTCATGTATCTCATGAATTGCACAAGACCAGATATAGCTTATGCAGTAAGTCGATTGAGCAGGTATACAAGCAATCCAGGGAAGGAACACTGGAAAGCACTAATGAGAGTGCTTGGATATTTAAAAAATACCACTAACAATTCCTTACATTATGGAAAATATCCTGCCGTCTTAGAAGGATATAGTGATGCAAACTGGATTGCAGATTCAGAGGAATCAAAATCAACAAGTGGTTATGTTTTTACCCTAGCAGGGGCAGCAGTATCATGGAAATCTACTAAACAAACATGCATAGCTCGATCCACTATGGAATCAGAGTTCATTGCATTAGATAAGGCAGGCGAAGAAGCAGAATGGCTTCGTCACTTTTTAGAAGATATTCCGTTTTGGCCTAAACCTGTATCGGCCATATGCATACACTGTGATAACCAAGCAGCGCTAAGCAGAGCGCAAAACTTTGTATATAATGGAAAGTCACGACATATTCGACGACGCCATAATACAGTTAGGCAGTTACTCTCAAATGGAACTATTTCCATAGATTATGTGAGAACAAATGATAACCTAGCGGATCCATTTACTAAAGGTTTATCAAGAGAGAAAATTGACTGCGCATCGAGGGGAATGGGCTTAAAGGCCTAAACCATCAAGAGTTATCTTATACGGAAACCTATCCTAGCGACTGGAGATCCCACGGACTAGGATCAATAGGCAAACCAGTTCTAAATAACTCAAGAAGTAATGCATTTGTTTGGACATAGTCCAATTCCATTCCTATGGTGCATAATATAAATGCATGCCTACAGAAGCATTTAAAGGTTAAAACTATGTTTTTTAATGATGACCATATCTTGAATATAACAAGTGGGGTATTTGTAGGATACTCTTAATAGTTGCGATCACCTATGTAAGTGTGAGCTGGGTCGGCTCTATGAGAATTTTACAAGGCTTTAAATTCTCTATAACACTCGCAGAACCAAGTACTGTTCAGGACCAAAATGAACACAACCAAGAGATTGGATGTGAAGGGAAATAATGCTTTGTAACGCTTATTGTCTGGTTATACAATAACGGCCGACGGTTCAAGATGAAATAGTTCACCGATTAGCCAAGTATATCCGATAAGTTTTAACTAGGGAAAGTTCAAAGTGAAATATCTACTTATCCTCGGTATAGCATTATTTTCATATGAACTGTGTGATATTACACTTTGTGTGGGGGAGAGATATATCATCATTCATGTGGGGGATTGTTGGAATTCCTTTTAGATGGTGAATGAGATATATCCCACATCACCAAAAATATGGTCATTTTCTTGTATATATTATATACTCTCATCCCCTATATTGGCCCTTAGGGTCAAGTATATTTTGTGCGAGGGGGAGGACCTATATGGCCATGGACAAACACACACACGCGCGCGCCGCCGCCCGCCCGTCCGACCGACCGAACCGGGCCGGGTGCGGGTGCGGGTCTAATATGAGCGGACCCGACCCGGTTATATTTTTGGTAAATAAAAGTGAACAGTTTTACTGTTTGAATAGATGCAGGTTTTTTAAGAGATGCGACGTTTTAAACAGCAACAGTTCTGGACCGTTGCAAATGAACGGACGCGACTGTTGCAAACAGCAACAGTTCTGGAGCGTTGCAAATGAAAGGAAGTGACTGTTGCAAACAGCAACACTTCTGGACCGTTGCAAATGAACGGTCGCGACTGTTGCAAACAGCAACAGTTCTGCAGCGTTGCAAATGAAAGGAAGTGACTGTTGCGAACAGTAACGCTTTTTTGACATTGCAAATGAAGAGATGCGGCTTTTTCCAACGGATGCAGCAGTTGGGAATTCGACTATAAATAAGGAGGAAACCTGATCACTTTCCTCACTCATTTTTCCAAACCGAACTATCTCTTCTATCCCTTCATCTCTTAAAATCATCTTCGGTCCTATCACACAGAAGATCATACACATCACAATCTCGTGCAGATTACGTTTGTTATATCTTGGGAGAATTTTGAATAAAATTCTTAAGGAAATCGTTACGACGAGCCTCAGACATTATCCGGTTAGAATTCTCAATTCTTTCTTCTATTTTGTTATACTGTTTATTCAAAATAGTATAACGCTGTTGTTGTAATTCATTTACAACATTCATATTGTTATAATATTTACTACAGAATTCCAGTGTAGTGGAAATCTGAGTTATAAACTTGTGCGACGAGTTTGTATTTGATTATTCTCTGTTTTGGTATACTAGACGTATAACACTGGAGACGTAGCTTGAGATCATTGTTGTCTGAGAGGTAAATTGTTGTTCCAGTTCATTTAAAAACTCATAATGGTAGATGCTTGTGCTGTGAATCGCTGATTGTTGAAATCTGAGATGAGATGTTGGCCTAACTGTTTGAACGGATAAGATGTTGAGGCTTTATATACATAACGCATGCAACATTCACAGCAAACATTCACTGAAAAACTGATTTCTATGTTGATTTACAGTAAATTACGTTAAGTTAGACCTAAATCACAGTGGCTATATCAATTGATTTTTTATACCAAGTGGTGGTATCAATTAAGTTGCAGCTAAATCATAGTGATTATATCAATTAAGTTACACCTAAATAATTTGTGTTTCTTACCTTGGTACTACAGTATCAATGCCAAGTGCTGGTGCTCGAAATAATATGAAGTGCTCAAAGCAAGATCCTTAATTCTTGTTATAATTTCTTATATGATTTGCTATCTTTTATTAAACGTTTTAAGTTTCTCTATTTCAGTTGTAGCATTGAATTACCATACGACTTAAGAGAGTGCTTAATAACCCTCGTACATTAGTTTGAGAGGGACACTTCAATTTTTTTTGAGATGGCTAAGTAGCATATATTGGTTTCTTACTACCCTCATGTAAGTTTGATTATAATATTATATTTTTTTTTAGCATTTACTTTTTCACTATTCTGAGCTTTTCTTCCTTAAAATTCATTTATATATCGGGTTGTTGGTTCAAATAAATTGAAAAATCCGACTGCATTACAACTTCGGATGCAACGAATGGCGGACGTCCGTTGTAATAGATCTGTTACAATTGTTTTTTGCAGTTGCAAAAGAGTAATTTTATTATAGTGTGTGTTCTCTTCTTTCTTATTTTACTTTTGTTTTCTTTTCTTTTATACTTACAATTCATTTTTCCGACACTTGAATGCTCGATTCACGAATACCGTGGATGTATTACTGTCGATATTCGGGGTCGAAAAAGCGAGTCATTACAGATTAATTTTTCAAAAAGCTCATTAGGTAATTAAATATTTATAAAGCTTGTTTAAATGCATACCGATACCATATATCGGTACATGTATATATAACTTTTGTATATACGTCTAAATAATTATTATCAATGCCCAAAACATCAAATAAATTAATGATAAATAATATTTCTCAAAAGTTAATTAATTTAATAAATTTATAACATTTGTAAACTAATCAAGTCATCTGATTTTCTGGAGAATTCACCAATGCGGTTTTGAGAATTAGAGGTGTTAATTCAATTGGCGATGAATATTGAGCAATTCAAATATTAACTTTGACACACCACATTAGCTAGTGATATGACAGTTTTGGTCGAATTTATTGTTTATAGATCTTTTCGGTAAAATCCAATTTCACATTTCCTTAAGCAACATTATTTAACACATTCTCTTTGGCAACACTATATCATTTTAGAATTTATGGAATCTGGTTTTCGCAAAATTTCAATATAATCCTTATTTAACACAGTTAGTCCATAAACAAAGTCTTTGTTTTAATAAAAACATTTACGATTAACGTACAACTCTAGCCATATATTTTTGCTTTGTAGTTAACCATTATACAAAGCCTGCACAACTAAGAAGGTGAATTCTCCATTGAGTATCGTTTCACTTCTAATGTTTTAACTCAGACCCAACTATAGTCACCCGACGGATCATCAAGCCATGATTTAAGTATAATCAGAGTGGAGTATTCACATTGAAGTTCCGTAGTATTTTCAAGTCGATGGTACTGTGTAACATCATCACCTTGAGATTATCTATTTGACTAAGTTGTTATTAACCAACACGAAACTTTCAGATGAGCCATTTCCACTTTATCCAAAATTTACGAGTACGTAACCCTTTTGTGCCATGAATAATATACTTTCCAACGTTTGGAGAGTGTTACAAACTCCAATCTCAATGGATGTATAGATCCGTGCAGTGAAAGCCCCGCTAAATCCCAAAAAATCTCCACTATAGTGCATAGCGCCCTTCGACCACAATGCTATTTCAATTTAGTACTATTAAACAGTAAATTTGCTTTAAGCCCCGTTATTTTCTGCTACTGTGACGCCCCACCTCTATACCCACGCTAGCCAAGGACACTATCGAGTAATGCCGTCGCTAGCCAAGGACACTATCGAGTAATGCCGTCAACTAGCACGAAGAATAAGGCTGTTGAGGAGCGACCATCCGTGTAATGGTTTTGCGCGAGAACCAATATGTCAGATAGAATAACAGGCATTTCATCTCAAGTGGAAATCCGATATACCGATACAAACTCAAAACTACTATACAGTGGCTGTAATATCTTTGGATACAAATATAAACATAAGCATAACATAAATCAGTCACATATATCCATATCACAAAGGCGGAAAAAGATATGAATACAACACATAAAAGTGTATATCAGAGTAGTGGTCAAACAAGATCCACAATATAACAAAAGAATAGATACAAGTGCTAGACAAAAGAATATGTATACATCAAGGAATCTCTATCTCGAATGTATACCAACAAAAAAAACTACAAATCTAATGTAGTTAGCTAAAAGCCAGATAATACTTCCAGATGAGGAGTCAAGCAGAAGCACCTGTAACATCACGGTCTGACCCGAGTATTATTTAATAAGAAAATAATAAA
The DNA here is from genome assembly GCA_030765085.1 of Allium cepa. Lineage (NCBI taxonomy): Eukaryota > Viridiplantae > Streptophyta > Magnoliopsida > Asparagales > Amaryllidaceae > Allium > Allium cepa. The sequence continues at coordinate 205,155,093 of CM060942.1, forward strand.
CGGATCAATCTAGCTATAAATATCAGGTAAATATGAGATAGAATATGAGATATAACAAAAATAAAATGTATGATAACAATAATGTCATACCATGAAAGGCATACGTTAGAAAATCTACCAAAATCATACAATATCTCAAGAGTCTCATAACATCAAAATGAATGTCATATTCTTTATTTTATTCACCAAACCACATATATTGACATCATATCGCTGCCAATCATAAAAGCTGGTGAAACACAAATTTTAGAAATCATCAATTAGAAATCCAGAAATCGCAAAAGGGGGAGGCCTATTACAAAATGGGAGCACGAAAACTCACCAACACGTGTATCACAAACAAGACGCTATCCCATGCTCGCTAACCATAGAGTCGGTGCAACGACGTAGTACAATATCGGTACGCTCGAGGAACCTGAAACTCGAATACTTCGGAACAACGACGTAGTACAACGGTACGCCCGATGATCCTGATAAGATGGTACAACAACGTAGTACAAAGTTTCGTCCGATGGACCGAACTCCATAAAAGAACATGGGTCGTTAGCCCGCAAAAATTGAGTCGAAACTCCAAATAATACATAGGTCGTTAGCCTATAGAAGAAATGAGTCGAAACTCAATAAAACGAGGTACCGTCCCCTACATGGACAAAGAAACATAGCATATCGCTAGTCTAAATCGCATAAATGATCATCAATGATCATCAAGAAGTGTCAACTACACCAAGCTAGTAAATAAATGAGTTTAGCTTCATGTCCCATAACCACTTGCTTAACTTAAATATTTACGAACAAATTGTAGATCTCCACTCGAAAATTGTCACAAGAGGTTAAATCGAACAAGTCCAAGAATTAACCGACGAGGTAAACGCAAGCGTTTCACGCCACTTGTTTTACTAAGCCGTTTAATTAGATTTCTTATACGAGCGAGGTAAAGGTTTGTATATGCTAATAGATTTAAAAACGGTTTAAGAAACGAGATTTGTAATAAAATAGTGTTGAACTCATTTTGATGAATGAGTTTGGATATTTACTACTAGTATTGAAACCTTTATGTTTTAAAGTGACAAATCACAGAAATGATTGTAGAAACAATCAATCACCAAAATTCACATTCGAAGCCATGAATGAAATCCGTATAAATCGATATCGAATCCATCAAATTGATACTCTTAATATCCCCAAGAAAAGAAAAGTTATCAAAGTAAATAATAAATGATAACAATAAGTTGGATAAACACGAATCAATTTAAAATGGGAAACCCAAACACATAGGGCAAATTGGGCAAAGAAACAGATTTAGACGTCTGAAATAAATGGACTATTTTATCTAAGTTTGGTACTTAAAAAGTGACGTGTGGAATAAGTGTTGTCTATAGCAAATGGTGAATTTGTTAAATTGATATAAGTTACCCAGGTTTATATAAGTTGTTTGCTTTGGTATTCCATGTTAGTTGGTTTTACTCACGCTGGTTTCCAGCCTGACCCGGGTGTTACTTTGGTGTAATGATCGGGTCAGACCGAGTATTACAGATTTTCAGGTAAGGACGTTCTGGAGCTAAGGAATCGAGCCGGATGGCAGGAATGTATAGAATCTTTCCGCTGTGTTATACTATTGTAAATCTGTGAGATGATAATTGTGTATATTCAGTGACTGTGAATATGTGAAACTCTGATGTTTTGAAATGTAATTGACAGATATTGTATCCTTCTGTAAACTGTTATTATTTATTATTATATTTTATCCGCTGCGAATGTGAGATGTTGATGTTTCAGTTCTTCTTCTATCTCTTTCTTCTTTTCTAACTATCTGGAATTTTTGGGTTCGAAAATTTCGGGTCGTTACAGCAAGTCATGCAACGCTTAACGAAGTTAGCGATATTAAATTTCATTCCATCCCAATAATAAAGTCGCTTCATATCCGCATACATTTTACTACTACCGGGATGAATGGTAAATTTAGAACGATGAGAATCTTCTAAAATTTCTTTGGGAAGATCACTAATATTTGGCACGATGAGTCTACCAAATTTCCGAATGCCTCCACGAGAATCAATATCAAAGTCATTCAAACCTTCAGTATCAATTTTATCCCTAAAGTTTTGACCAAGAAGAGCCAATTCGGTATCTAGATTTTGAGCTTCAAGAATGCGGTCTAAAAGAGAAGGATGAGCCTCAAGGCTACATAAAACAATAGATGAAAAAAAATTGGATTCACGATCTCGAATCTCACAAGTGGATAAAGTCTCGAGACCGTTCCATTCAGATATCATAATGGAAACAACCGCTTGTTGCTTTCGGCTAAGGGCATTGGCAACACGATGTCCCTTTCCGGGAGTATAAAAAATATCAAGATCATAAGATGCAAGGAACTCGAGCCAAGGCTGTTGACGCAAATTAAGTTCCTTTTGAGAAAATAAATATTTCAAAGATTTATGATCGGTGTAAAGAATAATCTTTCTCCCAAAAGGTAATGACGCCAAATTTTAAGGGCGAAAACAATAGCCGCGAGCTCTAAATCATGAGTGACATATCTAGTCTCGGTTGGCTTCAATTGCCTAGAAGCATAAACAATAACACGATCTCTTTGCATGAGAACGGCTCCCAAACCAACACGACTAGCATCGACATAAACAATAAAATCTTGATTTCCTTTGGGAATAACAAGAATAGGAGCATCAGAAAGGAGTTCTTTAAATTTCTTAAAAGAAGCTTCACATTTGTCCGACCAAATGCATTTAACTACTTTCTTTGTTAAGCTAGTAAGAGACACGACAATTTTTGAAAAGTTTTTTATAAAACGGCGGTAGTAGCCCGCCAATTCGAGAAAACTGCGGACTTCCGTAACACTCTCCGGTCTCTTCCAACTTTGAATCGCTTCAATCTTTGAAGGATCCATGGAAATTCCAGATTCAGAAATAATATGACCGAGAAACTTCACACGAGATTGCCAAAAATGGTAGTTAGAAAATTTTGCTTTTAATTGATTGCTCCTAAGAGTTTCCAACACAATCCGAAGATGCTTTTCATGCTCTTCCTCGGTTTTTGAATACACAAGAATATCATCAATAAAATGAGAACAAATCGATCGAGGAAATCTTTGAAAACTCGATTCATAAGGTCAAAAAAATAAGCCGGAGCATTCGTTAAACCAAATGGCATAACAAGCCATTCATACGATCCATAACGAGTACGTAATGATGTTAAAGGAATATTATCCTCTGCAATACGAAGCTGGTGAAAACCGGTTGCCAAGTCCAATTGTGAAAAGACTCCAGCACCACTAAGTTAATCGAATAGATCATCAATCCGAGGTAAAAGATATTTATTCTTGGTGGTAAGATCATTAAGCTTGCGGTAGTCAACGCAAAGCCTAAGTGTACCATCGGATTTCTTCACGAAAATAGCCGAAGCTCCCCAAGGCAAGGAACTAGAGCGAATAAATTGCTTCGTCTCTAATTCGGATAAATGTTTGCGCACCTCCTCATTCTCTTTATTGGACATTCGATAAGGAGGACGAGTAATATGTAGAGCTCCAAGGGTAAGATTAATTCTGAACTCAATTGCTCGCTTAGGTAGTAATCCTAAAACGGGCTCAAAAATGTCGGAAAATTCACGAACAACGTGAATAAGAGAAATGACATCTTCCTCATCATCATTATCGTCATCATGAGGATTTAAAGAATATAAAGATGCTGCCATGTTGGCATCCGAATCTTTAAGTACAATAGAAATTTGCTTAAAAGATTGAGGATGTCGAAGATAAATAGTCTGCTCAGGACATAAGATATGAGCTTCATAATGGTTAAGCCAATCCATTCCCAAAATCATTCCAAAGCCTAAGTAACGCATTACATGCATATCAGCTTGGAAAGAAAAATCACATAAAACAATCTCGACATCTTTACAAAGTAAACCGAGTGTTGCAGATCCACCAACCGGATTCGCGATTCTCAAAGAAGTCATTAAAGCAACAACACTTAAAGAAAAAGTATCAACAAGTTCTTTTGATATAAAAGAATGGGACACACCCGTATCAAAAAGAACTCGAATAGGTTGATCATGAAATAAAATAATGCCATCAATGATAGAATGAGAAATACCTTGACCACGAGAAGTGTTGCTAGGGGCTTGTGCTACATTTAACTTTCCCTCATTCTTTCCTTGAAGTTTGGGACATGAAGATAAAAGATGATCCGAACTTTTGCAATAGCGACAAAAGAGAGGTTTCAGACATCTATTGGCATAATGGTCTTTAGAACTACAATTGTAGCACTGCCCATTACCGGGGGTATAGCTACAAGAGTTGCTTGTCTCCCTTTCTTGTTGGGATAAGGACCTTTGAATTTATTAGGCCGTTTTTTTGCTGTTGTTGAAGTTTGGTCTAGCACCCACATCTTCAACATCGCTTTCTTTATCTGCCTCTTCAAGTCGAAGAGCGATATCAATAAGTTGATCAAAAGAAACTTCTAATTTTATAAGTAATGGTTTCTTAAGATTTTTGTTCAAGCCATAGACAAATCTTTGGTTCTTCTTCAATGACGTGTTTACATATTCGACCCCGTATTTAGAAAGTGACTCGAATGATGCAACATAGTCTGCCATAGAGGATTCACCTTGAACAAGGTCTATGAAACGACGAGCCAATGTCACCTTCTCAGGTTCTGGCACAAATTTTAACTCGAATCGTTCCCAAAATTTCTCCCAAGTAAGATCCGCTTCAATAATTTCAGAAATAAGAAGCTCGTACCAATCTAATGCTCTTTCTTGGAGCATGCTAGAAGCCACTTGGACTCGATGAAGATCAATAAGATTCATGTGAGAAAAGATGCGATCGCATGTTCTAAGCCAAGCTTGGACCTGAGTGATGCTTTCGGAACCCATAAATGGCTTCCTACCCAAGTTGGTATAGTCACTGCACAAACGTGCAAATCCAGACTTAGGGTGAGTAGGCTCTGGATTGGGTTGGGCAGCTTGAGCATTCTTCACGAGATCTAAAAGCTGCTGGGCAGACATAAATACTCCATCCTGGGGAGTAGCACTAGATTGACCGGCGCTGGGACGGCCTGGTCTAACCATTTCTCTTCTTTAAGAAAGAAAGAAGAAGAAAAGTTATTCTCCAAATAAATATCAAGCAATCTTGATAGTTAAAACAAGGAATCATAAAGAAAATAGGATGAATTGGTACGAAGATTCGAATTAAACCCTAAAGTACGACTCCTAAGAAAGACTTAGGACAATGGTCCTTGCTAGATTATTATACATTGTTCCGAAGTCTGGCTCTAATACCAAGCTGTGACGCCCCACCTCTATACCCACGCTAGCCAAGGACAATACAGAGTAATGCCATAAACTAGCACGAAGAATAAGGCTGTTGAGAAGCGACTATCCGTGTAATGGTTTTGCGTGAGAACCGATATGTCAGATAGAATAACTTGCATTTCATCTCGAGTGGAAATCCGACATACCGATACAAACTCAAAACTACTACACAGTGGCTGTAATATCTTCTAATACAAATATAGAAATAAGCATAACATAAATCAGTCATAGATATTCATATCACAAAGGCGAAAAAAGATATGAATACAACACATAAAAGTGTATATCAGAGTAGTGGTCAAACAAGGTCCACAATATAACAAAAGAATAGATACAAGTGCTAGACAAAAGAATATGTATACATCAAGGAGTCTCTATCTCGAATGTATAACAACAAAAAAAAAACTACAAATCAATGTAGTTAGCCAAAAGTCAGATAATACTTCCAGATGAGGAGTCAAGCAGAAGCACCTGTAACATCACGGTCTGACCCGAGTATTATTTAATAAGAAAATAATAAACGGATCAGTCTAGCTATAAATATCAGGTGAATATGAGATAGAATATGAGATATAACAAAAAAACGTATGATAACAATAATGTCATACCATGAAAAGTACACATTAGAAAATCTACCAAAATCATACAATATCTCAAGAGTCTCATAACATCAAAAAGAATGTCATATTCTTTATTTTATCACCAAACCATATATATTGGCATCATATCGCTGCCAATCATAAAAGCCGGCGAAACAAAAATTCTAGAAATCGTTAATTAGAAATCCAGAAATCGCAAAAGGGGAGGCCTATCACAAAACGGGAGCATGAAAACTCACCAACACGTGTATCACAAATGGGACGCAATCCCATGGTCGCTAACCATAGAGCCGGTGCAACGACGTAGTACAATATCGGTACACCTGAGGAACCTGAAACTCGAATAATTCGGAACAACGACGTAGTGCAACGGTACGCCCGATGATCCTGATAAGCTGGTGCAACAACATAGTACAAAGGTACGTCCGATGGACCGAACTCCATAAAAGAACATGGGTCGCTAGCCCACAAAAATTGTGTCGAAACTCCAAATAATACATAGGTCGTTAGCCTATAAAAGAAGTGAGACGAAACTCAATAAAACGAGGTACCGTCCCCTACGTGGACAAAGAAACATAGCATATCGCTAGTCTAAATCGCATAAATGATCATCAATGATCATCAAGAAGTGTCAACTACACCAAGATAGTAAATAAATGAGTTTAGCTTCATGTCTCATAACCACTTGCCTAACTTAAATATTTACGAACAAATTGTTTATCTCCACTCGAAAATTGTCACAAGAGGTTCAAAACAAGTCCAAGAATTAACCGACGAGGTAAACGCAAGTGTTTCATACCATTTGTTTTACTAAGCCGTTTAATTAGATTTCTCATACGAGTGAGGTAAATGTTTGTATATGCTAGTAGATTTGAAAACGGTTTAAGAAACGAGTTGTAATAAAATAGTGTTGAAATCATTTTGATGAATGAGTTTTGATATTTACTATAGTATTGAAACCTTTATGTTTTAAAGTGAAAAATCACATAAATGATTGTAGAAACAATCAATCACCAAAATTCACATTCGAAGCCATGAATCAAATCCGTATAAATCGATATCGAATCCATCAAATGGATACTCTAAATATCCCAAAAAAAGAAAAGTTATCAAAGTTAATAATAAATGATAACAATAAGTCGGATAAACACGAATCGAATTAAAACGGGAAACCCAAACACATAGGGAAAATTGGGCAAAGACAACAGATTCAGACGTCTGAAATAAATGGTTCAGACGTCTGAATCTGGAAAATGAATATTTTCCAGAGCCCTATTCAGACGTCTGGGTCACTGAATTCAGACGTTTGAGAATGGCTAATTTTAGCCCATTTCCTTTCGGGTTGGATTTGAGCAATTTCACATGTCTGAAATTATAATTCAGACGTCTGACCTGGGAATGAAATTTTGCCCAGACCAAATTCAGACGTCTGAATCAATAATTTCAAACGTCTGAAACTGAAACTTTTGGCACTTTCTTGCCTTGGCCAATGATGGCCAAAATGATTATTGGAAGCGATCGGACGAGCAATAACGACTAAGGATTTATGCCAAGCGACAACCCAGCCTTAAAGGCTCTTCGATACGCCCTGAATATCAATGTCCAAATATCCATAAAAGGATTTCATAAATTTTGTTTTCAAAACACCAAAAGTTGGAATATACACCAAAGCAATCCAAATCAAAAGCAATTGCACATGAATAAGTGTTTGGAATTCATACCTAACAACAAGGATAGGTATGGACATAGATGTGAGATAAAAATCTCATCTTTAAACTCAAAACAAATGAAAAAGAAGCTATAAAGCAATGACAAAGACAATCACTCTTCAATTCCAACCCAACAAGCTTGAATGTAAGCTTAAAAGAGAAACATTTCCTAAATTAGGTTTAAGAATTTCTGAGATTGAAAAGAGAAAGAGTTGGAGAAGATGAAGAGAAGGCTTACCAAAGCTTCTTCTTTGAATTTGGAGTTAAAGCTTGGGTTTTGCAAATGGAACTAGGTTTAGGATTTCCTAATTCTTTTTCTCCTCCACCATTTTTATCTAGGGCTTGAGAGTGTTAGGAAAATGAAGTGAATGAAGATAAGTGGGGGTGGAGCAAGGGCTTGTGTTAGGATATAGGGCTGAAACCCAAACCAAAGCCCAAAGTGATAAAGTAGCAAAATTCTACTAACTCTAAACATATCGATGTTTATACTCAAAAGGTCTCAAACGTCATTATGAACTCAATGAGGGTGGTCTCGAGTCCTAATTCGACCGTTTGCAAAAAGTAGCTTTTCGGACAATAATCCGACCAACGATGAAATATTTAAATATTCAATCGTAAAATATGCGGGTTGTTACAGCTACATCCACTAAATCAAGACTTTTTAGCATTTACTTTAGTAACATTAATATACAAAGATTGATTTGACTAGTTTTCTTTCAAACCACTTAATTTTAAGACATAAGTTCTCAATATAAGTTAAAAATCTATTGTAGTCACCAAATCTAGTCTACATAAATCATGATATTCTTCGGTTTTGTTTGTTCCTTTTTCCTACACAAATGATGTGACAATGAAAATCAGTTAACTTTAAATATTTGGTCATAACAAAGCTTTTTGCACCTTCATTATTTTTCGCTGTATCCTCACTTTATTTATGCTATAACTTTTTGCACATCCACCTCTGTAGAACCGTTAAACGCTTTAACTGCACATGTATCGATATCCTTTCTCTTAACATCTTGACCACGAATATTAAAATAATATGTTATTTTATGTTGTGATAATTTCTCATGATTAAAACTCCTTGTAATTATTACCACATTGATCTTCTTGAAGATACGCTTGTAGTAATGGATCATATCACTTCGGCCACAACTATTAAAATCGAATTTTGACATTGTACCTGGAATTCATTTCGGATAAAGCATCGTGCCATATGATAGAGTCTATACTCTTTATGACTTATTGATAATTGAGAATTCTTTTACTGCTAACATTTCGTTTTCTCGACATTGATGAGAAACTCAAAATTTCTCTTTAATGTAAGAATTATAATTAGACATTTTAATGTGATGTGTGTCTGTTTTAGGCTTGCTTAATTTTATTTCGTCTTATGCGATCAGTTCCTACGTTTGAGTCTTTGGATCACATCCAAGTCCATTGTACTACCACTATTTCTAAAAGAAATTCCTTCATCCAATGAAGGTGATGTTTATTGAAACAACAATTATTTCTTAGTATGTTGGAATAGGCATTTGAAAATACGTGGCGTTTCTTGAAACAACAATTATTTCTTCCACACTAGAATATGTGTTCCGAAATATTTTATGAACTAACTTTTTTATGCTCATGAAACTAAATTAATTTAAAATTTACAAAACTTACATTTATAATATAAATTAGACAGCCACACATCTTAAACTATTTAAGATTGCGGTTTCTTATCAATTCATATCTTATATGAATATGATATCGTAAACTATGCTTCAGTTGAAACTAAATTTATATACTTACCCTTAAGTACTTATCCGTATAAAAAGAAGTAAACTTAATTTCAGTCACCATCAATCATACATTGTCCAACAAAGTCCAACCACTTCATATTCATACATCATTATAGATGACAAAGAGGAATGACTTTTGAAATTGAATATACTCATTTTTAGATACATCTGAAAGTCTTTTCCAATACACTCATTTATTCGATCAAATCAAATTCTTTTATTTCTTTACATGTAATGTTTTCTACTTTCTTTTTATATTCTATGAACTTATCACAGATACACTACTTGTGTATCAAATAGATATGTTCAATTTTACAATAATTCACCAGTGAATTTAATAGAGAAAATGGATATGTTTTGGTATCATTAGACCTTTGACTGCATATATTTATATGTATCGGTCTAAAGAGTTCACTAACTCTTTTGTCGCTCCTACTGAATGAGTGTTTTTTCCTTAATCGATTGAGATACAATTCATCGATACCATATATTTCATAATCATATGATTAAAAAATCATTTCTTAAAGATACTGTAGAATCGATTTCACCTTAGAGGGGGTGAATAGGGTGATACTATTAATTATAAAAATTATTGCGGAAGTTTATATCAAATAATTACAACTCAGAAATAGCAGAATAATAGCAGCACAAATAATAGCAGAATAATAAAGCAGAAATAGAACACACAGATTTACCCAGCTTCGGCAAAACCCTTCCTACGTGCTGCCTCCAAAGTTTCTACTAGAAATTAAGTAGTCAGACGCTTACACACGTAAACTCGCGACATCCGCTATCGACTAACCTAACTCTACATTCAAAACTCTGCCACAACTCAGCCACCGAGTTGTGAATTCTCGAACGACACCACCGTAGTTCGTCTCCTAGTCACACGACTAGAAAATACAATCGTTTAAAAGAGAAAATACAATAAAAACAAATTAAATAATACAAACCTAATTTAAATATAAGCCTTATAAACCCAAGTAGATGAAAAGGTCGGCCCAAAATATAAGTAATAAAAGAATATCCCCTTTATCTCTTTATTCTTCGGCCCGTCCTTCTTCTTTGTGAAAAATGTTGCTTTGCTCGTTCGTTTAGAAATTAGGGTTCCTGAAAATTGAGGCGCCACTTCAATTGATCGTTCGATTATATAATCTTGCTTTGGTTGCTCAGTCGAATGATCTCTCTTCTATTTTTGCACACGACTGCTCAATTTGATCGAGTTTGGCTAGAATGGTATGTGATTTGTTCTTTTTGCTTTACTAGTTAGCTCGCTTGAAATCGATGCTTTTTACGGCCGATGATGAATGGATTTTATTGGATTCGAATTCCTATATTTTCGTTCGTATAAATTCATTTGAATTCATCAATTATTTTGTTCCGAGCGTTCGATGTTGCTTGGATGTTGATGATGATTTCTGAATTTTTCAATTTCGTATATTTTGTTGCTTGTTTACTTGATAATCATGACTTTGAATCTTGGTCACCACGGCTTTGATATTTGCTGGTACGTCGTTGACTTTGGTCACTTGATATTGATTCTTTTCTTGTTTCGTTGGATTGAACTGCACTGATTTTCTGGTCTTTAGCCGAGTTGTCCTGTTGCCTGACCTTGATTTAATCTTGAAACTCTCACATACTCATTATATATGCATTCTGTCGAATTTTGTTTCACTTGTTGTTTACTGATCTTCGAGACAGTTCCGATAGTTTCTGCTCTTGGTTACATATAGATGGTCTGTTGTTCATGTTGTAATTGCATTCACTTATGCACATTGTAGCCTAGGTCGAGTATGGTGCTTGAATTTGGCCTTGGTTCCTGTAAGACTGTAGTTGTCTTTGACTTGATGCTTGATCACTTGTTGTAGTAGGGTTGTATGTGGTCTTGTTGAAGTTATATTGCTTTGACCAGTTTCATTTGAATCTTTGTTGTACCGAATATTTGCATATGTATGCAGTTGTTTGTGTGATATTAATTCACTGGTGGTCTTCCGGTTCATGCTAGTCGAGTTGTCACCGGTTCGATGTATGTTGGCTGTGTAGTCTGCAATGCTTGGAGATTCATGCATATAGTATATATGAGGTCTGGCACACTTTGATATGCATATGAGCTTGTGCATGCTCTGGTTCAGGTTAAACTGTTGCATTTTTTCATATAGTTTCACTTGAACTTGTACCGACCAATTTGTTATTTAATGTTAAGGCCATCACTTATTAAGGCTGCTGCTGCTTACTTGTTTTCATGGATATGCACTTGGGTTGTACTTGAATGTGCAGTCTGGTTGCTTGTGTGGCCTTTTTCTGTTGCGTGTGTTTATGTGCAGTCAGTTTGATCATTTTATTGTACTTATATTTTTGGATTGCACCTGTGTTGAATCCAGCTTAAAGCTCGGGTTTGACCTTGTGCTTGTATCATGATTTCACTTGAGTTGAACCCGGCTTTTTATTTGGTTTTGATCTTGTGCTCACCTATCCCTGTAACTTTATCAAGTGTATATCGGTGTGCACGGCCTTTTGGCATATACAGTAATACAGTGTGTATGTCACAAGCTGTCCGTGTATGATAAATTCAAAATTAAATGATGACGAACAACCCAAATAACTGAGGAGAATAATATTCCCAAAATACATTTTATTTTACACTGCAAAAATATTTCATTTTCAATTTTACTACGTCAGTGTTTATTTTTGCAAATAATTCAGTTGCTGGATTCAATCTGGAATGAAGTTGAAGATAAAATACGAGTGAATGAGTGAAATGTAGCGAGGTGCATATGCAAATGATAATTGTTATGTGATTTAAATTGTAATGTAATTGAAATTTGTATATATATAGTGAGAGCATAAATTTGTGCTATTTAAAGTTGTAATAAATATTTGTTTGAACAAAATATCCGTTTAAATTTAAATCTTGTGTTATTTATTTTATTCAGAAACTATTTATTTAATTATGTGAAGAATAAAAAGTATATTAACGAATACATTTAAATAAATATATATATTTATTATCATCAAACAAAAATCATATACTTGCATTTTCAACAATCTCCCTCTTTTGATGATAATAAATATTTTCTCCCCCTATTTGAATGCTCCCTCTATACATAAAGCTCCCCCTTCATATATGCATGAAAATAAATTAAAATATGCAAATGAGCCTAGGTGCATATAGAAAATACAAAATATAATATTTGACCGTTATCTACCAAAATCTTAACATTTCTCTCCTTCATTTGTTATCAGCAAAAGAGTAATAGTGTTAGAAAAATAGAGATAAAGTAATAGACATTAATATAACATTAAAACTCAATCGAATATAAATATTAAATTTCAATAATAAATCAAACAAAAATCATAAATACTCTGGTAGGTGCATATTCCACTTTAGAATGATAGGAATAATGTCATCATATAAAACCATATGGTTGTGTCTATTTGTGGTATATTTATATTAGGAATTTGAATATCTACTAACCATGCATAACCTTTAGGACTTTTAAATAAGATTAGTAGTATTCCAATATTTTTTTAAAATAAATTCAAGCACCTTCTAACCACGCATAACCGTGAGGACGTTTAAATGAGATTAGAATCAACTTGTCTATTTAATTAATCAATTTTGATATGCATTCCATAAATGCATAACCGTGAGGATTTTTAAATGAGCATGGAAGTACATAATAAAAAATTCCAAGTAATTCACCCATGCATAAACGTGAGGACTTTTAAATGAGAGTGAATACATTTGATGTTTTTATTTCTTAAAAATATAATAAAATGAAAAACGAATGATTTTCCGTTTTAAAATACCACATATTGACTTATTATATTGGATTTTGATGAGTGATGATCGATAGAAATATGATAGCAATAGAGATGGTCATGGAATTTTTATCAAACAAAAAGTTTTTATAAATCTTGTTTAAATTTCTAAAGAAATTTACTAATTATATCGTGTCAAGTTATAATATATGATTAATATCAACACTCATCACTTTTTCAATCACTGTTTATCCTTTTTGATAATCGATAGGGAGTCAGATTAGTCAATGTAGTCATTTAAAATCAAATCCAAAAATAATTATGAAATCAAAATTTTAAAACGACTAATCTGAAACAAGGTCAACAAAATATTTTCTAGAAGGGGTTTATAAGAGAAAAATGTCTGCTAATTGAAAATTATTTGAAGTAAAAAACATGCAGATATTTTCTTTGGAAAACGATGCAGCTACTGAATGTCTTAACATAATCACGTTCCACTAGTAATTTTTCTATCAACTAGATTACTGGTGTAATCTGCATTTGAATTTCTCTTAGACCCAATTAGCATTCATTGGATGTCATAGACCATGAAGTGTGCAACACAATATCTTAAAATCATTTTCAATATCTTTTAAATGAAATTATCTTGAATTTGAATTGAAACCTTGTAAATAAACAAAAACCGTGAATATAGAGTCCGTCGTAAAAAACCAAATGCATTATCATCAACCAATAAAACACTATCATTAATCCAAACTAATATATATGAAGTAGTTCAAAGACTCTAGAGATTTTTACAGTGTTCTTCGCATAAGAATATAATTTGGCCAACAATTTTGAAGTCAGAATCAAAATCAGCATTCATTTCTATATCAATAACTAGCCGAATTAAATCAAATTATGGTGCAGATTTTCACACATATCGTTCAAGATACCTTTACCTATTTTACCTTTGTTGATAATTTTTCTTTGTAGCCCATTGTGATTCTTCCACCTTTGTACTAGGCTAAGAAACTTTGATTTGTCGCCCGTTATGTACCTAGAACAGCCAGAATCCAGATAACACTGTTGTTGTTCCTTAGCCTGCCACCAGATCTACATGAGAAAAGATTTTATTTGACCTATTCGTTTTTATAGGTCCATGGTTGTTAGTGGCAAAAGATTTTGAAAAAATAATTTTGTGGAGACCCAAACTATTTATGTACGTCCCTTTCGGCATCCAGATTTGTTTAACTTTGAGGGATTTTATATTCGTGCCTTTTGAAACCAAATTGGAAATGTTTTCACGTATTTGGGTCTATACCAACAAATATTTTGATTGTGTCCAATTTTTCTACAAATTGTGCACTCGGATTTGACTTTATTAATTTTGCTTTTACCATGTTCAGAATGAGTATATCCAAGTCCTTGTCTATCAGTATTGAATATTTGTTTTCCTGTTAGCATATTCAATGATCTTTTACTTTTGGAAAATTTTCCTAAAGCTATTGACTGTTGTTGGACTTGTGTTTTGAGGGATACATTTTCATTCACTAATTGTGTGCACCTTTTAATAGAATTTTCTCTTTGAATATTTTCACTTTCTTTCAAATCAGAATTTCATTTTCAAGTAATTTAATTTTAATATCTGATTTGTAACAACCCTATATTTTGTAATTATTTTATTGTACATTTTAATTATTTTAATGTAAAATTTTGGTTTAAAAAAAAACTTTTATTTTTACTTATTTGAAATGATTAAATTTATTATTTAAATATAATCTTGATTTTTATGAGTTATAATCCCAAACTTGTGTAAGTTGAAATATTTGCCTGAAATGTTGATTTTGTTCAAAATAGTCAAACTGTGACTTTCAACTTAAAATTTTAAAAGTTTAAAATTTTAAATTTTTTCTTTTATTATGAAAGTACATAAAATTATAAGAACACCACTTTTCGTTTCGTTGAAATTGGATGTAAATTGTGAAAGTTATACCCTTTACAATATTGTGCGTATATAGGGATATTTAACAATGACTATTTTAAATTGTATAAATTACTTCTTCTTCGTTTTATTTTATTTTAATATGTGATAATATGTTATATAATGTATATTTTGACTTTTAAGTATTTTTAAAATGATAATATAATTTTTCTAAAGTTCATTTGAATTTATTTCTAATTTTAAAAGCCTAGTCTACAATTTTAAGCCATTTTCTTAATTTAATTATATATAATTAAAATTTATTTATTTATTTTATGCACTCACTGTTATTTGCTGTGTTTTACTTTATTTTATTCATTTTACATATATTTAAATCAAAGTAAATTTTTCCAAAGTGTATTGAAGTTATTTCTAATTTTTAAGTCAAGTTTTCATTTTCTGTGCTATTTTTCTTATTTTAATAATATCTAATTAATATTTAATTATTAATATTTTGTTTATCTGTTATATTTTCGAATTTTAACTGAGATTTTAATTATTTTCAGTTATTTAGATGTATATGAATATATATATAGGAAGTTTAAAAGGTTTGAAAGCAAAGAAACGTAAAACCGTTTTAACGTTTCTTCTTCCGTTTCTTTTCCAATTAATAGATTTAATTTCCTTTGACCGTTCCTTTCTTTATTGTAGCTGTGCATTTCTTACCTCATTTTCACATGAAAACATTCCTTTCCACTTCATAATAATTTTATAATGAAATGTATAATTTTCCAAGACTAACAGTGATTTATGCACAATTTTAGAACACTGTTTGGTATTTTTAAGGCATTTTCTTCATTATTTTTTTTTCTTCAAATTATACTATTTGTTACCTCATATTTCTAATTGATTTCGGTTTATAAAGTATTTTCTCCTGAAATTTTGTTTATGTAAAGTTTTAAAAGGAAAAGAATATGGAAGATTGTAAATCGCTTTGAAACGTAAGCCATTTTATTTGCCCAAACCCTTCATTTCCTTAAACTCCTCAATTAATTGCCTTAGCCGTGTAAAACCCTAATGTAGCCGTCATCTCATTAGGTTTTCACGTGAAAAAAAAGAGAGATCATTTTCATTTGTTTCTCACGGCTTCAAAGATCTGGTAATGGCTTCCCTTTCTTTTTCTTACTGTTCTACTTGTTTTCCCTAAATTTTATTTTTTTCATTTATTTAAAGACTTTGGCTTTTGTTTTCTTAAAAACCTAATTGTGGAAATTTTCTTGAAATGATTTCTGATCATTTGTCTAAATAAAAATAAACAATGTCTGAAAATTTGATTTGGATAAAAAGTGTAACTTTAATAGAAATTCTAAATTTTATAATTCTAAAGGAAAAATTTTCATCTTGAACTGTATACAATTGTGTAACATTTGTTTCACTTTTGTTTTGGTCAGATTTGTTGTATACTTTTTTTTTTAAAAAAAAAGTTAGTAATAATTAGTGCGAAACGGGAAATAAACTTTACATTTCTTTTACATATGTTTACATCTGTTTCTTAACTTTATATTTAACAATCAATTGGATGAAGCTAAATCAAATGTTATTAATTATGGCATAATAACTATTAAATTTTGGTTTAAAGTGATGGTTTATTTTTCCTAATAGAAACGTTAGTATTTTAAATTTATTTAATAAGAGAACAAAATAATTTGTACGTTACTTTGGGCATATATTTAATTGTTGCTCTTGCCTTTTCGTTATCTATTTGATTTTTTTCTTGCGTTAACAATGCAAAGTTTTCAGCCGTATATTCTCTTTTGAGAATCCAAAATCTTGCTCAAATCTTGCCTTGAATCATTTCCGTGTGTGAATTATTTCTTTTCCTCTTGCCTCCCATACGTTTCCACCTATAGGATAGAATTGAATGCCTTAATTGCCTATACTGTTCAAGCATTTTTCTCTTGCCTGCCCTCTACATAAATTAGTGAGCAATGTTAATATATATTTCACGTTCAAAAGTTTCATACGATAAATTATTCATTTTGCTTCCATCAAAATTTGCGTAAGCATCTCCTGATGGTATGAACCGGCACATGCTTTTCCTTTCATTTTTTTTCCTCTTTTTTTTCCTTTCTTCCTTCTTTTCACTCTTGTTTTATTTCATTTGTTCTCCTTTCATTGTTTTGCTTTGGGTTGGTGATACAAAATCATATCTTGGCTATCTTTCAACTCAAATCAAAAGTCGTGAAATTGTGCTTGTCGTGCCTTTGGAGTCGTGCTTGTATGTTGTTTTGGTCTCTAGCTTTGAAAAAGGTGAGTCTTTCTCACTCTGACATATATACTTATGAAAAGTGGATTGATGACAAGTGTTTAGTAATGTAAAATGTTTATGCAAGTTAATGATGATCATATGATATGCTATGCCGTGCTATTACCATGTTAAAACTGTTAATTTTCACCTGACATCTGATACATGACTGTATATTGTGATATTGACATTGTTTATATTATTTCTGTATATGATCACACTGCAAGTTCCCTGTTAGGATAAAAATCATTATGGGCTAAAATGATAAGCCTGAGTTATTTTATTTATTTATCTATACTTGGGATTGCGGGTTTGAAATGATAGAACCCGGATTTTTACCTTTTAAACTGCGGATTGAAATGATACATATCCGTATCACTTGACCTAGGTTAGAAAACTATATACAGACCCGTGGTTATTCTATAAAGTGCTTTGAATATTTTAAGTATTTTAAAAATATAAAATTATGAAATTTGATTTAAATAGATTTTGAAAGGTTTTAAAATAAATAAATTTTGATTTTTCTATGTGTTAAAAATGTAATTTATGAATGGATTAACTGGATTTTTGAAATATAACTTATGTTTGAAATTTCGAATTTTGACTAAAAATGATATTTAAGTTACATGAATAAAATGGACTTTTATTTGGAAAATGGTAAATATGATAAATTGATTTATATTTGAATTTAAGTGATTTATTAAAGAATTATTGATTTTCTATAAATTTAAGTGGTTGAATAAATGACTGTTGAAAATGAAATTTTAAAATATAACTTGACTTGAAAATGTGAAATTTGAGTTTTAACTAAAGATGTTAAATTAATTAAATAAACTGGAAGTTTAGTTAAAATTGTGAAAAGGTAATATAAATCTGAAATGTTAAGTTTTAATTTATGAAAGAAACGTATAGGTTGTAATTTATGAAAGAAACGTACATGTTTTAATTTATGAAAGAAACGTACAGGTTTTAATTTATGAAAGAAACGTACAGGTTTTAATTTATGAAAGAAACGTATAGGTTTCAATTTATGAAAGAAACGTATCGGTTTTAATTAATGAAAGAACGTATGGTGTTTTAATTAATGAAAGAACGTATAGTGTTTTAATTAATGAAAGAACGTATGGTGTTCTAATTAATGATAGGAACATGTAAATTCCTAATTAATGAAGAATGGTATAAGTTTTAATTAATGCAAGAACATGTAAAGTTTTAATTAAGAAAGAAACATGTAAAGTTTTAAGTAGTGTGGTATTGATTTAATTAATAAATGTTCATCATTGTAATAGGAATATAAAATTTAAAACGTACATTTGACGCGTAGATTTTAATCAATGCAATGGTGTATTTTAAATTGATTAAAATGATAAATGTTACTTATTGTAATAATAATGTAAGTTAATAAGGTGCTTTTAACTTAACATAAGAATTTCGTTTTAAATTGTATATTACAGTAAGAAAGTTTATTTAACTATAAGGCTATGATAAATTGACATGTTAAAATTTTAAGCTTATCAATACTTTGATTATATACAATGTAAAGTGGAAAGTAGTACATTTCCGAAAATGCTATGATTCCTTAAGGTAACATTTCCAAAATGCTATGATAATTTAAAGGAATATTTCAAGTTTAATAAATTTAAAGAAATATTCAATGATTTGAAAATTTGGGTTTTATTTGAATGATATAATATTGAATTATTTTGGAAATGGAAATGATACAATTGTGATATTGTTTTGAAACGAGTATGATATTTTGGTCTTGAAAGTATAAATTATTTGAAATAAATATCCATGGGTTATAATAACGATTGGTTGTTAAAGAGACCGGGATCGGATATTGTCTTATAGCCGGACAATACCGAAAACCACTTTAACAACTGTGTACGCGGTGGAGATTCCATAATGAAGTAGGATGGTGGCGACGTTCTCGAGGTATGTTACGTGGACCCAACTCCCGTGAGTTGGCATATATGACTAAAACAGGAGCTATACCGGGCTACACAAAGGGTCGCACCCTTTCATCGAGCATGCTCCATCGGAAACTATTCTATTACTTTTGTGATTCGATTCGGTGGTGCCACTTTGATTCGGGGGTATTGTTCGAGGTGGGCGGAAGCTGCTGGCTTGCCGTCACCACCGGTCCAGGAGTACAAATGGTGTATCCACCCTGGCATTGCCTCGCGTGCCGTGTCATATCCTTATATCGAGCCCACTACGATTTTGGTTTTAAAGATCTGATCGCGTTAAGGTTCACCATCCCCTTAACGCTATTTTCTATATGATTATACTTTACTGATTAGACACTACCGTATATAGCGTATACTACTACATAGTAAATAGTTTAACGGATCCTTAGAGGATGGGCGGTCCCAAGCATCCTTTAAGTTACTGATGCATTTTGTTACTGTTCACTTGAGTTGATTTACAGTTTATAAGTATTTATGTCCTGACTCGAGGGTTTTGTGTTTTTCTTTACGCTCGGGTCAAATTGAGTGAGTTAGCATTCCAGATTCACCTTCGGCGTTGGATCTTTCCTTGAAGATCCAGCCTTCTATTTTGTTTCAGTATCCAGTGTTTCAGTGATGTATCTTGTTACTCTTCTGTTGTATCTTATTTAACTCTGATGTATCTCATATTTATATAGTAGCTTCATGAACTACTATCTCTTTTTCTTCCGCTGCATTTTTATATACTCTGTGTCTGTGATCTGTGATTTTATTTACTGTATATTCTGAGATTTGCCAAATTTTTATTTACAACGCGGTATTTTGAGCTATCCAATTCCGGCATGAGTGTCTACCTATACACTCATAATGGATGCGAATGGTTGAAAATACCGGGTCGTTACATGATTTTTTAATTTCTTCTTCAAGTGATGGACACAATTCACACTTAGGTCTCCTATTTTGATAGTTTTTAACTAACTGGTCAAGTTATTTATTTGATTCTATCAAAGTATCTCTTTGTGATTCAACTTTAGCGTATTTCTCCTTAAGTCTTTCAAAACAGCCATTTACTTCATGGAAATATATAAGTAATTCTGATGAGTGAGTTTTGATACCTCACTTGGCTCATCATCATCACTATTAGTTATATCACCTCGAAGGCACAAAACTGTTTTCTCACTCTCACTGCTAGTGCTTTTATAATCATCATCGCTTTTATTCCACGTGGCTGTAAAACTTCGCCGTTTTGAATTCTTTTCTTGGAGTCGATTTCGAGGACAATTGGGCTTGATATGATCGGGTTTGTTGCACACGTGACAAATGATTTCGTGTTCTTCTAACTTGGTTAGTGCTTTGATTATTCTGCCTCTCAATTGTTGATTTGGAGCTGGATTTCCATATTTGTGGTTCCACTTTTTGAATCTTTTTATTAGTAATGCCAGCTCAGCTGCTTCATCATCATCATTATGACTACCACTTTTTATCAATCCCGTTAAGCATGTTTTTGAGTCGATTATGGGGAATCTCTCACGGTTGTTGATTTATACACCATATATTGCATCAAAAGTATTCTAGATTTCCTGTGCACTTTCACAATGAGAGATAAAGTTAAAATTATCTCGATTAACATGAGAATATATTATATGCATAACAAGAGCATTAATCGAAGTAAATTTCTTGTCTGTTATATCACACCCATTTTCAATAATATCCTAAAATTTAAAACTAACAGATTTTAAATAAAATTCCATTTTTAATTTCCAATTCAAAAAATCCACTCCATCAAAAACAGGAGAAATAATATTGGACCGACCCTCAGAAAAAGTATTATTAAAAGAAGCATTTTAAAATTCAAATTTGTAAAACAAAAATTGGTAGTTGAAAAATCAAATTTTTAAAACAAAAATGGCTTTTGTTTCTAGCTCTGATACCACTTATAGGATCGATTTCACCCTAGAAGGGGGAGGGGGTTGAATAGGGTGATACTATTAGTTATAAAAATTATTGCGGAAGTTTATATCAAATAATTTCGACTTAGATATAGCAGAATAATAGCAGCACAGATAATAGCATAATAATAAAGTAGAAGTAGAACATACAGATTTACCCCGCTTCGGCAAAACCCTGCCTACGTGCTGCCCCCAAGGTTTCTAATAGAAATTAAGTAGTCAGACGCTTACACACGTAAACTCACGACACCCGCTATCGATTAACCTAACTCTACACTCAAAACCCTACCACAACTAAGCTACTGAGTTACAAATTCTCGAACCACACCACAGTAGTTCGTCCTTTAGTCATACGACTAGAAAATACAATAAAAACAAATTAAATAACACAAAACCCTAATTTAAATATAAGCCTTATAAACCCAAGAAGATGAATAGGTCGGCCCAAAATATAAGTAATAAAAGAATATTCCCTTTCTCGTTTTATTCTTCGGCCCATCCTTCTTCTTTGTGAAAAATGTTGCTTTGCTCGTTCGTTCAGAAATTAGAGTTCCTGGAAATTGAGGCGCCGCTTCAATTGATCGTTCGATAATATAATCTTGCTTTGGTTGCTTAGTAGAATGATCACCTGTTCTATTTTTGCACACGGTTGCTCGATTTGATCGAGTTCGGCTAGAATGGTATGTGGTTTGTTCTTTTTGCTTTACTGGCTAGCTTGCTTGAACTTTGTGCTTTTTACGACCGATGATGATTGGATTTTATAGGATTCGAATTCCTATATTTTCGTTCGTATAAATTCAGTCGAATTCGTCAATTATTTTGTTCCGACCGTTCGATGTTGCTTGGATGTTGATGATGATTTCTGACTTCTTCAATTTCGTATATTTTGTTGCTTGTTTACTTGATAATCACGGCTTTGAATCTTGGCCACCACGGCTTTGATATTTGCTGGTACGTTGTTGACTTTGGTCACTTGATATTGATTCTGTTCTTGTTTCACTAGATTGAACTGCACTGATTTTGTGGTCTTTAGCCGAGTTGTTCTGTTGCTTGACCATGATTTAAACTTGAAACTCTGACATACTCATTGTTTATGCATTCTGTCGAATTTTGGTTTCACTTGTTATTCACTGGTCTTCGATACAGTTCCTGTAGTGTCTGCTTTTGATTACATATGGATGGTCTGTTGTTCATGTTGCAGCTGCATTCACTTGTGTAGATTGTAGTCTTGGTCGAGTCTGGTGCTTGAATTTGGTCTTGGTTCCTGTAATACTGTAGTTGTGTTTGACTTGATGCTTGATCACTTATAGTTGCAATAGGGTTGCATGTGGTCTTGTTGAAGTTATATTACTTTGACCAGTTTCATTTGAATCTTTGTTGTATTGAATATTTGCATATGTATACAGTTGTCTGTGTGATATTAATTCACTGGTGGTCTTCCGGTTCATACTAGCCGAGTTGTAACTGGTTCGATGTATGTTGGCTGTGTAGTCTGCAATGCTTGGAGATTCATGCATATAGTACATATGAGGTCTGGCACACTTTGACATGCATATGAGCTTATGCATGCTCTGGTTCAGGTAAGACTATTGACATTTGTTCATGTAGTTTCACTTGAACTTGTACCAACCAATTTGTTATTTAATGTTGAGGCCATCGCTTATTAAGGCTGTCGTTGCTTACTTGTTTTCATGGTCATGCACTTGGGCTTGTACTTGAATGTGCAGTCTGGTTGCTTCTATTGCAAGTGTTCATGTACAGTCATTTTGATCATTTCATTGCACTTATATTTTTGGACTGCACCTATGTTGAATCCAGCTTACAGCTCGGGCTTGACCTTATGCTCGTATCATGATTTCACTTGAGTTGAACCCGACATTTGATTTGGGTTTGGTCTTGTTCTCACCTGTCCCTGTAACTTTATCAAGTGTGTATCGATGTGCACGGCCTTGTGGCATATACAATGATACACTATGTATGTCACAAGCTGTTCATGTATGATGAATTCAAAATTAAATGATGACGAACAGCCCAAATAACCGAGGAAAACAATATTTTCAAAATACATTTTATTTTACACTGCAAAAAATTTCATTTCAATTTTACTACGTCAGTATATATTTTTGCAGATAATTCAGATGCTGGATTCAATCTGGAATGAAGTTGAAGATAAACTATGAGGAATGAGTGAAATGTAGTGAGGTGCATATGCAAATGATAATTGTGATGTGATTGAAATTGCAATGTAATTGAAATTTTCATATATATAGTGAGAGCACAAATTTGTACTATTTAAAATTATAATAAATATTTGTTTGAATAAAATATCCGTTTGAATTTAAATCCTGTGTTATTTATTTTATTCAGCAAATTTTTATTTAATTATGTGAAGAATAAAATAGTACATTAACAAATACATTTAAACAAATATATATGTTTATTATCATTAAACAAAAATCATATACTTGCATATTCAATAGATACTACTTTGTCCAATATTCCAAAATAATTCTAAAAACTTTGAGATACTTCTATATTTTCTATAATTAATGCATCGCTTTTGTTATGAAAATAAATATCATCGATTTATCTTATAATGAATAATCATAGTATCCATAATAAAACAAAATTATATTTATGTCAGTCAATACTAAAAAAACCGCTATTATATTTGATAATGAAAACACATACATAGAAAGACAATCTTTTATAATTTGATGCATCCACTAATAAGTGTTATATGACATGTTCCCACTACTTCTGCCATTACAATAGTGGATCATGAAATATGAGGCTCTATTCAGCCACTTATCATGAGATTTTAGTTCATCACTATATCCAGTTTATAGTTGAGAATTTTGGATCAAATATCTTGAACTCTTAGAAGTAGCTCTCATAGAAAATAATTTTCTACATAAAATTCCATTGGGAATGTAAATCACATTTCTTATTCCATATTAAACATCTACTAGTATTTTTTATATAATTCTCATTTTTGATGTCTGTTCATGAAGCAGAGATGGTCATTCACTCTCTTCAACCTAACTGTGCCTAAGTAACATCTACTCTTGTACATTCCCTCACTAGAATCCTATTTTTTCGACTGTCTATATGGCATACCAGAACCGTATGTAAACTCCAAACCCCACATACACTATCCCATGCACATACCTAACAACCGTAGTCCTATTATTCTTGTATAAATAATCAAACATCTCCTTTCATTGCCCCAAACTCCATCATATAATCTAAGCTTTTCAAAGTTCAAAACGTCCACCTTTCCTTTCCTTTCCTCGTATCGAGTCTGAAGCCTTGCCATGATCCGATATGGGCCAGAGCGTGGTTTAACTCGAGCGATTACTTGCGCGAAGGTGCAAACTGCACCACTGCCTATGGTAGTAATGCAAGTTTGCACTGCTGCGTCACTACCGCATGAGCAGTAGTACCTACAGTACTACTTGGCAGCAGTGTTATTGCATGCACTACTGCTTGGGAAGTAGTGATGTTGCCTGCATCATTGCCTGACATAGTTGTCTAGTGGCCTTACTACTGCTCGGCAGTAGTGTTGATTGCTACACTGCTACCTAGTACAATAGTGTTATGTTCACTGCTACCCCTTTTTAGTGCCAAGTTTTCCTCGGACTGAACCTAGGGCATGGCGGGTTGGTGCTCCGGTCAAAACTGCAGCGAGGTTCAAATAATCCTTTTTTTTTTAGTTTTTGATATTTGTTGAAAATCCATTATTCCTTCAACTTCATTTTTCCCAAAATCCTAACTTCCAATTGATAACTTTCCTTTTATTTACAGCTGATGTAAACAACTTACTTTCATTTATATTTAACAATCATCACATACTACTTCCTTTTATATGTATTTACCAACCATCTTCAATTAAAAAACATTAACAATTAACCATCATATCAATAAACATCCATAAACCAAATATCAAATATATCACATCCCATTGCTTAATAACCACTTCAAACATCCAAAATTTATCGATATTTATTTATTTATTTATTTATTTATTCATTTATTTATCTTCAGTAATGTGTCTATAAATGGAAATCATCATTATCACTAAGTGCAACACTCCGTAAAAATTGTAAGAAATAAATAAAATAAGATTAATTAATTAAATAAAATAAGGCTAAAAAAGGAAAATTTTCAAAAGTTAAAATTTGACCATGAAAGTTATATCATTACGTTCGTGGCGTTTTTCTGATCAATTTCAATAATAATATGTTTAAAATGGAGCTTAAACGGAAAAGTTATGCACATTTAAAGTTTTAGAATTCAAAATAATTTAAATAGAATTTAAATTCAAACAGTTAAATAATTCTCAAATTTGGAATTTAATAAGTAACAGTAATTATACTTGGGGGTTAAGTAATCATTAAAAATAACGTTAACGTTAAAGGAATAATAAACGAATGAAATAAATAGATCAACGACATTAAAAACGTTTCCTAAAATAAACAAACCGGCCGACCACCTACCCTAGGCCGGTCGACTGGTAGGATAAGAGTAATCGACCAGTGAGCAAGTGACGATTAGGGTTTGTTTGTACAGCGAACGTTTTGGATTTTATTATTTAAAACAGACTTAAATCCGATGGTTCTGGTGCATTCCAATCACTCTAAATAAGGGGCTAGCCCCCTCACTTTTATTCATACATTATTTTGGAGAACGTAGCGAAGCTCTGTCAGTATCTCTCTTTAAAGGTTCTGAAAAGTTCTTTAGGGTTTTAGGCAATAGATTCTAGATGTTTATTATTTTATTTTTTAGTTATATTCTCCTCCAATCCCTCAATTTCTGAATCTAATCTATATATACAAATTTCTTATCGTATATGTATGTATGTGTGTGTGTGTGTATATATAAAATGAGAGATTTGAAAGAGGTTACTAAAAGCGTGACAAATCCAAAAAAGAGGAAGTGCTAAGGACCAGTTGTGAGTGGAAACCTTAGTTTTCTATTTTAGTAATTGAATAGTGTAGTTTGGATTTGACATATGCATTGAGGAATTTTGGTTTAAGAAAGCATCACATTAGAAACCCTAAAATTCTCCCAAAGAGAAATGTCAATTCTTAGGCAGGAATCTCAATTTTTTATATTAAAATAATGGAATTTGTATATTGTTTTTTGCAATTCCAATGTTTACCTTCTATTTGTCTGTAACAGCCCTAGTTTTAGCTATTTATTTTATTTTAATTATTCAATTTTGAAATATATTTTATATAAATTTTGTTTAACAATATAGTTTAATTATTTAATGTGAAGATATATTTTATAAAATTGTATATGTCAATAAAATTAAATAATAACTGTAAAATTTTAAGCTATGATTTAACTGTCAAATTTCGCGTTTAAAAGACGCGTCAATTTTAGGGTATAAACAACGTAATAAAACGTGTGTTTTTAAAATGTTATTTTTATTGAAATTTGTGATGTTTTGGACTGCGTCTGTTTAACGTAGTGTAAAAATCAAGTTTTCGAATAAATTTGAAGAAAAATATCAGTCAGAGATTTTGGCTAACGTTACGTTATTTAACTGATACTTTAAACCTTTTAGCTACTTGCCATTTCTCTGCAAAATCTAAGCATGCTGAAATTAACCTTTTGTAAAATCAAAACTGAACTAAAATAAGTTTTGCCTTTCCCAGTACTCTATGATATAAATGTATATCATATCACACAAGAATTTAATCTGGCATTTAAAATTATCAAGCTTGCTTTAACCACTATCACGTATGCATATTTACCTCTTCCCTTACCCTCTGTTTCCTCAGGCATACAAGAACTTAAATAGACATATCAGAGTGCACAAATCACGCATTTATATTTATAACTAAAGAGAAATCACATGAGTCAACATTCAACATAAAAACTGATACACCCTTCCCTCCCCTGATTAAGCTTTGCCTTGTGAAACTCTCGACCCTTTTAGCTTATATATTTTGCAAACTAGAATGTGTAAATCACATTTACAACTTCCAGAAACATAAAACTGGAAAGTCATTTTACCAAAAATCACGCATGTGTAACCCTCTTTGCTTTATTTCTTCTGCAAGCTGTATGTGAAAGGCTCTTATAAATGTATCACGTGTTCACATCTACACAGTTAAGTAAAACTGATACTTAAGAGCATGTATAACTCAGGCAAATCACACGATGACGGATTCTTATATTTTGTAACTGATGATTGCAATTCAAACGACATCTCTTATAACTTATGTCTTCACACTAAATATTGATTTATCTCTTCCTTTGATTTAGCTCAGATCCATTTTTGCTTTTTGAGTGAAACGTCAAACGTTTATCTGGAGGGTATATCAACCCATGTTTTAAATAAGCATTGGTTTAACGTTCGAACGTTTAAAACTGGAAACAATCAGCCTCCCACTTTATCAACCGAGAAACTCTCGCCCTTTGTTAAATTCGAAACAAATTCTTTTGCGAGCAAATCACGCATTGATTTTTTTTTTGTTCAAACATATTTAACTGGATGAAATTCACTTGGCTTTCCTTGTTTCATTTCGAGATTCATTGCTTCTCATATTCATGCAAATCACATACCAGAGGACTATATCTCAGCTTGTCCTTATACATATCAAAACTTAACCAAAGCATTGTCCACCTTCAACAATTACCGCTTGCATTACTCTGTTGCATACGAGCTTCAAGTCAGGTAATGGTTATATTGATTTTTCTTTTTCTTCTTCTTTTCATTCTCCTTGTGTGCTCGGATCTGACTTGCTCGACTATTTTCACAACCTGTCATGTATAGAGCATATAGGAACCTTGACTATAGGATGAGAGAGTGTGACCATGTCCCTTGTATTTGTGCATGAATTAGTTGTAGATTTGGGTAGGTTTCACATGAGGAGTTGTGTTGTATTAAAGTATGGATTTTGTTTATCCTGGCAGTTGTACACCTACCGTGTTCCAGAGGAAGAGATGTGGGAACAGAGGGGATAGGATTCTCGTAGGCATGTTATGAAAAAATATATATATAAATATAGATAATAAAGAGGAAATCTGGAACTTTTACATGTAATAGTGGCATCTGAGTTTAATAATGTAGGCTGCTCATATAGGTTACTGTGTGCATGTGCACAACGGACATGAGGGAGATGCCTACTGGAGTTGTGAGATAGCTGTTGTTCTAAGGCAGTGATGCGAATTTGGGAAAAGGGTTAAGCTGTTATTGTGTGAGTAAATTCATATTTGCAAGCCTGTAATACTTTGGTTCATATAAAGTCAGACTGGAAATGCTTTGAGTTTTTTTTGTTGTTGTTGCGTATGTTTCTTTTGTTGTATTGTACAATTGCAAGCTACAGAGGAAGGAGCAGTAAAACTTTTCTATTTGCTTTGTGGAGTGATGACTGTGGACAGTTGAACTTTTGCTTAAGTATGTGCATGCAGGTAGGGATTGTAGACTGGCAGGGACGTTTAGATTTCTATAAATTATTGTATAAACGTAGGCTACATATTAAGAGTGAAAGGGATAAGCGTGCATATCTTGTACATGTCCTGTTGAACCAAAGGTATTGCCAGAGGATGTGAGCAATCACTATTTTATTTAGTTATATCTGGAGTGGTTTTGCATCTGACTTGGTTTGGGAAAGTGAAGACTGGAGTTTGTTGAAAGAGTAGGAGAGATAGAAGAGAGATGGAACTGGTGGAATGTACATCGGTGCACGTGGTGCACGGCAGAACCATGCATATGCATGTTTGTGATGGAAGTTACATAGAGTTAGGGACCGGACCTTGTGGTTTTGGTGAAGACTGCGGAGGTAGTAGAAAGTAGGCAGTATATGTCTTGACAACATGAGTTGTACGGGAGGTTGGGATAGGACTGGTCTCTGCATAATTAAGGAAACAGAGGATAAAGGCAGAGAGAAGTGCGGAGCAACTGCATGTTTTACTCGGAGCAAAATGAATTTCGACTCGGAGCATTAGGCGATTTTCTCGAAGTAAGGTAGGTGTGGCTCGGGTAGTTAAAGATAGGATTGGGTTTTGCATTTTTCCAGTTTTGAACCCGGAAATTTAAATCTGAATTGAAGGTGGGTGAAGTCAGAAAGCAATGGTGTAAAATTAGTTTAAACGTAAAATAGAAGATGAATTCCAGAAGCGTGAATCTAAGTTTGAAGTATGTTAGGCAACAAAATTGTATGGCGTGAGTGGGTATGTATGTGTACAGTAGTAAGGGGGGAAGCAAGTGTGCACGTGTACATGCGTGTGTCACGGCTCATAGGAGAAACGTCACCATATTGTTTAGTCAGTCTTTGGAAAATGTTGTCAAAAAAAAAAAAAAAAAAATTTAGCATTAGCACATTTCACGTTTTGGGTTATATTTTGGTCATATTACACGGTGGAGAGGTCGAGCAAGGCAAATCAATTTTCGTTCTATTCTAATTTTTCCTTTGACCGTAAATTCTAAATTCGCGTTTCAAATTATTTGAATTTTATTCTAGATTTGAATCTAGGCGACATCAGAAGAATTTGATCGTTATTCTCTGTCGGTCTGTACCGGTTAATCGTCGTTTTTGAAATTCAAATTTTCTGCAACTTCCAGGTGAGTATTTCTCACCAGACATAAGTATTTATATTTTGGTAAATTATCACAAGTGTATGCGTAAAAATTTATTTCACTATTATCTGCCTGTAGTGTGATATAAAATGATGAACCCTATTTAAATTGACACCTCATCAGTTATTCATCTGTTGTATTATATCTGCAGTTATATTTTGTTATTGTTTATTTACTGCTCAAATCACACTGCAAGTTCCCTGTTGATATAGATTGTATGGGCTGAAATGATAGGCCTAAATGATGATCATTGTTAAACTATTCTGTTAACTGCTTAACTGATAACTTGGGATTGCGGGTTTGAAATGATAGAACCCGGGGTTTTGTAAATTACGGATTGAAATGATATAAATCCGTATCACTTGACCTAGGCTAGAAAACTATATACAGGCCCGTGGTCTTTATAATATTTCTGAAATATTTGAAATTATTCTGGAAGTTAAATATTTAATATCTTTAAAGGATTTTATATTGATTTTGAATGAGTTATAAATAAAGAAATAACAAATATTTGAATGAAATTTGGAATATAACTTATTTTAGAAATTCTGGACTTTGAAAGAACAAGATTTCAGTAAAGAAATATATATAAATAAATAAGTTATATTTGAAATCTTTATTAAGTTAAACAATCTACTACAGCATTTAAATGCTGTCTTTTTGAAATTGGACTAGTTTTACCCGTAACTTTAGGTAGCATTTCCTAAGTGCTACCGAATCTAGAATTGATTGTTTTAAAATTTATGGAATTTGATAAATCATATTTTATGTTGAGTTTTGGGAATCTTAAGATATGATATTTATAGTTGGATTTTCCTTAAATAAATATAAGATGAACATTTTAGTATTAAGTAAATTTTGAAAATATCAAATGGCTAAAATTTGGAGTTTTATTTATGGAATTTATGGGAATATCCAAGACTAAATAATAAAACATTTATTTGTTAAAAGAACAAAATCCAATCTTAGTTTTGATTAGTAATACTCCAATCGGATATATATATATATATAGGAATTGCAAGGGTTTTGGGAACATTAAGTGATATTTAAATTATGGTTTAAAACTTTAAATAAAGAAATATATTTGTAAAGCTATGTAAATTATCTTCTTTACAAAGTAACCATAAAGTTAAACCATTTATTCTATATGCCGTTGAAGATATAATTCAAATATTTGGTTTCCAGATATTAGAAACTTTAAGCAGTATGGTTTTTGGAAAAAGAATTATATTTGAATATAACGATATCATCTTGTTTTGGGTTTTAAAATGATATCATATTTATAGTTTTTGAAATGGAAATGTTTATTCTGGTTGTAAAGTATAAAATGTTTTAAATGACCACGGGTTATAATAACGAGGGGTTGGTAAAGAGACCGGGATCGGATATGGACATACTCTCTGTCGATACCGAAAACCACTTTGACCAACCGTGTACGCGGTGGAGATTCCAGAATGAAGTAGGTCGGTGGTGGCGTTTCCTGTAAGGTAAATACGTGGACCCGACTCCCGTGAGTTGGCATAAGGTGGCTAAAACAGGAGCAATTCCAGGCCAATGAGGTCATTCCTCTGATCGGACGCTCCTCTTCGATATTATACTATGATTTTGGATTGATTCGGTGGCCACCTCTATATTTTGATTTTGGGGAGTTAGTCCGAGGTGGGCGGTAACTGCGGCTACGCGTTTCCATCAGCCTGGATAGCAATTGGTATATCTACCCTGGCATTGCCTAGTTGTGCCGTGTCATCTACCATACCGAGCCTTTACTACGAGTTTCTATTTGTGTCGTACCTATGGAGTATCCTCTGGTAGCTTCCCGATCAGGAGGTATTACGGTACTGTATAGACTATTAGCATTATTTTGTGTTAAGGGCTATATGGGTAACCCCTTAACGCTATTAAAAAGTAAGTTTATTTTATAAATAGACACTATTATAATAGCGCAATATACTACATAGTAAATAGTTTGACGGATCCTTAGAGGATGGGCGGTCCCAAGCATCCTTTAAGTTACTTGCTCTATATTACAGTACACTTGAATTAGCTTACATTATATAAGTATGTATGTCCTGACTCGAGTGTTATGTTTTATTTTACGCTCGGGTCAGCCTGAGTTGCAGCTTCAGTTTCTTTCCGGAGCTAGGACATCCCGTAGACCATTCGTGCTGCCGGAAGCCTTTCAGTTATATCTTATTTGCAATCAAGACTTTGGAAGACTCTATTTCTATTTATGTCTGAAGTTGTATTGCAGATTTTAAACTTTGTAAATTCTTTTTGGTTAAAGTTTTATAGTGGCTTCATGAACCACTGTATATTTTACTTCCGCTGTAAGTTCTGATATCTGTGTCTGTGATTCTGTGATTTATTTACTGCATATTCTAAGTTTTGCCAAATTTATTCTACAACACAGTAATTTGAACAATTCAAGTCCGACAATGTGCGGATGCGAATGGTTGAAAATACTGGGTCGTTACAGTTGGTATCAGAGCCAGGTTCTTGGCAAAACTTAGAATGTATGGTAAATTTGATTTACAGAATCACGTTCATTCGAGACTGAACCACTTTCTTTTCGAATTTTGGAACATTCCCTACGGTTCCAAAGTTCATTCGTGTCCCTCACTTTTCATCCTCTTTAGATTCTGGAGTATCCCATAACTCCACTTCGGATGATCTTTATAGTGAATTGGCGGACTCGCCATTATTCAAATAAAGGGGTGAAACTCCTTTACCATTAGCATTGATTCACCGGAGATTCATATTTATCCTCGGTTTATATGCTAGTATCTTTGGTTATTCTGAACTCTATCTCTTCAGATCAAATGTAGATTTACCCAACCACATCGATCTGACTCTTTAAGTCACGGATGACTAGGTCAAGGTTGTCCGCGATTCATATAGACTTACCCAGTTCCTTATTCGGTTATTTTATCATCAGATTTTCTGATTCCAGCTTATCTTGAATTCTCTTTGATTTGAGTTCATCAAATTTGAGTCTCCATCCTTGTTTTGAAAATTTTATGCTTATATTTGAAAAGAAAATCCAATATTATATATAAAGTATAATTTTCAGAACTTTTATAATTAATTTAACTATTTGTCAAGAGATAATAGTTTTGATTTTTTTTATGATTTTGAAAACCATGTGTTTTGGCTAAAATAAATAATTGAATATAAACAATGGTTATAAATTAATTTGGAAACAGAAATAAATTTTAAAACAAGAACTTGAGAATTCAAATTTCAGATGGTTTCAAACCTTGGGTTTAAAATTTTAAAAGATATATTATGAGTATCTTTATATAGAAATTTGTTTCCAAAGAATTTTAAAATTTAGTACTCTTCTCTTTGTCGCTGGAAAATAATTTCGGTGATGACTGCAGCATCATCGACATTCATTTTCGAGTTTCGAAGTGAAAAGACCATTCTGTAGTCTGGCTACAGTGTTACCTTGAGATTTTAATTGATTTGAAATTCTAAAATATGACTTAATATATATAGATATATAATTTAAAACTGATTTGACATATTATGTATATATATTTATTTATCTCTAATGGTTGAAGGGAACCAGAAATTTAATTCTTAAAATTTATCTTAAGGAAAAATTTCAACAAAATAAAGGAAAATAAAATTTCAATAAGAAAATATATTTGAAAGGAGTATCTTAATAAGGATTATTTATTTTCAAATCATAGTTTAATTGATGTCTAAATGGGTAAATATACAAAAAAATTTGATTGTTAGATTGAATATTTATTTATGAAATAGACGTGTCTTGAAAATGAATAATTATGATTTAAATAATTAAGAAATATTTTATATCACTAAAATTCGATAATTGAGAATTTGGCTTTCAAACGAAAATTTCAAGGGTAACTTATTAAAGGAATATCTTATTTTTTTTTAAATAGGTATTTCAATAAAGTATAGGTTATTTGTAAAATTAAGAGTTAAGAAAATTGAACTGATTAGAAATACTATTATATCCACTGTAGCATATTTTAAGTGCTGCTGTTTCTGAAAAATAAAATGTTTTGGAAAATTTATAATTGAATAATGAAGATTATTGTAAAAATGTTATGATTCTAGTAGTATGATTTCCAAATGATAATATCTATTAATTTTAATGACTTTCAAAGTATTATGATTTCAAAGGCTTTATGATTTCAAATTTATTTCCTTATTTTCAAACTATCTTCGAGTATCCTTGGTTTCCTATCTGTTACAGATTTGGGAAGGCTATTGCTTATACCAGTCTATTTAGAAATCTTTCTATAATCTTTGAAAATCTTTGTTACTCATCGGGACCTGAGCACCGCTGAGCACTCATAGCCTGACAGTCAAACTGAAAGGGTAAAACCAATTCTAGAGGTTTTCTTCTTGCTTCAAATCCGGAACTATCCGTTTGAGATTCTTGTTTATCTTGTTGATCTTCCTTTGTTTCTCTTCCTCCATTCCTTTTCGAGGACGAAAAGTTCTTAAGTGGGGGAGAGTGTAACAGCCCTAGTTTTAGCTATTTATTTTATTTTAATTATTCAATTTTGAAATATATTTTATATAAATTTTGTTTAACAATATAGTTTAATTATTTAATGTGAAGATATATTTTATAAAATTGTATATGTCAATAAAATTAAATAATAACTGTAAAATTTTAAGCTATGATTTAACTGTCAAATTTCGCGTTTAAAAGACGCGTCAATTTTAGGGTATAAACAACGTAATAAAACGTGTGTTTTTAAAATGTTATTTTTATTGAAATTTGTGATGTTTTGGACTGCGTCTGTTTAACGTAGTGTAAAAATCAAGTTTTCGAATAAATTTGAAGAAAAATATCAGTCAGAGATTTTGGCTAACGTTACGTTATTTAACTGATACTTTAAACCTTTTAGCTACTTGCCATTTCTCTGCAAAATCTAAGCATGCTGAAATTAACCTTTTGTAAAATCAAAACTGAACTAAAATAAGTTTTGCCTTTCCCAGTACTCTATGATATAAATGTATATCATATCACACAAGAATTTAATCTGGCATTTAAAATTATCAAGCTTGCTTTAACCACTATCACGTATGCATATTTACCTCTTCCCTTACCCTCTGTTTCCTCAGACATACAAGAACTTAAATAGACATATCAGAGTGCACAAATCACGCATTTATATTTATAACTAAAGAGAAATCACATGAGTCAACATTCAACATAAAAACTGATACACCCTTCCCTCCCCTGATTAAGCTTTGCCTTGTGAAACTCTCGACCCTTTTAGCTTATATATTTTGCAAACTAGAATGTGTAAATCACATTTACAACTTCCAGAAACATAAAACTGGAAAGTCATTTTACCAAAAATCACGCATGTGTAACCCTCTTTGCTTTATTTCTTCTGCAAGCTGTATGTGAAAGGCTCTTATAAATGTATCACGTGTTCACATCTACACAGTTAAGTAAAACTGATACTTAAGAGCATGTATAACTCAGGCAAATCACACGATGACGGATTCTTATATTTTGTAACTGATGATTGCAATTCAAACGACATCTCTTATAACTTATGTCTTCACACTAAATATTGATTTATCTCTTCCTTTGATTTAGCTCAGATCCATTTTGCTTTTTGAGTGAAACGTCAAACGTTTATCTGGAGGGTATATCAACCCATGTTTTAAATAAGCATTGGTTTAACGTTCGAACGTTTAAAACTGGAAACAATCAGCCTCCCACTTTATCAACCGAGAAACTCTCGCCCTTTGTTAAATTCGAAACAAATTCTTTTGCGAGCAAATCACGCATTGATTTTTTTTTTGTTCAAACATATTTAACTGGATGAAATTCACTTGGCTTTCCTTGTTTCATTTCGAGATTCATTGCTTCTCATATTCATGCAAATCACATACCAGAGGACTATATCTCAGCTTGTCCTTATACATATCAAAACTTAACCAAAGCATTGTCCACCTTCAACAATTACCGCTTGCATTACTCTGTTGCATACGAGCTTCAAGTCAGGTAATGGTTATATTGATTTTTCTTTTTCTTCTTCTTTTCATTCTCCTTGTGTGCTCGGATCTGACTTGCTCGACTATTTTCACAACCTGTCATGTATAGAGCATATAGGAACCTTGACTATAGGATGAGAGAGTGTGACCATGTCCCTTGTATTTGTGCATGCATTAGTTGTAGATTTGGGTAGGTTTCACATGAGGAGTTGTGTTGTATTAAAGTATGGATTTTGTTTATCCTGGCAGTTGTACACCTACCGTGTTCCAGAGGAAGAGATGTGGGAACAGAGGGGATAGGATTCTCGTAGGCATGTTATGAAAAAAAAATATATATAAATATAGATAATAAAGAGGAAATCTGGAACTTTTACATGTAATAGTGGCATCTGAGTTTAATAATGTAGGCTGCTCATATAGGTTACTGTGTGCATGTGCACAACGGACATGAGGGAGATGCCTACTGGAGTTGTGAGATAGCTGTTGTTCTAAGGCAGTGATGCGAATTTGGGAAAAGGGTTAAGGTGTTATTGTGTGAGTAAATTCATATTTGCAAGCCTGTAATACTTTGGTTCATATAAAGTCAGACTGGAAATGCTTTGAGTTTTTTTTGTTGTTGTTGCGTATGTTTCTTTTGTTGTATTGTACAATTGCAAGCTACAGAGGAAGGAGCAGTAAAACTTTTCTATTTGCTTTGTGGAGTGATGACTGTGGACAGTTGAACTTTTGCTTAAGTATGTGCATGCAGGTAGGGATTGTAGACTGGCAGGGACGTTTAGATTTCTATAAATTATTGTATAAACGTAGGCTACATATTAAGAGTGAAAGGGATAAGCGTGCATATCTTGTACATGTCCTGTTGAACCAAAGGTATTGCCAGAGGATGTGAGCAATCACTATTTTATTTAGTTATATCTGGAGTGGTTTTGCATCTGACTTGGTTTGGGAAAGTGAAGACTGGAGTTTGTTGAAAGAGTAGGAGAGATAGAAGAGAGATGGAACTGGTGGAATGTACATCGGTGCACGTGGTGCACGGCAGAACCATGCATATGCATGTTTGTGATGGAAGTTACATAGAGTTAGGGACCGGACCTTGTGGTTTTGGTGAAGACTGCGGAGGTAGTAGAAAGTAGGCAGTATATGTCTTGACAGCATGAGTTGTACGGGAGGTTGGGATAGGACTGGTCTCTGCATAATTAAGGAAACAGAGGATAAAGGCAGAGAGAAGTGCGGAGCAACTGCTTGTTTTACTCGGAGCAAAATGAATTTCGACTCGGAGCATTAGGCGATTTTCTCGAAGTAAGGTAGGTGTGGCTCGGGTAGTTAAAGATAGGATTGGGTTTTGTATTTTTCCAGTTTTGAACCCGGAAATTTAAATCTGAATTGAAGGTGGGTGAAGTCAGAAAGCAATGGTGTAAAATTAGTTTAAACGTAAAATAGAAGATGAATTCCAGAAGCGTGAATCTAAGTTTGAAGTATGTTAGGCAACAAAATTGTATGGCGTGAGTGGGTATGTATGTGTACAGTAGTAAGGGGGGAAGCAAGTGTGCACGTGTACATGCGTGTGTCACGGCTCATAGGAGAAACGTCACCATATTGTTTAGTCAGTCTTTGGAAAATGTTGTCAAAAAAAAAAAAAAAAAAATTTAGCATTAGCACATTTCACGTTTTGGGTTATATTTTGGTCATATTACACGGTGGAGAGGTCGAGCAAGGCAAATCAATTTTCGTTCTATTCTAATTTTTCCTTTGACCGTAAATTCTAAATTCGCGTTTCAAATTATTTGAATTTTATTCTAGATTTGAATCTAGGCGACATCAGAAGAATTTGATCGTTATTCTCTGTCGGTCTGTACCGGTTAATCGTCGTTTTTGAAATTCAAAATTTTCTGCAACTTCCAGGTGAGTATTTCTCACCAGACATAAGTATTTATATTTTGGTAAATTATCACAAGTGTATGCATAAAAATTTATTTCACTATTATCTGCCTGTAGTGTGATATAAAATGATGAACCCTATTTAAATTGACACCTCATCAGTTATTCATCTGTTGTATTATATCTGCAGTTATATTTTGTTATTGTTTATTTACTGCTCAAATCACACTGCAAGTTCCCTGTTGATATAGATTGTATGGGCTGAAATGATAGGCCTAAATGATGATCATTGTTAAACTATTCTGTTAACTGCTTAACTGATAACTTGGGATTGCGGGTTTGAAATGATAGAACCCGGGGTTTTGTAAATTACGGATTGAAATGATATAAATCCGTATCACTTGACCTAGGCTAGAAAACTATATACAGGCCCGTGGTCCTTATAATATTTCTGAAATATTTGAAATTATTCTGGAAGTTAAATATTTAATATCTTTAAAGGATTTTATATTGATTTTGAATGAGTTATAAATAAAGAAATAACAAATATTTGAATGAAATTTGGAATATAACTTATTTTAGAAATTCTGGACTTTGAAAGAACAAGATTTCAGTAAAGAAATATATATAAATAAATAAGTTATATTTGAAATCTTTATTAAGTTAAACAATCTACTACAGCATTTAAATGCTGTCTTTTTGAAATTGGACTAGTTTTACCCGTAACTTTAGGTAGCATTTCCTAAGTGCTACCGAATCTAGAATTGATTGTTTTAAAATTTATGGAATTTGATAAATCATATTTTATGTTGAGTTTTGGGAATCTTAAGATATGATATTTATAGTTGGATTTTCCTTAAATAAATATAAGATGAACATTTTAGTATTAAGTAAATTTTGAAAATATCAAATGGCTAAAATTTGGAGTTTTATTTATGGAATTTATGGGAATATCCAAGACTAAATAATAAAACATTTATTTGTTAAAAGAACAAAATCCAATCTTAGTTTTGATTAGTAATACTCCAATCGGATATATATATATATATAGGAATTGCAAGGGTTTTGGGAACATAAAGTGATATTTAAATTATGGTTTAAAACTTTAAATAAAGAAATATATTTGTAAAGCTATGTAAATTATCTTCTTTACAAAGTAACCATAAAGTTAAACCATTTATTCTATATGCCGTTGAAGATATAATTCAAATATTTGGTTTCCAGATATTAGAAACTTTAAGCAGTATGGTTTTTGGAAAAAGAATTATATTTGAATATAACGATATCATCTTGTTTTGGGTTTTAAAATGATATCATATTTATAGTTTTTGAAATGGAAATGTTTATTCTGGTTGTAAAGTATAAAATGTTTTAAATGACCACGGGTTATAATAACGAGGGGTTGGCAAAGAGACCGGGATCGGATATGGACATACTCTCTGTCGATACCGAAAACCACTTTGACCAACCGTGTACGCGGTGGAGATTCCAGAATGAAGTAGGTCGGTGGTGGCGTTTCCTGTAAGGTAAATACGTGGACCCGACTCCCGTGAGTTGGCATAAGGTGGCTAAAACAGGAGCAATTCCAGGCCAATGAGGTCATTCCTCTGATCGGACGCTCCTCTTCGATATTATACTATGATTTTGGATTGATTCGGTGGCCACCTCTATATTTTGATTTTGGGGAGTTAGTCCGAGGTGGGCGGTAACTGCGGCTACGCGTTTCCATCAGCCTGGATAGCAATTGGTATATCTACCCTGGCATTGCCTAGTTGTGCCGTGTCATCTACCATACCGAGCCTTTACTACGAGTTTCTATTTGTGTCGTACCTATGGAGTATCCTCTGGTAGCTTCCCGATCAGGAGGTATTACGGTACTGTATAGACTATTAGCATTATTTTGTGTTAAGGGCTATATGGGTAACCCCTTAACGCTATTAAAAAGTAAGTTTATTTTATAAATAGACACTATTATAATAGCGCAATATACTACATAGTAAATAGTTTGACGGATCCTTAGAGGATGGGCGGTCCCAAGCATCCTTTAAGTTACTTGCTCTATATTACAGTACACTTGAATTAGCTTACATTATATAAGTATGTATGTCCTGACTCGAGTGTTATGTTTTATTTTACGCTCGGGTCAGCCTGAGTTGCAGCTTCAGTTTCTTTCCGGAGCTAGGACATCCCGTAGACCATTCGTGCTGCCGGAAGCCTTTCAGTTATATCTTATTTGCAATCAAGACTTTGGAAGACTCTATTTCTATTTATGTCTGAAGTTGTATTGCAGATTTTAAACTTTGTAAATTCTTTTTGGTTAAAGTTTTATAGTGGCTTCATGAACCACTGTATATTTTACTTCCGCTGTAAGTTCTGATATCTGTGTCTGTGATTCTGTGATTTATTTACTGCATATTCTAAGTTTTGCCAAATTTATTCTACAACACAGTAATTTGAACAATTCAAGTCCGACAATGTGCGGATGCGAATGGTTGAAAATACTGGGTCGTTACATTGTCTTCTTATCTTTTCCTTTGGATCTAACTTGGGGTTTTGATTAGGAAATGGCGAGTTAAGGTACAAATTCTTATTCTAATTTACATCCTTTATCTACTATTCGAATATAAATTCCCTTTGTGTAATTTCATGTAAAATGAAGTTAGATAGAGCGCAAAAGTATGTAAATTGTAAGTTTCTGCTATTAATTTATTCTATTATTTTAATGTAAAACAAAAGGGTTTGGATTCTGTTTTTATACAAATCCATTGATTTGATTTTTGATATTGGATTATGGTTTATGTGTTAATATGGAAATGAGACTTGTATAATTTTAAAGTTTTTACATTTAAATGTTAGATTAGGACATAAACTTCACACGCTTAGATATTTACTAAGTGCATATTTATGCGTGTGTGTATATTATGTAAATAATGTAAGATTATAACGTATTAACGACATAGTTAATAGGTTATTAATTATTACTGAATGTCCCTTTTGGAAGGTGAGTAATCATAGAGGCAAAATAAGTAGTTTTCATATAAGGCCTTAATTAAGGATATGACGAGATGTATGATAATATGTGAAGAAAGTGTTATAAATTATGACTAAGTTATAGGGATGCGAGGTCAGTCAAAAACATAAAGAAGTCTGCCCAGTTAATCTGGCTTCCAACAGTGTGACTTTAGGATTAATGTGAGACATTGTCTATAATAGGTAACCATAGATGACGTGATGTTAGTTCCAAATTCTGTAGCATAAATCTACCCAGCTAATCTAGCTATCAGTACCTATAAATAATCTTGCTCATATGAGACATCACTATGGGGTACGGGTCATAAAACAAAGGACTTACTTCAGGGATTGAAGGTATTAAGTGGACGTGTGAGGGTCTGCCTCTTCCTTATGTTGGAAGTAGTAAATGGTCGGGGATAAAGGTTGGGCATGGTAGTGGATACGTTGAAAATGGTCCGCTTCAATATAAAGTGTTAAGTGACTGAAAATATTCCATGCAATGTCATCTAGATAAGTACTAATGAAGAGTCCGCCGTGGGATATGTATTAAATGATGGGGAACCTGCCTTAAATAACGTATTAAATGGTCAAAGTATATATAATTCCCATTGAGAAGGCATTATGTAACGATATACAAATCCAGACAATTCAAGCTGATAATAAACGACAAAGTCCAACCCACATTGAACAGAAAGACGGATAGTTATGGGAAACAAAGAAAAAGAAGAAGAGAAGAAGAGAAAACTGAACTGGAAACAACACAAAATCTTACAATCGCAGTGGAACAATATAAAATATAATACCAATGATCTTTACAAAAAAGAGAAGAAGTTATACATACACCAAATCAGAGTACACACATAACTAATTATCAGCCTGGACAGTTATAACAACCCGCCTTACAAATGCTGATAATTTCAACAACAATGCAGTGAAAAAATAACAAATACGGAAATACGTCATGAAGACTCCATCTCGTCCCCTGAGCTCCAACGCATCCAAAGTAATATGTAAATATGTTATGTTTAACATGAGCATTATAATAAAATAATACCCGAGTCAGTCTGGTAAATCAGCGTGAGAAAACATACCCAACTGGATTTTAAAGTTATAAAAAACCTTTGAAGTCAAAAGTATCTTGTAAGACCACGCCACACATAAATATAAATATATTTTTACCTTACGATAACCAAAACATTTCATATGACATTCTATGATATTATAAGAGTGTCTAAGATACAAATACTTATTAATCATAGTCGAAATTGTTGCATTAATTAAATTCCAACATACTAACTTCTACAATCAAAATAGTAAATGCACGTATTGGAGATTGGATTCCATGCTATGAAAAGATAAGGAACTACCTTCCAAGGTTACATCTCTAGATAAAATACACCGAGATCTGACAAGAACATCTTGTACTCCTGTCATATATGACTGCCTGCCACTTGGCTAGTAGTACCGAATATGATCTCCCCTTTCATTAATGGGCCACGAAGCATACATGAGCAGATAGTAATCGTTCTAGATTTTAGGATGACCATATCTTGATGGAGCGACCCACTTGGCATTACTGCATGACCGATTTTTTCTTTTCTTGGTTGATAAGCCTTGAGGGTACGGTTTACCTTTATATAACACTTCCCACTTGAAATGCAAACTCCATCCTCCAATTAATAACGCAATGTAAGCATTTTTCCATATGAATTCATTCTAAGACTGAAATAAACCGAAGGCACCACTTCTACTATATCCATTTTGGGAATCACTCTCAGGATTGGTAGCAAGTAGCCCTTACACTTCAAAAGCTCCATTTCGATTATCTATAAAATATTTCGATTCGAAACGCTTATCTGGTTTGAAGTACCTTTATAAATTTTCAAATCCATTTAATAACTCCTTTACAAATACCATTTATATTATTTAAAACCACTTTTATAAAATATCATTCGTAAACTCAATTTATAAGTTCCAAATCAATTTATGTAACTTGTTTACAAAACCAAATTCCAACTATACAACAGAACTCTTTTTTTAACACATTCTTTAAATAGAATACCAAACTCTACATATAGACAATTTCCAAAATACACCTATGAAACACATACAGTTTTGCATAACACGACTACTTCAAATATTACAATATATTCCCAAATGGAATTCATTTCATCCTTTTCCTAAAATGACATCGATTTCCTTTTTATAAGATATTACTTATACAACCATTTCTCTTATTCCATAAAACCCTTTTCATAACTCTATTTCCCTTAATTACTTGTTATACAAAATGATTCACAACTATTACTTCAAATACTCCGATATCCTTTTGAACTACAAAATTACCTTTAAAAGTAAAAGATAACCTATTTAAAGAGGGAATTAGGGACAATGACAAACTTTGGAAAAAAATTAGATTGAAGGACATAGTTTTTCATTTTTGGGCTGAAGGATAAACTTTGTAAAAAAATTAGGTTTTAGGACAATGCTAGTTATAACTAGCATTATATTCAGTTTTTACAGTGTACAAAATGCTAGTAGTATTTAGCATTATATTCAGTTTTACACTATATAAAATTCTGGCTATAAAAAGTAGTGTCCTTCAGCCAAATTTTTCTCAAAGTTTGTCCTTCAATCCAAAAATGAAAGTTGGTGTCCTTCGGCCTAAATTATTTTCAAAATTTGTCCTTGTGCCTATTTTCTACCTTTTTTAATTTTTTTAAAATAAATATTTTGTTATTGTTATAATTTTTCAAAAACCAGTACTCCTAAACTAATTATTTAAAATATTCCTTAAATGTATATAAATATAAAAGAATAAACAATAAGTTAAAATAAATATAAAGTTTTAAAAACACATTTTAGTTATTATAATAACAGAATCAACTATTTTTCTAAAAAAATACTCCGCATCTTATAATCCACTGTTGTGATTTATCTTCCACTCCATCCAATGATAATAGCTCCTTTAATTTATAAAACATGGTTTATAAATCTATCCTTTTATTCATAAAATATGATTTTACAAATCTTTACTTTATTTGTAAAATTTCAATTTTATACATTGTCACATTTATTAATTTCCACATTTTTAAATATATATATATATATATATATCACTTTATATAAAACGGTTAATAAATAGTTACACCAAAATATTTCTATCTTCTTTTTAAAACAATATTCCTTTATTATAAAGGACAGACTAAACTTTAAGATTTTAAAAAATTTTCCTTTATAGTTCAAACATCTCTATTTAAAATATTTCATAAAACTATTAATTTATAATATCTAAAAATCATACCTTTTATTTTATTTAAAATAAATTCCTTCTTTAAATAAATTTCAAGAATAATTATTAAAACATATAAATTTTCGAAATCACTTTAAACCTGTTTTAAAACTAATTCTTCACTTTTTGATATTTCAAAATGCTAAAAAATAATGGTGCTATTATAGCAATAAATAGGGAAAAATCTTCCATGCCATTAAATATGACATCTAACACATCATCTATCAAATTATATAAAAAATAAAATCAACAGCGTGAGGAATCCAGTTGGATCCCTCCAACATGTCCCGCTACATCACATATAGTATATAATTCAACCGCTTTGAGGCAGAATCATGTACAATAGGTCATCCGCTCTTACACGGAAACGTAATAGGGTCTCAACCGCTCTAGGGCCGGGGTATATCCAAATTAAAAAATAAAATAGTAAATCATCCAAACAATCAACAATAAAATTATCCACACTTGTATAGAAATATAAGTGGGCCAGAGAGGTGAGTAAACTCACCTTGATTTCAGTTTTGCCAAAGCGCTTCGGCATGAATTAAAATTGAACATGCATTCAATTTTAATCCAATTATTACTAGCTCCAAATCCATTCAATCGAACCCCAT
Organism: Allium cepa; assembly: GCA_030765085.1. Taxonomy (NCBI): domain Eukaryota; kingdom Viridiplantae; phylum Streptophyta; class Magnoliopsida; order Asparagales; family Amaryllidaceae; genus Allium; species Allium cepa. Next base: position 205,199,764 of record CM060942.1, read on the forward strand.
AACGTAGATTTCGCTGATACGATCGTAATGCAACTCGTCGCGTTTAATTTGGACCTCGTATGAAAAAGTTATTGCATTTATAAGTTATATAAATTAATAATATAATTATTTTAATTTAATTACATCATTAACCACCTTAATTACCATCATTAGCAAAGCCCTAATCCTTCGTTTCAAACTCCAGAGCGTACCCATTCGAATCGTGACTTCCACTCACCGCCATGCTTCCATTGGCAATTTCCACACCATCGCGCCACCACTTGAGAATTCCTTAAACACGCTCTACCCATCGCCACTTGCCTCATAATCTAATTCTTCACGTAGTGCCACCCTGAACCTACCGAATTGCCATGACGTCGTGCAAAAATACCACTACCTTGAGCCATGTTACATCAATCGCACCACCCAGTTGGCTTTTCAGCTCGTCACCTACATTTTGTTAGTTGGAGGCGTGACCTGAATACGCCTTGAGTGGTCTAAACAAAGATGGGCAGTTGGATTTGGTGGTTTTTTTTTCCTTTCACATTTTTAAATTTGAAAATGAGCAATTTTTTTTTCTTGTTAGGTCGCGTACATGTATAAAGAGAACATGAAGGTATGGGCAGCATGTAGGGATATGGCCATGGTACAGGTTAGGATGGTGAATTTGTATATACTATTCGAAATTTTTTAGCATTAAACGTTCGATAATGTCGAACTCCTATCGAGACATGCTGCCTGAGGTTCTATATGTAATACCCCTATTTTGAACACAATGGAACTAGTATACAGACCCAATTCCGTCGTATACAGAAGTTATCTTTTCAAAATTGAATTATATTAATTTGAATTTCTTTAATTAATCCCTACGCGTTCCAAGCACGCACGACCAAACGATTGTCCAGGTTCAACGAAATTTGACCACGTCCAAGTTCACCGCTGCGAATCCAATAACACTAGTTTTCATCAACATCCAAGATTGTGCCGATAAAGGCTATTTTCACAGGTTAATTAAAATGAATTATTTCCAAATTCAGTTTAATCACTTTAAATTTCAATTTAAAAGTTTACTCTCTCTATTCTTACTTAAACAGAATTCAAATTAGCTTTCGAAATCACTCTTGTTCATATTAAATTCAAGATTTAATTATTTATAAAATTCTAAAATTCAAATGACCCTTATTATTTAAATTTTAAACTGTTTAACTTATAAAATTAACTTTTCAATATTTAAAAATCAATTAAATATTTCAAATTCAAATGACTGAAAATCTGCATCATTACATATTAAATGGCTTGAATACTCTCTCTTACATTAACAGGACATTACTGATGATACATACGGTTTATTGGGTTGTAAGAGTAATAATTATGGAATTGGAATTAGGAAACCTTATGGCTTAAAGTTGGAAAGACCTAAAACAAAGCTAATATACAAATGACATATTCCTATATAAATTATACCATCCAAGTACTATTATAGTAAGGTTCTAGATTTACATTCATCAGACATTTGTTATTCCGAGTCGCTCCTCATTACAACGCATGTTAGGAAAGTCGATGCTGAAGCCGAAGGCGAGGAGTAAACTTATCATAGTTTATCTATTTATCTACTTACGTTATCTTTTATGTCCCGTTAAAGAGTAATAATATATTTGGATTTTTAATTTACACAACTTAACCTTTCACTATGTGGCCATTATAAAGGAATATTTTACCTAATTCATTTTTAACTCAATGTTTTTAGACGTTAACAATTAGATCGATTCAGACATGAATTTAGATTCAACAACAACGAAAACCTCAAATTTAATTCTGAACCATAATTGGTTCTGTAGACTAAAAAAGGTAACGAAATAAGGGTCTTCCTAAACATGTTAGGATTGAGTGTAATAGAATTTGAGCTTGGGGACGAACATAAACTTAGAAAATAGCCCCAAATATGATGAATTCAAATTCAAAACCAAAATCAACACCGTAACTTGAACGAAATAAGCATAAACATGAACTTAAGGATAATTTCATACGAGCAAGAAACTCGAATCATTTTCAAAAAATTAGAACAACAATACAAATTCAAACCCTAAGAACTTAATATTTGAATTAAACATGATAAATCAGTTTGAAAGATAAAACAATGATGCATACCTTTAATCCGAACTTGTGTTTACTGATAGAAGGAATTTAGAAAGAAATTGAAATCTCTAATTCTTCCTTTGAGTTTTTAATTACAAGTAAATGAAAAAGGAGAAGGAAGTGTGATTTATAAAAAAAGCCAACATAAAGGACAAACCGTTCGACTAAATTTAAACGAATGGCCAAGATCCAAGCAAGAATATGAAAAGACATGTAAGGTACCAAAACAATTGACTTGAAAAGTCAAATAGCATCCTTTCGCTAGGAGGGCATGTATTATCATCAAAGACTACTCCAACTTGATTGAAACCTTAAGAAGTAAGAAGGAGGATCCATGAAGAATGATAGTGAAAGCAAGACCTTTCAAAAGAGTTGAAGGGATGCTTCTGCAAAAGTTGGATAAGATATAAACTTTCGAAGAGGTTGAAAGGGGATAAGGGCATCCTTTTACTTTAATTGTTTCCTTCCAAAATGGTTGCTTCCGCATTCATAAAGAATTTCAAATGTGTTAGAGGCACCTTTCGAGGGTTATAGGTTACAAGTTTTGACACGAGTACCGAACCTTTCGAAACAATGGGTTTCACCATCACTTACCTTCCGTAGAAGAACATATAGCTAAAGCTACCCTTTCGAAAGCATATATTAGCTTTCGAATCGGTTGAAACCATCCTCGGTTATAGATGAAAGCTTACGCGAGTTCAATAATAAGGATGGAAGTTCCACATCAATCAACAAGGATGCATTCGAAAGCCACCTTCCACATTAAAGCCTTCTACTATGCTTTAACCTGTTTGAAGCTCGAAAGGTACACCTTTCGACAGTTTCGGAGGCCCACATCTTTTCCTACTTGCAACAACACATCAAAAACAAGGTGGATGGCACATCTATACCTTTTGATGAAGTCGAAAGCACTCGAGTTCCATTCAGGAGCAAAGATTGGAAGGGCACCCAGAATTTAGCAGCAATGAAAGGCCTTTAAGGCAACCATTTGACCAAGTCGAAAGGACTGATTCGAAAGATTCCAACCCATGCTTATAAATAACACCCTAGGGGTATTGTTTAGGGGATCCGATTTCATTCACTCAATACTTGTTCTTTCTTGAATTTGAAAACCCTAATTCTTATAGTAGATTGGGGATTTGACTTCTTTGTATTACTTAAGCTTATATTAAAAAAGAAAATATTATCAAAGCAAGTATATGAAATTTTTGGATATATTAGCTGACCTAATATTTCGATGTGATTTTGGTTATGATTTGCTTGTATCAATGTGATTGAAAGGCTACCTTTCGAAGGAGTCGGAACCCTTTAATTCAACTAAAACCCTTAGATAATTAGATCCTAACCTCGAGTCATCTTGACTGCTACGGAAGGAGGTTTCGATAGGATCCTAAGCCAATTCAACTAGTTCGAAATGTATTTTCAAAAGAGATTCAAGTGTCTCGATCGCATCATAAGGTTGTTTAGAAAGAGTTTCAATTGCCCCAGCCTTTTCGAAAGGTGGACTTAAAGGAGATCTAAGTCATCTAGATTGTTTGGGTAAAGGGATTCAAAAATTATAAACTATCTTCATCTGTTCAAAAGGTGGTTTCGAAAGGCGCACTTACACTTTGAACTTTGCTTTAGAGTGTTGATGGGTTTTCTTGTTAACACTAATTGATTCTTCTTAAGAGCAGACCATTATAGGATTGGTCGATTCCTCAGTGGATTCAACACTACTAAGTGTACCTTTACACAATAATTGTCCCACCTGCTCGATCTTTTCTATAGTCATCTTAATGTGACCTCCCTACATCTAGTCTAAACCCAAATATCTAATGGCATAATGTCATATTCCCCGGTAATGCTGAGTAAACATATAAGACTCCGATCCATCGTAAGAGTTTTCTAAAGATTCGGAATGTCTTCGCATGACTCCATAAAATTAGCTCCTAGTATGGGACCTTAGAAAATCACCCATCGATCCTCATGTCACTAGGAACATCTATAATAGAGTGCTTAACATTACTCTCTCAAAGTGAATTGAGTAACACTCGAATGTCGATGATTCATCTCTTACATGCAGAGTTATTACCACATTTTTCATCTTCCTTGCTATAGCACTTTGGATTATTCCCCTTCCTCTCCTTGTCAGTACTCTTTATGATATACCTGTAGAAACTCCAAAGAGTAAATTGGGACTATAGTGGATGTATGTTTAAAAAATTATCATTTATCGAAATAAAAATATGCACTCTCAATGATCCATCCATCATGGAGTATCTCTCCCTTAAAAGGCCTTACCATCTATGTGTACTCTACTTCCTTGAGTGTCGATATGACACTCCTCGAAGAAACATTTCTACCCGTGTCCAATTAGTCCACCTAAGTACTCCTAGAACATAAAACGTTAAAGCAGGGTCACTAATCTAATTGGGTAACCTAAATTTTAATACCAAGTGTAATGACTTACCTCTTACGATGCCACGATTATATGTTGATCAACACATAATTTTGAATACCATAGTAGACATATCATCTTATGAATTTTAATAAAAATTAACTCAAAATTTTGACACGACCTCCACATAAATTGTAATAGAAAGAACAATATATAATATGACAAATATATACAAGTGCATAAAGGTACGGTCAATGCACAAAGGCATGACATATATATATATATATGTATACATGTGTATATATATATATGTGTATGTATATGCGTTTGTGTGTATATGTATATATACAGACGACATGATATCTATATCAAACATATATAGTCACAATATTAATAAATCAGTCTACATAAACTTTATATATACATGGCACTGAATAGATATCTCAATACTATATATAGTCGCATATATGAAAACAACTTCTTATATGCATAACCGTACATGGATAAACCATAAATATATAAGCACATCTCTTTACCCAAAATCTAGCTCTCTAGCTAGTCCGTCCAAAAGTAAACCTGTCGCCTATACTATTATGATAGGAGAAATCAAAGTTTCCAAATAGAAATAAAAGAGATATAACAAGGGTTATACATAAGTCTGGTGAGTGGAACTAGCCTCATAATATTGTAACTAGATATAGATATATATCCAAGCATGCAGTTGGTCTATGCAAAATATTATATTTTAAAAAGACATGTTCTAACTATATAAGGTATCAATAACATGAATAGAAGAGTGTAGGCGTAATACTGCACTTCATAATCAATGGTGTCATAAATATCTCAATCCTAGTCAAACCAAAAATTTGAGAAAAATAATCTATAACAATGCTATATATCCTGACATCTATATACCCCAAAAGCTCCCATATAAATCCTATAAGACCCTAAGCCAGTGCTTTCCGAATACCCATAACCAATTTCCATGGTCAAAAGTGTCATAGATATCAAATCCTGGTCTAACCTAAAATGATAGCTAATACAACTATAATGATGTTATACATCCTAGTATGCATGAATAGTATACGAGTAATATCAACGGTCGATGCTATTGAATATCTAAAACTGATATTAGTATAATGAATTGCCACTAGCGACCAAGAAAATGCTTTAGAGCTTACTCTTATAGTTGACTCTAAGTCACCACCGACTTGTATAGGTCCCACCTTACCTATTTCTATGGACTGTATATAACCTACTCAAGAAAGACTTCTCAATCTCTCTCCACCCCCATTCCGGGGTTTTCCTTGTAGGTCATGCCCTCTCTATGATGCAATGGATTCCCTCACCAGCGCCCAGTCTTTTTGGTTGTCTACACGGACATACCGAAACTATATGCAAATGCTAAGCCCCGTAACACATTCCCACACACCTACCCAACAACAATAGCCCTGTTGTTCTTGTGTGAATCACTGGACATTTCCTTCCATTGCTTCGAACTCCAATGTATTGTCTAAACTTTTTAGAGTTCAAAACATCCAGCTTGCCTTGCCTTACCTTGAAACAAGTCTAAGGCCTTGCCATGCTCTACTAGGGCCAGAGCAAGGTTTAGCCCAGGCGATCGCTAATGCAATGGTGTGAACCGCACTGCTACCCATTGCAACAATGCAAGTGTGCCCTATTGGGCCACTATTGCCTAAGCAACAGTGCCTATAACGCTGCCTAGTAGTCGTGCTATGACCTACACTATTGTCTTGGTAAAAGAGTTATGCACTGCTACCAAAGGAAGCAGTGTTGTTGCCTGCACTACTACTTAGCACAACAATGTAGTGGACTGCACTGCTACCTAACGCAACAATGCTATATGAGCTACCACCTAACAGTAGTGCTAAGCTTGCATTGGACTCAACTTGGTGTATAGCGGGTTGGTGCTTTGGTCAAAACTGAAGCAACGTTCGAATCATGAAATTTTCTTCTTTTTTGGTATTTGGTACTTGTTACAAACCTATTATTCCTCAAACTTCAGTTATCTGAAATCCTATCTTTCAATTATTAACCTTCCTTTTATTTAACAATCGATGCAAACAACTTACTTGAATGTATATTTAACAATCATTAAGTACTACTTCCTTTTGTCTATATTTAGCAACCGTTTCTAATTAACAAACATTAACAATGAACCATCATTGTCAATTAACAACCATAAACCAATTACCAAATGTAGCACATCGCATGGCTTGATAACCACTTCAAATGTCCAATTTCTATCAATATTCATTTATTTATCTTCACTACTGTGTTTGTAAATGACAATCATCATTATCACTTTGGCCATTGAGCTACTACTCATAATAGCTTACTAACTCTTGTAAAAATCAAAATTTTATTATTTTCATCGACTTTAATTTAAGCCCATTTCATTTTGAAAATAACATGTAAACAGAATATCCCATTTACAAATCACATTACTTTATTCACTCTCACATTTTTTTACTCATTTTCTTTTATAGTAGTTAAGTGAGTTCATAATCGTTCAATGGTCATTATAACCACTTAACGTCATGTACCCAAGTTACTAATCCTTTAACGTCATATTATCAAATTGATACAATTTGTATGCTTACTACTTCATTAGACATAACATTTTAACATTTTTGCTCTATATAAACTTCATATACTTGTTTATCTATGATAACATAAATTAAACCAAGTATAACTAAGCCGCTATTCATACGTCATGCTTACTAACTCCAATGTACGTCAACTTTTCATTATAAATCAATCGTGTGATATTTTTCTCTCGTATCAAACACCAATCAAGGTCAAATCAAGCCTTGCTTCAGTGAAACCCGACAAGCATCCTTCATTTAACATTTCATAAAGATATAGGTTTAGTATCCACTCATCTAGCAACTATTCATAACCCAAAGCAACATGAAACCCATTCTTTAGTTTTTTCTCTCCTTATAGTCAAAAATAAAATCACTTTCAAATGTTCCAATATTAATATAATTTGTAGAGGAAGGCAAGCGAAGAATTTATGTGATTTTAATTTTATTTTAGGGAATATATTTCATGGATTTCGGTTAGATCTAGGCTTGAGGCTTTAAGATTTTGGAAAAGAGAGTAGAAGAGAGAGCAACATTGAAGAATGAATGAACAATGCAGTTGTTTATGTGTTAAGCAAATGGGCTTACACCCTACCACCATTATCTCTAAATGTTTACAATCTCATCTCTTTCATCACTTATTATCTGTAACTCAAAACTATTGGAACTAGACCATCCTACAACAAAGGAATTGGGTAAATCCCAAAAAAAAATTCATTATTGGATCTTCGATATGCCTATGTTGTCTAATTCATTCAAACTTTACTAAATTTTTTGTTAAATAAAATCAATATTTTATTTAAATTTATAAACATAGTTTTTATTTAATTTTTATTATATTTTACATATGTGTATCCTATACACATATATATGTGCATGCAAGTGCAACAGGATAATGTGTACGGTTGACAAGCAAATATGTAGATGTTGAGATTTACACAACAAAGGACATGTTTGACTCTCGTGTATACAAATGGATTGTCTAAATGTGTGTATGTATGCATAAATATATATATATATATATATATATATACAAAAAAATATTATGTATGTGTATATAGCTTATATATGTAAAATTATAAAAATATAATTACATAATGTTATACATTATTGGTTGTATATTATATACATAAAACATTTATTAAAATATATATCCACAAAAACATATAAGTACGTAAGTAAATATAATTAAATTATAAAATTATTTTAAATATTATTCTATAAATAGTTTAGAATATTTATAATGTGAAATTTGAATCAAAATTTATTTTTATTTTATTAATTTAAATGCATATCACATATATACATGTATATATATATATATATATATATATATATATATGTATGTGTGTGTGTGTACGTATTGTGGGAAATGCGGATTACGATTCTTAAGGCTAAGATTAACACTGGGGGGTGAATAGTGTTAACCAATGATTAATAAATCTTTTTAATTTATGTTAATTTAGACACAAAAGTATGCAATTATAGACACAGATATGATCAGAGAAACAATCACAGATGTAGAAATAAAATAAAAGCAGTAAAGGAAAGAACACACCAGATTTTATACTGGTTCGGAGTTACCCTACATCCAGTCCCGCAACACAAGTACGGATTTCCTTTTAATAGCAATTGTACAATTACACGCTCGATTTCAAGGCTACGAGGTACACCCTCCAGAATTTCGATCTTCTGGGTAGAGATATTCAATTTCCTGGCCACAAGTTTACCCAATTGATTTACCAAGGCTACAATCACACCTTTTCCATTTTTGTTGATTTCCAAGGCTACAATCACACCTTTTCTCGCTTAATATATTACAAAGAAGTCTATAACTCTGAATAGCACTGAGAATCTTGTAGAGATAGTGATATAGAATCAAACTAGAAGTAATCGAGTATGATTCAATGTTGATTTCGGCCGAGTAATGATAAGAATATGTATTAAGAAATGAGGAAGAAGAAGTGGAGTGAAAACCAGAAAATTATGATTAAAAATTCGTTGAAACTGACCCCTATTTATAGAAGAACAACAGCCATGACCATTCATGAAGAGTTATGGCGAATAGACACTTCTTTTGAAATTTGAATTTTTGAATCAAACTGTCACCATGTCGACATGGTCATGCTAGGCATGTCGACATCCCAAAGGATTTTTTGGTGTTTTTGATTTTCTTTGAAAATTACCTTTATCTTATACAAAACTATTTTAAACTTTATAAATATACTTGACTATAGATAAAATTCATAAGTAAATATAAAGAATAATATATACAGATTTTAACTATAATTTTATATTTAAATCTAAGTATAAATATATATTTTAAATGTATTATTTAAAAAGATAGTTTAAAATCAGGAGTAATTTGACTTTGAAAATAAAGATGTTTTTGAGGCTAAAATTATTTAAAATCAGGATCGAGGGTTTTGAACCTTTTAAAAGGAACGTTTTGGAAACATTTTGAAAACATGATATAATTTTGAAAAATCATTTTAATAAAAGTTAGCGGATACAAAACAATTCCATCCTACTTAGGGTTCCATCCCTTTAATGGGCTCGAAGTGGATTCCATTCCATGAATAAATTGGATTTTAAGATGCCAGTGCTTTTCTACGAGTTTTAACAAAAATTCCTAATAATAATAAAAAATACTTAACCTTGAAATCTTGAATTCTTGATAGTCTCGATACCCATGAGTCTTCTATCTTGATATTTTATCTTGAATCTCTATACCGTACAGTCTTCATTCTTAGTACCTACATGGTTAAATCCTGCATATACATATATTCTAAACTTATAATGTTAGTATTTATATTTTATAATCTATTCTAAGGTTGTCGTCGTCAAAACCATCATCTCACGGACTAACAAGCTCCCCTTTTTTGATGATGACAACCTTTGTTTATAAAATATTATTTCTATCCTAATAACTCCTCCTAAAACTAACAACTCCCCATTAATCTATACCTAACTATCCTATTTTATATTTCTCCCCCTTTGTCATAAAAAAAAACTTTATCTAAACTAGATAACTCCAAACTATATAACTCCCCCTAAAACTATTACTCTATGACATGTGATTATAATGATAGTGTTATCATAAATAATCAACACTTAAGTCTAATACTAAAACATAGTCCTAAACTATTAACTATCCTAACTAAGAATTCACAATAATACTTATAATAAAAACACATATAAGAACACGAGTTATTTATTACGTATATGGTTGTATTTACATTTGCGTTTGAAAACATAAAAACACAAACAACAACGGAAGGACAGAGAAGAAACTAATGTGTGTTTCTGAACATATGAGATCTATGAATCGAACAATTTGGATAGTGGAAACAGAAATTTCCACGTTGTTCGACAAGATTCCCTTTTTTGTCGAAACACACTTCTCCAGCACACACGACTTGATCATCCTCCTCCTCGTGTGCTTCTTCCATGGGTTCTTCTTCTTCTTCGTTGCTGGCCTCTTTTTCTTGATTGAGTGAAGAGTCTTCATCGATCAAGATAGGGTTGGCCTGGCTGTTTATTACGAATTTTTGCAAATTCCTAAGAATCTTGCCTTGCCTTTCCCGTTCCTTTACCGTACGAAGTTGAGTTACTTGAATTTCAGTTAACATCTGAAGTACATCAATCATAGACTCCTCTATTTTCGTTACACGAGCAAGAGTAGTGCATTGGAATGGACTAGAAGTAGGAGAGGGAAATGAGAAAGTTGATTTTATGTTTGATTTTAAGGATGAAGCCATGATTTTATATATTTTAGAAGAGAGAATGAAGAGAAAACAGAGAGAATGAATGAAAAGTCGAAATTGAGAAGAATATATAACTAAAATTTTGAATTTTGATGGGAAAATTTTAAAAAAAATCAAAAAGGTTATATGTCGACATGTATACCTAGGGGATGTCGACATGGTCTTTTTAAAATTTAACCCTTTGATTTATTTTGATACCAATTGTTAATTTTACTTGTTATTTATATTTTATATTTCAATTATAGAACAAATTCCTAATTCTCTTCTTAAATATTGATTCATTTAAAGGTTTTGTTAAGATATCAGCAATTTGATTTTCAGAATTGATATAATCGAGAGTAACTACTTCCTTACTTATATTATCTCTGAGAAAATGATATCTGATATCAATATGTTTAGTTCGAGCATGTTGAGTAGTATTTTTAGATAAATTTATCACACTCGTATTGCTACAATAAATTGAAGATTTTGAGAAATTTAAACCAAAATCTTTTAAGGTTTGTTGCATATATATTACTTGAAAACAAACCAAAGCAGCAGAAATATACTCTGCTTCAGTTGTTGATAAAGTAACCGTGTTTTGCTTTTTACTAAGCCAAGAAATCAGAGAATGCCCCAAAAAGTGAGAAGTCCCACTTGTACTTTTTCGGTCTGATTTACAACCAACATAGTCAGTATCACAGTAAGATATTAAGTCAAAAGAATCATTTTTAGAGTAGAATAAACCATAATCAGACGTGTGTTTAACATATCTTATGATTCGTTTCACGGCTTTTAAGTGAGTCTCTTTAGGTTGGGATTGATGTCTGGCACAGAGACAGACACTATGCATGATATCAGGTCTACTAGCAGTAATATAGAGTAATGAGCCAATCATTCCTCTATATAATTTTTGATCTACATCTTTCGAGTGATCTTCTTTACTAAGGTACTCATTGGTTGCCATGGGAGTGGGTTTTCCACTCGTAGTGGTCAAACCAAATTTACTAATTAGGTCTTTAGCATATTTTTCTTGACTAATAAAGATACCATTATCTAATTGTTTTATTTGTAATCCTAAAAAGAAATTTAATTCACCCATATGACTCATCTCAAATTCTTTTTTCATTATTTCAGAAAATTCTTTATTCATTTCAAAATTAGTTGAACCAAAAATGATATCATCTACGTAAACTTGTACTAGTTGAATAACATTTTTTTCTTTTAATAAAAAGAGTATTATCTACTTTACCAATTTCAAAATTAGATTGCAATAAATAAGATCTTAGTCTATCATACCAGGCTCTAGGAGCTTGTTTTAGACCATATAGTGCTTTTTTAAGTTTGTAAACATGATTTGGTAATTTATCATTTTCAAAAAGTGGTGGTTGTTCGACATATACTTCTTCATTTACAAATCCATTTAAAAAGGCACTTTTAACATCCATTTTAAATAATTTGAAATTATTATGATTTGCGAAAGCAAGTAGAATCCTAATGGCTTCTAATCTTGCTACGGGAGCAAAGGTTTCATTAAAATCTATTCCTTCTTCTTGACAGTAACCTTGAGCGACTAAACGAGCTTTATTTCTAACTACCTCTCCTTGTTCATTCATTTTATTTTTATAAACCCATTTAGTTCCAATTATAGTTTTATTTTCTGGTCTAGGAACAAGTTCGCAAACGTCATTTCTAGTAAATTGATTTAATTCTTCTTGCATATCCAAAATACATGAATCATCAGTTGATGCTTCTATTGGATTTTTGGGTTCAATAGTTAATATAAAAGCTACATTACTCATTTGATTTAGTTGATTTCTAGTTTTAACAACAGATTTCATATCTCCCAGTATATTTTCTATAGGGTGATCTTTTAAAAGTTTTTTCCTTTTATTAGGATGATCAATTTCATTATTAGTTTCAATAGGTTCCTGATTTTGACTGATTAAATCCTCTTCATCATTTGTATCTTCAAAATTTTTAAAATTTTCATCAAATGATACATGCATTGTTTCTTCAATGGTATTAGTTTTTAAATTAAACACTCTGTACGCTTTACTTCTATTAGAATATCCGATAAAGATGCCTTTGTCGGATTTAGGATCAAATATATCTAAATTATCTTTTGTATTTAAAATAAAGCATTTACTTCTAAAAATTCTGAAATAAGATACCTCAGGTTTCTTTGAATAAAGAAGTTCATAAGATGTCTTATCAGTTAGAGGTCTAATTAAATTTCTATTCAAAATATAACAGGCGGCAGCAACTGCTTCTGCCCAAAAATTCTTTGGTAAATTACTATCTGTAAGCATAGTTCTCGCACACTCTTGAATCGTCCTATATTTACGTTCTACTACTCCGTTTTGTTGTGGAGTTCTCAGAAATGAAAAATTGTGAGTTATTCCCTTTTTATTGCAGAATTCTTCAAACCTTTCATCTTCAAATTCACCACATGATCACTTCGAATAGTTATAATTTTTAGAGAAAATTGATTTTGAATTCTTTTTGAGAATGTCTTAAAACATTCAAAAGTATCACTTTTATGTTTCAAAAATATTGTCCATGTAAATCTAGAATAATCATCTACAATTACAAAGACACATCTACTATGCTTTATTGATAAAATTTGAGATGGACCAAATAAATCAAGATGAAGTAATTCAAGAGGTTTTGAAGTTGAAATCATATCTTTTAACTTAAAAGAATTTTTTCTAAGTTTTCCTAATTGACAAGCATCACATAAACTATCTACTTTAAAATTCATTTTAGGGAAACCTCTTACTAGATCATATTTTGACAGTCTAGATAGGAGTTTGAAATTCAAATGTCCAAATCTCTTGTGCCAAATCCAAGGGTCACTTGTATTTGCCAACAGACACAGGTTATCATTTGAAACTTTCATACTAAGAATATATATATATATATATTCTTTTTCCTGGCTCCCTCAAATATAATGGTTGAATTATTATCTTCAATGTGACATTTATCTTTTTCAAATTTAATTTTATAACCTTTTTCATATAGTTGACTTATACTTAGCAGATTTTGTTTCAGATTCTTAACTAGCAAAACATTAGTAATAGTAGTTGTTTCAGAATTACCGACTTTGTCGATGCCAATCACATATCCTTTTGAATTGTCTCCAAAGTTAACCAATCCTCCGTCTTTGTATATTATATCATTCAGTATATCTGGATTGCCAGTCATGTGTCTAGAATATCCGCTATCAAGTATCTATTTGTTCTTTCTGATATGCACAATTTGTCCGTTGTGGATTGATTCCTCAACACCTATAAAGCATGATTCCTGCACATCAAACAATTTTGGTAGATAACTTGAATTTGAATATTGATTATATGTAGACTTTTGAAACAATGATGATTTGAATACTTCTAAATTAGTATTAATGAATATAGCCATTTTAAAAACTTTTCAAAAATCAGATTATGAAACTTTGAAAACCTTGCTCTGGTACCAATTGTGAGAAATGCGGATTACGGATCTTAAGGCTAAGATTAACACTAGAGGGAGTGGGGTGAATAGTGTTAATCAAGAATTACTAAATCTTTTTAATTTATGTTAATTTAGACACAAAAGTATGCAATATACAGACACATATATGATCACAGAAACAATCACAGGTGCAGAAATAAAATAAAAGTAGTAAAGGAAAGAACACACCGGATTTTATACTAGTTTGGAGTTAGCCTACATCCAGTCCCGCAATACAAGTACGGATTTTCTTTCAAAAGTAATTGTACAATTACACCTTCGGTTTCAAGGCTACGAGGTACACCCTCTAGAATTTCGATGTAGACACACTTGATTTCCGAACCACAAGTTTACCCAATTGATTTACCAAGGCTACAATCACACATTTTCCCTTTTGATTGATTTCCAAGGCTACAGTCACACCTTTTCTCGCTTAATAGATCACAAAGAAGTCTATAACTCTGAATAGCACTGAGAATCTTGTAGAGATAGTGATAGAGAATCAAACTAGAAGTAATCGAGTATGATTCAATGTTGATTTCGGCCGAGTAATGATAAGAATATGTATTAAGAAATGAGGAAGAAGAAGTGGAGTGAAAACCAGAAAATTATGATTAAAAATTTGTTGAAACTGACCCCTATTTATAGAAGAACAACAGCCATGACCATTCATGAAGAGTTATGGCGAATAGACACTTCTTTTGAAATTTGAATTTTTGAATCAAACTGTCACCATGTCGACATGGTCATGCTAGGCATGTCGACATCCCAAAGGATTTTTTGGTGTTTTTGATTTTCTTTGAAAATTACCTTTATCTTATATAAAAACTATTTTAAACTTTATAAATATACATGACTATAGTAAAATTCATAAGTAAATATAAAGAATAATATATATATATATATATATATATATAGATTTTAACTATAATTTTATATTTAAATCTAAGTATAAATATATATTTAAAATGTATTATTTAAAAAGATAATTTAAAATCAGGAGTAATTTGGCTTTGAAAATAAAGATGGTTTAGAGGCTAAAATTATTTAAAATCAGGATCGAGGGTTTCGAATCTTTTAAAAGAAGAGTTTTGAAAATAGGATATAATTTTGAAAAATCATTTCGAATAAAAGTTAGCGGATACAAAACAATGTTCCACTAGATTTTTCGTAGGTTCCATCCTATTTAGGGTTCCATCCCTTTAACGGGCTCGAAGTGGATTCCATTCCATGAATAAATTGGATTTTAAGATGCCAGTGCTTTTCTACGAGTTTTAACAAAAATTCCTAATAATAATAAAAAATACTTATTCTTGAAATCTTGAACTCTTGCTAATCTCGATACTCATGAGTCTTCTATCTTGATATTTTATCTTGATATCTTGAATCTCTATACTGTACAGTCTTCATTCTTAGTACCTGCATGGTTAAATCCTTCACATACATATATATCTACACTTATAATGTTAGTATTTATATTTTATAATCTATTCTAAAGTTGTTGTCATCAAAACCATCATCTCACAGACTAACACATATGTATTTTGGTACTTTCCAGAGAAAATAATAATTTTTTATTAATCATTAAAAATATATTCAATTAAATATTGTTGATTAAAAACTTAAAATTTTCAATTTTTAATTAAAGACTAATTAATCATCGAAAACTTTAGTTATAATTTTTTAGTTCTAGTGACTGAAATTCAATTTGTAGTCAGTTTGTAAAACTTAGAACTGTTTACAAACAAATTTTAGTTCCTAGTTTGATTACTGATCGGTTTTTAAACTGCTTAACATCTAGTGGTTAAGGTTTTTTTTATTATACATTAAGTCCAAATGGTTAAAGTTGGTGATCTGTGTCATATTAAATTATATGTTTAATATAATTATAAGTAACACCATTTCCTTAAGTCACCTGTGCACGTGACTACCTACTTTCTCCACTTACAAATGTTACTCATTTCTTCCTCACGTAGTATAATTAAACCGTAACCAAATATCCAAATCTAACTGCAGCCGACACCATCCTCTTTGATGCACCTTTGATGTTGCCTCTTCTTTTCTATAAGTGTAACGACCCGAAAATTTTGGTCGTCTTGAGTTTTGAATATTAATTTTTAATATTCAATAATGCGGTATTTTGATCAGAATAAGTCCTTGTTAAGTTACAATCATTAATGATATATCGTTTTAAAACCAAGACAATATTTTAAATTTGCAGATTTTACTTATAAAATAGAAGTTGATTAATTTAAATTTATTATATATGTATTTATAGCAACAAAACAAAAATATATGTATAAATTAAAAACAAATTCAAAATTAATATTACATGAATAAGAATGATCCATGAAAATAGAAATGAATATGGAAAATATATATAAGTATATATAAATTGGTACATATGTTTATAAATATAGTGCACATGGAAATCTATAAATGTATATATGTTATGTAAATATGTGTACATCTAAATATATATTTATGTATATAGCCATATGTGTGTGTGTGTGTGTATATGTAAATATGTAAGCATGTGAATACATATATGGATAAAATGAGTTTACATGTAAATCTATATATACGAATATATATACGTACATAAAGACATCATGATGGCACCACATCAATTCAAGCATACAAAACATTAAATCGACTTATAAAATCAAGTCAATACACATAAGATCTCATCAGACCATATAAGAAATCAAATCAATAAAAAGAAAAAAGGAAGAGAAAGGAAGCCAGTACAAACATAACATCCCCTTTCTTGCTTCCCTATCTCCTTCCCTTTCTATATATATATACACACACACCATGTTGCTCATTTATGTATGCTCGTTCACTTATAAAAAAAAGAAACAAAACAAAATTCACCACTAAAATGAAAACAAGTCAAGTTGTTCAAAGCCTAGGGGAGAAGTTTTGCAGTAGTTTTCGTTTCCTTAGAAATTGTGCGTAAAAGAACTTTACAGTTTAACAGGGTATTACTTTATATATATATATATATATATATATATATATATATATATATATATATATAAAAGACTGTAGATATGGATGAATATGTGATCTAGGTAAAGTGTTCCTATGTTTGTTATGTAATATGTGTATGATTGTGTTGCTCAACATGTTAGTTCACCCAACAATTCAATAAAACCCTGTACTTCTTCTTTCTTTCTTTCTCTGTATATGCTTCTTTAGATAAAACAGTTATAGCCTCTAACTTAAAAAAAATCAATATCTCATTATCGAAAAAGTTTTAAAATTTGATTCCAAAAGGAAAGTTATTTGTTTTTGGGTTAGGAACATTTTTAAATTTGTTTCATTTGATTTCATCAAGTATGGAGGAAGGAAATTCCAATATACAGTGTGTAGCTCAGTATGGAAAAAATTCAAACCTCATAATTTAATCGATAAATAATATGGTAGTAATCGCTAGGGAAAAATATGATTTTTAAGAGGGGTTTGGGATTTTTTTTGCCCCGAGTGGAGGTAGAGATGTAGAGACAACCAGAATTGGGGAAAAGGTCAAATTCAGGTGATAAAATTGATTTCAAGGCATGATGCTTGGAGTGAAGGAGGGTTGGATGATGGCGTTTCCACGAAAAATGAAGCAGTGATTTTCAGATGCGTGTACGAGTTGGACGAGTTCGAACTAGGGTTTTTGGATATATAAGCGTGGCCTTGGGTTTTAGAGTAATGGTGAAGAGAAGGGGAAGGTAAGGGCGTGCACATAGGGGAGAAAAGGAAGAGGTGACGAAGCTCTGGGCGAAAATTGGTTGTTTATGGCGGTCAGAGTTGTCGTGACGAAGCGTTTTGGTCGTTCGGTTTGTTCCAGTTTTGGTTGAAGTGTTCGATTTTCGAACTGAGAATTTGCAGTGTTTTCTAAGTAGCAGATCATGTCGTCGTGGACGTGCATATGTAGATGATTGGTGGCAGGTGATGTTGGCTGAAGGCCTTATGCATGTGCATAGTTTGTGCATGCTTGGGTATGTTCATATGGAAGAGAACGAGAACTGGGAAGAAGGAGAAGGAAGGAGGGTTTGTATTGGGCCGCGTTTTGGATTTGAACGAGTATGGGCTGTTTTTTTTCTTAAAAAAGAAGGGGTAAAGTAAATTTAAATTTTTATTTGAGAAAAAAAGATCTATAAACTTATAATTCTATTTCTCTTTGTTTTCAAAAAGAAAGAAAAGTAGAGAAAGGGGGAGGGGAATTGGAAAGAAGGAGAAGTGTAGGGGAAAGGGTCGGGTCGTTCTCTTCATTTTAAATCCAGTCTACGCGCAGATTTTTGCGTCGAGACTCTATCGTCTAGTAGTTCCATCTGAAATAGTATTATTAATTTTTCTTCTTCTTGCAGTGTGAATTTTAATGATTTTATTAATTGAAGAAAAGAGAAAAATAGTAGTTCCTTAATTAATTATATGTTAATTAATTAATTAATTATTAAATGGATTATTTAATCTTAACTAAGTAATAATAAATAAATTATCAAATTTTCTTTGATCGACAAATAATCTGGATTTAGAATATAATTTTACTCAATAAATTGAAAACAGTTCAATTATGAATTGAAAATTGATTATAAATCGTTGATTCTAGTAATTACCTCTTTTTGGCTTTTATTGTCTGTGCCATTAAATAGCCAAATAACATTGTTGAGTTAAATTGAATTGAATACGGTTAATCGGACATCTGTTTTCGGAATAAAACACCGTTCTGCTAATTTTGTTAATTGGACCCCCATGGTAGAGTAAATCACCATTCTGCCATTAATACTGAATATGTGTGTTTTGGACATTAAGCCACAGAAATAAAACCCTGTTCTACTGTTAAAGTTGTACAGACATCTATTTATTCTTCTAATATTTATATTGGGCAATATGATGTTGAATTAATTGTTACAAATAGATTTTTGTAAATATCAATATCTGTTATTCTAAATTGTTATGGAATAAATAGTAACTTAATTTACTACCATTGAAATTGATAAGCCTCTTTCCAAAGTTGATTTTTGAATCAAAGTTATTTGAATAATAAATATCATTTATTAAAAAGGTTATTGAAGATAATTATTATTTGTTTTAAAGATAATTAAAAATTGCTTGGTAATGACTTTAAGTTAATTCTTTTATTAATTCGATTCTTAAAGTTATTTAAATGTATCAATTATTGTTTTAACATTTAATTATCTAGATTGTTTAAAGTATATTAATTATAATTAAAGTTATTTTATAGTGATTGTTTAAAGTTAATTACTACTTAAGGGTTAACTAATATTAAAGTACATTTGTTCCAAAGATAAATTTATTAAATATTAATAATGTTTTAAAAATAGTATATTATATAGTAAACTTTTACAAAAGAGTATTTTACTTAATTAGAACTTGGAAAATTTATATTGAAAACTTTATAAGTATTATTTTGAAAATTATTAAATAAAGTTTTTAGAAAAGTAATTGTATACTTTCATGATGAAATCGAAGGTAGAGAGTGCCTGCAGTTAAGTTTGGATTTCTTCAGGATAGGGACATAACCATTGAGCTGTGAATCCATGGTTGATACCGCGATGGTGCTTTCCGTACTTATTTAAAAGGGTTTCAAATATTTTGAAATGAATGGTTTGTAAATATACTTATCCAGTGAGATAAGCATATACTGTTTTGGTTAAGTAATTTAAATTTATTGAAAAATTAAATTTAATAAGGCTTAATGTTTTCAGTGGGAAATGAAACCTTTGATTGGATGATTGTATATTTGATAGTTAAATAACAGACTTTCAAAACTTGGACCCAAAAACATAAATTTGGGAATATCTAGAAGAAACACAGAAATTATGTGGCACAGTTACCATTCGAGGTGCTATACTGCACGTATAAACTCGTTTCATTCTTCTGGGACGATGATAAGGAAATCCTTCCATTTTATGGTTAGAAGGTGATCTCCGATCTTATCTTTATCGGTGTTTTCCTAAAGAAATGGGGTTGAGTTTACTGGAATATCGAACTTTGTTTTGAAGAGACCAGGATCAGATAAGTTATCTGAAAACAACTTTGATCCAATGAGTACGTTTTCGAATGAAGACAAGAGCATGGAGTCGAAGATGGAGCGTCGAAGTGCGAGGGTTAATCTCTACTAATCTTGAAGACGATTCCAAAATGGATGTAGTAGGAATAGTGCCTTCGGTTTTCGAACCTAGGACGAACTTATCTGGATGAATGCTATCAATACATTGTCTTTGGAGGACAATGAGCATTCTAAGTGAAAATTCCTAAAATGGTAATCGTAGCCTCTAGCCTCATTAACCGGGAATGATTGAAAAGAAGGGGAGATGTAGCAAGGCTAAGTGGGTAGCATCCAATTAGGGTATGTCTATCACCTTTCTAGATACCCTCGAATATTATTACCATGATTTATGGAAGGAGCTCGGAAAAGGGTGGGAACACCTGGGGTGATAGCATATTCGGTCTATCCAGGTTAGGGATAGTCCGGTCTTGTGTAGCAAGGGATCCCGGCGTGGTCCTCGGTACGCCGTTCTAGACGTGTACTATGACATGCAATACCCCAGTGCCTAGTCATTCGTATGAAATCCATTCTCCAATAAGCGCCGTACGGTTTTGATTATGCCCAACTATGCTGAAACATAAGATGCAAGCATTTCGGCTATTTGAATAAGTATTTGTACTTAGACACATTATAATATTAGATGATTTTGATATGAAATGTTTTGGTTATCGTAAGATAAAAACCCGTCATGTTTATGTGTGGCATGGTCTTACGAGATACCTTTGATTTTCAAAGGATTTGACAACTTTAATTACTCAAATTGAGCGTGTTTTCTCTCGTTGGTTTTATCAGGCTGACCCGGGCATGGTTTTGCCTATGTGCTCGGGTCAAAACCGAGCATATTTCTAGGTTTAGTTGGAAGAATTGGAGCTTAAGGAAAGAAGCTGGAAGCCAGAGACGTATTCACGTAGATGATTATATTCCGTTGGATTTAGTTGCGTATATCAGCAATTGTAACGACAAGTTGTTATAATCGTCCATGCTGAGTAGGTTTCTGATTGATGTCTTTTTATATATATTAATTATAGTTTTTTTATATAAAGATTTATTCTATATTATAGATTATTTGTTTTCGCCGTGAGATTCCGTGTTCTGTTTTCTTTCTATCTTCTTTCTACTTTCTTCTCTTACTATCTCCAGGAAGACGCGTCACCAATGAAGAAAGAAAGGGATAGAAGAAGAGAAGAAAGAGAAAGAAGAAACACAACAACATCGGATTACTCACAGCGGAACGAATGAAGTATAATATATCACATAAAATATTACATAGTATCATATTACATCAGAGTACACAACTTATACAACACATATTAGACAGTTATAAACATCTGTCTAACTAAACAACTCAAAATATCACAAGATACAGATACCATACAAACACAGTGGAACCATAATATATCTACACATGGAAGCCTCCTGCTCCATATCTCCTCTAGAATTCGTCAAGCTAACCTGAATCACTTGTCTACTCATACATAATATGAGTACCCAAGAGTTTAATAAAACAGAAAATAAACACTCGAGTCAGACAGGGGTCTGGTGTGAGTAAACGGGTTAAAATTACTTAACTTTAGAAAATCCTTTGAAAAGATAAGGTATCACGTAAGACTTCCCACACATAAACATGGAAAAGTTTTTACCTTACACTAACCAAAACATTTGATAGGAAATCCAGTGATATTATAATAGTGTCTAGGGTTTTCAAGTAAATAAGAAATAGACGAAATTGTTACATTATTAAATTCAAGCTACTAGCTACAAAAGTGGGTAATACAAACAAAACCGTAGGGTCTCGTAGGAAGAATGAGTTTCCATCAATGGCAGGGCTACTGGGGTACCGCCCGTCACAGTACGTGGTGTAGATCAACGTACCGAGGAGCCACCCTAACTCCCCGGCAACACAAGACCGGAACCATCCCTTACTGGACAGTCCCGAACAAGGCAACCCCGCAGTTGGCTGCGACCCAACTGCCCACACAGCCGAATAAAAAGGGACTTCTAGACGTTGCAACTACCTATATAGAAAACATCTATCTTAGAATGCTCATCATCCGTCTGACGATGTGCTGAAAGCATTCGATCCATACAAGTTCGTTCCGGGTTCGAACGAAACCGAAGGCACTATCTCGTTGCACTCATTTTGGAATCACCCTCAGAGTCATTGACCATAGCCCTTGCACTCTGAATCACCATCTCAAACCTATAAGTACTATACCGTCAAAATCATTACGGAATCACCCATAGAGTTATACTGACGAATAGTTCTTACACCTCGAGTCTTCACTTGCTCCACTTGGATTCACGACCCAACGTTTTAATTGGAATCGATGTGGTTTTCAGATATCCAAACATGGAAACCCGATCCCGGTCTCACCAAAACCAAACGCCATTTTAATGTCCAAGTTGTTTAAGGGTTTAAACAATTTAACTTATATTCAGGATGATATAAACAGATAGATGAATCACATTATCACAATAGATAATTCATATCAAACATTCATCTCACAAAGCAGCATATCATATATCATAGATATCCAAATCATCCAGTATCATTTAATCACCCAATATCAATCACCCGATATAAATCAATCATTCAATATCATTCAATCAATATCTACTAATCATCCACAAGTAGAATTGATTATCTCTTAATCAATTGGATTACCTAAATCCTTCTTCATTTATTTATTCCAAATAAATAAATTAATCATCTCTTAATGATCTTCTTTAATTAATCTTTCTTAATTAATTATACTTAATTACATTCAAGTAATTATCCTCAAACATATACAGTAATTAACCTTTAATTATTATCATTAATTACAATAATTAATGATCCTTCATTTAATTACATTAATTAATCAACTATAATTAATTACATTAAACCTCAATTAATTATAATTAATTAATCACACTTAAATTAATCATTTTTATTAATCAACCTTGATTAATTAACAAATGATCTTTATTAATTAATAATTACTTTAATTAAATAATTAACTTATAATTAATCATCTTATTAATCATAATCAGTAATTAACAATTTGTAATTACTTATCTTAATTAATTAACTTCTTAATTAACTATATTAACCCTTGATAAATTAGTCTAATTAATTAGTCTTTAATTACTTCATTAAGCAATCATAAATCAACAAGTAATCCTTAATTAATTACTTTATCAATTAATTACAATTTTAATTAATTACAATTAGTAATTAATCTTAAATTAACCGCTGTCATTAATTAATCAATCACATTCATTAATTAATTAACCACATTAATTAATTAACTAAATTAAATTAAGTAATTAACTCTTAATTACTTACATAAGTAATTATCTTCTAATTACTTCATTAAATGATTACTCCTTAATTAAGTAATCAATTCCATCATTAAACAATCCTTTATACTTTAATTAATTAATTACTCCATAATTAATTAACTTCAAAAACAATTATATTAATCAATTCCTTAATTGATTACATCAAGTGATTATCCATTAATCACTTCAACTAATTACTCCTATGAGTAATTTTCTATTAAATTACTTCCATTAGTAATTACCATTCTTAATTTCATTCAATAATTAACCAATAATTACTTCATTAAGTAATCACAGTTAATTAATCCATAATTAAGTGATTATTTTAATTAAATAAACAATTAACTAATTATTTAAAATTAATTAAATAATTAATTAATTAACTTCTTGTATTTTCAAAATCTTTAATTAATTAAGAAAAACATTATTCTCAATTAAACTTTTACTTATTAATAAATTTTAATAATTAAGTATTCTTGAGTTCAAAACAATTTAACCTTAATTATCATCACAATTTAACCATTTGCATTAACTAAATTTTAATAACTTTAAAGACAAATTATTTTGTTGGTTACAAAATTTTAACCTTACCTTATTTGACAATAAAACATTTAGAAATCAAATTGGAAATTTAAAACACTTTAATTATCCAATTTAAACTTATTTATTTTCAAAATAATTTGAAAAACTTCATTATTAAAAACATTACTTCAAAATTTAACTTAAAAACTTTGATTAAATAATTAAATTCAAAACCCTCTTTTAAATTGAAATTGAAAATTTAATTAAATAATTATTTCTAAAAACAATCATCTTAAAACAATTTAAATTTGAAATACAAATTCAATTTACATTTTAAATGTTTGGTTTACCTTTATTTTAAAATAACAAATTTTAACTTTGAAAATTGTTTTTCTTTTATAAAACTTGTTTACAAATATTGATCTTTCAATTATTCAAACTTGACTTACTTTTGCAACTTGTCTTCAATTTATTCAACAACAAGTTTCATTAGCAACTAACTATTTACACAGAACTAATAGAAAAGCACCACTCCGAAAAAAACTCGAGACAATCACCTATAAAACACGAGTCAACCCCAAAGCACACGAGCACATAACAACTTCGAGTCGTAAACGAAAAAAATCACGAGCGAAATTTCGAGCGAAATCTTTCTTCCCCAAGTTCAAAATTCCAGTGCACATGGCAAAAACGCGTGCACGTTGCACAGCAATCCAACCTACGATGAACCTTCCTCCGGCCGTCACCAAGTCGGTGGCGACCACGTCGATCATCCCCTCCACCCAGAATCACAAAATCCACAACGAAACAAAATTCGACCAAAATCTCGAAACTGCAGAACAACTCGAACCCCAAAATCCCCTATTGCCGCCGAACTCGATGTTGATGAACTTCGCCGTCGTACCTGATGGTGCTCCACACTTCGCCAAACAATTCAACACCTCGCGACACACTTCGGTTCATCATCCAAATCGCGAAACCCTCTAAAGCCAAGCAGAACAAAAACTAACACAAAACCCTAGATCGATCAATTTCAAACGAATCTGCCGTTCGAAGATTGCAATTATATTTTTCCCATTATCAGCATCATGAAAGCTTGCTTCGATCAAAAATCTAGCTTCAAACATTGAATCGAACTTCGGCAATTCATCAAATTTCCGAAACCACACTTCCCCCTATAGCCCAAAGAATACTACCCTAAAAATCAAAATTATATTATCTAAATTCAAGTTTTCCTGCTACAAAAACAATCATGCAACCCAAATTAAGAATTTAGTTGAATGACTTTTGACATGCCACTGTGTTTTCATTGCATCTCATACATTTTTAAGATAAAAACAAAATAAAATTTCCCAAGTTCATTTTTAAAATTAGCATCACATCATTATATACTTTTCTCTTTTAGAAATCAAGGTTTGAAAATTTATGCAAGAGAAGATAATAAATTTATAAGTTTATTTAAAACCTGTAAAATAACAGGGGCAAACCTTCTATTCATACAGGCACTTCAAATCTTTAATCATGCATTTACAACCAGAACATATCCAACCAATATTGTCATACAAGTTCAATCATATGCATTCAATTAAAAATCACAACCATAAAAATTGCAGAGCAAAGCAATTTTCAATAAATTCCAGGCTTGAACATCTTAGATCTGAAAAATGCTTTGATTTGCTGAAGAAATTGAATCCATCCATGCTTACAGATTGTTGAACTGTAGTTGCTCTTGATTCTTAATCCCATTTAAAATGCAGGTTGAAAATTGATGTTGCAGCTTTAAACAATGCAGATTTTACTGAAGAACTTTGCTTGCAGATTTTAATTTTTGACTTCAAATTTGAAAGTAGTTCACTGATTTTCTTTTGCTTTTGATTTCTAATTTCAGGTTTTGAAAGTAGTTTACTGATTGCCATTTATTTTTTTCTCAGTTGGAAATAGATTGAAGAAGAGATGAAAAATATGTTTAATAAACTTGTTTTTGATTTAATATAAATTTAAAGAAAGTGAATTTTTAAAAAGAAGACACTTGTCTACATTCTTACATTTGTCACTCATTAATTCTTAATCTTCTTACAAGTGTTATAAAGATAATTAACATGGTTACACATTTTTTTAAGTCTTTTTAATAAATTTTTACTTAATTTAAATGTAAATATAACTTACATTTTTAATTTACTTTATTAAGGAAATATTCTAAAACTAGTTATAATATAAAAATACATCTTATACATGTATTTAAAAATCTAAAACATTTATATATATACATTTATAACCATTTTATATTAAGCATTTAAAAAAAAAAAACTTTGATTAAATCCTTTTTAACTATCATATTTAAAAACAATGTCCTATATTTGAAAACATATTGAATTAAACTAAATCATCTTATGAAAAATCTTATTAAATTTAAAATAAAGCTTTAAATCACAATTCATACATATATAAATTATTAATAGATTAAATTAAATTAAATTTCAAAACAACATCAAATTATAACATATACATACATATATATTACAATTTGAAAATTTGTCTTTTATTTAAAACAAAAGATCTTCTATCCACAATATATATATATATATATTATAAATAGCATAAAATTTTATTAGCTTTTGAAAATAAATTGTAACAAACCGGTATTTCATACCGATTATTTATCGTCTTTGGACGGTTTCTTTTCCTAGCAAATTGCTGGTTGGAATTTTTGCTTAACCAGTTGAAACTCTTTTGAAAAATCTGTTAAAGGCTGACGGGCTTTAAAATAAATTCTCGGACATTTTCAAATGTTTGAAGCCGTGAAAAGTTTGCAAAGCAAATTTACACGTCCCCTTTATCTCTATGCCGACCCATTCTTCAAGAAACTCGACCCGCCCCTTTACCATTTTTCTTTTATTTCGTTCGTAACCCTAAAACCCTCAAAAGAAAATAAATGGCGGCATCTCGTCTTCGTTCGTCTGAAGCTAGGGTGTGTTCAAAATTTATGATGCTGGCTTCTTCAATTCGACATGCTCGTGCTCGATTGGGCTTCGGTTGATAGCTTTAATTCGTCGACAAGGTGAGTGATCCCCTTCACTCACATCTAATTCCTATCTCGTGTTTATTAGTGTTCGAATTCGATGATTTTCGTTCGTATTTGATTGTTGAAATCGTCCCTTGATTTGTCGGCCATTCAACTATGTATTTACTTTGAGTATTGACTTCGGTCATTGCATGAACTATTTTGATTTCGGCATTGTTTTGATTTCGAACTGCATATTGTTTCTGGCTTTATCGTTTCGAGCTGTTCGTTTTCGTGGTCATCACTCAATTCTGACCGGTTGTGTTCTTCCCTGTAGCTTGACTTGAGTGAGCTTCAGGCTAGACATGTCTTTCTATTTGATTTTTTTTGCCTTGCTTTGGGCATATGTATACTGTTGCGGTTTCGAACGATGCATGTTGTACCTGGCCCCTTTTGTTGTTTTCTGGTTTCTCTTGACAAGTTTTGTATTGCTTGATGGACTTTGGATCTTTGATTCAATTGGGGTCATTTACTGTTTCACTGCATATGTTTTGAGTCACTGTTGCATTCATTAGACTTTGCATTTGTTCTCATTCACCTCGAGACAGTTTCAGTTGCAAGTGCAATTGGTTATTTCCACTTGACTCGGTTAAGCTAGTACTTGTGTCACGGTGAGATATTTATCCACCGCTGGTTCTTGCATTTTGTTCATCCAGTATGCACTCCCACATTGCTAGGTTGTTTTGTGCGGTATCTGGTCTTTGATCTTTGCATTTCCTATGTGCATTGGCTTCGGCCATTATGCACTTGATTTATTGCATCCTTGACTTTGTTATACTCGACATATGCCCTGATACTTATATCCTTGTTCGAACTAGCTGGGTCACCCAGTTATTTGTGCACTGCATGTGTAAATGACGTGTTATTCATGCGGTTGCTCCATTTTTGCCATATATGTGAACATCCACTTTAGTACCTACCTGTTTGTAATTGCAGTGCTATTTTGACATTGTGTTTATTTTGTTACACTAGTGATAGTGTTTGGCATTCTTCAGTTTGGTGGTGTCACTCTTGTTTACATAAATAAGTGTGGTTATACTACATTTAATTATGTAGTTCACTGCTTCATGTATTTGGGGCTTACTTCTTTGATTTTGAGGCTGCACTTGAGTCTTGTTTAATTCATTGAGGCACTGTGCATTGTTGCCAGTTGCTTCTCTCCGTTCACTTGAGCTGCTGCAGTGTGCATATATGGTTATTTATAACCATTTCATTGTTGTGAACTGTTACCTTGCATTGATGCCTTGTCCTCATTTCAATTGGTCACCATTGCATACATGTTTATGCACTTCCTTCCTGTAGCTTGTGTTAGCTGCAGCTTCGACTTTGCTCTGAATTACAGTCCGCCCTTGTGTTGTGTGCTGTGGTGCCACATCAGTGGTGCTCTCACCTTCATTCGGTTGTGTCTTCGTGTTGTTACACTGCCTCCATTCAAAAGTATTGTTGCATGGAGCTCTGCTGTATATTTGATTATTTGACTTTGTACACTCATGTTACCCCTGAGTTGAACCGTAATTTATTTGGGTTTGACCTTGTGCCCGGTTGTGTACATTATCACTGTTGTGGCAAGGCAGTGCACGCAAGCGTGAACTGCAGCCACACGGTATTCATTGGGTACATCATCACTGTAGTGGCAAGGAAGTGCACGCAAGCGTGAACTGCAGCCACACGGTATTGGTTTTTATTGTTATTTCTTTTGCTTTTGATTTATGGAACTATTTCGTATTCCATATGTTGTAGTGGCGTGGCAGTACACGCTTGCGTATACTGCAGCCCTACTCGAGTTGACGTCTTAATTGATGTTTCCAATTGTTTGAATTGGTTCGCGTTGTATTTACCGTTATCCGATTTCTTTACTTGAGAATCGGATAGGTAAATTTATTTTGACTGTCGTCTAATTTCTATTTAATTATTTTTGCTTCTGTGCACTAATAACTGAGTTTGAATTAGACTGACCCGAGTATTATTTTCTTTTGAATTTAATACTCGGGTCAGACCCGAGTTATTTCAGGTTGTAGATATTCTGCTTTGGGATGCTGCTTGAGCTATGAAGTCCTTTCATATCTTTTGGAGTTGTCGGCGTCATTTGTAGTAGTCTGTGTAATTGTATTAGAAGATATGTATTCATGTATATTATATACGTTAATGTACTTGTATATGTAACTTCCTGAGTCGACTGTTGTAGTTGTATCACATGTACCGCGTAAATGTATTGTAACTAACATCAGTTATTATATATATATATATATATATATGATATTTTCTGTTTCATCTATGTTCCGCATTCATATTATCTGTGTTATTATTTTATATTTTTGTCCTAGACTATTATAGCCACTGTGTAGTAGCTTTGAGTTTGCATCGGCATGTCAGATTCCCTTCTGAAATGAAATGCACGTTTTTACTATCTGGCATATCGGTGCTCGCACAAAGCAATTACACGGATGGTCGCTCCTCAACAGCCTTATTCTTCATGCTAGTCGACAGCACTACACCGTAGTGTTCTTGGCTAGCGTGGGTATAGAGGTGGGGCGTCATAGCTTGGTATCAGAGCCTGGGGTTTAGGACGAATATAAAACATAAATAGATGGAACATGTGTTACAACTATTTGTCGATGTTTTGTCTCACATCTTTATCTAAGATCATCTTTGATTGTTAGGAATGAATTCCTAACGCTTATTCTTGAGCATTGCTTCTATTCTCTGTTGCACTTGCTCATTTCAGTATGCACTGCTAAGTATCATTGTGTATATGCTATACCAAGTTGCATATTGCTGCAACTCGTACCCACTTCGATTTGAGCTCGCATTGTTTATTCGAACTGCTGTATATATGCATTCTTATCTCTGATTCGTGTACTGGATGGAATCTCCATGCAATTGGGTTTTGGGTACCAATCTTTGAGACAAATTGAGTTTCAATTGTCGACTCTGTCTGCTTATCCAGGGTTTTTGGTTTTCATGTGCCTCTCTCTGATAGTTTTAAAATTTCTTTGGTATAAAAGAAATTGTCTTGGACTTTGCCTTGTCGATATCGACATTGACTTGACTTTTACTTTTGTTAAAGTCATTCAAGCATTTATGCTCGTTTTGCTTTGTCTTTCCAATTGTTGATCGATTCTTCTTTTTCGATTAGTTGTTATCTCCTTTGTCGACTTTGATAACTTCTATTTCAGGAATTTTTGGGTATTCCTACTTTGATGGATTGGAATCGAATTCTTCGGATTTTATTCACGTCTTCGAATGTGAATCTTAGTGAATTGATTTGGTTTTCGAATTTAATCGATTCTTGATTATTTCCCGATTTGTTGCTATCATTTATCAGCAACTTTGATGACCTTTTCTTCGGGATTTTTGTGAACATACCTTTCGATGAATTCGGTATCGATTTCTTTGGATTCTATTCACGTCTTCGTATGTGAAATTCTTGTGATTGATTGTTTCTACAATCATTTTTGTGATTTGTCACTTTAAAAATATAAAGGTTTCAATACTAGTAGTAAATATCAAAACCCTTTTATCAAAATGTTTTCAACTCTATTTTCAATATCAAACTCTTTTCCTAAACCGTTTTTCAATCTACTAGTATATACAAGCCTTTTCCTCACTCGGATGAGAAATCTAATTAAACGGCTTAGTAAAACAAGTGGTATGAAATGCTTGCGTTTACTTCGTCGGTTAATTCTTGGACTTATTCGATTGAACCTCTTGTGATAATTTTATTAGTAAAGATCTACAGTTTGTTCGTAAATATTTAAGTTAAGCTAGTGGTTATGGGACATGAAGCTAAACTTTTATATTCACTAACTTAGTGTAATTGACACTTCTCGTTGATCATGACGATCATTCTTATGATTTAGACTAGCAATTGTGCGATGTCTCCTTTTGGTTAGGCTAGACACCACTTGTGTGATTCCATTCACACATACCTTTTCGGTTAGCCTAGACACCACTTGTGTGATTCCACCCACACATACTTTTCTTTTGTTTGCGAGGTTAGACTAGACACCACTTGTGTGATTCCACTCACACATACCTTTTTGATTTTTGGTTAGTCTAGACCTCAATCTGTGTGATTCCGACTCACACATGTGGGGTAGCGCCCCACGGTCTTCGGGCCATTCGTGTGTCAAAATTAATGGCTTGCAACCATGAGATAGCGTCTCGCTTTGCGTTGCACGTGTTGATGATTTTTCATGCTCGCGTGTAGGTGAGATTCTGTGCTCTCGTTCTCGCTTTGCGTTGCACGTATTGGTGATTTTCATGCTCGCGTGTAGGTGAGATTCCGTGCTCCCGTTCTCGCTTTGCGTTGCACGTGTTGATGATTTTTCATGCTCACGTGTAGGTGAGATTCCGTGCTCTCGTTCTCGCTTTGCGTTGCACGTGTTGGTGATTTTCAAGCTCGCGTGTAGGTGAGATTCCGTGCTCTCGTTCTCGCTTTGCGTTGAACGTGTTGATGATTTTTCATGCTCACGTGTAGGTGAGATTCCGTGCTCCCGTTCTCGCTTTGCATTGCACGTGTTGGTGAGTTTTCATGCTCGCATGTAGGTGAGTTTTCGTGCTCCCGTTCTCGTTATGCGTTGCATGTGCTGATGAATTTTCATGCTCGCATGTAGGTGAGTTTTCGTGCTTCCGTTCTCGCTTTGCGTTGCACGTGTTGATGAGTTTTCATGCTCGCGTGTAGGTGAGTTTTCATGCTCCCGTTCTCGCTTTGTGTTACACGTGCTGATGGGTTTTCATGCTCGCGTGTAGGTGAGTTTTCATGCTCCCGTTCTCGCTTTGCGTTACATGTGCTGATGAGTTTTCATGCTCGCGTGTAAGTGAGTTTTCATACTCCCATTTGAGTTTTCATACTCCCGTTCGATTTTTCATACTCGCGTTCGAGTTTTCATACTCCCGTTCGAGTTTTCATACTCCGGTTCGAGTTTTCATACTCGCATTCGAGTTTTCATACTCCCGTTCGAGTTTTCATACTCCGGTTCAAGTTTTCATACTCGCGTTCGAGTTTTCATACTCCCGTTCGAGTTTTCATACTCTCATCTTGTGATTTCTGGATTTCTTGTGTAGATTTCTAGAATTTGTGCTTCACCAATTTTCGTGATTTCTATTGATAAGTTTTATCAATTTTTGTGCATTGGTGAACTCGTGTGTTATTGACTTGTTATGAATACAAGTTTAGG
Organism: Allium cepa; assembly: GCA_030765085.1. Lineage (NCBI taxonomy): Eukaryota > Viridiplantae > Streptophyta > Magnoliopsida > Asparagales > Amaryllidaceae > Allium > Allium cepa. The sequence continues at coordinate 205,232,260 of CM060942.1, forward strand.
GTATGATACCCCTTTCTATCTTTGAGAAGATTCTTGTGACACTTTTGATGAATGAAAATCCACTTATCAAAGTTGCTACTGATATCGCTGTTTTGATCACGTGTTTTAAAAATTGTTTCAAAATAAAAATCATTTTCAAAATTTTTATAGTTTACGCTTTCAAAACAATGATGAAGCGATTTAAACGTTTCAGCAAAATCGAGGACTATGACCCCTTTCTTTTACTGATTCGTTTAATTCCGGACTTGTCCGTTTGAGGTTGAAAATTTGTGAATTCCTTTTATGAAATTAAAAGAATATTTTGTGATTGTTTTACCCATTGAGTGCTTTAAGAATTCTGGTCGATGCGCTTGATCAACGTTATCGATAGGAATCTCCTAGACGCTTTGATGAGACAATCAGACACAGTAAATTGAATTTTAAAAATGTAAATTTTTCTGAAAAGATAATTACATAAAGTAAATCGTAAATTTCGAAAGTTTTAGCTTTTCGGGAAAGAATATTATTTAAAACAACTCTTTTTCGATACTTCTATTCTTGCGATTCCCGAGGGGAACCAAGACTTTATCGTTAGTACCAATGCTAATTGTGTTGGTTTGCATACCATTCTCTTGCAAAAGAGAACGTGCTGTCTCTTGTGTTTCTAAATCATTAATGCCTATTGAGACTAGATATGCCACTCATGATCTAGTGCTCGTGGCTATTGATTTCGTTCTTCAAAATTTGGCATCATTATTTTTGGGTGAGAAAATTGTTCTCTACCCTGATCATGAATCTTGGGAATATTTATTTTCTCATAAGAAACTTAATTTGCGTCAACCACGTTGACTCGAGTTCCTTGTATCTTATGATCTTGATATTCTTTACACTCCCGGAAGGGGAAATCTTGTTACCGATGCACTTGTCGTAGGCAACAAGTGGTTGTTTCTTTGATGATGTCCGGATGGAATCATCTTTTTACCAAGTTCATCAGACGTTTCGATGTACTTCGTTTTATTGAGCTTCGTCTCATTCCTTTTATGGACTTACGTCTGATGTTCTTTTATGTTGATCGGTTCATTGGACGTACCGTTTTTGTACTATGTCGGCGTTCCGAATTAATGAAGCTTTGATTCATCTGGCGTATCGTTATTGTACTACGCTGTTGTTCCAAATTATTCGTGTCTCACCTATGAAAGGTGTTGTGCGTTTCAGTCGGTCGGGAAAGTTAGTGCCACGATATACTGGGCCATTTCCTATCACTGAACGTATTGGTTTCTTAGCTTATCGCCTCTTATTACCGGCTCAATTTTCTGTTATTCATGACGTGTTTCATGCGTCTTCCTTCTACGGAAATGCCTTAGGGATTCCGATTTTTATTCTTGAGCCCGGTATTATTGAAGAAATTGAAGTTTCACCAGATTTGACTTTGAGCAACATTCTATTCACATCAATGTTTCGGGGGTTCAGCACCTTCGAAATAAAGATGTTCTTCTCGTGAAAGTACAGTGTTCTCTAGTTCTATAGATTTCACTTTGGAATCCAAAGAATTCATCGAGCAAACACGTTCTGGCTTTCTCTTTCATGCTCTATATGGTGAACTTCTTATTTACAAATTTCATCATTTTGTGATGATATGCTTTTATGGTTGTTACCTTTTATCCATTTATTCCTTATGATTGCGAGGACGCAATTTCTTTAAGGAGGGGAGTCTGTAACAACCCGGTATTTCGTACCGATTATTTATCGTCTTTGGACGGTTTCTTTTCCTAGCAAATTGCTGGTTGGAATTTTTGCTTAACCAGTTGAAACTCTTTTGAAAAATCTGTTAAAGGCTGACGGGCTTTAAAATAAATTCTCGGCCAACATTTTCAAATGTTTGAAGCCGTGAAAAGTTTGCAAAGCAAATTTACACGTCCCCTTTATCTCTATGCCGACCCATTCTTCAAGAAACTCGACCCGCCCCTTTACCATTTTTCTTTTATTTCGTTCGTAACCCTAAAACCCTCAAAAGAAAATAAATGGCGGCATCTCGTCTTCGTTCGTCTGAAGCTAGGGCGCGTTCAAAATTTATGATGCTGGCTTCTTCAATTCGATGTGCTCGTGCTCGATTGGGCTTCGGTTGATAGCTTCAATTCGTCGACAAGGTGAGTGATCCCCTTCACTCACATCTAATTCCTATCTCGTGTTTATTAGTGTTCGAATTCGATGATTTTCGTTCGTATTTGATTGTTGAATTCATCCCTTGATTTGTCGGCCATTCAACTATGTATTTACTTTGAGTATTGACTTCGGTCATTGCATGAACTATTTTGATTTCGGCATTGTTTTAATTTCGAACTGCATATTGTTTCTGGCTTTATCGTTTCGAGCTGTTCGTTTTTGTGGTCATCACTCAACTCTGACCGGTTGTGTTCTTCCCTGTAGCTTGACTTGAGTGAGCTTCAGGCTAGACATGTCTTTCTATTTGATTTTTTTTGCCTTGCTTTGGGCATATGTATACTGTTGCGGTTTCGAACGATGCATGTTGTACCTGGCCCCTTTTGTTGTTTTCTGGTTTCTCTTGACAAGTTTTGTATTGCTTGATGGACTTTGGATCTTTGATTCAATTGGGGTCATTTACTGTTTTACTACATATGTTTTGAGTCACTGTTGCATTCATTAGACTTTGCATTTGTTCTCATTCACCTCGAGACAGTTTCAGTTGCAAGTGCAATTGGTTATTTCCACTTGACTCGGTTAAGCTAGTACTTGTGTCACGGTGAGATATTTATCCACCGCTGGTTCTTGCATTTTGTTCATCCAGTATGCACTCCCACATCGCTAGGTTGTTTTGTACGGTATCTGGTCTTTGATCTTTGCATTTCCTATGTGCATTGGCTTCGGCCATTATGCACTTGATTTATTGCATCCTTGACTTTGTTATACTCGACATATGCCCTGATACTTGTATCCTTGTTCGAACTAGCTGGGTCACCCAGTTATTTGTGCACTGCATGTGTAAATGACGTGTTATTCATGCGGTTGCTCCATTTTTGCCATATATGTGAACATCCACTTTAGTACCTACCTGCTTGTAATTGCAGTGCTATTTTGACATTGTGTTTATTTTGTTACACTAGTGATAGTGTTTGGCATTCTTCAGTTTGGTGGTGTCACTCTTGTTTACATAAATAAGTGTGGTTATACTACATTTAATTATGTAGTTTACTGCTTCATGTATTTGGGGCTTACTTCTTTGATATTGAGGCTGCACTTGAGTCTTGTTTAATTCATTGAGGCACTGTGCATTGTTGACAGTTGCTTCTCTCCATTCACTTGAGCTGCCGCAGTGTGCATATATGGTTATTATAACCATTTCATTGTTGTGAACTGTTACCTTGCATTGATGCCTTGTCCTCATTTCAATTGGTCACCATTGCGTACATGTTTATGCACTTTCTTCCTGTAGCTTGTGTTAGCTGCAGCTTCGACTTTGCTCTGAATTGCAGTCCGCCCTTGTGTTGTGTGCTGTGGTGCCACATCAGTGGTGCTCTCACCTTCATTCGGTTGTGTCTTCGTGTTGTTACACTGCCTCCATTCAAAAGTATTGTTGCATGGAGCTCTGTTGTATATTTGATTATTTGACTTTGTACACTCATGTTGCCCCAGAGTTGAACCGTAATTTATTTGGGTTTGACCTTGTGCCCGGTTGTGTACATTATCACTGTTGTGGCAAGGCAGTGCATGCAAGCGTGAACTGCAGCCACACGGTATTCATTGGGTACATCGTCACTGTAGTGGCAAGGCAGTGCACGCAAGCGTGAACTGCAGCAACACGGTATTGGTTTTTATTGTTATTTCTTTTGCTTTTGATTTATGGAACTATTTCGTATTCCATATGTTGTAGTGGCGTGGCAGTACACGCTTGCGTATACTGCAGCCCTACTCGAGTTGACGTCTTAATTGATGTTTCCAATTGTTTGAATTGGTTCGCGTTGTATTTACCGTTATCCGATTTCTTTACTTTAGAATCGGATAGGTAAATTTATTTTGACTGTCGTCTAATTTCTATTTAATTATTATTGCTTCTGTGCACTAATAACTGAGTTTGAATTAGACTGACCCGAGTATTATTTTCTTTTGAATTTAATACTCGGGTCAGACCCGAGTTATTTCAGGTTGTAGATATTCTGCTTTGGGATGCTGCTTGAGCTATGAAGTCCTTTCATATCTTTTGGAGTTGTCGGCGTCATTTGTAGTAGTCTGTGTAATTGTATTGGAAGATATGTATTCATGTATATTATATACGTTAATATACTTGTATATGTAACTTCCTGAGTCGACTGTTGTAGTTGTATCACATGTACCGCGTAAATGTATTGTAACTAACATCAGTTATTATATATATATATATGATATTTTCTGTTTCATCTATGTTCCGCATTCATATTATCTGTGTTATTATTTATATTTTTGTCCTAGACTATTATAGCCGCTGTGTAGTAGCTTTGAGTTTGCATCGGCATGTCGGATTCCCTCCTGAAATGAAATGCACGTTTTTACTATCTGGCATATCGGTGCTCGCACAAAGCAATTACACGGATGGTCGCTCCTCAACAGCCTTATTCTCCGTGCTAGTCGACAGCACTACACCGTGGTGTTCTTGGCTAGCGTGGGTATAGAGGTGGGGCGTCACATAAATCTTATCAATATTGCCAGAATAAAAATTTGTTAACCTTTAAAAATATTAAATTTACCAATTTAAATTAAAATTATAAAGAAAAATTATCAAACCAAATTAATTATTATCACAGATTATTAAATTGATATTGCCTAAAATTCCGGGTCGTTACAATCCTCCCCCCTTAAAGGAATTTCGTCCCAGAAATTTAAAAGCAAAGGTAATTTAATAACCCAGCAAAGGTTTTAATTTCGAACAGCAAAGCATACCTATCAACCAGTTACTAATAACCATAACAATCAATCAAACAAATCAACCTAACTAATTATCCTAACACAAATCAGAATAAATCCCCTAACACTATCTCGAGTTTCCCATGTATAAATCACTGGGAGACTCGCTCTACAGAAGCTCAACTAACTACACCACCAAAATCCATAGCTCCTCTCATCTCTAGATCCATCAATCTAAACGGAACACCAGACTATACTAAAGTCTAGCTCAACTTCCAAATCCAACTGAACTGCAGATTCAACAACAAACAATGAATCATACACGTACTCCCTCAAAGATACGTGAAATACAGTGAATTCCAGCTATCCAAACTGGCAATTCAATCTTATCCTATCAAAACACAGATAAGAAATCCCAAACACCTCAGAACTAGCCATTCAATCTTACCAAATACTGTTCTCTTAACCAGAGAAATCTTAACAACAATGAAGTCTCCAACTTCGAATTCCAAACTCCTTATCTCATATCAGCATAACTCAACAAACAATCCTGGGCTTCCAATCTCTTCCTGATCAGCTCAACCTATGTTGATGCTTCCAGAAACAACTAGACCAAAACAAACCAGTCTCTGGATCCTATTCAATAGAGAAGTCTTCCAAAATCTTTCGAAATCCATAACACAAGCTCTACTTCTCAAGCAATAGCAAACTGAACTTGCTTCCTTCCTTGCACAGCTACTACCTCGCTTCTGCTGCACAACTTTGATTCTGAAATAGATGAGAATACTGTTGATAAACTCGAGTACCAACTTATCCAATATACCCGGGAAAACTCTGTTCATCTAATCCATAAAATCTGAATGACCCATCTGACTCCGTCACACAACCTTATAGCAGAAATCCAAATTCAAAAACTAGATCTGACCAATCCAAACTCCAAAAAAAAAAGTTCTGAGCTGTTACACCAACTCTCCTTCTCCAAGAACCATCCTACAACCAGGCTAACTACCAAAATCACTTCTGGAACCAAAACAACATGGAACTCAACTCTAGATGCAGACAAACTTCTGATTACCTCAGTAGCTCCTACTTCCACATGAGAACCCTCAGTTTCAAACAAAAGATTGCTCAAGAAAAATACCCAAATGCTTATTAGGACAATTCCCACACCCTTAAACTATAAATGGGCAAGGCACATGGGGTGAGCCTGGAGGTAGGAAACCATATTCTTGATCATGATGTTGGTCGAGCTGCTACCATCCATGAAGTCTGATGCACTTTGAAATTGGCCAAGTTAAAAGTAATGGCCAACGGAGACTGAAGGGATTAGAACCTTGCTTCTCTATCTTAATTCGTTAAGCTATTTCTATTTGCAATTAGGTGCCTTGGAAGCTCGAACTCCAATGAGTAAACTTACTTTGAAGTGCCTACTTCTCTTTGAAAATAGGACCGGGCTACTCGATTGCTACTAGCCACATGCGGTCCTCCACATATGGCCATGACCTCGATAATAGGTTGAACTTTGGAGTTATTTTGCTAAGGTGGCTAATTCTACCATTCTTCATAGCTTTCCCACTGTTCAACTATATGTCAATCGAATTCCAGGAGTACACCTTCCTAGATGAGATTTTCAATCCCATCCTTGAGCACATGATAGTCCATTGTGGTATGGTCATTGATTTGATGAAACTCGTAGTAATTAGCATTATGGTAAAGCTCCTTATGCTTTCCATCTCTAATGGTGGTGGGCCTTGGAAACTACATTTAGTTCCTGGCATTGAGGTTGGTGGTGATGATGTCCCTGTTCAAGTGTGAATAAATATGATACCTAAGCTTTTTGGAAGGGCCAGACTTTGGAAATCTTTTAACGTCAGCTTGACAACCACCGTTGCAGCGATCATTGTTGTTACAAGTGGCAGTTTGGGCAGGGTGCTTTGAATCACTTTCAATATCTAAAAGATCTACGTCTTCCATCCTCATCATGTTGTTCATCCGTTGATATAGTTCGATTAGAGACGAGGCCGACTATTTCAGGAGCTCTCTTCGTATCCCAAAGTTTTACCCAACCCTTAAGTATAGGGCCATGACCAAACTGCTTATGTCTGCACCACTAGTCTAGGTGGATTCTTTCTTAAAACGACTAATATATGATCGCAAGCTTTAGAAGGGTCCTACTTGATAATGCCCAGCTCATTGGCTAACATAACATGGGTACGGGACATGAAGAAACGAGTCTTGAAGTCTGCACATTATTGGGCCAAGGAGTAGTTACTACTCGAATGTAGGTGCAAGAACCATTGGGAGGCAGTACTACAAGGGTGTAGGGGAAGAGCTAGCACTTTCCTACACCGGAGAGCTATCCAGTATGTTGATGGAGTGAATGTCGTAATTTGATCAGTTGGGTCTGCACTCCTATCACGCTTATTAATTAGAAATAAGGCATACCACTGATGGATGTAGGTTTCTAGGATTTCATTAGAGAATGGTTCCCAATTCTTGTCATTTGAGAACGCCTCACTCCCAGCAATATAGGCTTGCACTCTGCTGAGCTTTTGATGGAGAATATGAATTTATTCCCTAAGGTCAGCATCGGCTTGTTGCAAAATGTTCTGGCCAACCATAAGATGAGGGTTCAGCCTACACGGATTAGGAGTAGGAGATCGTTGACAAGGTGGAGGATGAAAAGGACGAGCTGGAGACTTCCCCTGTGCATTGAGGGGGATCTAGAATGCATGGCTCGCTCTAGCCATTTTCTCTTTTCTCCGCTACATCTCTATGAGATTGGGAGTATGCCAAGGGAGCCATGCTTTCCCTGCCGACGGTAGAGGGACCACCACTAAGACCGTCAAAAGTAGATGTTTCTGGACAATTAGGAGCTAGCTGTCATTCCACTGAAGAGGAATGATAATGGGTTGGCATCACAAGCGAAGACATGTCTAGAATGAGATAAATTCTGCTAAGCATGCACACGACATACCTTCTAAGATCGACGAGGTTGTCCATCAGTGGACTTTCTAGCACTACCCACTTCTAGGCTTCGGTAGTGTTCAGGACATAGTAACCGCTAAAGGGCATTGGTCTATGAGTGGGCAGGTTGACTATCGGAGGGGTTTGTGGAACAAAGTACATGGTAGCTTGAGCATCCATCAGTATTTTTAGGTCACTCACTTTGTGGAATAGCTAACCCATATTTGACAATTGTATTAGTACAACATGTCATCTTTCTTTGTTAGAGCCAAGATTGGGTTAGGCAGCACTAGCGAGGGTGTTGCAGTTGGTTTAGTGCTTGGTAGAGTTTAACTTCGAATGACGAAGGATTGTCCACGGTAATATGTCATATCGAGTCTTGGGGAGTTGAGAGATGTGGAAAGGTAGAGTTTTTTGGGGGAGACTCTCCTTCTAGCACCAAAATGTTGACTAGTTTTCTAACCAACCCCCTGATGATATGCACAGTTAGAAAAGAAAAAGTTAGTTGTTAATTACTAGGCTTAAAATAAGAAAATGAGGAGTTATATACATGGCTAAAAGATAAATAACACATGATACAACAAAGCTACATGCTTTCACTGTAAAGTTTCTTACTATATTTCTCTTACAACTACCGGGAATTACAAGAGAATAATAAGAAAAATGGGACACTCAAGACTAGCAAAGATATGTAATCTTAAGGACTTTTCTATATTAAGAGCATTGAATTGTGCGTGGTATTCGGGACTCTTGAATGTTTCAAGCAGAGTTCAACCCCTTTGAAGTTTTAGAGAAAGGGATATTTATAGTAGCTGAAGTGGATGATGGATGGTTGAGATCGCATTGTTAGTGGGAAATGTGTTTGATCTTTGATCTAAGTATAGAGGTGGATGATTCGACAGTTGTATATTATGCCAGAAGATGTACGGTGGATGAGAATGTGCCTATTACCTCTTTATACCTGGCATGGGCTTCACCTAAATGCATATTTAATGTTGATTGTAAGCCGAATCAGTTCAACCGCCTAACTACGATACTCAAGATAGAGGGATGGACAACATTGCATTCACTTGAGTGTTCAAGTAGCTAAACTTGTCGATTGGTTGTTAGAAATAGGAAGCGACTTGGAATCTTAGAGAGGATCATGTGGGGAGGACGATTAATGACGAAGCGTGAGGCGATCAGGATGGCGGCCTAATGCCAGCGGGAGTTGGCTTGTAACAACCTGCCTTGAAATGGGCCTAAATTACGACCAAGAAAAGGTCCATCAAAACTTAAAACCATCTTAGAGCTGGCTGTTGGCTAGTAAAAAGAATAATATAGAGCTATTTATCTGTATATTCAAATCTCATAGTAGAAGATAAAATATAATAACAATAGTGCTTTTTTTACTCAACTTCAAAATATCATAAAATACACAATACATATCCATAGTACAACATTTTCAAAATATACCATTATACTTTAATGGGTACATCAGAAAATAACATAAGCAAATAAATGGGTAAACTTCCACAAATTTCCTCCATGCCTTTGCCTTCAACATCATCTTTCCTAACCTATGTTGTAATGAGGAGGAAGTCAGAACAACATATGCTTGGTAAATAAAAATCTCAAACCCTACTATAGTAGTACTTGGACAGTATAATTTAAATATGAATATGTCTTACGTTTTTTGCCTACAACATAAGTCTTTCCAAATACATGTCTTTTATGCTTACACAAAAAGGTTTTCCAAATATAAGACCAAAGCTAACTTGCTATCATCCTAATAACCTGTATCTATCATTAATAATGTCCAATCAATGCAAGAGATAGTACCCAAGTCACTTAATACCTTTTAATGGGAATTAGGAAGACTTCGACCATTTACTATATAGTAAGGCAAGTCCATGTCATTTACGACCTATAACCCCAAGGCAGACTCCTTATTAGTAATTGTCTACCTAATGTTGCATAGAGTCCTTTCAACCTCTTAATACTTCCTATTGAAGTGGGCCTCCTACTAGGATATCTTCTATCATGCCTAACCCATAACCCTAACCATTTACTATTTCCTACCTAGAGAAGAGGCGGGCCCTCATACAACCACAGTGACATTTCATATTAGTCTAACTATTCGTAGATACTAGTATCCAAATTAGATGAGTGGATTTACCCTACAGTTTTTGGGATTAATATTGCCTCCTTATAGTTATTTATTATAGGTGATGTCTCACACCAGTCCCAAAGTCAAACTGTAGATAGCCAGATTAGCTGGGCAAATTTTCGTGTTCTTTTGACTGACCTCGCATCTGTATAACTTAGTCATAATTTTCATACACTCTACATATATTATCATACATCTTACTGTTTCCATAATCAAGGCCTTATAAGGAATCTTTCTCATTATGCCTTTTAACATTAAATACCTTCGTAAAGGGGATTTAATAAGATTAGTTATCTATTTAACTATGCATTTATATGTTATAATTATATGTTAACTATGCTTGTATATAACTATGTGAGTACGTTCCTAGTAATCTCTAAACATGTGGAATATACGTCCTAAACTATCATTTAAATGTCAACTTTTAAACAATTATACAAGTCTTGATTCATATTATTAGCAATACCAAATTTATAACATTCATATCCAAAATTTCCAATAAACGGACTTATATAAAATTAAAATCTAAACTTAATTTATACGCCAAAATAAAGGAATATTTTTATAATAGAAACATACAATTTCAATTTTTACGGTATATTTAACTCCGTTTTCACATAAAAATGAAAAGAAGAATTTCTATTTATTTAATGGGAATAAGCGGTACAAACTACGAATAAAATTTGTAACTTACACACTATTCCTTACTCAAAATCCTGTAATAACATTCAAAGAAAAAGAATAAGGAGTGGAATGGAAGGTAAAATTATAAGAACGACAAATACGCCCAATTTATATTATTTTATTATAAACAATTGAGATTTCAACCTAGAATTACATTTTGCATTGAAGGAGTTTCGATGATTTATAATATGATGTTTTTATAAACTAAAGCTCCCCATATTCAAATCTCAATTACACTATCAATTACTAAAATAGAAAAGCTAAGGTTTGCATTCACGGTATAGCCTTAGCTTTGTCTCCTTTGGATTTGGCATGCCTTTAAAATCTCTTATCAGAACTCTTCCTTTAGATATATACAATAAGGTATATGTATATATTGATTAGATTTAGAAAATTAGAGAAGATAACGTTGGGGAAAAAATATAAAACAAAATAGAAATATACAATTTCTTACTTGAAACCCTAATGGAGTTTTCTGAATCTTAAAGAGATGAACTAACAGTTATTTGCTAGGTTCCCAAAATATTTTGTGAATACAAGTAAGGGGTCTAAGGTCTTATTTATAATAGTTAGAAAACACCAGAACCATCGAATTTAAATAACTAAATCTAGAACGCTCACACAATTAAAAATCCAAGCCACCATTATTACTTACTGTTTGATCACCTTTACCCACCGGTTGATCACTAGCAGCCGATCAGTCATATTAAGCAGTCGACCATTCCATTTAGTTTGGGACAATTTAACTTGTTGTCATAGGTAAATTTATTTAATTCGACCATCACTTTTAACGTTAATGCTAATTTCAACGTTTTTTTAATCCCCAAGTCTATATGCTATTAACTTTTTAATTCCAAATTTTAAAATTAATTATTCATTTGAATTCTATTTAAATTATTTTGAATCCCAAAACTTTAAACGTCCATAACTTTTCTATTTAATCTCCATATTCAACATATTATGTATAAAAATTTTCCACAAGTTTGCCACGAATGTAGTGGCATAACTTTCATGGTCAAATTCTAATCCTTTCCAAGGGGTGAACAACATAATGTGTAAAAATGTCTATGTTATACAATCAAATTATCTACTCATCCATCTACTCAACCATAAGTGCAATGTGATTATGTATTGCAGACATACTATAAATGATCTCAATCTTACCATGAGTATGTGACTGTGACTATAAGTATATATGATAAACACCCTAACCATGCATGATAGTTTCTACATTAGTGCAAAGTGATAGTGAAAAGTATAGCAACCATCTCCTACCATTCAATCCAGCGGCCATGATGCAACCAAAATCTAATTTTAGAGAGGAAAGTTTGCTAAAGAAAATCTTAGGACAAGATGACCTCATGCTTTTTATCCGATTTTCTTCCCATTATACTCAAACCAACCTAATTTCATTGTTACGGACCTTCCTAGTTCTATGCTCCATAATGCCTACGGTTGCATGGGAAGCTATTGGCTCCATTTAAATATCCTCCAATTGATTAGGCTCTAGTACAATGGTTGCATTATGAAGGCATTTCTTCAAACATGAAATGTAAAAAATGTCATGGACCCCTGCTAATTTATCCTATAACTCCACACAATGCGCGCAAACCACTCCAAAACAGACCTAATTTTGACCCAATAAAAGCCTGTTGAATCATAGTCCTATCCTAAGGCGAGAAATTAGGTAGATAAAATTGAAACATTACATAGTACACAAAGCTATCTATCTATACTTTTAGAATCACACAACGGAATGGATAAAATATAATATCAGAAACAAGTACCCATTTCATAAAGAAAACATTTTAGAAACACAACATGTTAAACATTACAACATGTTTACATAAATCTTCTCTGGTATAGTATCTTAAAATAACATAACTGCCTGAATTGGGTACAATAAAAAACTTAAAATGTATAAATAGATAAATAACTGCCACAAGTCTTCACCTACACCTTCGTCTTCTAAATAAGCATTATTTCTCTAACATGTGTTGTAATAAGGAGTGGATCATAATAACAAATGTATGGTGAAATGAAAATATCAAGATTTACCATAATTGTAGTTAGGAGGTATTATTTAAATAAGAAATATTTCTGCTTATTTAACATTATACCAAATGTAATAGTTACCCTAAATGGTGGTGCTATAGATTCAAATAACTTTAACTGTAAACCCAAAGGTCTTTCTAGTCCAATTCCAAAGTTCTAATGTAATGACCCGCCTTTATTCCATAGAAAGCCGCATCATTATTTAGGAAGAAAGGGATAGAAAAGAGAAAGATAGAAAAAAAAGAAATAAACAATACTAGAATCTCACAGCGAAATGAATAAAATATATTAATCACATATCTATTACATAATATACATCATTTTTCAGAGTTACATAGCTTCCTACATCACAAATTAGACAGTTATAAGGATCTGTCTATTGTACAACTCAAGTTTTATACAAGACATCAACATAGAGATCAACAAAGCGGAACCTCTATATATCTACAAACGCAGAAGCCTCCTGGTCCAATTCTCCTCCAGAATTTGTCAGTTCTAACCTGAATCCCTTGGCTACTCGTAAAAATTTGCATACCCAAGAGTTTAAGAAAACAGAAAATAAACTCCGAGTCAGACATGGGTCTGGTGTGAGTAAACGAGTTTAAGTTTCTTAACTTCGAAAAACTTTTGAAAACAAAAGGCATCTCGTAAGACTTCCCGCACATAAACACGGAAATTTTTTTACCTTACAATAACCAAAACATTTGATAGGAAATCTAATGATATTGTAATAGTGTATAGGGTTTTCAAGTAAAATATAGAAATAGCTGGAATGCTTACATCTCACGTTCCAGCATAGTTGGGCACAATCAAAACGTACAACACTTATTGGAGATTGGATTCCATATAATGGCAGGGCTATTGGGGTACCGCCCGTCACAGTACGTGGCCTAGATCACCATAACGAGGATCCACTCTAAGTTCCCTGCAACACAAGACCGGAACCATCCCTTACAGGATAATCTCGAACAAGACAAACCCCTCAGTTATCGCGAACCAACTGCCCACTAAGTAGAAAAAAAAGGGACCTCTAGACAGGGAAAAATCTCATCCTACTTGGGTAATACCCACTTAGCCTTGCTGCACCTCCTCTGTTTTAGCCATTCCCGGTTTATGAGGCTTGAGGCTAGGATTACCTTTTCAGAACACATATCTTAGAATGCTCATCGTCCTCCAATGACGATGTTCATTTTTGAATCACTCTCAGAGTTATCGACAATAGCCCTTGCACTCTGAATCTTCATCTTGAACTTCACTTGAGATTCACGACCTATCGTTTAATCTGAATTGATGTGGTTTACGGATATCCAAATTTGTAAATCGGATCTCGGTCTCATTGAAATCCAAACGCCGTCTTTTAAGGCCAAGTTGTTTTAAGTTAAAACAATTTAATTATTATCTATATTCACACAGATAGATAATCAACATTATCACAGATAGATAATCTATATCATCATAATTCAACCAAAGCATCTTATACCACATAGCATCCATATCACATATCAGAGATATTAAATAATCCAAAGCATTCAATAACATTCGATCATCCATAAACAAGATTAATTAGTCACACCATCTATAATTAATTTAAATAAATTAAATTAATTACTTCCATTACCAAAAATCCTACTTACTTAATCATTAATTAATTACAAACCAATTAATTAATCATCCTTGATTAATTATTCTTCAAGTACATTAAGTAACTAGCCTTTAATTAATTACACAAATTAATTATACTTAACCATTTACAGTAATTAACCTTTAATTACTTACATTAATTAATGATCCTCTAACTACTTCCATAAATAAATTACTCTTCTAATTAATTATATTTAATAATTGATCTTTAATTAATCATATTCATTAATCAGCCTTGATTAATCATATTCAGTAATTAATTGTCATTAATTACTTACATTACTTAATTAATTTGTTAATTAATTATATTAATTAATTATTTAACTAATTAACTGCGTAATTAATCTTTAATGACTTCCACTAAGTAATTATTCTTTAATTACTTCCTATCAAGTAATTTCCCTTTAATTAATTACGTCCCGTAATTACCTAGTAATTACTTACAATAAGTAATTACACTTTATTAATTACATTAAGTAATTATACTTAATCAATCATCAAGTGATTGTCTTTAGTTAATTAATCTAGTTAATTAACTTAAATTAATCACATTAATTTAATTAATTACATTGAGTAATTAATCCCTTGAGTTGCTTCCATTAATTAATTACTTCTTAATTAATTACCTTTAATTACTTATATTAATTAAGCCTTAATTAATCAAGAAATTAAACCTATTTAATTAATTAAACCAATCATCTTAAATTAATTACATTAATTAATTAACTCATAATTACTAGTTAACGATCTTTAAATTATAATCATTAACTATCCACTAATTACTTACTAAGAAATTATCTTTTGGTTATCAACATTTATCAATTTAACCTTTATTAATCTTATTAAGTGATTATCTCTTAATTAATTTCAATAATTAATTATCCAAAATTTATCACAACCTTAATTAAAGATAAATTTTTATGTTCATAAATTACTTAATTACATCATTAACTTCTTTAAAAATCTTTGGTAATTAATTACATAATTAATATAATTACTTTTAAAACAATTTTAAATCATTAACTTTAACATTTCAAATTTTGAAAACATGTATAAAACTTGTTAAATATTTTTCTTTGGAAACTAAATTCGCACTTGTAGTATAATTGAAAACTTTCTTTTGAAAACTTTCTTTTTATTTCTTTTAAAAGCTAGTTAATATTTTTTTAAACTAGATTTACTTCTGCTTTGAAATCATATTCATTTAAAATACACTTTTTAAAACTTAGTAACATTTCTTTGAAACTAAAACATTTTAAAACTTTAAAACTGTTCATTTTTTACTTTCTTTTAAAACCCTAGACATGATTCTTTTAAAAATTTAAAACCTGGCAATTTAAACAACTAAAACCCGAGCAAAATCATTAAATCCCTGAGCTATTCCCAAGTCCACTCGCGTATCTTCCTTCCTCGGGTCAAACACGAGCACTTCACGAGATCGTCCTCGAGAAAACAGCTTCTTCCCCAAACTCAAAATAATACCCAGACACCACTTGTTCGCGTGCACATGCACACGCAACTGCCACCGTTTTGATCACCTCCGACGATGCCTACAAGTCATCAACCACCCTTGCCAACGTCCCGACCACCCAGTTTTGTCGAACTCGCCGTGTGGCGAAATCAAACAATTTCGAGCAAACCAGAAACCAAAGCATCGAATTAAAACTCCCAATTGCCGACGAACCTGACCTCAAGAACCCACGCCAACCCCATCCGAGCTTCGTCTCGAACCCCAGCTTCATTTCCTACCATCGTGATTGCCTTTGATGATCCAACGACGCTAGAATCATCTCGACTGTCCAACATAACCAAACAGCACTCCAAACCCTACCCCCCGTCCCCTGGCCACCATGGCCAACTATAAATTTGGCGATCATTTTTCCAGTGATCGTCAACATACTGGCCACCTCCAGACCAAACCACGACGCACCACTTGCCGCCGATCGACGGTAATTGACGTAAGCACCAAATCCGTTCAACACAGATTATCTCATCAATTACTTACCTAAAAATTATGATTTTATCACCTAAATTCATTTTTTACTAACACAAACCTAATTATGGATTCCAATCGTGAACTCAAGTTATTTGATTTTTTTACTTATTTCCAATTCATCTCTATATTCTTTTATTTTCGTAAAAATTACTAAATATAAAAACTTGAAACCCTTTTTAAAATTAATATAACCCTGTAATAATCATCTTTCATTCAAAGGTCGAAGCTTAAATCTAATTGTATGGGGAGATATGGATTTTTGAAGGTAATTCTTAAGTCTGAAATAAGAACAGAGAATATACATATATATTTTTACAGACATTTCACAGGCATACCAATATATATGTATACACACACACACAAACATTCACATCCATACATCTCTACAAACATTACATACTATACTAATACACAGATCTATCACTTGCATTAAGGATTGAAAGATTTTTAGCTTTGAAAAAAAAAGTTTGTTTACTCACCTAAAAACAAAGGACAAAGGATATGCTTTCAGGTTTTAAATCAGGTATCTTGTATTTGATTGGTGACCTATTTGCTTTTATGTTGATCTAGAATTTGAGATTGAGTTGATCTTTACTTTCTTCTCAGGTTGAAACTTGAACATATGAAGTTGTTGTTTGAGTTGAACTTGAAACAAGTTGTTGTTTAATTTTGATTTCCTTTCGATTTTGGTTTTTAGTTTTTAAGCAGATGAGAAAAAAGAAGATTGAGAAAGTTTTGAACTGAAAAATGAAAACAGCTTAGTTCTTCTCGAAGCATTTATTATTTATAATTTTAAAAGAAGAAGATTAATTCACTTGTTTATATGCATGGTATCCAAAGTTACAAATGTCTTAATGTTTATTTTATATTTTTACAAATGTTAAAACAATATATATGTGAATTAAAAATGTCAAATATATTTGTTTCTTACGTATTTATAATTTTTATAATATGTCTATATATTTAAAAGAAAGTACTTTTAAACCTTTATATATATATTTTAACCCATTTTTAGTTTAAGTAAATAATAATAAACCCTTTTATCAAATATTTTTCTTTTGTTTTATATATTTTAAAATGTTTGAAATAAATTATTATTTAAACTTCCATATACATTTACAAATCATATTTAGATCAAGCAAACTGAAAAAGAAAGTAAAACAAATCTTTTATAAATCTTATTTAAACTTAAGTTAAATATTTTAAATAAATATAAAGTTAAATTTTAAGTAGCCTTTGAAAAGCATTATATTAAATTTAATCCTAACTCCAAAATTACAATAGATATTAAATTCGAAAACATATTTTTATTTGTTAATTTCAAATTAAAGCTTTTATATTTACAATATATGCATATATATATATATATTATAATTAGAATTTTTTAATATTAGCTTTGTAAATTATTATATTAAATTTTAAAACATAACTTCAAATTATAACATATACATTCACATATATATAAATATTATAATTTGAAACATTTTTATTAAATTCAAAACCAAAACTTCCTATTCACAATGCATATACATACATATACATTACAAATAGAATGCAATTTTAATAGCTTTGAAAGATAAATTTTACCAATTAAATATTATTAGCTTTTGGAAAGAAATTTTTTTCCAAATTAAATATTTATAAAAGAAAATTATTAAACAATATTACGAAACTTAAATATTTAGAAAAATATTATTAAATCAATATTGCCTATTTAAAGAAAATTTAAATGTAGATTATCAAATTGCTATTGCCCAAAATTCCAGGTCATCACATTCCTCCCCCTTAAAAGAATTTCATCCCATAAATTTAAAAGCAAAGATAATTTAATAATCCAACAATGGTTTTATTTACAAACATCAAAACATACATATTAGCTATACACTAACAACCATAGCAACCAATTTATTTAAACAAACAAATCCAATTATCAAGACAAAATTCTGGATAGGACTCCCTAATACTATCAAGTGTTTCCCAAGTACAATTACTGGGATCCTCGCTCCATTGAACCTTAACTAGCTTCACACTACTCATGTGCTCCTTCTTACCTTGATCTACAATCTGAACAGGATATCTGACCACAGTCACATCCGGCTCAACTTTCGAATCCTTCTGAACTGCTGATTCCATAACCAGTGATGGATCATACACGTACTCCCTTGAAGATACGTGAAATACATTAAATCTCAGCCATCCAAATTGGTAATTCAATCCTGTAGATCAAAATACTTCTTCTTTCGAGAATACGGAAAAGTTCAATATACCTCGGAGCTAGCTTCCAGTCTTACCAAATCTTAACAAAAAAAAAGCCTCCAACTTCAAATTCCAAACTCCTTCATCTCTTATCCACAAAAATATTCTGACGATCCTGGGCTTCCTTCATCCTTCATGATCAGCTCAACCTTCGACGATGCTTCTTGAAACAAACTGGACCAAAAACAAACAAATCTCCGGATTCTACCCAATAAGATGATCCTTCCAAGATTTACCGAATAATCCAAAACACAAGCTCTATTCCACAAACATCAGTGGACTTCAAACTTACTTCTCTTATCCGGAATATCTAAAACAGGTGCACTTGACAAACTTCACCTTCTGATCTTGAAAAACTTCTTGTAGGAGTCCGCAATTGCTTCCACTCTTGCACAGCTGCTACCTCGCTTCCGCTACGCAACTCTGATCTAGAGTAGATGAAAATACTGTCGACGAACATGAACACAGACTTGTCCAACACATCCGAAAGATACGGTTCAACAGATCCATAAAGAGAAAGCATAGAAGTACCAAGAAATCTTGAGCTGCTCACCAAATCCTCTATCTAGGAGCCACCCTTCTACTTAGCTGAACCACCGGTATCGCTCCTGTAACCAAGTTGACACAGAACTCAATTTCCCGATGCGGATGCAAAACTTTGACTACCTTGAAGACATCAAAAAATCTCTGACTACTTCAATAACTCCTACCTCCTTTAGAGATGCCTCAATCCCATGCAAAAGAATTGCTTAGATAAATTTCTGAACTATCGCAAGTCACTATTGCGATCCTACCAGGTTCAGTTCCCGAAGACACTGTTCTCTCTTCACAAACTAGAACGGCTTATGCTTAGCCAATCCATTTATAATAGGGTCAAATCCCTCAAGAACACCTCGCCAATCAGAAGAAGCTGACGGTCCACTCTACTGCTTCTGAACTCCATCTCTAGGGCACTACTTAGCCATATGACCTTCCAGCTGGCACACAGGACACTCTGAGCTGCAACGCTACCACTGATGCCAAAGACTTCCTATCTAAAGCTCTTCATACCTCAAATCCAAATCAACCAATTCCATAAAAGAGCCTTTGAGATGGACATACATCTTCTCAAGAAACTCGGGCCTCAAACCAAACACAAACACTCTGCTGAACTTAGTCTCATCACCGATACAGACAAACTCCCTTGCCTGAGATCTAGAAAATCCTTATGCAGCCAAATCTTCTCTGCGGCAGGTATCAACTACTCCTCAAATACTTCCTTAAACTTTCCCCAAAAGAAGACACCTTCTGGAACATCCATGGTTACTGTGTCTCACCACGCAGTTGCTCCTTTCTAAAGTTGCCAAGATACCATCACACGCTTCTTCTTAGCCGACTGATCCAAACTCTAAAAAAACCGCTCAAGAGCGCGACCAAACTTGCACTTCAATGATGGACTATGAACCTTTAAAGACATTCCTCCAAGATTAATGAAATCCTTAACCAAATGTTGCAAAGCTTACTTGAGGCGGTATTGGGTCACAGCCTCAGCAGATACTCTTCCAACCTCAACACTCATACTTCTTTCATTGGTAGTCGTGCTACACATACCACAACCTTCAACCAAAGAACTCATGTTAGCAAACCCGAACAGGTAACCCAACAAATTAGGTAGTTATAGATATATATAAATATATATAAAAATACAAGTACGCTCTCTCAAGATAGAAATCACTCCAAAGCCTAGGTAATCTCTCAACCTAGTGCTCTTATACCACTGTAGCGACCTGCCTTTCATTCCATAGAAAGACGCATCATTATTTAGAAAGAAAGGGATAGAAAAGCGATAGATAGAAAAGAAAGAACTAAACAATACCAGAATCTCACAGCGGAATGAATAAAATATATTAATCACATATCTATTACATAATATACATCATTTATCAGAGTTACATAGCTTCATACATCACAAATCAGACAGTTATAAGGATTTGTCTGTTGTACAACTCAAGTTTCATACAAGACATCAACACAGAGATCAACATAGCAGAACACTATATATCTACAAACGTTGAAGCCTGCTGCTCCAATTCTCCTCAAGAATTCTTCAATGCTAACCTGAATCCCTTAGCTACTCGTAAAAATTTGAGTACCTAAGAGTTTAAGAAAATAGAAAATAAACTCCAGGTCAGACATGGGTCTGGTGTGAGTAAACGGGTTAAAGTCGCTTAGCTTTGAAAAACATTTGAAAACAAACGGCATCTCGTAAGACTTCCCGCACACGAAAAAGTTTTTACCTTACGATAACGAAAACATTTGATAGGAAATCCAGTGATTTATAATAGTGTCTAGGGTTTTCAAGTAAAATACAGAAATAGCTATAATGCTTACATCTCACGTTCGAACATAGTTGGGAACAATCAGAACATAGGACACTTATTGGAGATTGAATTTCATACAATGGCAGGGCTACTGGGGTACCGCCCGTCATAGTATGTGGCCTAGATCACCGTACCGAGGATCCATCCTAAATCCCCTGCAACACAAGGCTGAAACCATCCCTTACTGGATAGCCTCGAACAAGACAACCCCAGCAGTTGTCGTGAACCAACTGCACTAAGCAAGGGGACCTCTAGATAGGGGAAAATCTCGTCCTACTTTAGTGCTACCCACTTAGCCTTGCTGCGCCTCTCCTGTTTTAGCTATTCCCGGTTGATGAGGCTTGAGGCTACGGTTACCTTTTCAGAACACATATCTTAGAATGCTCATCGTCCTCTAATGATGATGTTCTGAAAGCATTCAATCAATAAAAGTCCGTTCTGGATTCGAACGAAACCGAAGGCATTATCTCGTTGCACTCATTTTGGAATCACCCTTAGAATTAACGAAAATAGCCCTCGCACTATGAATCTTCATCTCGAACTTCACTTGAGATTCGCGACCTATCATTTAATCTGAATCGTGTGGTTTTCGGATATCCTAATTTGGAAATCTGATCCTGGTCTCATCGAAATCCAAATGCCGTTGTAACGCCCCGAAAATTTTCGACTTTTGAAAATTCAACATCGACACTCACTTTATCGACTGCCGAGAAATCGAAGGCCGAAAACCGGAAAGTTATGGGTTTTTAAAAAGAATTTAAGAAAAGAAAAGAGAAGAAGAGAGAAGATAGAAAATGGAGAGGAAAGAGGATAGAAAATTTGAAAATATAGAAAAATGGAGAATAGAAAATAGAACAAAATAGAACGGAACAGAAAACAATAGAACAACATCAGAATCTCACAATTCGTAGCGGAACAACATATAATAATAAATGAATAATCTTTAAACAAAGAACTATATCAGTTATTACATTACATTTCATTACATCATATCATCAGAGTGTACAACAACAACAAACAGTGCAGCGGAAAAAGAAATACTATATAAGTAATACGCCATGCCATCCAGCTTGCCTCCAGCAACTCCAGAATATCCAGAATATCCTGATAAACCTAACTCTTAACTGCCCGTGTGGAAATTGATGGGCACCCAGAGTTTAGGAAGGAAAACAATAAACTCCGAGTCAGTCATGTGACTGGTGTGAGAACTCAAAACAGTTTATTTATCTTTAAAATCAAATAGAGGAATATTTTTAAATTCAATTCGCAATGCTTTTAAAAATGAGACTACCATAAGACCTCCCGCACACACACACATGCAAACGCAGAATCGAAGGAGATTTCTCCTTATGATAGTCAAAGATGCTTGATACGCATTTAAAATAATATTTGATATTATTATTAGTGCATAGTGTATAACAAATTCATTTCGAAAGTAGAATATAAATCTTAGCCAACATACGACCATTATCGTATGCCTACTATAGCTACTATCCAAACAGTGGTGACCACCATAAGTGAATAGCAGGTTCTACAACTAATACCGTACAAGTTTCGTATTGGGAATTGGATTTCCAACAAATGGTCAGGCCAAGGAACTTCCCATTGCCACATGAGAATGCCTCTGGATGGACATCCTCGAGAACCAAACCGGATCTCTACCAACACAAGGCCGGGTTACTCCTAACTGAGTAACAACTGACCGAATATGCCATCCCCCGGTCCTTTGGGACCTTTATCAACCGAGCGCTCGTAATCAATTCACACAATCATAAAGTGTTTTCAACATGAGTAAGTATCTGGGCTCCATACCATGATACCACCCTTTTCCAGAAGGAAATGGACACATCCTAAAGGGTGCTACCCCTCATAACCTTGCTGCTTCTTTCCTGTTTTGACCATTCACGGGGTGTGAGGCTCGACGAATTCACGTCCACAAAAACATACTTTATACAAAAGCCATGCTTTGGGTCAACAAATGATCAACACAATGATCACAAGGATAGACGATCAAATAAACGATCCTATCACAAATAATCAACACAATGATCATTTCAGCATCACTCAGCATGTCACATTACCAAATTGGGAATATATCGCTGATAACTTCAACTATATAACCTTTGAGCACATACGTCTCAAAGAAGGGTGTTAAGAAAAGAATAAATTCTCTGCCACCAACAGAAATATATTTGAAAGAAATCGGCTTTATATCTCAACTTGTAATGTCAGACATACAATCCATATAAGTCTGTTCCGGGATCGAACAAAACCGAAGGCACTTACAAAGAAGTCCTTGCAATCCGGATATTCACAATCCTGATCGGATTTCCCATCGCTTATGGAATCTCTATACCAGGTGCGACCCAGTGCAGAGACAATCGATAGGTCATCCTATCGCTCTCGCAAATACCGGTCTTCAACACCGATCTTCAAATGCAATTCACGACGTATCACATATTCGGAATGTGTTATACGACCCCATGGTCCTTTCCCGGTTAACCCGAATAGTGAGCGCTTATTCAAAAATAAGTGTGCATTCAAATTCAATCAATTCACACCAAATACCCATTCAAAGGGAAATACTGATAGTCGGTTATTGAACTATCAATGGACATGCACACATCACCAGATTCCAAATAATTTTCCAAATTATTTATTTTCCAAAATATCTTTATAAGATATATAATTTCAACACTTCAAAAATAAATCAATATTTATTTTCAAACAAATTCCACTTTTCACATATAAATTCCATAATGAATTTATATTTCAAAATATCCATGCATATTCGATTTCAATAATTCATTTCAATTTATCTTCAAAAAGATAAATTCTAATTATTCACTTCATATTGGAAAACATTTCCATACTTATCAAAAATAAGTAATCGACAAATCTTTTTATTTTCAACCTTTGAAAATATTCAATATACTTAAATCGAATTAAGTATATTATTCATTCTTTAAGGGAAATCATTCTCTTAAACATTTTTATTTGGGCCAAAACGAATGTTGCGTAAAACATCGTTACAACGTCCCAAAATCACTAGTATAGGGATTCGAAATTAAATAGATATATAAATCCCAATACTATACAACCCATTTCCTTTCGGAAATCATTTACTATAACAACAGTGTTATAGTCCACCATTTCCTTTTATTTCTCGAAAACGTCTATTTCAACAATAAATGTTGAAATCTATGATTTCGAATCTCAACACAATTAAAACATCGTTAAATCGTTTTAATTCTATTTAAAACATTCACATTCAATACATTTTCTTTAACGTATTATTCACTATTCAAAAACGTGAATATACTTCATTAACAAATTTCATCCTTTCTATTCATTTTATTTTAAAGGATTATTCACTGTCTAAAAACGTGAATATAACTCCATTTATAAGTTATAACAATTAACTTATCAAAATAAGTCGTTTGCGAATTTATAAAACAACGTTTATAAATTCCATTTCCATTTATTTCATAACAACTTCCTTTATAAATCTTCTTTATTTACCTATTCGATTTATAATCTTAATTATAAACCAAAAGTCCAAATTATAAGTCAAACACTTATAATTTATTTATTTGCAAAAATCGTTCCTTTGAACTTTACAAATTTTATAAACCTATTGTTTATAAAATTCCATTTATAACTTCACCGTTATATAATTCTATAAATTTCATTCATTAATGAATTTCATTTTCACTTCATTCAAACACTTATAAAAACTCGTTTTATAATGTCAATATTTCGATTTATAAATATCCATTTATAAATCTCTTAATATAAATCAATTTATATTATTCTTTTAAAACGTCTTTAAATTCCTTTATAATTTCATCATTTCGATTTATAAAATAATCAAATTTTATAAATCCTATTTTTAAACTTTTTATAACAAGTTCAGAATTCCATTTAAACTCTTTTATAAAGTCATTAATTCCTTATTTTCAAAAATCAGCTTTTAACTATATTTCACAAAAATCATAATTTTATAACTTCTAAAACTATATAACGTTTATTTATTTAAATGGATCAATTCCAAAAATATTTTATCTTTTCAAAAATCACTTTTAAAAACATTTTAAAATCCCAAGATCTGGGTCCAATGATGCTACACATCAAATAGTCAATCACGACTACAACGATATCATATATCAATATGAAAATCCATCAAATATCCAAATATCTGAAATCAAATAAAAACTGTTGAGGAATCCAGTTGGATCCCTCCAACCTGTTTTCCTGCATCCAAAAACATTAGCACAATACCAATTTCGCTCCAGTACGAAATTATCGCGGTACATGTTTTTATTAAATATTATCCGCTTAATAACGGCGTAATAGGGTCTCATCCGCTAAACAAAAAAATGCGGGAAATCAACAACTGCAATATATACATATGCCAATATATATATATTGATATTACATATAATACCAATTTCACTGTTTATGAAATATTCGCGGTATAAGTTTTTATTAAATAACATCCGCTTACTAACGGCGTATAATGTCTATTTTAACAATCAATAGATATTAATCATCATTCAAACATGCATTCAAATATTTTAAATCTAACTATTTAAAATAAAATCGAAACTGATTCGATTGAGTGAGAAGTTCTCACCTTGATTTTAAATTCCGTTTCAGCTTTTATTTCGAATAAAATTAAATGGACGTTTAATTTTACCCGAAATTCTCACTAACCCCAAACGACTCCAAACCAACTCCATCGCGTAGTGCTCGTCCATACGATTCCAACGCAACTGGTTTCGCGCGTTTTCGACCTCGTATGAAAAAGATATGAATTTTTGAAGTTTAAACATGACTTAACTTACTAATTACAACATAACTTAATTAATTTTCAACCTCAATCAAACTAGAGCCACTGGATCCCACACGATGCAATCACCACCGCCTATCTCTTCTTCCCCAACACTCACGTAACCTACAGGTTGAGGCCGCACTTATGAACCCAATACAAGAAACTAGGGTTTCAAATTACTCCCCCGATACTCGACGAAATTCGATCACACCAACGCCAACGCGAAGCCCTCGACCTAAGCTATGTTCGGCCCCAAGCCTGTTGAACTCGGCCTCACCCTCCTCCTCGTTTTGCGTGCGCAGGCCGGCCACTTCATGGCATGATTCCCGTTGATCCGTGAAGCCATTCGCGATCTCCACCGTTCACATTGAAGCTCTCGTTGTGATCTTCATCTTTGTAGTTGAATGTTTTAGCCAAAACTTGATGGATTGAGAGATCAAAGGGAAAGAATGTTGAGCATTTCTGGCCATTGGACCTGTGGAGGCGGCTAGGGTTTTATGTTGTTATTATTATTATTTTTTTTAATTATGAAGGGGTAGGGTGCATATTTATAGAAAAAGCTAGCGTAAACACTATTCATCCCGGGAATTCCGAACTCCGATTTAGATGCCGTAACCAGCATTTCTAAGGTTTACCCCGCGGTCCGGACACAATGGAACAGGTTTCGGAAGCTAATTCGGAAGTATGTGCGAGTTATGGCTACAAACGCTCAATTTAAATTAAACCGATTTAAATCGATTTCTAGGCGTTTTAATTTGTACAGGACAAACGGTAAATCCAATTGACTTGAAATTTGAAACCTTACAATAATATCACATTACGGATCCGATGAAACTGGTTTCGTAGAATTCCGAGACTTTTTGAAAAATGGCTATTTTGACTCGCCAAATTTAAATTAAAAATAAATCGATGCGTTTCGAGCTGCCACGATCAAACGATAGCTCCGATTGACACGAAATTTGAAATCCGGTAATAACTAACTATTACGGATCCAATGGAACTGGTTTCGTTCAATTCTGAGACTGTTCAAAAATTGACTATTTTACAGTCGATTATTAAATATTAAAATACTCAATTTTCACAAATTAACTTTTAATTCGATTTTAAAAGTTCTAAAATATTTCTATAACTCCAGTATGATTAAATAAAATTTTCCAAATTATTTTCAATCATATTTAACTCAATTTTTTATTATTTCCATAATTTAACACATTAATTTATCGATTTAATAATCCAATTAAATCCAATAATTCAAATAAAAATTTATTCGACTTATAAATTCACTTATTAATATTTAAAATTAATTAAATATTCAAATTTTAATAAATAAAAATTCTGGGTCGTTACAATCTTTCCCCCTTAAAAGAATTTCGTCCTCGAAATTACAAGTAAGAAAGTTACAAAATCTATTAATTTTTCCAAAATTCATAGTTAAACTTTTATAATAACTTTACTAAGTTTTCGAATCATACTTAGTTATCTTTTCAAAAACAACTATTATCATTTAACTTTCAACTCTAAAACAAAGTTAAAGTTTTCAAAAATTTTCCAAATTTTCTCAAAATTTTTCTAACGCCTTAAATTTTCGAAAAAATTCGCCATAGTCTCCTTTGCGCGGCTCGATCCAAAAAAAAAATGACAGTATATATATCACAAATATACATCTCATCAAGTAATGAGGCATCCCGAAGGGAAAAAGCGTAAAAGTACTGTATTTAATCCGAGATATGTACCTTATATTTTATTAGCAAGCATATACGGCTAATATAGTGCGAAAGCGAGCTCCAAATGCGAAGCAAACGCGATCCGCACCTACTAATCACTCAACAAACAACATGAGAGTCATGTATATAGACAATAGTATCAATATACAACATATAGTAACATAATAACTATATATGCTAACACAGCAAATGAAACAAACAACAAATGCAATATATTCAACCATCAACCAACTAGCATTCATAACCAACATCAATATTCATTTATACTCTCATTAATATTCAATGAAATGGGTTTTCAATTTAAATCACATTTGATTTATTTACATTGGATTTTTATCAACATTCATTTTCAATTAGTTTATATTCACTAATTAAATCCAATTCACTTTCAATTCTATTCAAATTTATTTACTTTCAATTTGAATTCAATTTCATAGCTTCCAATTTCGCTAATTTACTTTCATTTATACTTAATGAACTATATACAATCAACTAACAAGCATATAACAGCCAATGTATATTAATTTCAACCAAATTCCTTTGCTTATATTCATTCAATTTGGTTTAACACCATCACTTTCAATTGGTTTAATTAAATTGATTTTCATTCAACCTTTCAACTTCCAATAACATTAGATTTTAATGAATTATCACTTACATTCATTATTCCCTATCAATTTAATTCACATTTAGTTGATTAACATTCAATTCATCCATTCATTCAATTCAATTCAATTACAACAGTTGAATTTTATTTATTAATCTAATTGCTAATTCATTTCAGCATTACAATTCTAAGTAAATTTTCATTTAACTTTAAATTCACTTTTATTTACAACTCATATTCATAAATATATTCATATAGTTTCACTTCTCATATATATAAGTTTATTTCTCAATTGTAAATTACTTTAATTATAATTCAATTCTTATAATTCTTTTACTTATACAATTATTCTTTTATTTAGATTATTTAAACAACTAAACAATCAACTTACATACACTTTAATAATTCTGAAAATTATTCCTTTATATATAAAATATAATCAAGGTAAAATTATTTCATTCACCCAATTTAAAACAATATCGTGTCGAATTGTTCTATTCAAGTGTTTAGAAACCCCTTCGGCATAGTTGTACATACCGTGCTGACGAAGGTTCATATACCACTCAACAAACCAACCATCACAATATAAAACAATTTTATATTCACTAACAAATACGCTCTCATAGCTATTATTACACTCAAATTCATTCTAGAGTACTGCTGACTCTATCTCTAACGAGTAATACCCAACAGAACCATGGTTGTCGCTTAACCATAAGCTCTGATACCAAATGTAACGCCCCGAAAATTTTCGACTTTTGAAAATTCAACATCGACACTCACTTTATCGACTGCCGAGAAATCGAAGGCCGAAAACCGGAAAGTTATGGGTTTTTAAAAAGAATTTAAGAAAAGAAAAGAGAAGAAGAGAGAAGATAGAAAATGGAGAGGAAAGAGGATAGAAAATTTGAAAATATAGAAAAATGGAGAATAGAAAATAGAACAAAATAGAACGGAACAGAAAACAACAGAACAACATCAGAATCTCACAATTCGTAGCGGAACAACATATAATAATAAATGAATAATCTTTAAACAAAGAACTATATCAGTTATTACATTACATTTCATTACATCATATCATCAGAGTGTACAACAACAACAAACAGTGCAGCGGAAAAAGAAATACTATATAAGTAATACGCCATGCCATCCAGCTTGCCTCCAGCAACTCCAGAATATCCAGAATATCCTGATAAACCTAACTCTTAACTGCCCGTGTGGAAATTGGTGGGCACCCAGAGTTTAGGAAGGAAAACAATAAACTCCGAGTCAGTCATGTGACTGGTGTGAGAACTCAAAACAGTTTATTTATCTTTAAAATCAAATAGAGGAATATTTTTAAATTCAATTCGCAATGCTTTTAAAAATGAGACTACCATAAGGCCTCCCGCACACACACACATGCAAACGCAGAATCGGAGGAGATTTCTCCTTATGATAGTCAAAGATGCTTGATACGCATTTAAAATAATATTTGATATTATTATTAGTGCATAGTGTATAACAAATTCATTTCGAAAGTAGAATATAAATCTTAGCCAACATACGACCATTATCGTATGCCTACTATAGCTACTATCCAAACAGTGGTGACCACCATAAGTGAATAGCAGGTTCTACAACTAATACCGTACAAGTTTAGTATTGGGAATTGGATTTCCAACAAATGGTCAGGCCAAGGAACTTCCCATTGCCACATGAGAATGCCTCTGGATGGACATCCCCGAGAACCAAACCGGATCTCTACCAACACAAGGCCGGGTTACTCCTAACTGAGTAACAACTGACCGAATATGCCATCCCCCGGTCCTTTGGGACCTTTATCAACCGAGCGCTCGTAATCAATTCACACAATCATAAAGTGTTTTCAACATGAGTAAGTATCTGGGCTCCATACCATGATACCACCCTTTTCCAGAAGGAAATGGACACATCCTAAAGGGTGCTACCCCTCATAACCTTGCTGCTTCTTTCCTGTTTTGACCATTCACGGGGTGTGAGGCTCGATGAATTCACGTCCACAAAAACATACTTTATACAAAAGCCATGCTTTGGGTCAACAAATGATCAACACAATGATCACAAGGATAGACGATCAAATAAACGATCCTATCACAAATAATCAACACAATGATCATTTCAGCATCACTCAGCATGTCACATTACCAAATTGGGAATATATCGCTGATAACTTCAACTATATAACCTTTGAGCACATACGTCTCAAAGAAGGGTGTTAAGCAAAGAATAAATTCTCCGCCACCAACAGAAATATATTTGAAAGAAATCGGCTTTATATCTCAACTTGTAATGTCAGACATACAATCCATACAAGTCTGTTCCGGGATCGAACAAAACCGAAGGCACTTACAAAGAAGTCCTTGCAATCCGGATATTCACAATCCTGATCGGATTTCAAATCACTTATGGAATCTCTATACCAGGTGCGACCCAGTGCAGAGACAATCGATAGGTCATCCTATCGCTCTCGCAAATACCGGTCTTCAACACCGATCTTCAAATGCAATTCACGACGTATCACATATTCGGAATGGGTTATACGACCCCATGGTCCTTTCCCGGTTAACCCGAATAGTGAGCGCTTATTCAAAAATAAGTGTGCATTCAAATTCAATCAATTCACACCAAATACCCATTCAAAGGGAAATACTGATAGTCGGTTATTGAACTATCAATGGACATGCACACATCACCAGATTCCAAATAATTTTCCAAATTATTTATTTTCCAAAATATCTTTATAAGATATATAATTTCAACACTTCAAAAATAAATCAATATTTATTTTCAAACAAATTCCACTTTTCACATATAAATTCCATAATGAATTTATATTTCAAAATATCCATGCATATTCGATTTCAATAATTCATTTCAATTTATCTTCAAAAAGATAAATTCTAATTATTCACTTCATATTGGAAAACATTTCCATACTTATCAAAAATAAGTAATCGACAAATCTTTTTATTTTCAACCTTTGAAAATATTCAATATACTTAAATCGAATTAAGTATATTATTCATTCTTTAAGGGAAATCATTCTCTTAAACATTTTTATTTGGGCCAAAACGAATGTTGCGTAAAACATCGTTACAACGTCCCAAAATCACTAGTATAGGGATTCGAAATTAAATAGATATATAAATCCCAATACTATACAACCCATTTCCTTTCGGAAATCATTTACTATAACAACAGTGTTATAGTCCACCATTTCCTTTTATTTCTCGAAAACGTCTATTTCAACAATAAATGTTGAAATCTATGATTTCGAATCTCAACACAATTAAAACATCGTTAAATCGTTTTAATTCTATTTAAAACATTCACATTCAATACATTTTCTTTAACGTATTATTCACTATTCAAAAACGTGAATATACTTCATTAACAAATTTCATCCTTTCTATTCATTTTATTTTAAAGGATTATTCACTGTCTAAAAACGTGAATATAACTCCATTTATAAGTTATAACAATTAACTTATCAAAATAAGTCGTTTGCGAATTTATAAAACAACGTTTATAAATTCCATTTCCATTTATTTCATAACAACTTCCTTTATAAATCTTCTTTATTTACCTATTCGATTTATAATCTTAATTATAAACCAAAAGTCCAAATTATAAGTCAAACACTTATAATTTATTTATTTGCAAAAATCGTTCCTTTGAACTTTACAAATTTTATAAACCTATTGTTTATAAAATTCCATTTATAACTTCACCGTTATATAATTCTATAAATTTCATTCATTAATGAATTTCATTTTCACTTCATTCAAACACTTATAAAAACTCGTTTTATAATGTCAATATTTCGATTTATAAATATCCATTTATAAATCTCTTAATATAAATCAATTTATATTATTCTTTTAAAACGTCTTTAAATTCCTTTATAATTTCATCATTTCGATTTATAAAATAATCAAATTTTATAAATCCTATTTTTAAACTTTTTATAACAAGTTCAGAATTCCATTTAAACTCTTTTATAAAGTCATTAATTCCTTATTTTCAAAAATCAGCTTTTAACTATATTTCACAAAAATCATAATTTTATAACTTCTAAAACTATATAACGTTTATTTATTTAAATGGATCAATTCCAAAAATATTTTATCTTTTCAAAAATCACTTTTAAAAACATTTTAAAATCCCAAGATCTGGGTCCAATGATGCTACACATCAAATAGTCAATCACGACTACAACGATATCATATATCAATATGAAAATCCATCAAATATCCAAATATCTGAAATCAAATAAAAACTGTTGAGGAATCCAGTTGGATCCCTCCAACCTGTTTTCCTGCATCCAAAAACATTAGCACAATACCAATTTCGCTCCAGTACGAAATTATCGCGGTACATGTTTTTATTAAATATTATCCGCTTAATAACGGCGTAATAGGGTCTCATCCGCTAAACAAAAAAATGCGGGAAATCAACAACTGCAATATATACATATGCCAATATATATATATTGATATTACATATAATACCAATTTCACTGTTTATGAAATATTCGCGGTATATGTTTTTATTAAATAACATCCGCTTACTAACGGCGTATAATGTCTATTTTAACAATCAATAGATATTAATCATCATTCAAACATGCATTCAAATATTTTAAATCTAACTATTTAAAATAAAATCGAAACTGATTCGATTGAGTGAGAAGTTCTCACCTTGATTTTAAATTCCGTTTCAGCTTTTATTTCGAATAAAATTAAACGGACGTTTAATTTTACCCGAAATTCTCACTAACCCCAAACGACTCCAAACCAACTCCATCGCGTAGTGCTCGTCCATACGATTCCAACGCAACTGGTTTCGCGCGTTTTCGACCTCGTATGAAAAAGATATGAATTTTTGAAGTTTAAACACGACTTAACTTACTAATTACAACATAACTTAATTAATTTTCAACCTCAATCAAACTAGAGCCACTGGATCCCACACCATGCAATCACTACCGCCTATCTCTTCTTCCCCAACACTCACGTAACCTACAGGTTGAGGCCGCACTTATGAACCCAATACAAGAAACTAGGGTTTCAAATTACTCCCCCGATACTCGACGAAATTCGATCACACCAACGCCAACGCGAAGCCCTCGACCTAAGCTATGTTCGGCCCCAAGCCTGTTGAACTCGGCCTCACCCTCCTCCTCGTTTTGCGTGCGCAGGCCGGCCACTTCATGGCATGATTCCCGTTGATCCGTGAAGCCATTCGCGATCTCCACCGTTCACATTGAAGCTCTCGTTGTGATCTTCATCTTTGTAGTTGAATGTTTTAGCCAAAACTTGATGGATTGAGAGATCAAAGGGAAAGAATGTTGAGCATTTCTGGCCATTGGACCTGTGGAGGCGGCTAGGGTTTTATGTTGTTATTTTTTTTTTTTTTAATTATGAAGGGGTAGGGTGCATATTTATAGAAAAAGCTAGCGTAAACACTATTCATCCCGGGAATTCCGAACTCCGATTTAGACGCTGTAACCAGCGTTTCTAAGGTTTACCCCGCATTCCGGACACAATGGAACAGGTTTCGGAAGCTAATTCGGAAGTATGTGCGAGTTATGGCTACAAACGCTCAATTTAAATTAAACCGATTTAAATCGATTTCTAGGCGTTTTAATTTGTACAGGACAAACGGTAAATCCAATTGACTTGAAATTTGAAACCTTACAATAATATCACATTACGGATCCGATGAAACTGGTTTCGTAGAATTCCGAGACTTTTTGAAAAATGGCTATTTTGACTCGCCAAATTTAAATTAAAAATAAATCGATGCGTTTCGAGCTGCCACGATCAAACGATAGCTCCGATTGACACGAAATTTGAAATCCGGTAATAACTAACTATTACGGATCCAATGGAACTAGTTTCGTTCAATTCTGAGACTGTTCAAAAATTGACTATTTTACAGTCGATTATTAAATATTAAAATACTCAATTTTCACAAATTAACTTTTAATTCGATTTAAAAGTTCTAAAATATTTCTATAACTCCAGTATGATTAAATAAAATTTTCCAAATTATTTTCAATCATATTTAACTCAATTTTTTATTATTTCCATAATTTAACACATTAAATTATCGATTTAATAATCCAATTAAATCCAATAATTCAAATAAAAATTTATTCGACTTATAAATTCACTTATTAATATTTAAAATTAATTAAATATTCAAATTTTAATAAATAAAAATTCTGGGTCGTTACAGCCGTCTTTTAATGCCAAGTTGTTTTAAGTTAAAACAATTTAGTTTATTATCTATATTCACACAGATAGATAATTCACATTATCATAGATAGATAATCCATATCATCATAATTCAACCAAAGCATCTTATATCACAAAGCAGCCATATCACATATTAGAGATATTAAATAATCCAAAGCATTCAATAACATTCGATCATCCATAAACAAGATTAACTAGTCACATCATCTTTAATTAATTTAAATAAATTAAATTAATTACATCCATTACTAAAAATCCTGCTTGCTTAACCATTAATTAATTACAAACTAATTAATTAATCATCCTTGATTAATTATTCTTTAATTACATTAAGTAACTAGCCTTTAATTAATTACACAAATTAATTATCCTTAACCATTTACAGTAAATAACATTTAATTACTTACATTAATTAATGATCCTCTAATTACTTCCATAAATAAATTATTCTTCTAATTAATTATATTTATTAATTGATCTTTAATTAATCACATTCATTGATCAACCTTGATTAATCATATTCAGTTATTAATTATCATTAATTACTTACATTACTTAATTAACTTCTTAATTAATTATATTAATTAATTCTTTAACTAATTACACTAAGTAATTAATCTTTAATTACTTCCACTAAGTAATTATTCTTTAATAACTTCCTATCAAATAATTCCCCTTTAATTAATTACATCTAGTATTTACCCATTAGTTACTTACATTAAGTAATTACACGTTATTAATTATATTAAGTAATTATACTTAATCAGTCATCAAGTGATTATCTTTAATTAATTAATTTAGTTAATTAACTTAAATTAATCATATTAATTTAATTAATTACATTGAGTAATTAATCCCTTTAGTTACTTCCATTAATTAATTACTCCTTAATGAACTACCTTTAATTACTTAGATTAATTAACCCTTAATTATTCAAGAAATTAACTATCCTTAATCAATTAAACCAATTATCTTAAATTAATTATATAAATTAATCAACTCATAATTACTAATTAATGATCGTTAAATACATTCATTAACTATCCACTAATTACTTACTAAGAAATTATCCTTTAATTATCAACATTTATCAATTTAACCTTTATTAATCTTATTAAATGATTATCTCTTAATTAATTTCTCAAATTAATTATCCTTAATTAATCACAACCTTAATTAAAGATAAATTTTTATCTTCGTAAATTACTTAATTACATCATTAACTTCTTTAAAAATCATTGGTAATTAATTACAAAATTAACATAATTACTTTTAAAACAAATTTAAATCATAAACTTTAACATTTCAAATTTTGAAAACTTGTATAAAACTTGTCAAATACTTTTCTTTGAAAACTAAATTTTTCATGATCTGAATTTCAGCATTCGAAAATCGACATCCGTACTTCACTTATACTCGAATGCTGCGGATTCAACTATTGAAATCCGATTCGTGCTGGAGCTTATAACACATTAAGTATAACAACACGGTGGAAGAAAAGCGCATATCATATAATTCCAATGAATACAATATCCAATGATACATAACAATGATCTCAAATACATAACAGGGATCAAATACAATATTACAACGGAATAAATAACTTGAACTTGAACCACCAAGTGAGAACTTCAATATCTGCAACTCCATCTCAAATGCTTCAAAGCTCCAAACAAGAGAAACCTTGGACCAAAAGCTCGAACCACCAATCAAGTTGTACAAAGTAAGGCCAGTCATCCAATGACTTAAGAAGATTACCAAAGACCCCAAAAGACTATCGAATCTACATCTACAAGCTAGTAATATAAAAAACCCAACTCTAGACTGCCCATGTGGAAAATTGTGGGCACCTAGAGATTAGGAAGGGAACAATAAAGCCTAGGTCAGTCATGTGACTGGTGTGAGCAAAAAAAACAGTTTTACCTTTTAAAACAAACAATAGAAGAATTTTTAAAACATTGAAATCCACAATGCTTTTTGGAAAATGAAACTATCATAAGGCCTCCCGGCACACACACCATGCAATCACACACTTGGGAGATTTCTCCTTATGATAGTCAAACATGCTTATTACGTGAAAACCGTTTGATATTATTATTAGTGCATAGTGTAGAAAACATTTGCAAGTATAATGTTAATCTTAGCCAGCATACGTACCATTATAGTATGCCTACTATAACTATCATATTAAATGACAGGTTCTACAACTAAAACCGTACAAGGCGCGTATTGGATGACTGGATTTCCAATAAATGGTCAGGCCAAGGAACTTCCCATTGCCACATGCGAATGCCTCTGGAGGGACGCCCCGAGAACCTACCCAGCTCTCTGCCAACACAAGGCCGGTGTACTCCCTCCCCGGGAGTAACACCTAAGACATGCCACCCTCGATCGTTTACGACCTTTATCCGAGGTACCTCAATCATAAAGCAACATCACACAGCAATAGAATTTACAATGTCCACATGAGTTAAGTATCCGGGCTCCATACGATGATACCACCCTTTTCCAGAAGGAATGGACATACCCTAGGGGCGCGACCCTTGCAACCTTGCTGCATCTTTCCTGTCTCGACCATTTCTGAGGAGGGAGGTCCTGATGCAGTCCCGTCCACAAAGCTACGCTTTTTCACAAAGCTATGCTTCGATCAACCAATGATCAACAGCACTTCGTATGCCACATTACCAAATTGGGAATGTATTACTAGTAATCATCAATTACACAACCTCTGAGCTTGTATGTCTCAGAGAAGGGTGTTAAGCTAAGAGAATAAATCTCCGCCACGAAACAAAAATGTATTTGATAGAAACTGGTTTTACATCTCAAGGTGTAAATGTCAGACACACATCCATACAAGTGTGTTCTATGTTCGAACAGAACCGAAGGCACTTCTAAAGAAGCCCTTGCAATTTGGCTACTCACAATCCCAATCGGACTCCCCATCACATATGGAGATCTCTATACCATAGCTACTCAGTGCAAAGTCATTCGATAATTATCCTTTCATTCTCGCAAATACCCAATCTTCACCACCGGTCTTCAAATGCTATCCATATCGTCGTACCATTATTCGAAATGGGTTATATGACATAAGGCCCTCTCCCGGCTAAACCGAACAAAGAGCGCAATTTTTTAAAAACATATGGATAATGGGATTTCAGTTAAGTCACAACTTTAAAACCCAAAACCTTTCTTTTCAAATGGTTTAAACAAATTACCATTTTCAAATCTTTTAAAAAAATGATTACTTCACAAAATTCACCCATCTTTTACAAAGGTCATTCATATCTTTAAAAACAATTCCCATTTCAAATCTTTTATACAAAAGATATTTAAATTTCAAACAAAGTTCAACCATTTTTCACAAAGATTTATTCGTAGCTTTCAAGTTATTTTCATTTCAAAAACTTGAAATCCCTTTAAAACAAATTGGAAATTCTATCCTTATATGAGAGCTTTTATTATTTGAAAAACAATAGTTTTCATTTCAGAAAAATCCAACTTCGTTTATACAAGTTAAAGTCTTTAAACATGGGTTAAATTCAAATTCCCAAAAAAATACTTTTAAAATGGTTTAAAACCCATATAAACACTTTTATAACTTGTATAACATTTTTAAACAATAATTTCGAACATAGAATTCAATTTCAAATTTTGAATTCAAATTCAAATCAAATTAATTAAATTTCAATGCTTTGTTAAGTTATTCAAAATAACTTTCATCTTCAAAACTCCTTTTCAAAACTTTTCATATTTAATCCAATTAAATTTCAAAAACAATTTGGATTCAAAATTCAATTTTAAAACCATTTTAAAATCTGTGACTTAAACAAAATGCTCGTGCAATCCATATTTTTGTGTATAGTGTAGTCCAAGGGTTTTACCCAATAGTGCAACAACATCAATCATCACAGATTCAAGCACAGTAATATTTGATAAGCGGTATAATCCTGTAACGCTTATCATCATTCACAGCTTCATAGATAGATATGTAAATGCATCACAGATAATGAGTCACAGATCATAGCTTAAACATACAATTCTTATCACATAATAGCACACATTAAGGAATTAAACAATACAAGGCACTTTGTGCAATCCAAACATCCATAAGTAAGGCCAATTAATTCTTTGGTTAATTTAAATCAGATTTAATTACTTATGAATAACTACTAATCTGGGTTAATTAGTTAATTAAAATCATTTTGATTAATCATTTATTAATTAACCATTAATTATTAATTAATCAACCTTAAATAATTAAATAATTAACCTTTAATTATAATTATCTTTTAATTAATTTTTCTTAATCACCCCAATTAATTAATCCTTAATTAATTACCATCAATTAATTACCCTTAATTAATTATTGTTTAATCAACTGATTTATCAACCTTTAGTCAAAAATTAATTACTTTTAATTAAGTAATTATCTTTGAATAATTAATTACCCTTAATTACTTATATTAATTAAACTTAATTAATTATCATATTTAATAAAATTACACAAAGTAATTAGCTTTTGATTACTTACATTAAGAAATTCCTTAATCACTTATATTACTTAATTATTAATTTTAAAACCTCAATTTATCCAAGAGAACCTATTTATCTTTATCATTTAAATCATATTCAATTAAATGTTTGAAATAAATCATTTGAAAACCTTTAATTGATTAACGTTTAATACACTAATTAAACGCTTACCTAATCCCATCATTTATTGAAAACACTTAGGATTTTTATTTAAGGAATTAACTAAATATAAAATTATCCCAGTCAAACAAATTTAATTTCAAATCACTTGTCTTTATATCTTATATAAAACATGTTTAATTCATTAGCTTTTGAAACTTGAGTAAATAATCTTGCGTTTTTCTTTTAAATATCAATTGACCCGAGCAAACCCACCAATTTCCCGATCTTTTCCCGAGCCATTTTCTCCTTCTTTTTATTTTACTCTGCTTTGTTTTCAAAACTTCTATCGTACAGTTAAAACTCGAATAACCCAAGCTTTCTTTTAAAATTCCCGAGCTATTAATTAGATTCCACGAATCCTCACTCGAATTTTCTTCTCCTCCCACAATCCGTGAAGCAACCAGTTGCATAGTTGCACCGTGCACGTGCACGATCAGTTGAGCCACCTTCGATCGTCATCGAAGTCATCCACGAGTCAACCCTAAGTTCGAGGACAACCCCACAATCCGGTTCCCATGAAATCATTAAAGAGACGAAACCGAACCAGTCAATCGAATACTGGAATTTGCTTGACCGACCAAAACTCCTCGCGCGATCATCACTGATCGCCTACAACTGCGCCGCCACGACCAGAGATGCCATGATGGCCCACGCAACCTCTCCCCCTATGCGATCACCTACTATCCATCGTTGATGGCGAAATCATCTCGTTTTCCTCGTTGAACAAAACTAAATTCATAACCCTAAATGTTGACGTTGCGACCACCATGGTGATTAGTGAATCCACTGATTATTTTTTTGATGATCTTCACTCCTCCATCTTTCTTCAACAGTAGTTTCGACGCCTAATTCTTCGTCAAATGTCGAGAATCGACGAAAATAGGAATTTCAATCAACTCGAAAATTCACCCTTATCCCAATCTTTAAAATTTTGATTTTATTATCAAAATTCAAAATTTTCCATTACAAATCTAGTGGTACAACCTAAACTTGAAATCATGATCATCAAATCTTGACTCAAATTGATTTTTTTACTGTATTTTCCATTTATAAATAAAATACTTAATATAAATTGTTTGAAACCTTTTTTTTATGGATGTTATAGTTTTACAACCAACTTTTATTTAGATACCAGAATCTAAAAAGGATTATGGGTTGAGTTTTTTATTTTTATTTTTGATGTTGATTCTTCTGACCTGTAGACCAAAACAAGGACCTGTATATATAGATATACAGACATGCATTTCAACACTTGCATATTTATAAGCATACACAAACATTTTTGCATTCATTCAAACATTTCACCATCACACAATCAATCATTCATCACAACATCACAAGGTATTAACACAATTTAGATTTAAAGAGATGGTTTGCTCACATGAGGGATGAAGACAGAGCAGTATATTTTTCTTTTTATTTGATCTGAATTTAATTTGAATCTGCATCCTACTTCTGCCTGATCTTCTCTTAAATCATGCTGAACTTGTTTTGATCTTCTGGTTTCCAGTTTGAATCTGAACTTTGATTTCCAGGTTTGCTAATAACTTCCAGGTTTTGATTTTTTTTATTTTTTTTCTTCTCTGGTGATCTTTATTTTCAGGTTGAAGCTTTGTTTTATACTCGGTTCACACTGATTCTCAGATTTAAACTTTCATTTGATTTTGATCTACCACCTGATTTGGTTGAATTGCAACTTGAATTTTTACTGCATGCCTTTGATTTTCCTTTTCTTTGGTCTTAATTCATACCGATCTATGGTTTTAACTTGCGTTTTTGATTTTCAGGCTTTTGATGCTTTGATCTGTCTTTGGTTTTCTTTTGATTCTATTTCTTTTTTTCTAGAGTTGAACCTTTATATCTTTAGTTAAATTGAAGTGCATTGATCTGCCACTTGAAACAGTTTTAAAAACTGTTGTTTTTTGATTCAGCTTTTTATTTTCTAGTTTTTGTTAATGAATGAATAAAATAGAAGTGGGGATATTTTGTATTACCTTGTTTTTGATTTATTTATTAATTTGGAAAAAAATAAAGACACTTGTAAATTTTTTTGTTCAGAAGAGTTACACTTGTTTATTATGTGTTGTATAAGACTTACAAATGTTTACACAAATTGTGATATTATTACAATTGTCAAAATAATGAACTTTTATGTTTTAAACCCTTTATAAATTTTATTTTTATTTCATATTTACACAAGTTTATGTTTTCAATTTAGTTTCATAATTCCTTTTCCTTATATTCATGGCTAACACTTGTAAAATCTTTTGTCAAGATGATTACACATGTCTTTGTTTACATGTATAAAGGCTTATACATATTTTAATTTAATTTTCTATTTATATTTTCAAGTTTAATAAATGCATTTCTATATATATATTTATTTATGTAACCTTTTGAAACTAATTTTACATTAATAAATATACACGTATGTGTATTAACATATATATATATATATATATACACATAAATATATTT
The DNA here is from genome assembly GCA_030765085.1 of Allium cepa. Taxonomy (NCBI): domain Eukaryota; kingdom Viridiplantae; phylum Streptophyta; class Magnoliopsida; order Asparagales; family Amaryllidaceae; genus Allium; species Allium cepa. Next base: position 205,273,871 of record CM060942.1, read on the forward strand.
TTTCAAATTTAATCCATAATCAAATTTTTATATTATTCAAAATAATTTAATCTAAATTTCGAACTTGAAATTCTAATTAAATAAAAAATCCATTTATATACATTTATATTAATAAACAGACAAAAATCTATTTAATTTTGGAAAATAACCAAATTAGTTCACAATTTAAATCCAAATTTCATATTAATTA